>BSBK01001124.1:120000-752500 GCA_027943335.1 Chamaecyparis obtusa
ATTTAATTCATTAAATTTCTTCTCCTCATTTAATTTTTTTTATATAACTTCTTTAATGTTAAATATTTGTTCTCTTTGGTAGCTCCCTATTATTTTGGGATATGAATTGATTTTTGGATTAAGATGCTATCTTGATATTTTATTTCTAGATTATTATTTTGGTATGTAGATATTAGATCCCTTTTTATCATTTAATTATTTAATTATTCTAGCTAGAGTTAATAAGCTTTTGTAACTATATCTTCCTTTCATTAATTTAATTATTAATTTATGGACACTTACCATTTAAACATACTATTATTTATCGTGATCTTTAATTCTTTAAGGGGATAATTAATTTACAATTTCTAGGAGGACCTAGGAATGATGAAAACCTCTAATAATTATTAATTAGGACTTTATTATAGTATTTTAAATTTTACGTGTTATGTTTATTTCTTTCATAAATTTATCTAGGCAAGATCAATATTATCTAAAGTGAATTTTAAAATACAAGATTAATGTTTTTTTTTGTTGTTTTGTGAGAGATTTGACTTAGGGAATTTTCCCACATGCCATCATTTATTTTAAACCTAGTTAATGTTTTCAACGGCCTAGTACACCTGACGTATAGGGGATGACGGCAAGCCAACACATGCCTTGAATTCCCCTTGTGAGATGGGTACTTTGGTTAGTTTTATGTTCTTGTACTTTCGTATGCAACCTTGTATTCGTGACCTTAAAAAAATAAAAATTGTCGTGTGTGTTTTGCCCTAATTTTGGGCATGACATTTTGGTATCAGAGCCAAGTTTCAACTCTAGGAACCTAAACCCATTATGATTTCGACTTATGTCTTGTCTTTCACTTATGTAGGATGCCTACAGGTACACGTAAGGGTCATCGCCGTGGGCGAGGTGCTAGTGAGGCTTCAGTGGATGCTGAGTAGCCAGTAGAGGGTGTAGGTGATGAGCCAAAACTACCTCCAGGACCACCACCAAACCCTAATCAAAACATTCTGAATGCCCTTCAAAATCTTGCCGGTATCATTATGGACAGATTGCCACTAGGAGGTCAATAGACTGAGGCCCGAGAGAGGAGTAGGAGTCCTCCTTCCAAGCAAGTTGAGGGACAAGGATGATTCAGTACATATGCCAGAGCCACCACCAGCACCACCACCTAAGATAGTGCATAGAGCACTCCGTGATACAGGGGATCAGATCAGAGAGCTCCTACACCTTTAGCCACCACCCTTTTTCAGGATCTACAGATGGGACAAAGGCAGAGGCATGGCTTTTGAGTCTTGAGCACTGCTTTGGGTTGCGTCCTTACGAGAGCAACCTGAAGGCACGCTTGGTAGTACATATGCTTAGAGGTAATGCATCTACTTGGTGGAGACAGGAGGAATATAAACATCACTTGACTTTAGACACCCTCACATGGGAGGTTTTTCTTGAGAGATTCAGAGCTCGATACATGTCAAAGAATTTCAAACAGTGTCACATAGACGAGTTCCATGACCTCTAGCAAAGAGGTATGACTGTGGCACAGTACGAGAGCAAATTTCTCGAGCTCCTTCCCTACATGGATTATATGAAGGATGAGAAACTTTAGGTCAACCACTTTATTAAGGGTTTGAACCATGCTATATTAGATAGAGTACGATTGGTACCTCTAGGAGATTTGTGTTATACCATTGAGAGAGCCATGGTTGCAGAGGAGATCCATAATCGGTCATAGAACCACAATTCCATGCCACAGGCTTCTGGTTACCAGAGATCCCACTAGAAATAGAATTAGAAGCACTCATCAGGATCATTCAGAGCACCTTAGCAACAATAGCAATAGTCTTAGTAGAGTCAGAGTCAGAGGCCTCCACAGGGACAGCAAGGCTCTAAGCCCAAGTAGTGGAATTCACAGGGTCCTCGGTGAGATCAGAAATCTCAGTCACAATATGCACCACTAGCTAAGACTCATCATGATGTAGGGGCATCCAAGGTTAAGGCAGGGGCATCCTGTGTCCTCGGTAAACTACATGGAGTGTTTATGTTTTGGCCGATTTTTACTCGATTGCAGCCTTGACCGACAGTCTTGGTCGTTGAAGGAAGCTCGATCATTGAAGGAACTCGGTAGTCCTTGGCGCTCAGTGAAATTTTTGCTCGGTCATGCCTATGGTGCTTGGCAATGCCTGGCGTGCTCGGTAATTTTACTGTTGCTTGATAGTTCTGACTTACCGACTAGAGTTCTGTGTGATTTGTTGAGCCGACTTGGTGAATTAATTGTTGGTAGCCATTGTCTTGGGCCAACATGCATAATTAAATATTTGTATACATTTGTAAGCCAACTTGTATGGCTTTTAATTATTTGTTTTGGGGAGTTAAGGGTTTCATCCAGCCGACTTGTGGCTGATGATTAGTATTTAAGGAGGGCTTGGGTAGATGTTTAAGGATGGATATTTTGGGATATAGAGATTTTTGGGATAGAGAGATTTGGGAGATCAGAACTTGGAGACTTAGCAGATCTGGAATTTAGATGTGAAGCTGAAGTTGGCAAAGTTGTGGAAAAGTTATTGATGTTCTTGTAGATTAGATTGTAATCGGATAGTCCTGTGTAGCAGAGCTAAGGGTTGCATACTTGGAAACAAGGAGATTGCTTGGAGGCTTGAGAGCTTAAGTTTAGATCTACCTTAGGGTTTCCATCAGCTTCTGATTGTCTTCAGAGCTGAACTAGCTGAGATTGTATTGGATCTAGTTGTGGATCTTGTAAAATTGTTTTCTGATTGTAATTGGCCCCAACTCGGAAGGCCTTACAGTTGGGCATGTTAATGAAAATCAGTGTTAAACAACTTCTTGTGTTTTGTTGTTTAGTAATCTACTATGTAATTCTTTTGGCTGCAAGGTTTGGATTGTCCTTCATTGGATCCACCATCCTTGACTGCATAAGGTGGTATTAGAGTGAAGTTTTGTTCCTGTTGGAGCGAAAGCTTGATCTTGTTGAAGCAGAAGTTTGACCTAGCAAGGTTGATCTTGCAAAGTTGATCTTGTTGGAGCAAAGATTGTGCGTAATCTGGATTGCAAATCTGAAGTACTGAACTTGTGGAATTGTGCCCTAGTTGTTTACAAGATTGCAGGTTGAGATTTGATTTGTTGCAACTTGGAAATTGTCACAAGGTGATCAGTGAGGATTTGTTGCAGAGGGTTTCTCCTATCTTTAAGGATGCCTCCAAGAATATTGGACCCTAGAGTTATTTCAAATCTTTGTGATACTGTTGAATCCCATATCACAGAGAAGGTGAAATCAGATTTCATATCTAAGTTGGAATTGATGAAAAATGATATGGTCACTGAGATCATGAGAATTGTTGCTAGTATACCTCAGAATGTTGGTACTGAGGATGGCTATGAAGAAGCTGCTGAAGAATTTGAAACTGCTGGATCTAGTGGTGATGACCGGAGGAATAGATCTAGTGAAGAAAGAACTACTTGATTGCCTAGATCTGCTGCCCAGTTTGGTAATTACCGAATGGAAGTTTCTACTTTCTCTGGTACTTTGAAACCCGACAATCTGATTGAGTGGATTGGTGAACTTGAAGATTTCTTTGAGCTGGAAGAAATTGAAGATCCTCTTCGGGTGAGATTAGCACAGACAAAGTTGAAAGGACATGCTGCTCTTTGGTGGAAAGAACTACAAAAAGATCGAGAAGATGAAGGTGAAACAAAGATCAATCGGTGGAGATTGATGGTGACTAAGTTGAAAGCTAAGTTCATACCAACTAACTATGAGCTTGACTTGTTTAAGAAGTTGTAGAATCTGAAGTAGAGGGATTTGTCTATTGAAGATTATACTGAGGAGTTCTACAAACTTACTATTCGGTCTGAACACTGAGAGCTTGGTAAGGAAAAGGTAGCTCGGTATGTGAATGGTTTGAGATTTAATATTCAGGATGAGCTTGGTATGCTGAAGATTGATTCTATTGAAGATGCTTATCAGTATGCTCTAAAGGTAGAAGATAAGTTGAAGAGGAAACAACCTAGTAACTCCCAAGGGAAAGAAAAGATTGATCACTCGGTGAAGGAGAAACCGACTGATGCAGAAGATGAACAGAAACCTGTGGAACCAAAGAAGAAGATAGGTAGAATTATCTTTAAGGGTACTTGATATAACTGTGGAGAGAAAGGACACCATTCTTTTGAATGTACACAAAAGAAGGTTGACCGACGAACTGCTATGATGAATGAGAACATTCAGAATGAACCTAAATTAGAGAACTTGTTGCTTCGGTAAACATTACTCAGTACAAAGGATGAACCTTGTCAAAGGAGTAACTTGTTTAGGACCCAATGCAAGATTGAAGGTAAACTCTGTGATGTGATTGTTGATAGTGGTAGCACTAATAACCTTGTTGCTGAGGACCTGGTTAAGAAACTTGGTTTGAAGAGAATGAAACATCCTTGTCCTTATAGACTTGGCTGGTTGCAAGATGTTCATGCTTTGGAAGTTAGAGAACAATGCTTCATTGATGTTCAAATTGGCCAGTACAAGGATCTTGTGCTTTGTGGCATTGTGAAGATGAATAGTTGTGATATATTGCTCGGTAGACCTTGGTAATATGATTGTAGAGATATTTATGACCGTGTAAGAAATGTGTTTACTATTGAGAAGAATGACAGGAAGTTTTCACTGATGCCTTTGATGGATACAACACTCAGTAGGAGAAGCCTGAGTATTGGTAGCCGAGTTGAGGTTGTGTATCCAAAGAAAATGAATGATCATTATGAAGAGTCGACCTTTACATTGTCTAGAAAAGACTTGAAGAGACAGAGGAAATTGAAGTGGAAGACTCTACAAGCAGAAAAAGTGGAGGACTTGTATGTGAAGAACCAGTTCAAGATTTATGTGTTGAATCCTGAAAGATGTTCTTCTCACATATGAACATCTTTTGGAACCTGGGGTGTTTGATGCAGGGGCATCCAAAGTTAAGGCAGGGGTATCCTATGTCCTCGATAAACTACATGGAGTGTTTGTGTTTTGGCTGGTTTTTAGTCAGTTGCAGCCTTGACCGATGGTCTTGGTCATTAAAGGAAGCTCGATCACTGAAGGAACTCAATAGTCCCTGGCGCTTGGTGAAATTATTGGTCGGTCATGCCTATGGTGCTCGATCGATACTGGTGCTTGGCGATGCCTTGCGTGCTCAGTAATTTTATTGTTGCTCAGTAGTTCTGACTTACCAACTAGAGTTTTGTGTGATTTGTTGAGCCGACTTGGTGAATTAATTATTGGTAGCCATTGTCTTGGGCCAACATGCAGAATTAAATGTTTGTATACATTTGTAAGCCGACTTGTATGGCATTTAATTATTTACTTTGGGGAGTTAAGGGTTTCATCCAGTTGGCTTGTGGCAGATGATTAGTATTTAAGGAGGGCTTGGGTAGATGTTTAAGGATAGAGATTTTGGGATACAAAGATTTTGGGATATAGAGATTTTTGGGATAGAGAGATTTGGGAGATCAGAACTTGGAGACTTAGTAGATTTGGAATTCAGATGCAAAGCTAAAGTTGGTGAAGTTGTGGAAAAGTTATTGATGTTCTTGCAGATCAGATTGTAATTTGATAGTCCTATGTAGCAGAGCTAAGGGTTGCATATTTGGAAACAAGGAGATTGCTTGGAGGCTTGCGAGCTCAAGTTTAGATCTACCTTAGGGTTTCCATTATCTTCTGATTGTCTTTAGATCTGAACTAGCTGAGATTGTATTATATCTAGTTGTGGATCTTGCAGAATTGTTTTCTTATTGTAATTGGCCCAACCCAGAAGGCCTTATAGTCGGGCATGTTAATGAAAATTAGTATTAAACAACTTCTTGTGTTGCATTGTTGAGTAATCCACTGTGTAATTCTTTTGGCTATAAGGTTTGGACTATCCTTCATTGGATCCACCATCCTTGACTGCATAACATCAGTCTTCCAGAGGTGCAATCAATGGGTCTAGTATGACAGGTGGATAGTAGTAGTCCAGATCTCAGGCGATCCAGATTCAGGCTAGAGGCCCATGTTACACTTGTGGTGCTATGGGGCACATTGCTAGGGATTGTCCATTAGGGTGTCCAACAAGTAGTCATAGAGCAGTAGCTTCAAAGCCTACGGTGGGAGACATGGGCAGATCTCATTGAGTGTTTGTAGCGGTTGATAACCACTAGGCTGAGCATCAAGCTACGATTATTGAGACCGCAGGTATGATTGGAGGTATTAGTATTTCTATTCTATTTTACTCAGGAGCTACCGATTCTTTCATTACTCCATTTTTAGTGGAGCGTTGCGGGCTAGTGGCAGCTAGGCAGGATGTGAGTTGGGAAGTTGAGTTAGCCTCAAGTGCTAGGGTGTCAATCAGTTTCTTGGTGAGAGGATGTCAGATTCAGATTGGTGACATGACCACCACAACTGACTTGCATATCACACCACTTGGATCCTACAATGTTGTTCTTGGCATGGATTGGCTTTATGCCCGTAGCACTAGGATGGATTGTAGGTAGAAGAGGATTGAGTGTGTAGATGATTTTGGTGTGACTTTGATTATCTCAAGAGTTAAGAGACCTATATATCTTCATGTGATTTCTTCTATGCAGCTGAAGTGGTGCATGCATAAGGGATGTCTGTTATTTTCCATCACCATCAGTGATCAAGAGGAGGAGGTTGAGAAGGAGCCTTCCCTTGATGACCATCCTATCTTGCAGGAGTTTGTAGATGTATTCCCTTTAGAGCTACCTAGTATGCCACCACCTAGAGTGGTGGATTTTCATATTGATCTTGTGCCAGGAGTAGAGCTTGTATCTCAAGCACCATACAAGATGACTACCAATGAGCTTAATGAGCTCAAGATTTAGTTAGAAGAGCTCTTGGAGAAAGGGAACATTCATCCTAGTGTATCACCTTGGGGTGCACCAGTTATCTTTGTTAAGAAGGATGGGTCTCTTAGGTTGTGTATGGATTACCAACAGTTGAATAAGGTGACCATCAAAAATCGGTATCCACTCCCTAGGATTGATGACTTATTTGATCAGCTTTAGGGTGCCCGCGTGTTTTCTAAGATTGACTTGAAGTCGGTGTACCATCAGTTGAGGATTGTGGAGAGTGATATCCACAAGACTGTGTTCTGCACATGCTATGGCCATTATGAGTTCACAGTGGTCCCTTTTTGACTCACGAATGCTCCAGTCATGTTCATGAGTCTCATGAATGGAGTGTTCCGCTCTTTCTTGGATAAATTTATGGTAGTATTCCTGGATGATATTTTGATCTACTCTCGGGATGAACATGAGCATGAGGGGCATTTGAGGTAGGTTTTGTAGTGTTTGAGGGAGAATCAGTTGTTCGGCAGTTTGTCAAAGTGTGCCTTCTTCAGATCAGAGGTTCATTATCTTGGTCATGTGGTATCAGGAGATGCGATTGTTGTTGACCCATCTAAGATTAGAGTGATTATGGATTGGCCAACACCTACCAGTGTGACCGAGGTCAGGAGTTTCATGGGCCTTGCAGGTTATTATAGGCATCTTGTTGATGGATTCTATAGAGTGGCTCATCCTATCACTTCCCTCTAGAGAAAGGGAAAGAAATTTGAGTGGACTGAAAAGTATGAGAGAGCTTTTTAGGAGCTCAAGAGAGCACTCACTAGTGCACCTATTCTTGTAGTGCCAGATCCTTCAGTAGAGTTTGTGGTTTGCACATATGCATCTTTGGATGGTATAGGAGCATTCCTTATGCAGGGAGGTCGAGCTATTGCCTATGAGTCTAGGAAACTCAAGACTCACGAGCTCAACTATCCTACCCATGACCTTGAGCTCGCAATAGTAGTGCATGCTTTGGTGAGATGGGGACATTTTATTTTGGGTCATAGATTCGAGCTTCACTCAGGTCATCAGAGTTTGTAGTACATTTTCACTCAACCAAATCTCAATGCTAGGTAGAGGAGATGGATGGAGTTCATTTGTGAGTATGATTTCAATGTTCACTACATCAAGGGTAAGGAGAATGTAGTTGCAGATGCCTTGAGTAGGAGATGTCACGAGCTTTCATCTATGTCTTCTAGCATAGATTTGAGAGGACGCATTTTGCAGCTCTTGCCTAAGGATGGATTCTATTCTGAGGTTTGTCAGATGGTTCAGTCACAGAGACCCCTTGAAGGGAAGTTCTCACATTAAACCCTTGAGTCTGATGGTCTTCTCCGTCATAGAGGACATATTTATGTACCTTCTTTCGGTGGGTTGCATGACTTCATTGTTCTTGAGGCTCACAAAGCTCCTTATGCAGCACACCCTGGAGTTAAGAAGTTACATGCAGATTTGAGACAACTTTACCATTGGTCGGGTATGAGGTTGCACATTGTAGAGATTGTGGCTAGATTTTTGGAGTACCAGAGAGTTAAGGTAGAGCACTACCATCCAGGTGGGCTTCTTCAGCTGCATGAGATCCCCGAGTGGAAGTGGGATATTATATCCATGGACTTTGTTGTTGGTCTTCCTATGTCTTCTCGTCGCCATGATGCTATTATGGTGACAGTGAATAGGTTGACTAAGGTAGCCCACTTCTCACCTGTTCGTACTACTTTCACAACACCTACAGTGGCACAGGTCTTCTTGCAGAATATCATCAGACTTCATGGCGTACCTCATAAGATTATATCTGACAGAGATTCCCTTTTCACATCATCCTTTTGGAGAGAGTTACAGATGGTCAGACTGAGAGGGTTAATCAGGTGTTGGAGGATATGCTTCATATGTATGTGATGGATCACCAGACCAAATGGGAGGAGTACATGCACTTGGTGGAGTTTGCCTATAATAATGGGCATCATTCATCTTTGGGTATGCTACCTTATCAGGCTTTGTATGGTAGACCCTACAGGACACAATTTAGTTGGGATAGGATTGAGGCTAGAGTGGCTGTGGGACCATAGTTGATCAGGGAGATGGAGCAGCAAGTAGACTTGATCAGGCAACATCTTAGAGAGGCTTAGGACAGCCAAAAGAAGTATGCAGATGCGAAGAGGACTGATCATGTTTATATAGTTGGAGACAGAGTCTTCTTGAGAGTGCGACCGCATAAGAGCCCAATCCATTTTGGAAAGGGTTCTAAGCTTGCACCTCATTTTATTGGACCTTTCAAGATCTTAGAGAAGATAGGCCTAGTTGCATATCGACTAGCTCTGCCACCTAGCCTGTCGCGTATTCACGATGTATTTCATGTTTCTTCTCTGAGGAAGTATATCTATGATGAGACTCACATTATTGATTGGGATGCTTTATAGGTGGAGTTAGATGGACAGCTAGCATTGGAGCCCATACGTATTATGGCTCGCAGGACGCTGCCCCTTCGAGATCGAGAGTAGACCAAGTTAGGGTCCAATGGGATTGCTATGATGAGGTTACAACTTCATGGGAGGATGTGGCACATATGAGATCACAGTATCCTCACCTTTTTTATGAACTCCAGGAGAAAGTTCATGCCTAGGAGGGGAGGATGTGAGGCCTCACCCCATGACATCATTTCATAGAAGATTATTTTCCATCTTTGGACTCATGTTGACACTTTATTTTATCATGTTGGACTATTTGGACAGAGACATTATATTTTGATATTATGTGACGACTTATGATTATGTGATGATGATATACGACTTTTACTTTTATGCTATTTATTAGGTCATGAGTATAGTAATTGTTAAATCTTTGATTTATGTATGATACTTTGATGTTATATTCATGTTAGGGAAATTTGTGAGAAATGATCATGATTATTATGTTAGGTGAATTAACATGTATCATTTTAATTTTGATTTTTTTATGCTTTAGAAATGCAATGTTGAAAATGATGAGAATTATTATGAAGTGCAGTTAGAGAGTTATGATGTTAAGAATGTGATATATATATATATATATATATATATATATATATATATATATATATATATATATATATATATATATATATATATATATATATATATATATATATATATATATATATATTATTGACATTTCATGAGCTACTGATATTTTGTCAAGTGTGCAGGTCAGACCATGGTTATATTGGGGGAAATCAAAGATGGATATTTTTTTCAATCATGTTAAGCCAAGGTTATCTCCAAGGGGAGAAATTAACCTCCTTGTAATGTGCAATTGTTGTAAAGTGATGCATGAATGTATTTAGTGATTATGTTTATTTTATTTTATTATTTTAGTCTACTTGGCATGTCATGTGTATTGTGTCGTAATGTGATTTATTTGTGGTGTCAATTGACACATGTCATATGAGTTGGCATGCCCAAGTGCTTTATGTGTGTGAGTGGTCTTTATTTTTAAGAGCCATGAGTGGGAATCTCTTTCATTTTCGGATGCAATCATTGAGTGGTTTTTTGAGTGGCATTTAGTGACCATTTAAGATAGTGGAGGTTAAAAATAGGCTACCCCATAGTGGTACCATGTGTTGGGGGTCAAATTTTGACCATTATGATGTATTTTGACTATTTTTGCCCTTCCAAAAGATGCTCTTTTGAAAAGTGACGAAATTGGAAGAGGCATGTCAAGCCCACTCCTTATTTTGAATTTTGAATTTGAATTTTCCCTCTTTTGTTTGAAAGGTTTAGGGTTTGTATTCTTAAGGAGATGGAGGGAAAAATTGTGGGTAATTGTCCACTCTCCAATTTTTGGAGACTTGAGAGTTTGTGAGATTGTGAATCTTGTTTTGGTCTTTTTGGAGGATTTTGGTGGTTGCATAACAAAGGAGGAGGCTAGTTGGAGAAAACTCATCTCAACCCTCATTGCCATAAGCTTGGATTGAGGTTGGATCTTGAACACACTTATTCTTGTTGCTATGTGAAAATTTTACTTTCTTATGTTGTATGAATGCTAGTTTTATATGTCTTTTAAATGCCTTCCTAGTCTACGCATGCATGTGAGTTTCTCTTCATTTCTTCTATTGTATTGTTTTCTTGGGGTGTGCAAGGCCAAACTCACCCTTGGGAGGGAAGAGAGCCTTGATGGGTGAAGGGAAAAAGTTGGGACTACTCATCTAGTGTAGAGTCCTTCCTCAAGGAGGAAGGGGATAAGGCATAGATGTATGGGCATCCATGTTGTCATCTTGTGTATATTATTATTGGGGGACATAAGGGAGTTGATCTTGTGTGAAATGTGAAGGGTTGTTGGTTGTATCCTTGGCCTTGTGAAGGCAATATGAGCAGATTTTAAGTCTTGTTGAAGGCTGGTTTATACTTGTATTTTGACATTCTCCTAGTTGGGTAGCTTCCACCTTCACCCCTACTATGGGTCCAAGGTGACCCAATGTGTGCTTAGCTTTGGGAAGGGAATTTGATGTTCATGTATGTTTCTAGTTTTTGGTTTGTTTATGTGCATGTTGAATGCATGTACCCCTATCCATCTTTGTTTTCCCCTAGCTCGGGGGTGGCCATGAAATGACCTAGGTTGGGAGGTGAGCCTCCATGGCCTATTTAGTTGTTTTGCAGATTACCTCAAGACTTAGCTTACTGGTTTTCAAGGAGCTAGATAGAAATTTGGTTATATCTCCTTTATGTTATATAGTTGTTTGGCCTTGAGCCTTTGTGTAATTTGTTTTAATTGAGGCTATGTTGAAAAGCTTAGCATATGTAATGTTTGTAAAAGACAGTTTGTTAAGTTATTTTTCTCCCATCTATTGAACTAAAATGTTATGAGAAAGATGCTTGATTTTTCCTTATATTGAAAGAACACGTAAGTATGGAAGTTTAAAAATTGGGAAAATAAATGTAAATGCTATGTTTTGAATTTCTGCATACAAGAAAGTAAGAGAAAAGATGTCTTATACTATGGGCTCATTTTCAAAAAGTTTATATACATATTTGTTTAAGTTGTTCAAAAGGAAAAAAAAGAGATCTATTCCCAATTTATGAAAAAAATTTCAAATACAAATAATGTTTATTATAATTTGTTGCTTGACATGGATAAAATAGCTCCATAGTTCTATTATTCTTTTTAAATGATAGCATTGAAATTAAATATGGAGTTAATTTCTCAAATATTGTGTATATAAAAGAGAAGGAAAGGGATTAGTTTAATATAGATAAAGTGGCTTTATATTTAAATGTTTATGATAAAAATATATATAAATATTTCAAATAAATATGCTCTTGATCTTGTACTTTATTTTTATGTTTCTTATTTAGTAGATTTTGGTAATAATATTATTGCATATATATATATATATATATAACAATACTCTTCATATTAATAAAAGTAATGGAGTCCATTTATATTTTTTGTTTGCTTGCTTTTGAATTAGCATTAAAACCGTGTATATTCTTTATGTTCGAAATTGATATATATATATATATATATATATATATATATATATATATATATATGCGATAATAAATATATTTATTGACTTACCTAATTCAATGATTAAAGAACCGCGTGTATAAGTTTATTGCAACATAGTTTTGAACTACGAAAACTATATTCGGAATTTAATGATATTCACCCAGCATATTGCAACTTTATATTTTCCTTGACTAATAAACTAAACACTAGCGAAACACCTGAAGGTTTATCAGGTAGCAAATTAAATGGAAAAATTGCCAGAACTATTAGCAAACTTTCCTTTACCGTGTGGAAAACCCTAGCTTGGGCTATCGACCACACCGTGGGGAGTTACTGCTGTCGTGGGTAGCACTGGCCGCCGCCGGCAGTGACCTATCCACTATAGTAGCAGTTAAGGTCATTGTGAGCAATGGTAGTGCCACTGCTGAAGCGGCCAGGGGCTGCTACGAGTAGTGGCTCCTCGCTGCAACTTTGCGCCTCATCATTTCTTCCTTCGTGAGCGGTGTGGGGGAAGAGAATCGATGTAGTTCTGTGGTCCCGCTCATCATTTTATTTTATTTTATATTCTTTAAAATAAATAAACCTTGCAATTTCTTTTAAGTAACCATGGATTCAATGAATCTCAAATCGCATGTCGGAAATGTATGGATGTGTATACACCTAAAAATGACTTCATTAATTAATTAAATATTTATTATTTAATTACTATTGACTTGATAAATTAATTAAATATTTATTATTTAATTAATAATTATTCCTCTATTTATTTAATAAATTATTCAATTTATTTAATAAATTCACTATAGTCTAATTCTATATCCTAAGTCTTCTAAATAGTCTATTAAAGTGATTTAATTAAATACACAATCACCTAAATATGACTAAGTCTTCTAATTCACTTCATCCACCTAGTCACCTGACACATCACCTTGGCTAAAATAAATAATTATTATTAATTATTTATTCATATTTATCCTCACCCACACATGTCCTATTCTTAAGGGCTATGTGGCGTCATAGGACTTGGTCTCATGACCACATGTCCTCTCAACAACTAAGTCAAGAGACATTTCCTATTCTTAAGGGGCTTCTCAAGCCACCTCTAAGGGTCAAAGGTGACTCATGGGACACTTGTACAAAGAGTCCTCAAGAGGAAAATGTCTCTCCCCCTTTCTCTCTTTGGTCTTTGTGAGACACTTGACATGTGTCTTTCCCTTCCACCTTTTTCTCCTCCATGTCAATGTGAGAGGAACATCATCCCTATTCTTCCTCTCACATTCCAACTACATCCCCCTTTCTCTCAACTCCTTCAACCAAGTCAATCCTAACCCTAAGATCTTCCACCTTTCATTCTCAACTGTAGGATTGTGCCACTTAAGTCTAGATCCTCCAAAACTCTATAAAAGGCACCTCATTTCTCATTTGAGAGCTAATAGGTATTTTTTATAACAAGCATCCAAGCATTCAAGCATTCCATAGCAATCACCATTTCATTTGCATTTCATCCATTAGTTTGCATAATCTATTGTGCACTCAATTTCATTCAATCTCCACACTTTGGTAGCATCTTGGGAGAAGGCTTCATTTTGGAAATCTGAGAGCTCAACATCTTCAAGAAATCAAAGCTAGGAGGACAATGGAGACAAGCTGCATGGTAGGTGAAGGTAATTAAATTAGTTTCATCATTTCATAGTTACTTTGCATTCTTCATTGTGTTTGCATTAGATAGATTCATTGGCGTTTATAGTTAATTTATCATTTCTAGTTGTTAGACATCTAATTTGCATACATTTTTGGCACTAGAAGGAGGTCCCAACCGGGCTTTTCACTTTCAGTTTTTAGTTTTCCGTGTGCAGGTTTTTCTACAGGTTATTTCTGCGCATTTGTCCACGATTTCTATGCATTTGTTCATTTCTGCTGCGCATCCATTTTTTGCAACCACAGACATAAACTTTTATCTGGTTTTCACTTTCTGTCATTTTTTTTGCGCATTCATTAAACTGTCTTGCGCATACATCATTTTTCATTGTGCATCCATACTAGCTGGGCATACATATCATCTGGCTGCGCATTCATTCAATTGTTTCACGCATATATAATTATTGCGCATATATCCAAACTTACTGCGCATTTATATCACTGTTCTGCGCATTTATCAGTTTCTATAGAAAAAATCAATTTTTTGTTAGATTTGTTTTTAGCTAACATTTTGACAAGTGTCTGTTCATTCTGGTAGTATTTTTAGGCTATTTTGTAGGACGTAATTTTGAAGACCCCATTGCTAAAAAAAAATTCTAACAGTTTGATTGCAGATTGCCAAGGGGTTTGCAAAATAAACTATAATCTCGTTTGGGCTTAAAATACGACATGTTTTTGCTTTGTGTGTCTTCCTTAGCATAGATTCAAGTGTCTATTATATTTTTCTTAATAGCATATCTGTAATCCCAAAATTATAACAACATATCCTCTCCCCTCGCCATTCGTGGACCTTGGGTGTAAGAGAAACTGTTATAATTTTTAAAGGGCGGTCTTTGGTGGGAAAAGAGGTACTCACCCCAAGGAACGACCCAACCGGTAACAGGCTAAAGCCAAGCCCTTCCAAACCAATATATAAAAAATGCTAATGTGATTAGTCTCACATTAGACAGGTGTGAATTCATTGCGGCAACCAAAGTCTCCTCCAGTACCCTAGTGGTGCGTTAAAGTCTTACTTAGTAGAGGTGAAAGCCTTGCTTTGAAATGATTGGGAGAGCCCCCTTAATTGGGAAAATGACTTGATCACAACCACCTGAACGGATGTCCTTACTAAAAACTTTTTTTTAGTGGCCAAAAAACCTTCTATCTATTGGCTCAAGGAGTCACCCAAGCTCGTGAAGACACCCCACATTACTCACAGTTCATAGTAGAGATAGAAGTTCTTTGGGAAGTAATGACCCATTGAATTCAAAACTTGGTGTGCTTGAGAAGTGAGTGCACTGTAAGGAGGAGCTCGTGCCTCCAAGTTCCTAGGCTGTCCACTGCGAATTTGCGTGGCTAGATTTTATTATCCTAGTGGGGATTCAGCAGATATTGTCCTTGCCAACCATAGGATTGTAAGCGTGTTTGTGCATTCATATTAGCATAGTCAGATTAACATCATTTCTATCTTGTGTGTGTGTGTTTATGCATTTTTCACTTTGCCAAAAACAAAACCAAAAAAAAACCAGCCAACACCAGGAAAATCCAAAACATTTCAATTCAGATCAAAATTTCAACACCTGTGCATATATCACATCTTTCTGCGCATTTGATCAAGTTTGCTACGCATTTATCAAAATTTGTTGCGCATCTGTTCAGACTGTCTGTGCTTTTGATTATTACCAGTCACATCTGTTACATATTGTTGCGCATCTATTTAATTTTGTTGTGCATTGATCAATCTGTCCTGCGCATTTGTTGTTGTGCATTTACAACAGTGAGCATTTCCACAAACTTTGCAATTTTCAAAATCACTTTTTCAGATACCCATTTTCGTCCTTAGTAAGATTTTGGAGAAACAGTCAAGTTACACAGACCTTTGATCTTTAGTTTGACTATTCATCACTTTTCATCATTCCTTCATCAAATCATTTTTCTTCCAAATCTTTGAAATTCTCAATTTTGTGTTGAAACATTATCTTATCCATTAGATTTTGATCTTTGTGAGTTTACCATATCAGGATATATCATCCTTAATCATCAAACTTGCTTAGGTTATTATCTCTTGATTTCTCTTTGTCATATCATAGTGAGATCTATACCTCCTATTGACTTAGAGTTTATCAAGTTGTCTTATCACTTTTCAACACATTTCAATATCTTTCCTATCAATCACTTTCCATATCTTCTCATTAAAAAGCTTTCATCCCGCAATCAATTCTTTCAATTTTATGGTTCAAACTCGATCTCAGAAATTTAAACAAGCCACCAATCCAGAATCCTTAGACAAGATGGAAGGCAATACCAGCAATGAAGAAAATCCTTGGCCCGAAGCTCCTAAGAAACCTTCACTTTTTACATCCACTGATGAACCCACCGATGAAGAACTTAGGGAAGCTTCACAAGATCCTCAATTTTATCATGTCATGGAAAGACTCTTAGGCTTGGATAAAGAAATGTATTTTCTCATGCTTGCTCAACAAGGAGCTAAGTTACCAAGTGATTTTGATGTTTCTTATCTTAGAGAACCAGCTCACACAAATAATCAACAAATTCCTAAAGGTTCTCAAGATACTCATGGAGCAAAGGAAACCAATCAGCAATCCAATGCTTCTCATAGTCATGAATAACACACTATTTCTCAAAATGATCAGCCAAATCACGCTTCACAAAACAATGCTTCTCACAATAATGTTTCCCAAAATTCTCAAGGAAACACTCCATCTTTGGATCCCGTCCTACAACAAATCCAAATGCTTCAACAACAAATCTGTGACATCCAAATTGGATCATCAACAAAGAAGTATTCCTTGGATGATATATGTCCTTATCCTTTTGATAAGAATTTAGCAATGATTCCATTCCCTCCTCATTTTGAGGTACCAAATTTTGACAAATACAAAGGGAATTCGGATCCACAAGACCATATTCATGAGTTTTGTGCTGCTTGTATTGAAGTCGCTCACAATGACACTTATCTTATGCCACTATTTCCATGAAGTTTAGGAGGACAAGCCACGGAATGGTTCTCCAAACTACCCCCAGGCATCAAATCTTTCAATGAGCTTCTTGACAAATTTGTGACTCATTATTCATATAACATCAAACATGAGGTCACTATGCTTGATCTTTGCAATGCACATCAAAAGAATGGAGAACCTTTCCTTACTTTTTTGCAAAGATGGCATCAATTATTTTCTAAATATCCACGAACGATTCCTGAACAAGAAAAGATGGATATTTTTGTGCATAACCTTACACCAAAAATGAGTTATAGGTTACAATTGCAATGTCCACCAAATTTCAATAAGCTCATAGAAAATGGTATCAAGATTGAGGAAGCTATGGTCAGAAAAGGTGAGATCAAACTTTATTCTAAAGACAATGTTGGATCCTCAAATTCTAATTCCAACAACTATAACAATGACAAATCAAAGTTTTTGAATAAAAACAAAAACATTGTCAATGATGGGATTGTTGATAATCGTAATGTCAAACCAACGCAACCCCTTCTTAATCTCACCAGTCAGGCCAATGCTACTCAAGGAACCTACAACAATCAATCATCAAATCCAAATACCAACAAGGATTCATCTAAACCAAGATTGCCTTTTATGTCACCTCGAAGAAACTTTACTCCTTTGGGGGAATCTGTCAAATCAGCATTACGGAAGTTAATCACAAAGAAACTCATTATGCTTCCTGAAACGAAAGATTTTAAACCTAGAGTAAAGCCTTCTTGGTGGAATGAGAATGATTATTGCGAATTTCACAAAGGCAGAGGACATAAAACAAATGGTTGCAAAAGACTCAAAAATGTAATCCAAGATTTAATCAAAAGCAGTGAAATTGGTGTTGACAGACATGTCTCGAATGAATCACATACAGCTTTCAAAGATCCACTTCCTGAGCATGAAAAAGGGGGTTCTTCCAACAATAAGGGTGACAATCAAGCTAATTATAATTCCACTCCCTATCGATATGTTGGTAACATTTCTGAATGTCATCCTTCTATGTATTATGCCAATGTTATTACCATCAAAGAAAAATCAGAGAGTCAACCAGTCCAAGCAACTTCTCGTGCTCAAGCTAAAGTTACTCTTCAAGGAGTCCAGTCTAAACCAAGTACTACACAAAATAATTTTGTTTATGTCCCAAAGTCTATCCCAAATACTTCCAACCAATACAATCTCTTGGAACAACTCAAGAAAACACCTGCCCAAATATCCATCTTAGAGATTTTGCGTCTTTCTCCATCTCACAAAGATATCCTTGAAAAAGCTCTCTTAGAGACCCAGGTTCCAACAACTCTAGCTCCTGATCAATTTCAAGCTATGGTGGGCCATTTAATAACCCCACACTATTTGTCCTTTACTAAAAATGATGATTTAGCCATTACCCAACCTCATAATGCTCCCTTACATATTGAAGTCCTTGTTCAGAATCACAAGATTAAAAGAGTATTAATAGATGGGGGAGCTGGCTTGAATATCTGCACGTTAAAGTTAGTCCTTGCATTGGGATTTTCTAAGAATGTCATTGATCCAAAAAAGAAAATCACAATAAAAGCCTATGATGAAGAAGAGAGATCATCCAAGGGGTCTGTTGTTCTTCCAATTAGAATTGGTCCTATTGTCAAAGATGTATCTTGTCAAGTTCTGGACATGGATCTTGCTTATAATATTCTTTTGGGAAGACCATGGATTCATTCCATGCAAGCTGTGCCATCAACTTATCACCAATGTATAAAATTCCCTCACAATGGTCAGGAGATCACTATCAAAGGAGATTCTAATCCTTTTCAATATTGTAGCAATGTGAAGATTTCTGATTCTTTGGTTCCCTATAATCGTACTGGATCTTCTGCAACTACACCCAGTGACCCTAGTAATATGGCATCAACTTCTAAATCAGCTGGGATCAAGATAGACATCAAAGAAAGAAGTATGGGAGAATATACTTTAGGTCAAGCTCTTTGCATTATTGAGTTACCTTTATCTCCCAAATGATATGGTAGATCTTTGATCATTAAACAACAATCAGAACCCCCTTCCACACTTGTTTATAACACATTTATAAGTGGGGGCACAATATCCAAACAGGCAGCTGAGCGTAATGCAAATTATTGGCTTAAGACACAGAAAATTGAAGAGGATATTAAACATGAATGTATATCACCTGATGTCTATGGAAAAGGGTATACTTTGCTACAAAACATGGGATATCAAGGTGCTGGACCTCTAGGGTTACAAAGAGAAGGTGTTATAAAACCAATTTTGCAAAATCCCAATTATCAAAGAGATACTACAGGATTAGGATATAAAGGCAAAGAACCACAAGAACCAAAAGGAAAAGCAAAAATCCCACCTTTTCATGAGACATCTAAAGCTCCTGCCTTACAATCCAGAAAGCATGGTATGTATGTAGATCCAGAGAAACAAAGGATAGCTCAAAGAATCATTGATAGACTTGAAGATAATGATGATTATGATTCTAATGATTATGAATGGGATTCCTTATCTGATTATACTGAAGAAATAGGAGTCGATGTTGTCCATCAATATAGTAACGATTACCATGAGGGTGAGAGTTCAATGAGTGACTCACTAGGATTGGTCCCACGTAATACTACTCATGTTGATCATGAGCGAAGTGAGCGTTATCTTGTGACAGATGATTTGGATGAGAGTATGGAAATAGACCTCACTGATACTATCATAAACCTTGACAACTTTTCCATCAATACCATCTCTGCTTTTGACACCGACCCAAATGATCCAATGCCCCTTGTCTGTCCTGATCTTATCGATTGGGATTCTCCCGATCACCCAAAACTTGATGTCTTCCATAATGATGATGCGATCATTGACTATCTTGGCATCAGGGATCATTTACCACTAGGGGATCACAAGTCAGGATTTTTGATAAAACTCAATGACATGGCCTATTTTGGAGAGAGTGCCAATCCTTTCAGTCATAAAAATATAAAAATAATCAGCAGATCTAATGGTGAAAACCACTCAGTGGCAGTATTAGATCCAAAAATAGTAAAAAGAAAAGATGCATCTGATGGTGAAAACCTCTGAGGCACCTAACGATGGAAGGATTGACACTCTTCCCAACTATCTAGATCGAGAGCAATCTGCCATTCTTATAGAACCAACAATACCACTTAACATTGGAACAGAGGAGTCTCCACGCATCCTCAAAGTAGCAGCATCCTTGACAGAATCAGAGAAAGAAGCTTTTGCAAAATTCTTCAGAAAAAGACAAATCAACTTTTCTTGGTCCTATGTTGATATGCCTGGTTTGGACCCCAATCTCATTATGCATCATTTATCTATCAAACCAAGTGTAAAACCAGTTAAGCAGAAGCTCCGCAAAATGCATCCTCACATTGCTCTAATGGTGAAAGAAGAATTGAAGAAGCTCCTAGATGTTGGATTCATTCGGGCTATTGATTATGTTGAGTGGATTTCAAATATTGTTCCAGTTTCAAAACCAGACAAGTCTATCAGGATTTGTATTGATTTTCGAGATCTTAATAAAGCTTGTCTGAAAGATGACTTCCCTTTTCCAAATATTGATATGATTGTTGACCTAACAGCTGGGCATGAGATGTTATCATTAATGGATGGATTTTTTGGCTATAACCAAATCAAGATTGCACCAGAAGACCAGGAAAAAACTACTTTTACTTGTCCATGGGGTACATACTGCTGGAATGTGATGCCATTTGGCCTCAAAAATGCTGGAGCAACTTACCAAAGAGCCATGACCATGATCTTTCATGACATGATGCATACCATCATGGAAGATTATGTTGACGACATTTTAGCAAAATCCAAAGATAGAGCTGGTCATTTGAGAGTGTTGGATAGAATATTCACCTGGATGGAAAAATATCAGATTCGACTCAATCCAAAGAAATGTGCATTCGGGGTCACATCTGGAAAACTGTTAGGGTACATTGTCTCAGCTAAAAGAATCGAAGTAGATCCAAAAAAGGTTAAAGCAATATTGGAGATGGCTTCCCCCACTAACATCAGTCAGCTAAGAACTTTACAAGGGCGTCTACAATCCATTCGAAGATTTGTTTCTCAACTAGTAGATCGCAATCATCCCTTTCAACATTTGCTGCATAAAAATATCTTATTCCAATGGAATGATAAGTGTGAGGAAGCTTTTAACAAAATCAAGCAGTATCTAGCGAATCCTCCAACTCTGATGTCACCAATTCTGGGCAAGCCACTCTTGCTCTACATTTCAGCCATGACAGCCTCACTAGGTGCTCTTCTCTTTCAACAAGATCATGAAGGAAAAGAAAAAGCCATCTACTACATCAGTCACACTTTAGTGGGATATGAGTTAAACTATTCCCCTATTGAAAGAGCATGTCTAGCTGTTGTCTTTGCTTCACAGAAGTGGTGACATTACATGTTGTCACATTCTACTCAGCTTATTGCAAAGATTGATCCTTTAAAGTATTTGTTAAGCAAGACTGCATTGACAGGCAGGTTGGCTAAGTGGGTCATGCTACTTAGTTAGTTTGATATTGAATATGTAGACAGGAAGGCTATCAAAGGTCAAGTGATCGCAGATCAACTAGCTGATGCTCCATTAACGGATGACCAACCTATACACACAAAGTTTCCTGATGCTCATATCTTAGCTTTGTCTACACAAACATGGAAATTATACTTTGATGGCTCATACACTCAACAGGGTTCAGGAGCTGGTATTCTATTTATCACGCCACAAGGATACACTATTTCGAAATCTTTCAAGTTGTTATTTCCTTGCACCAATAATGTAGCAGAATATGAGGCTTTGCTGATTGGGTTAAAAATGGCTTTACAATGGAACGTATCTGCAATAAATGTCTACGGAGATTCTCAACTAATTGTTAACCAGGTTAATGATGATTATCAGAGCAAAGATGATAAGTTATTGCCATATAAATGTATGGTTGATGACTTTAAAACGTATTTCTCTGTCATCACTTTTGAGCAGATTCCTCGGCATGAAAACAAGGCTACTGATGCCATGGCAATGATTACTTCTTTATTTGATATAGAAGATACCAAGGCCCATTTTGAGTTCTTGGTGGAATCCCTGACTTGTCCTACATATGATGACCCTGATATGAGTATTATATGTCATCTGATTGGACATAACTCCCCAACATATAGAAAGATCTATTCTTACCTCAAAGATAACACTCTACCTCCCGACCTATCCCGCAATCAAAAATAAACTTTTCTCCGCCAAACCTCCCACTATATCTTAATATCCGACACCCTTTATTGGCGAGGTTTTGACGGTACTCTCCTGCAATGTCTCGAACATGATGAAGCTCAAATTTCCTTACGTGATGTACATGAAGGTATTTGTGGGACACATTCGAGTGGTCCCTCTTTGGCTAAGAAACTCATGCGTATGGGTTATTATTGGCCTACCATGGAAGCAGACTCCTTTCATTTTGCTAGGGCATGCAAGAAATGTCAGATACATGGAAACCTTATCCATGCTCCAGCTCAAGAGTTACATCCTTTTACAACTACTTTGCCATTCAGTCGGTGGGGACTCGACCTCATGGGCGCTGTCAATCCTCCATCTTCCAACAGCCACAAATGGATTCTCACTGCCACAGAATACTTCACTAAATGGATTGAGGCCGTTCCATTAATTACCGCCACAGGGAAACAAATCTCCATGTTTATCTTAAACTTTATCATTTGTAGATATGGTATACCTATGTATCTTATCACTGATCATGGGAAACAGTTTCAAAACCAAGACATGGATGACTTGTGCGCCAAATTCCACATCACCCACAACTATTCCACAATCTACTATCCTCAAGGAAACGGCCAAGCTGAGGCGTCAAACAAAACAATTGTTAAAATCTTACAAAAGACTGTCAATGACGCTGGCCATGACTAGCATCTCCAACTTAATCCAGCCTTATGGGCTTATCTCACCTCCATCCGTACTCCTACTGGAGCCACTCCATACTCCCTTGTCTATGGATCTGAAGCAGTCTTGCCCCTCGAGGTCGAGTTGCCTTCCCTTCGTGTTACTCTTAAAGATTTAATTCCTGATGAAGAGTATAGAGTTGCATGCCTAACTGAATTGGAACTCCTAGATGAACGCCGTCAGCGAGCCTATGATCATTTGAAAGTTTATCAGTAGTGTTTGTCCCGTCAATACAACAGCAAGGTTAAGATCAGAGATTTTCAGTTGGGTGACTTAGTCCTTCAAGAAAATCCAAAGAATCAACAACACTGTGAAAAGAAGGGAAAGTTCAAACCTAATTGGTTAGGACCTTTTGTGATTACAGCAGTCTATGGTTCTGGAACCTATCAGTTATCTACACCTGAAGGGGATCCCTTGGATGAACCTCTTAACAGCATCCATCTCAAGAAGTTCTATCCCCGAAATCTCAATGTAAGGGGCATGTATGTAGTCTGTATGTATATTCTATAAATAAAAATAATCAAAAATACAAAAAAAAATCACAAGATCAAAATAAAAACTGCAATAAAAGCATATGGTGAAAACTTGGAAATAGGCGCTATGTGTGACAAGTTAGCTCCTCTATCTATTAGGATTCTTCTAGTGTGTTCGTTCATTATATATATCCACAATAAAATAGTTATTCAATCCTTGTCCCCACGATGTATATATCATAATAAAATGGCCAATTCGTACACCATCCATTGTATCTATCCGTAATAAAATCCCATCATAGCTTGATCTTTTGTCATGGTCTTCATCCTAGTCTTGTTGCGTCTTTCTTCATCCATAATAAGTCAGTCCATCACCTAGCTGGGAGCATGTCCTTGACCTAGTTTGGGAAGTGGATCTATGATAGTCATGACTCTTAGAGGACATAATGGAGTTATTTTCACCAGGCAAGGCAAACGCAATCAAATTTTCTTTCACAATGGTATCTTCATGCTAAATCAGAATCTATGATCTATCTTTCGAATTGTGACTGCTTATCTATACATCTTGACTATACATCATCACTTGAATTGATCAACATATCCTAAATCAATCTTTTTGGCAAAAGAAATGTATATTCATGGCAGGCATGTTAGAATGATTTGTTATAACTTATGCATTCATATCTAGATTTCATTGTTATCATATTTTCCTATGCTATTCCGAGATATCTTTGACATGAGTTTGAAACTCTCATAAGTCATTGATTAGAATAGCCAGGATGGGGCATGATATTTTCTTTGATTGCTATTTGTGGGGTATTTTCTGATGAAATCGAAGGAACAAGTAATTGGGGTGTCTGTGTATAAGTGCCTTCATCCATTTCATAGTATGGACAACATACAAATCATGTTGTTCTAACAAATGCTATTTATGGTGATACGCCATCGCATACCTCGACTCCAAATATTTGTTCCCCGATGGAGGGGGGAAATATTCCTTGTCTGTTATGCAAACGAAACTCAGGTCATCTCGGTTCAATTATACCTAGATGCTTGTCAAGTTTGCAATATTAAACTCCATGCAAAAAGTGCTCAGGTCATCCTGGTTTAATTATACCATGATGCTTGCATTTTCTTGCAACATAACGAGCTCAATGATGAAACTCAAGTTCTAGTTATTATGAAGTTCTAAGATGTTACCTAAAGTTGTGGAGATACATTCATTTCATATTGCATTTCATTTAAACAGTTCATGACTTACATATCAGTGTTCCTTTTATAGAGATTTATAGGTTACCTTTCTTATTAGGTTATATGTTCTCTTAGTCTATTCTTCTTTTGTCGGCTACATTGTTATTTAAGTTGAGGACATTTGGACAACCAAACATATTATGACTTTTTGCATTTCAAATTTTGCACTTAATCATTTAGAGACATATGTTATCTTCATTAGGAGTGTTCATTTATATATAATTTGATCATTTATTATAGCTATCATTTCATCTCATTTTCTTTTATCATGTTATCAGTTATTACATTCAATCTTCTTAGGTACATTATCATTTATTACATTAGATATCATTTGCATTACACTGTCATTTATTATTCATTATACACATTTTATATCATTCATTTATTATACATTAGATGCATTTTACATCATTTATTTAATTATATGTGTTTCCAATCATCAGTTATATCATTCATTTACATCATTTATTTATTATCCATTATCCACATTGTTCATCACAACATTGCATTGATAATCACATAGCATTAGTAAACTCATTTAAGACATGCATTTTTATCACCATCATATGATTATTAACCATTAAGCATCAAAAAAAAATCAAATCGGATATAAATCATTTTGCATTCTAAGACATACATTCTATGCATATTAAAGTACATCATCACATCCTGCATATGTTAGTACGCACATGTATATAAATCATCAAAGAAAATCATGATAGAACTGCATAACTGTATATATAGAGTCAATCATATAGCATCCATAATATAAAGTCCATAAAACAACAAAACTATCTGAATGTCCAATGATATAAATCAATAACAATGTGTCTATAGTCAGTGTCCATCAAGTCAAAATATAATGATACAATGAATCATAATGGTACAACAGTGTATACAATGCTCTCTAAACATCTATGAACCACTGCCTCCAGACTCTGTCTATCGCTGTCTACGGGATGCAATGTGGCCCTGTGCTGCTGAACTCCCTGATGCTGAGGATCCACCCTGACCTCCTGAACCTGTCGGTGCTCTCAGAGGGCATGATGACACACCCTCTCCACCAGCTGGTGCTCCTCTGTCATGCACTACCATCCTGATCGCCACTGAGCTCTCCCTATAACTCCCGATCCACTGATCCCTCGGGACTGCCTATCTGTATGCTTCTCACCAGTAGGATATCTCCTTCCCGGCATGTATCATGGCTCTCATGATATCTCCATGGGGACCCAGGTCCTCTGTCCTCTATAGCTTATCTAGTAGCATCTCAGACTCCCTGAGTCTCTCAATCGTTACATCCCGCTCATGTCTCAGGACATCCATCTGATGCTCGAGCCTCTCAATGCGCCTCTCTAGACCTAGAACCCGGTCTGCCTGTACCTGTGTAACTACTAGTCAGACTAGCAGTGCATCAATATCTGGCTCCTCCTCCATAGCGTCTCTCTGTAAATAGGGATCCTGTCCCCCGATGTCCATATCAGCTGGTTCATCCTGTGCCTGTACATCTGGCATCTCAGCATCCGGCTCATCCTGTCTGTCATCCTGCACCTGACCACCCTGTACCCCGCCGCCTTGGGCCAATAAAACATCTGCCTCATCTTGTCCCTGCCTCTGTACCTATGGCACCTGTACCTATGCAGCTGGTCTCTGTACTAGGGCAACTCGAATCTGTGCCAGAGGGACTGGTACTTGTAGTCGCACTCCTGTAGCTGGCTGTGCTGGAGGTTGTCTCCGTCCCTGTCTAGCTAGAGGTGGCATCAGTCCTCTCGACCTCACACCACCTCCTCTCATCCGAGGTCCTACTCTATCCCCTCTCCCTCCATCTCCACCATCATCTCCTCCTCCATCTCTTCCACCGTCACCGCCACCTCGTCCCCGTCTATCTCTCCCTCGGAGTCTCCCCCATCGTCTCTTTGTCGGATCTCTCTCTGGAGGCCTCACTGCTGGATCTGTAATCCACGGAACTGAAAAGTCTCTCAAAAATTGCTCCAACTCAGTAGTCATCCCTGGGTCTACCATCATCAGTCTCATCAACCATGGCTGAAATGGGGCATCCAAAAACTCCTGCCGAGAAACACCGAATGATGCCATGGGCCCCCAGTCTCGTCTCTCCTTATGCGTGTGAGCATGCTCTGTCACTCCCTGCGGCATGCCCTGTATCCTGCCAAACTGTCGCAAGACCTGACTAACCAATTGTCCCTCAATGATAAATGGTGTCTGTCCTATCAACCACCGTGACTCAAAACAAAAACCAAGCTGCCGCTCATCATCCCACGACTCACACCCTAGGTAGGGTCTCCATGTCACTGTGTCTAGTGTGTCAAAGGTATACCGCCAAAACTCTAAATGGCCCAGTTTTGCCTGAGATAAAACTGAGGAGTATAAATGAATATAGGGCTGCCCTGCGCCCCAAAATCTGATAGCCATTGGTCGAGTAATTGCAATATGCTCCCATGCCCAAACATGGAGCAGTGTCACACCTGCTGATAATGATGCACCCCTATGGTACACCACCTGATGCATGTCATGATAAAGATGTGCTAACATACACACCCCCCAAGCATATCGGGTCCCCTCCATCATCCGCTGTAATGTGCGGCCCCATCCAACTGCAAATCCATGTGATCTACGATCAGGGCATACAAATCCCCCAATTGCTCCTGCTAGCACTACTGGCAAAGGATCATACAAGTCAACCATATCCTCCCAACTGATCTCTCCATCCTCTATATCATCATCACCGAAGACAGCTCTGCACTCTGTAACTCTGTCATGCCGATCATACTGTACCATCTCGCCTGTGATGGTAAGACGGAGGATGCGATATACATCCTCTAATGTAACTGTCATCTCCCCTGTCGGAAGATGGAAGGTACTCATCTCCGAGTGCCATCGCACTACTAATGTTGTCATCATACTCAGATTCACCTGAATCTCAGGCGTGTAAATCACATAATATAATCCGGATGCTCCAATCAACAGTCTATCTGTCTCTGACAACGCCGGTCTCAGATTCTGAGTCACCGAGTATCTCTTCCGTGACATCAGATTATCTGTGATATCCTCCTATTCAAGTCAACAAACAATCAACCTATCAGATTTTGATAAACTGATCTATCAATCTATCTATCCTATCATATCAAATATAAACATGTTTTTATCACGTGTTTCAACAGATGATTCTATCAATTATCTACGTTCAAGACTAGTTAACTAGTGAACATGCTACAATGTTGCCTATCTTAATCAAATCGATCAAAATCAAACGCCGATAGATCCAATCAACTTATCGACATCAAGTTTGACCTAATTGACTATCTATTTTCACCACATTCTACCACCTAAAACAGATGCACAACATTTTATCATGTATGCGCAACATTATTTAACATTTGTGCAGCTTTGTACATTTGTGTAGTTTTGTTGGATATTTGCGCAACAATTCATCACGAATGCGCAGGTTTTAACATATGCGTGCTTTTATTGCATACTTGTGCAACACTTACATTTCTATAGTATGAATGCACCGCTATTATTAATGAATGCGCCGAAACTTAAAATTTTTGCACAAACGTCAAACGTTTCTGCGCATTTGTGCGCCGAAACTGCGCATTCGTACTCTGCCTAGAAAACTAAAAATTTTCTAATCTAATCTACCATTTCATCTACCCTAAACATGCTACAAATCTAATATAACATGCATCAAATCATAAAATTACCAAGGAGGATCGAGTCACCTACCGGTTCACCCGAATCGAGTGGTTGCTGGAAGCGTCTGACTCTCTCGAAGCGGTGATCTGACAACGGGAACGACATCGTGGCGGCTCTGCTCTTCTCTCTCTCGCGCTCTGATCTCCCAATGACAAGTGTGCACAATGAGCCTATTGTGGATCCCTTAGCCCTATTTATAGCCTGTGGACCCGATGTGTTTGGTGTGTGGACCCTATTTGCCATTTTTCTTCCATTCCACCCCGTTTTCCTCCATCTTTTCTACCGTTCTTTCGTGAGATTGATTGTACAGCACAAAAAAAAATCCAATAAAAATTCAAATAATCTTTTTTGTCAATCAATCTCTCGAGGGGGCACGCATAGGTTGTCTGAGACATAGTTTGGGGCAGGGGCAAAAATGCTTGAAATTTTCTTTGAAACAATGTGATACACACATTATTTCAAAGAGGGGCAAAATGTATACACCTAAAAATGGCTTCATTAATTAATTAAATATTTATTATTTAATTACTATTGACTTGATAAATTAATTAAATATTTATTATTTAATTAATAATTATTCCTCTATTTATTAAATAAATTATTCAATTTATTTAATAAATTCACTATAGTCTAATTCTATATCCTAAGTCTTCTAAATAGTCTATTAAAGTGATTTAATTAAATACACAAACACCTAAATATGACTAAGTCTTCTAATTCACTTCATCCACCTAGTCACCTGACACATCACCTTGGCTAAAATAAATAATTATTATTAATTATTTATTCATATTTATCCTCACCCACACATGTCTTATTCTTAAGGGCTATGTGGCCTCATAGGACTTGGTCTCATGACCACATGTCCTCTCAACAACTAAGTCAAGAGACATTTTCTATTCTTAAGGGGCTTCTCAAGCCACCTCTAAGGGTCAAAGGTGACTCATGGGACACTTGTACAAAGAGTCCTCATGAGGAAAATGTCTCTACCCCTTTCTCTCTTTGGTCTTTGTGAGACACTTGACATGTGTCTTTCCCTTCCACCTTCTTCTCCTCCATGTCAATGTGAGAGGAACATCATCCTTATTCTTCCTCTCACATTCCAACTACATCCCCCTTTCTCTCAACTCCTTCAACCAAGTCAATCCTAGCCCTAGGATCTTCCACCTTTCATTCTCAACCGTAGGATTGTGCCACCTAAGCCTAGATCCTCCAAAACTCTATAAAAGGAGCCACATTTCTCATTTGAGAGCTTATAGGTATTTTTGATAACAAGCATCCAAGCATTCAAGCAATCAAGCATTCCATAGCAATCACCATTTCATTTGCATTTCATCCATTAGTTTGCATAAGCTATTGTGCACTCAATTTCATTCAATCTCCACACTTTGGTAGCATCTTGGGAGAAGGCTTCATTTTGGAAATCTGAGAGCTCAACATCTTCAAGAAATCAAAGCTACGAGGACAATGGAGACAAGCTGCATGGTAGGTGAAGCTAATTAAATTAGTTTCATCATTTCATAGTTACTTTGCATTCTTCATTGTGTTTGCATTAGATAGATTCATTGACTTTTATAGTTAATTTATCATTTCTAGTTGTTAGACATCTAATTTGCATACAGGATGTAAACCTAGATATAGAACAACCGTTATCACTGATATTATTTCCTTAAGATGAGTAAAATGGATATAAGACTATGTACCTTAGTAATAAAAAAGAAACAAAGCGTAAATGGTTTTGCTTTAAACGCATACACCAAATGAAGGATATAGTAATGTAAATTTGGAAACTTTTATCTTCTAACCCTGTTCCTATAAAAAAAAAAGAGGAGTATAGATATGAGTTATATGTTATTAACTTAAAACTAACCGAGACACACTTTGATAATATTTTTTTTTAACACAATGAAGATCTGATAATAATATATATTTCTGATAGACCATTCTTTGATCAGTGATCTACCTAGCTTGTTCTGTAATCTTTGGCCAAACCCGAAAACCCTAGGAAAAACCATAGCATAGAATGAGTAGAAGGTTAGAGATTAGGGTTTCGGGCCTGATTTTATTGGCCCAAACCTAATTTCGCTTTAGGGTTCTGATTCACTATTTTATCTATTTCTATTTCATTCATTAAATTTCTTCTCCTCATTTAATTTTTTTTTTATATGACTTGTTTAATGTTAAATATTTGTTCTCTTTGGTAGCTCCCTATTATTTTGGGATATGAATTGATTTTTGGATTAAGATGCTATCTTGATATTTTATTTCTAGATTATTATTTTGGTATGTAGATATTAGATCCTTTTTGATCATTTAATTAATTATTTATTCTAACTAGATTTAATAAACTTTTGTAACTGTATCTTCCTTTCATTAATTTAATTATTAATTTATGGACCCTTACCATTTAAACATACTATTATTTATTGTGATCTTTAATTCTTTAAGGTGATAATTAATCTATAATTTCTAGGAGGACCTAGGAAAGATGAAAACCTCTAATAATTATTATTAATTAAATTATTATTTAGGACTTTATTATAGTATTTTAAACTTTACGTGTTATGTTTATTTCTTTCATAAATTTATCTAGGCAAGATCAATATTATCTAAAGTAAATTTTTAAATACAGGATTAATGTTTTTTTATTGTTTTGTGAGCGATTTGACTTAGGGAATTTTCCCACATGCTTTCATTTGTTTTAAACGTAGTTAATGTTTTCAACGGCCTAGTACACCTGACGTATAGGGGATGACGGCAAGCCATCACATACCTCGAATTCCCCTTGTGAGATGGGTACTTTGGTTGGTATTACGTTCGCATACTTCTGTATGCAACCTTGTACTCGTGACCTTTTTAAAAAAAAATTGTTGTGTGTGTTTTGCCCTAATTTTGGGCATGACAACAATTAATATAAACCATATTTATAGGGAGGCAAATCTAGAAGCTAATTGTCTAGCTAACAAAAGAGTAGATGGGGTAATATATGAGAAAATAGGCTTCGAGAATACATGACAAGGTGAGGAAAAGGTGGCAAAGAAAATTGAAAATAGAAACATTAATCCCCAATGATTAAAACTACATGGCAAATGAGTCAGCATAGTTCAAATATGGTAATCATCAGTTAAAACTCAATTAAAAAGTATTTATGATTTGAAGATACGTATCAACTCGACAAGGTGGACATGCATACAATAATAAAAACATGACATACAAAATGTCATATCACATTTTTCAATAAAGACATTATGGTACAATTAAATAAGCATGTACAACTCAATGGTTTTAACTTTTAGTAGCATCCCAAATTTAGTAGGCAATGCTAATCAAAGTTTAGACAATGCTAAGTTGGTTGAAGTTAATCATTATAAGTCATGTGAATAAGTAAGCCTTGAGAACATAACAGAATGAGCATTGATTATTGTTTTACCCAAGACAACTATATAGATTATTGAGCCCAAAACGAAAGCACTTGCTTTCATTTAGACTTTCAAAGAACAGAAATTCATTGTTGATCTCTATGTTTGGATCATGGATCCCCCCATTAGGATTAAGTCCAAGAATAGGCAAATGGCGTTCCTGGGTGAGGTTAAGGAGAGATCGAGGAAAATAATGAATTTCACTAGTAGTCTAACTGTCCAAGTAGTTCAAAGGATCATGTGAGGTCAGTTTATTTACACTGAGATATATAAATATTTGTTAATAGTCATAGCTCCTTATTTGAATTCTTCTTACTCAAGGAAGAATATGAAATTTGGCTTTTATTAGATTTTATTAAGGAAGAAATTGTAAGTTCTATAAATAACTATGTGAATTTGAGTAGAGATGGATTTTGGATTAGGAATAATAGTATTTCATAGAATATGTGGAAATTTGCATTTTCCTTGAATTGTGCATAATCAAGAAGGGAATCTCAAACAGCTTACACACACACAAATGGCTTCAAGAACTAATAGCAAATTGTATTATTCAAACTATATAGGTAACTGGAGGTAACCACAATTAGATTTTTTAATAGAGATGGATTTTGGATTGGGAATAACAGCATTTCATAGGATATGTGGAAATCTACATTTTCCTTGACTTGTACATAATCCAGAAGGGAAGCTCAAACAACTTAGAAGCACACAAATGGCTTCAAGAATTAACAACAAATTGTCTTATTCAAACTATATAGGTAACTGGAGGTAACTATTAGAATATTATTATTTAATTACTTTAATGGTCATCTATGTAATATATTGTAGATAAAATTGTTTCTTCGGTTTCTTATTAGAAACTTTCTATTTTGTACATTTGTAAAATTCTTTATAATGATCTATCGATCATTTGTTAATACAACAATTATTTTACCAATTACTTGGGCAATATGGTATCAGAGTGTAAAGCTTAATTTGTTTTTTCCAAAAAAAAATAGTTTTTGAAATTTGTTTAGATTTGGAAAAAAAATATTTGCTAGTTTTTCAAAAAAAATTGCAAGAATGTGTTCTAAAATCCATCTAGGGTTTTTGCATCAAGATTAACGCTATTTTTGCACATTGTGAGGTCTTGCAGCTTTCTTCACAACTCTATCTATAGGTCGACTTCCTTTGTGCCCATTTCCTACAATTTTTTCCTGGGCCGAAGTATTTTCTTTGTCATCCACCTACGATTCACAAAATTCTTGTTCGTGCCCTTTTCTTTTTTTCTATATGGGAGGTCTTTTTTGCCCACGACTTTGGCTCGATAGCTCTTTTCTGGGTCTTAGCTCAGTCTTTTCGACACCCACAACCTACTGGTTCTTCGTCTCTAATGCAGACATTTTTTATTGTGAGACATTTTTCTCCTCCCAATGTCATGATTTCTTCTGCAAATCTGCTCCATTTTTTAGTTTTTTAGGGCCGACAACGACCATTACTACATTCAATGGTCATTTCTTGTGCTGTTTTTGACCATCTTTGGTTTTTTCTGCTCTCGCACAAGTTTTCTAGTTCGTCCATGGCCACCTAGGGTTTACTACATTTTCAACTAGGGTTATGACCCTCCATTTCAAGTCAAAAAAATTATTTTGATTACAGATTCCTTGTGGGTTTTTCGAAAGCTCAATTGGGTCAACGTCATATTTTGTGGGTGCCTCGATTTTGTGCCTCAAATTTCATACTAGTCAAAATTTTATTCTAATTTCAAATTCCTTCTAGGATTTTTGAGATCTCTTCTAGGTCTTCGTCGAATTTTTCTAGGTCAACCATAATTTTTTCTTCAAATTTGAGCTAGATGTACATTATTTTTTGAGGTTTGTACTTGCATTTGCCTCTATTTTTTGCATTGGGATTTGTGTTTTAGATTTTATGCTATTGCCTCTTCTTTATTTCTCATTTTTCATTCATTGGGAAACTTGCAAGATGGCATCATTGACCAACTTAATGTTGGAAGGCAGTTAGAGATTCAACAACAAAAATTATAACACCTAGAAGCGGTGCATGTTAACAATCTTCAAATATCATCGCCTGGATGATCTTGTTTTGGGAACAGAGACTCAGCCTACCACAGTCCAAGCACACCAGGAAAAGTTTGATGATTGAAATTGAGAAGTCATCATGCTTCTCAAGCTCTCTGTCACAAATGATCAGTTGCCTCAAATTCCTTCTGGCAAGTTGGTGTTAGAATCTGGAAGCATCTAAAGGAGTTGCATGAGACATCCGATAAGAGTCGAGCATTCTTCCTGAAGAACCAGTTGTTCTCCATCATGATGGATGAACGCATGGCCTTACAAGAGCATCTCACAAAGATTAAGGACATTCGAGTTCAGGTCGAAGCTATTGGTCAGAAAATGGAGGAAGAAGATATGGTAGTCACAACCCTAAAGAATCTACCAAAATCTTATGAGCACTTCATCGAAACTTTCAACATTACTTCCACTAATGTTGATTTAAAAATTTAGAGTTATGCACCAAACTTATGTAGCGGGATCTTTGGAAATAATAGTTTGGTAGCAATGCCACCTCGTCCTCCTCAGAGCACGCCTTTGCAACCAAATCCTTTCACAAGGATAAAGGCAAATCCCAACCATCTCAGTTATCTCAATAGAAGGGCCCTAGTTAGTCTCAGGATGGTTCAAAGCATAAGAAGGTTCAGTGTAGCTATTGTCATAAATATGACCATTTGCTCAAGGATTGTCGCAATCGTTTGGCTTCCAAGCTGCAGAAGTAGGGAGGGTCTCAGCCTAAAGCCAATGTTGTTGAGCACAAAGAGCAGAAAGAGTTTGTCTTTTATGCCTTTGTGGCTAAAAGACCTGTTGACCATGTGAAATATGTTGCTTGGTATATAGATTATGGTGCTTCTCGACATTTTACTCACAAGCATGACTGGTTTACAATTTTTTTTGCCTTTACTCATTCAATCATATTTGGAGGAGGTGAAGAGTATACTATTGTCGACAAGGGCAACGTTCAGATAGAGTCTGATGGGAGGAATCTCATTTTCCTCAATGTATATTGTGTTCCTAGCATGGCACTAAACCTACTTTCAGTGAGTCAGATCATGTGGCATTCTCCTTAGCTTGATGTGGTATTCAATGCACACAAGTGTTTGATTGTTGATCGTATGACAGGCACTACTGTAGTCATTGGCATTAAGGATCATGGTCTATACAAACTTGTGGATCGGGTGATTCTCTTGAGTATGCCTTCGCAACTAAATCATCTTCTACCAGCAACCTTTGGCACCAGCGATATGGTCCCATGAACATTCACTATCTTGCTCAGCTTGTTTGGTAAGATTTAGTATATGGCCTATCTAAAATTCAAACTTGGAATCAGCGAGTTTGTGGAGCTTGTCAAGCTGGGAATCAACAAAGGACACCGTTCAAGGATGGTGACTCACAGCAAGCCTCTAAGGTACTACAGTTGGTCCACGCTAATGTATGTGGTCCAATGAATACTCCTTTTGTTACTGGGTGCAGGTATTTCTTTCTTTTTGTTGATGATTTTAGTTGTAAAATGTGGTTGTACTTTCTTAGACAAAAATCAAGTGTTTACTGTATTTCAAAAATGTAAGGCTTTAGTAGAAAAAGAGTCTATTTGTTCTATTATATCTCTTAGGTTTGATAATGGGGGGGAGTTTATTTCTATTGCTTTCTCTACTTTCTGTGATACATATGGCATAAAACATCAGTTAACCAAACCATACACCCCTCAACAAAACGATGTTGTAGAACGTCGCAACAGCACCAATACAGAAACGGCCAGGTCTATGATGGAACACAAAAATTTCCTAAGAAATATTGGGCAGAACCAGTGTTTACGATAGGCTAGTCTATCTCCTTAATTGGTATCCCACACGTGCAGTTAAGGGGAAGACTCCTGAGGAAGCTTGGACTGGTCGCAAACCTAGGATCAGTCATCTGAAAGTTTTTGGCTCTTTAGCATTTGTATGGATTTCAAATGCCTAGCGCTCCAAGTTGGATTTCAAGAGTCATAAGCTCATGTTTACAAGTTACAATGACAACTATAAGGCTTATCAATTGATTGATGCAAACACTAATCATCTTATCTTCAATCTTGATGTTGTCTTTGATGAAGAACGAGGACCTTTTCAGCTTTCTTTGTCTGAGCAGAATTCCAAGGATCAACTTTTGAAGGCTTCTAATTTGGGTGTCCATCTTCCATTGGGTTCACCTGATGGGAGGGATGATGCAGATTCTGAATTTGATGATGCACTACTTGACTTTCCTCTAGATTATGTTGATCTTCCACTTGTAGATCCTCTTCCACCTCCATCTAAAGTTCTTTTTCCTCCTGAGGTTGGTACATCTACTCTTTGGTTCAAATGGTGGGCTAAGACAATCAGTGATCTTTGTCCTGATGAGCTCATTGAGGGTAGATCTTCTAGAAATAAGGACAAGCAACAAATTACAGTTAACTTTTCTCTCATAGCCAACCTTTACAGTATTTATGAGTCTCAAACATTTAAAGAGGCAACAAGGATTCCAAAGTGGGAATAAGCAATGGATGCAAAATACCAAAGTCTTGTAAAGAATAACACCTAGGTTCTCTCTGATCTTCCTCCAGGGAAGAAGCCCATTAGTTGCAAATGAGTGTATAAGGTCAAGTATCATGTAGATGGTACCTTAGATAAATACAAGGCCAGATTAGTTTATCAAAGGTTCACACAGCAGGAGGGTTCCTACTGCCAAAATGAGTACAATTTGTCTAATTGCCATTGCAGCTCAGTTTGGATGGAAAGTCCATCAGATAGATGTTAAGAGTGCCTTCCTCAACGGTGAGTTGCAGGAAAAAGTCTACATGACACAGCCTCCTGGTTTCAAGGTTGTTGGCAAAGAACAAGTATGTCGACTCAAGAAAGCACTCTATGGACTCAAACAAGGCCCTCAAGCATGGCACATCAAGATTACTTGGCTGCTCATGGTTTTCAATGTTGCCCTTCTTATAGTAATTTGTATATTAGACACTCTGGTGATGTTCTCTTTCTTGTTGTCTATGTGGATGACTTGATCATTACTAGTAGTTCAACACATTTGATTGCAAAAATCAAACAAGACCTATGCAAGGATTTTGATATGACAAATTTGGGACTTCTCCATTATTGTTGAAGTGTTAAGATTTGGCAGACTAACGATAGCATCTTTATTTCTCAATCTAAGTATGCCAAGAACTTGCTTGATAGGTTTCGAATGCAGGATTGTAAACCTACTTCCACACCTATGGAGAAGGGACTGAAGTTGTCAGCCAAGACTGATTCTCCTCCTATTGATGAAACCACTTACATCCAACTATCTCATCTATCTCACTACCACTAGACTTGATCTCAATTTCGTAGTGAGCTACATTGCACACTTCGTTACAACCCCCAAGGCTGATCATTGGGTAGCAACGAAGCGTGTGTTGCATTATGTGAAGGCGACCTCTGATTATGGACTTCTTTACACTAGGAGTCATGATTTCAAACTCAATGGGTTCACATATTCAAATTGGGCAGGTTTGGTTGTGATAAGACGTCAACCTCTAGATGTGTTCAATACAAGATCTGGTGCAATTCCCTAAACTAGTAAAAAGAAGCATGCAATCTCACTCTCCTCCACATAAGCAAAATATTGAGATGTTAAGGCAACTTGTGAGACAGTTTGACTTTGTTGGATGCTTGCAGATATGCAGATGTCTCAAGTAGGACTGACTCCCTTTCTCTCTAATAATCAGGGAGTTCTCAAACTTGTCAAGAATTTGGTCTTCCATGAAAGAACCAAACATGTGGACATTCATTGTCATTACATTCGATAGTCAATTGAAGACAACACAGTTCAGTTGCAATATGTTTGAACAACAAATCAAGCTGCAGACTTTCTCACCAAGCCTCTTGGTCCACATAAAGTTGTTAAGTTGAGGGGACAACTTGGTGTTGATAGATTAACCATTAAGGGGTGGTATTAGAATATTATTATTTAATTTACTTTAATATTCATCTATCTAGTATATTGTAGATAAGATTATTTCATAAGAAACTTTCTATTTTGTACATTTGTAAAATTCTTTATAATGATCTCTCAATTATTTGTTAATACAACAATTATCTTACCAATTACTTGTGTAATAGTAACCATAGTTAATTTAAGGTTCTCTGCTAAAATAAAAAATAAAATAAAAATAACTTTCGACTTTGGCCTTTTATTGTAAAAAATAAATTAATAGTAATAAATTAAATGTTTAAATATGTTACTATTTGTAATCAAAGAATATTATATTAAATATAATATATTTGTTAAATGTAATTTAAATTTTTAATTTTCTAAACACTATACGAGTTTTATTTTTTAAATATTAAAAAACTATAAAATTAAAACAAAACAATATTAACTAATTAAAAAATTCAAAATTAATGAATTAAATATTTAAATGTGTTATTGTTTATAATCAAATAGTACTATATTAAATATGATATATTTGTTAATTTTTATTTGAATATGTTAAATTTTAGTATATTTGTTAAATTTAATTTCAATATTTTAAATTTGTTAAATTTTATAAATTAATAATTTCTAATCTAAATTCAATATTTGAAAATAAGACAATTTGATTTATTTAATTTTAATATAAAAAATAAAATAAAACAATATTATATTTAATTGTAATAAATGTTAAATTTTACAATAACATTTTAATTAAAATAAAATATTATTTGACATTTACAAATTTATAAAAATATTATTGAGAATTTAGAATAAACAATTAAATTATATTGATGAATAAAAGTCCTAAAAAGTTAAAAACGAATAACAAATAAAAAAATAAATATTTTATTAAAAATTAATGTAAATGAAAAACTACTCATAAAATGAAAAACATGACAAAAACAATCAAAATTATTGCCCTTTCTGGAAGTCTACATTATGTGGAAGCGAAAGAATCAACAGTGACGCAGCAGAAATGGCTACCGCAAACCCCTGCACCCGATGTATAACAAATTACTGTGTTCTTGGCGAAATTTTTTTACCGCAATTTTTTGCAGATTTTATGCCCCAATTCTATACAATTTTTTACGATTAAACGGACGATTTTTTTGGAAAACTCATTGACCCGCGTTGACAGATTAAAGCCGATTTTTTGAGGGGGAAGATCAACAAGCCTTCCCTTCAGATTGCCAATTAATCCCGACTGATCGCAATTTTTCACAGCTGTTTGCTTGTTAGGTATCACCAGATTGAAAGTACACACATAATGCAACCATGTGTTGGCACTGGGCAGTAGATAAAGCTAATGCTTTAAGCATAACAGTGGCCACTTGCTAGTAACAATCCAAAACATTGGTTTTGCCACCTAGAGATATTCCAGCTAAAAAATCTACTCGAGTTCCCTAAATATGGTTTCAGGTATTGAGTTCACAGGCGCTAGCCAATATGATAATTATGCAAATTGCAGGATTTTGTATAAAATGTGTAAGATCGGTGAACTTTTCTATTTTAAGATTATAACAATCTGTAACATATCCATTGCTTATTGTTCAAGGATACTTTAATAGTTGCTTTTCGCAATTGGTTAATTTATTACAAAATTTTCATCATAATTTTGAAATGGGAGTAAATGCCAGTCTTCACTTGCGTGTCAGCACCAGGAAAAATACAAAATATCAAAAGACTGTTGGAGCATAACATTGTCTACATAGTATTCCTTATCGAATCATTCTTGCAAAGATCATATTAGTAATGCATGCATACCTGGTTGAAATCAGTCATAGTCCCCAACTTCTGGCATAAGGGTTTATCAACTTATTTTTGACAGCAATACAAGGGCGGGGTATGGCTGGGACAACCCAAAGCATACTAAAATCTTATAACTCATATAAAAGTTAAAACTTAATTGGAAAGAGCATAATCTTCAGAACTGGAACCTCCGGGAAGCAAATTGTGCTCTTCTTTGCACAATCTGTGAATTAAATAAGCATAATTTAAATTGTACTAATGTTCACTGTTAAAAGGTGATGATTTTTTTGAATCTGTCACATCAAATTAACATTTTATACAATGACTACATACACTACGGATTGTAATTTCACGAACTGCAGTTAAGAGTTCACAACGAAATTCGATATTCTCTAACACCAATTAAGCAGGAACACCAAAAATTTATGGTCCCGAGGAAAACCCAGAGGAATTCGAATCTAATACAGGCTGAAAGTTGGGTAATAAGCAAAAAATTCAAGGAATCAGCTTAAGGCAGGGGTGAGTGGGGTGGCGCAAAGGATTAATGGAATTAATTTACAGAAAATCTCTTCGAGAAAACTCTGATACACAGCACAGTTTTCTATGGTTTTGCCAAGTGAATATTTACTTTCGTAAACTTCTAATGTTTTTATTGAACATATGAGTAACTTATTAAGTAGATTGGACCACTGTTGCCATCTTTAAACAAGCTGCAGATATTAGATCCCTCAGACAAACTGCCAGCACAAAAAATTATAGTGATTTAAAAATAAGGTCTTAATTAAGATTTTGCAATTAAAGAAATGAAAAACTATCGTACCATTTTAATTCCAAACAAACTACTATTAAAAGTGAAAAGAAGGATATCGTACCAGTATTGTGGAATCCTGAAAACAGTCCTTGAAAACAACAAGAGGTCTGCATTTTCCATATATTCAAGCATAAAACCTCCACATATAAAAATTCCAAGAATTGTTATTTTGGTAACGGGTGTGAAGGCCAACACCGCGTGATATACACGGAGCCTTCACCAGGAATACTAGTGCCTTCTCTGATGCAAGTGACCACACTTTTTATTGTCTCTGACTGCTTCCTGTGATTTTGGTTTCTGAATACTTGGACATCAGGCTGCACCTGCAATTTAGGATTAACTATCAGAAAACCCTATTTGGGTAATGGCTAAAATAGATGTGATTCCCATTGTCTGCCTAATAGCATCTATGGGATGTTTGAAAAACATATTTTCTAACATAGAGGAGACAGAATTAGTATTCGTGGCAACTACAGCAGGTACCAGAGCTGAGGGCAGGCTATCAGAATTAAACCTTAAATGCAGCTCTGATAGCCCTGCAATTTGTGGGCCCTGGAGAATGTGAATGTACAAGTGATTGTGGATGTATTAACCATACAGTGTAGTAGCAGAGCGGGATAGTTTTAATGGAAAATGGTCGTACAGGAGGGTGAGCAAGAGCCAAAAAGACACGATGAAGCCTCCAGAATCTGTGGTAGCTTCCAGAATTACTTGTTCCTAATGATTGACGCAGAGTTCTTTTAAATTCTGATTGGTTCCCAATAAATATCATTTTATTAATGTTTGAATTGTAATGAAAATAAAGCCTTAAAAGGATTAATAGTCCAATCAGAAACTGAAAAAAAACACACTTCAAAGTTTGAAAAAATAAAAGAAATGGTAATGTTATGAAGCCAAACATTTAGAAAGTAAAAATACAAGCATCTGATTGGTCATTTGACTACAGGTAGGGAAATAAAAATTACATTTAATGAATCCCACAGTAACATAGCTGCAGCAAGATCTGATAAGAGCCAAGAGAATAGAATTATAGAAGCATAAACACTTGAACAAGTCAAGTGTGGGAACTAAGTTGTAACAGGACTGATCACCAACCTATGCCCAAAAGAAAAGTGTAAAGCACCATACGCAAGGTTTAGTATAGCAATATCAGCACAACAATGAACAGAACTAGTAAAATAATTTCGAGATAAATGTCTAGCAAGACAGGCAAAGGGTAGAGTTCAAATATCTATTCTTTATGGTTCTCACAAGTACAAGGACTGTCTCAAAGATAATTCTATTAAGTAATCCAATTGATAGTAGTCAACATAGGTCCTGCCTGGGAACAGTGTCTTATTCCCAAAGTTTTTAATTGTCTACACCCTATTCATATGACAACTGTTGATTTTAGCTTTGTTCTGTGCTAACAAATTTCAAAGCCAAAACAAATAAAGGCCTCACCATGTACATAATATTGTCGTCAAGGCTTAGCTTGCTCAGAATGTGGGGCAAACTCTTCTCCCTTTGTAATAATAATATTTTCTGTTTCAGTATCAGCTTTTGACAAAAGTGGCTGCTCCTCAAACCTAGATCTACAATCATCCACAATGCCATCAACTGTGTTGTCAACCTCTGGCTCTGTCTGTGCTGAAACATCTTTTTCCAAATCATCCAAAACCTGTACCTGTTTGTTGAGATCTTCAACTATGTTGCCAACCTCTGGTTGTGTCTGTGCTGAAATACCTTGCTCCATATCATCTGAAATCTCTACCTGTCTACTAGCATCTTCAGCAGACAAATCCACAACTAACATAGGGAGAGGATTCTGCAACTTCACAGGTTCAATAACATCGTCTTTGATATCATTTAGAGGAGGTATTGATAATTCCACAATTTCTTTCTCTTTTTCAACTTGCCCAACATCTTTATCCTTCAGAAGACCATTTTGACCATCTGAATGAGCTACCAGGTCAATTGTATGTTGTTTTGCTTCTCCAACATTCTTATCCAACAAAACATCAGGCTGAGCTACCAGGGCAGTATCATGTTTGTTTGCTTGTTCAGCATTCTCATCCATGGGAACATCATTCTGAACATCCGACTGAGTTACCATATTTGAGTTCCATCGATTTGATTGTTCAACATTATCATCTGTCAAAACAGTAATCTGACTCTCTGTTTGAGCTAACATGTCAGTATCATGCTGCTTTTCATGTTGGGCATCTGTAACATCTGCAACAGAAATATGACCATCCAAAGTGACCATCAGGTCAGTCTGATGTTGCATGAGCTGTTCAATATGTTCACCATGTAAAACAGGAGTCTGCCCACATGGAACTTGGTCAATTGTTGTATTCTCTAAAATAGAATTAGGCCCATCCAACTTAAGTACATGATCAGCCTTTATTTTAGTAACATTTTCAGAATTATCTATGCCATCTTTATCTTGACCAGGACTGCTAACCTTCTCAATACCCTCCTGGACTGGTGAAAAAGAAGAATGCCCATCAAAAGCTTCATTGCTGTCCAACATTGCAATGTCATTGCCTTTAAATGAAACTTCCAAGGCTTCTGTGACAACCTTCTCGGTTTCTAATCCCCCCATACCAGCCTGGCAAGAAGTCAACTGTGCCAGTTCAGAGTTGCTGCTATCCACAACCTTGTCAGTTTCTAATATATCCATATCAACATGGTGTGAATCTAATTGTGCCGGTTCAGGATTGCTGCCATCCCCAATGTTAGTATCATTTTGTTGAGCTGTACTTTCCTTATATTCCTGTAAAAGTTTCTGCACATTATCTTGTTCCACAAGCAGATTTTCATAACGAACTTGTAGTTGTCTTTCAAGATCTTTCTGCTGACTAACTGCTTCTCGCAAGCTTTCAATTCTGTTAAAAGCTGCCAATTCCTCTTGCTTGTGTAATGCTCGGAAACATTCCAGTTCAGTACCAGCAGAATCTGCCTGTTTGAAGGCTGTCTCTATTTGTGTCCACAATTTACCTGCCCTTGCCTGTCCACACAAATATCAAACGATAAAACAATAAGATTGCTACATAATGGAAACCTTCAAGTAGGTTAAAAGTAATGTTAACATGATACACAAGAAGGCTAAGAGCAGGAAAAAGCTGCTCTAGCCTTGATCTCTACATAATTGAACTTAAAGTCATTCTTTAAAAGGGGATGCATACTAAACTGCTTCAAATGAGCAAAATATCACAATCCACACTGGAGCAGAAAAAATAGCTTGCGTCCAACTCTCATACACTAAAAACAATTTTTAAGCATCCTGGTTCTTTCCACTTATAGAGAAACAAATAGCATTTGTCTGCTATGGTTTTCTCTTCTACTTACTATGTCATCAATCAAATATAATGATTCCATCCCAGATGAAATTCAGTAAATGTAGCACAAGTTATTGAAATGAAGTGAGTATCCCAGTTCTTGGGGAAAATCCTCACTTTACTGGAAATCATATTTTGCTTAGAAACTCTAGCTTGGTTCACAACTGACCCTTGTCATTGTGCCTAGTCCTAAGAACAATACCATTCTACAGAAAGCATCAAGGTCACAATCCATGATAGGTATTCTGCAACATTTTGAATGGTTTAAAACAGAAACACATATTTGGCTTGGAAAAAGATCATGCATACCTGATAGCCTTGAGTCAACATTTTCAACTTCTGCTCAAGACGAACAGCTTTTCTTGTCCCACTTTCCATATGATTCCGCACATTCTCAAATTCATTTTGAAGTGCTGCAAGTTTATCTGTAACACTGGCCACACTTGCCAGACCATAGGTGTTACGACCTGGGAAGAACATCATATCTTCAAGACAAGCATTATGGGCTTCAGAAAAGTCATCCACTGAAGCTTCTTCATGCCCCATTCCCACCCTTAGGATTGAGATCTCTTCTTCAATTAATTGTGATGCCTGTATATAAGGCAACGAAAACAAGCAGATATGTCGGCATCAAGAAAAAATTCCACCTGTTTGACAAAGCTGATAAACAAAAAATATTCAAACTTCATGATAGACAAGACTTGGTTGGAGGTTTACTAAGGTTAAACCATAGACAGTTGAATTAAAAAAATCACCACAGCTCTGAGACTATTGATATTCTCATTATGCAACCAAACTTAAGACCTTGTTTTCTGCCTTCAAATAAGCTACAGTAAATAAATACGGCCAACAAAAATTCTTTCAATAATCCACAAAAGAATCACAAACTGGCATTACACATGCATTACATAGTTAAAGGCAAGTCAAACCTAGAAGTTATACCTCTACTAGTTCTCCCTCATCAAAATCGTCTATTTGAGGAACAGGATCTTGTGGCTTTCCATTTGGGTTATTCTTGTTGCCCTTCTTTCTTTCCTTTCCCAGGCCATCTTCAGGTGGATATTTCACATTGTCATGCTCCAGTAAAGATATTAGTTCTTTTCTGATCAATTCGTCAGCTTGCTCCATGAAATTAGCAGGTGCAAGGGAACCATTATCATCAGCAACTGTTTTCAGAGAATTCTTGAGGAAATCAACAGCAGCAAGAGGAGGTCTTGGAAGACTCCTCTGCAAGACCTTTGATCTTTTTCTAAGCAAAGCTGCCTGCCTTGAAGCTTCTTCTGCTTTCTCTCTAGCTAACATATCAGACATGTCTTCCTCCATTTGTTCCACCGCTTCAATATCCTCTGTTGGAGGGTCAGGAATGACTATCTGATATTCATTCTGTGGTGCAGGAAGTTCACTCAAACCAGCTCGTAGATTCCTCCTTATCTCTGCTTGCCTTCGACTTTCAGCCTTGGAGCTGTCAGGAGTTTCCATGCCTTCATTTATATGAAGTTCATCTCGAATAGGGGTGCCTTTAGGAGTCATGCCAAATGTAGATAACTCTCTTGATGGTGTCATTCCAATTCGAGGAGTTAAACCAATTGCTCCAGGAGTGTGCACAGGTGTTGCCATAGGATTGGGCGTCTGAACCTCCTTTTTTTTGGGAGTGACTCCTGAGAAATCAGAGGGATGCAACTCTGGATTTTCTCCCCCAAACAGTGGAGTCTGTGCCTCCCTTAAACGTGCTTGATTTTCAGCCTCCATCATAATGGCATCTCCTTTCCCACCTGGAGTTCTTTGTGGCGTTCTTAAAGGTGTCATGCCCAGCCGTGGGGTCTGACTATAGTTAGCAAGGAGGTCACGGGCAGCACCACTACCCTCTGCAAGTTCATCTTCTCCCATGACAAGGTCACTTGCATAACCCATTTTTGCTATTTCTTCAAGCTCTCGATCTGAAATTTGTGGAGCTGGAAGCATGAGTTTTGATCTCTTCCTAACCGCTTCTGGATCATTGAGCTTGTTAACTTGCATTACAGCTGAGGGCGCATCATGCCTCTGTACTATTTTATTGCGTGCAATATCTTGTTTTCTTAACTGAGCCTCTATATCAACCCGTCTCTTTCCTTCTAGCTCTTCAATTGTAGTTGGAAACTGAGGCTGCACAACCTGTCTTTCCTCATCTGCAACATCAAAAAATCCAGGTGGAGGCTTCTTCTCAAAAGGAATCTCTGCATTATAATCAATTCCTTTCCTCTTTCTTTTCCTATGTTTCCCATCAATGCCTGCTGCCTTCAATTCCCTCCGTTTCTGAAGGGAGGCGAGCCTTCTTGCCTCCTCAAGTTGTTTTTCTCGTGCTTTTCTCTTTGCTTTTTTACCTCGAGTGTTGGCCAAGCGAGCCCGTGCTTCAGATAACATCTCTTTTTCATCTTCATCCATATCAACTGGATCAGGCCTTGCAGGTTTAGATTCTGGATTAGGATCTATTTCACCAGGCCTTAATTTCCGAGGATCATCAGCAGGTTCATAATTTTCATCCTTCACACATGCCGCATCCAAAAGTTTCTCATAACGTTCCAAGCATTGAGATGGAGTTCGCCCAACAATTGGTGCAATTGTCCTCCACTGTGTTGGCATAAGCTTTGCAAGATGAAGTAGCTTCTCATCCTCCTCTCTTGTCCATTCTGTCTGCAAGCAAACAGAGAAAAATGGATGAATTTTTTATCTCTACAGTATAAATCAATATCAGCAGAACCAAAAGTAGATCCACTATATAAAAGATTTACAGGGGAAAGAATAGTTTGGAAAGAATCAAGTAGAGCATCTTAGGAATAAATAAGAGATCTTTCTAGCTTGCCTTCTACAAGATCTTCATGCTTATTTTGAATGGAAAAGTAGAAGTAAGATCACACAGTTCATATTTGTTTTACATTAGTCTGCTTATCAAACTAAATATGATAGAAGAATACAAATAGCTTAAATCAGGAGGAGAGACGGCTTATAAAAATATATGTAACTAATAATAACACAAACTGCCATTTTTTAGGCCATCAAATATATATATATACACACTAATACTAAGTTACCCCAGGTTTCCGGGACAGGGAAAAGGGATTCTGGGACGGATTTTTTTCCCCAGAGCAGGGGATGGCTATGTGTGGGGGGAATCTGAAATGTCAAATAAAAAAATTAATGGCAGTCAATTGTTTATTATATTGTGAAATTTGGACTGGGAGCTTTAAAGCAATACAGAAAACAAATGATAATCCAAGGCAATTTTCTGTAATAAAAAAACATCTGCTCACATTAGAGTTTCATTTAAAGATGAAAAAGATAAAACTATGCACACAACAAATATGATAACAGGTGACAACTGCATTTAATAATGAACATGCCAATCACAAACACTTGGACAAAAGTGCCATATATCTGTAAAGTTGGCTTCCTAAATGATGCTAAATACAAAGCAGATGAACTTGCATTTATCTATATGCTCCAGCATTACATGCTCACAAAAGACAGATGATGGATCACTACATTTTTCGCAACAAAAATAATAAAGTTGGGATTGTAGTAAACAGCATAAGCTTGCAAAAAAGTGCAGGCAACCAGCCCACATAGAGGTAATGAGACTGCAAATAAATTGCTGCCTCATGCATCAGAGCAAAGTGTATACTTTAAAATAAAGATAAAAGCATTAATATTTAAATCTTTGATACTATCAGAGCAAGCAGAATTTGATGCCCACGTTACAATAAAAAAAAATTGCAAATAAATTATAAAAATCACTTGCTTTATGACTGCTGTCGCCAGAAACATCCGTCTATCCCCGGGACAGTCTAGGGACAGCTTGGCCGTCCCAGGGATGGTCAACGGTTTCTGAGACAAGAGTTGACTGTTTCCGAGTTTCCAGGACGGTTTCTGATTTTTCTGCATAACCAGGGACAGCTTGGAAACGTTTCTGGTTGTCCCCCCGTCCCCGAAACCATTTCCAGCACGTGTACATTTAGGTTGGAAATGCATTTCCAGGTAACATAGTGTGTGTGTGTGTGTGTGTGTACTCAAAACAAATAGAAGCTTGTGTCAAATATTTTTAAATGTTTTCTTTGAGTTGTAAACCATGCTGGAGCCAAAATTACTGCGTTTCACAAAATCTCATGACAATGTAACATGGCGATGTGGGGAACTCGGGGACCAAGGGCCTAGAGTTGTGAACAGCAAGGGGTCTAGGGGCAGCACCCCCACCGAAGCCTCAATTAAGAGCGTAGATTGGGGACAGCAAGGGATCTAGGGGCAAAGGCCTACCAAGCCCAAATTATGGCTCTCAAAACCACACAAACTTCATGGTGCACACCATTTTCACAATTTTATCACATGTTTTCTGCACACTAAATCCTTGCCATTGCTTGCGCTCAACCAATGAATACTTGGCTAATGCTCTCACTCTTACTTTTCCTATCCTAACACCATCACTCTTGTCACTTGTCATTGCAACTTGCAAACTTTCTCATAGCTGTTGAAACTTCATAGTTCATACTAATTTGGAGTGAGGCTAGGTTCTTAATTCATTGCTTTTTGTGAGTGCCTAAAGTAAGTGGTATCCATAAACCATTAGCATTAGGGTTAGTGGCCTGAATATTTAAAACTGTTCCGGATTGTCCTAGTACAGGTGCAAGTATGGGTTATGTATGTATGTATAGAGTGATAATCATAGTTGCCAATAAACAAAATATTTAAATACCTCATAATTTACAAAAAAAAATTACCCATAAATTCATATGTCCACAATTTGTCAAATGTCAATACATAATGAAAATTACAATCAATAGTCAAAGTCAGTTCCACTAGCCATGTACTATACAAGCTGCCTCACCTACAGAGATTTTCAGCAAGTTGTGCAACAACAAGGCCCAAGTCAACACACTCAAATAGTTAGACCCCAATTCCTTGTCACGCACTAATTGTAATCAGGTTCCTTACATGACAAGATCCTAATAACTAGTGAAGGTTTGGGAATGGAGACCCCAACGGGGTCGAGGGGTAGCACCCCTCATGGGGGTTTGTGGGCAACGGCCACAATGGGGTTGAGGGGTAGTGCCCCCCTTGTAGAGGTTTGGGGGCAATGCGTCCAACAGGGTCGAAGGGCAGTGCCCCTAGCAGGGCAAGCCCAAACTAAGGGCTTTAATCCACACAGACCTCATGATGCATGCCATTTTCACAATTTTATCACTTGAGGGCAAAGTTAGGTACGCAGAGAGCTTTTGTTTATAATGATGGTTTAAAAAACAAGATTTGTCATTTGTGAAGGGCAGCCCACGGGACCCCTTAGATTCACCCAAGGTCCCCCCCTGAGCACCCTAAGTTCCATTTGCCCAAGGTCCCCCCTGAACACCCTGAGTTCCATGCGGAATCCAGGAGGGACCTTGGGTGAACCAATAAGCCCATGACTCAGATCCAAACCAAACTGATACAGGTATAGGGGTGTTCCAGAGGAACCCAGTTAACATAGATTTTTAAAAATAACCGATTTTCTTTAAAAATATCTTCGAAGTTAATTTGATGCAAGAGATGACTGGGAGTTTCTGGTGTGTTAGAGGGACCCTGACAGGTTCCTTGAGGGTCCCAAAGACATCATCCATTTCCTTGAAGTCTCCAAACCAGGTGGATGCCCTAGAAATGTCTCCTCACTAGAACAGCATCCCTTGCGTACAAGCGGTGGCAGCAGCATGATAGGGAGATGTTTGTGTAGAGTCCCTACATCTTGTTGATGTCATCCTAAAAGCAGGATTTTTATTTTTGGATTGGTGTGGAGGGGAATGGGGGGGCAAGAGGGGGAAAATTATTAGTCACATGAATATTTGAATTGTGGTTAATTCACAGGAACTATATAAGAAAAAGTAAGGAAAGTAAACACATTTGGCTGCCTAGCCTTTGCAGCAGCTGGGAAAATTTTTGAGGCTGCGTGGTATTTTCCTGTGATTTTTTAACCCTGACACCTTTCTCTTTGCTGCAGAATGTTAGGGTATGATTTTAGCTTTTAATGAGTCATTCACACAGATTTTTGTCTCCATCATTCATGGCAACATGTATGCCAGTCATTTATATGTCTACTTGTTTTTATTGTTTTTAAATTGATGGTATGCATTGTGTGCACTTGCATGGACACCTTAGAAACTCGGTTTACTGTGGCTTCTTAAAGTTTCTTTTGAAATTGTATTTCTGACGTGATTTCCTCTGTCGATATTGAAGATTTATAAATTGAAAGATTCAGCAGAAGCCTCCGCTGTGAATTTTAATCCTTGGCATACATCTAAAAATATGGATAAGTTAAATTTCTTACATAAATTTGAATTTATTGACTTAAATGTTATTACAGCAATTTCCACTGTAGAAATAAATTGTAATGAAAGAAAAATGTTGAAAAGGGGAGGATGTTCACTAGGATGGATAATCAAGGCTAGGAATCTCACCCACTATTTTTCTCACAATACACTAGGAAGGAAAACAACCCACTAGTCTTAAGAGGACTCAGTCGTTGAACTGTTGTGAGGGTTTTCCTTCACTAAATGGATTATTGCTTTTGTAAATGGAATGAGGAAATGCAAGATGTAGAATTACAGTATGGAGCAAGAAGGATTTTCTGTTATACAGAGGAAATAGCAGATTGAGAAACCAAATTCCGAAACCAGATCAAAGAAGCCAACGCAGAAACTAACCTGCATGCTAAATCCCAAACTAAATTGCCCGTATGGGGCAACCTGGAGGGTCAGGCGTGACTAGACTCACCCTTGACCTGTGGAGGCAACCTTTACCTGATAAAACTGATGAAAAAGCCAAGGATCTGTAGCAGACTGTCAGACCTTCCTATAGCTGTAAGTTGAAACTCTGTCACTTGAAACCTGCACATAGAAAATGGGAAGAATGTTGGGAGAAAAGTATTTGCCTCTATCTAACCCCTGTTTAGAAATTAACCTTGAAATCGAATTGAAATTGCATGAAAGGAAAGGAAGCGTGTTGTTAGTAGTAGAGGCTTGATAAGTGTCTTATACCTTGACGATGCAAGTGCTTCTTGAAATAAGATCACAAGTGTTGATGCATTAGCATGATTCCATAACTAAAAGGGCATCACAAAAGACATGCTTGCATAACAATTGCTAGGCTTGCCACAATGATGAGAAAAGTAGCCTCGTACTTATTGTATGCACCCAAAAATGGTCGCCTAGACTTTGGGCCCCATTTATTTGATTTATCAATCCTGAATCAATTTTATCAATAATCAATATTTTCAACAATATCAATTTCTTGATCAAGTCTTAATTTCGATCATATATTGGATTTTTATCCTATGGGCTAACCATTTTATCCTAAAGTCTTTATTTATTCAAAATGAATATTTCCTCCTCTTTTAATAAATAAAAAGCCCCCCCTTTTCCTCTTATCCTAAGTTGCACAAATAAAACATTATTCCTATTTTATAAAAAAGAGAAAAACACTTTTTGTCTCATATGGACATAAAGTCAACTCCTATTTTCTCATTGGAGGATACTTGTGCACATAGATTGCTCCTCTTTCAAGCTCCACCGCTGATTAAGACTTTTGCCTCTTAATCTCCATGGCCCATTCCTTTGCATTTCTTATAAAAGGAGAGCTCTCTCCTTCATTTGCATATACCATGTTTTTATGCTAATGTTATGCTACAGGTTTTAGGTGCATTTGGAGCTTTTGAGGATATTGAAGACTTGTTGCTCTCATCATTTAGTTGCATATTTGCTTTCTTAGTTGCATGATAATGGCATTCTTAGTGTAGATTTCTTTTTATGCAATAGATTAATCTCACATAGTCTAAATAGGAGGCATTGTAATCCACTTGTTATTTCCTTTCATAGATTAGTTGCATTGTACTTTCCTTTCATAGCTTAGATTGCATTCTCATTTAGATTTGCATTGCATTGCATATTTGGATTCTTGGAGATAGTGGCATTGTTGCCCTTGTCTTCACTTGAATCTCTCATTGTGTGGTTGACTAGCAAGGTCACAAGCTTGTAGCTCTAGCTGAGAGCAAACACATCATAGTCCCTTGCAACTCCATGCATACAGAGCTATGAGCCGCTTTGTGAGGCCTCATTCTTGAGCAACCTTGCATGTAATGGTTCATAGAAGTGCACCATTTTAGTGTGTACACTTATACCTCACCTAGCCATTTCGGGGCACAAAGTCTGAAGGAGGCCAACACAGAATTGGAATCCCACCTAAAATCAAAAGACCATCCTCCGATTTAAATTTGGGCCTCATTTGCCATGTAAGGGGTGAGTCACCCCTTACACTCCAGGTCGCCCATACGGGACAAAAAGGGCCTAGATTTAGGTCAGGTCAATTTTGAGATGAGGAATCCGAAAAATGTGCGCGGAATCGAGGTGTGATAAACGAAAACATACAAAAGACCACTCATAATGAAATAGGGTCTATGTACATAAGAGATGATGATTGAATGAAATAATTTAAAAGGGCACACCTATAATCAAGGGCCCACATTAATTAAACTAAGAGAAAGGACTTAAATGCATAAAAAAGTCCTATAATGCATAAAAGAATGAGCACACACTAAAATGGAATTGGAAACACTAGGCAATGTGTACAATTTACGACACTACATTCAGCCCCCACTTTAGCGGGGTATGAATCTACACTCATACGCACGGTAAGTAGAAGAAAGATATATGGTAGAGAAGAGAAGAGATGAGATCACAAGCAAGACTTAAAGAGGTAAGACATCACTAAGTTCAAGAGAAACCCCCAAAGCAAGGATCTTAACTCACACAACCATGTGAAAGAGCATACAAAACAAAAACAAAAAAGACAAAAGACACAACACAAGGGGTTAGTACTAAAAACAAAGGCTTTATATCAACTAGTTGAAGAGACCTTGATGAACAAAATGTCTCAACTGCTAGTATCACTCTTGAAATGGTATTGAAAGAGCACAAGTGGTCCCATAGGAAGAGCAAAAGAACACATCAAAGATGAGACAAGACTTGATGGTACAAACAAATAGCAAAGCTATGAGATCATGGAGGAGAAATAAAGGAAACATGGATGCCACAAGCTAGCAAGTTGCACTATGCTAGGTGATCCATGAGAGAAAGAGGAAGAGTAGGAAATAGTCTAGCAAGCTATGTTATGCTAGTTCAAAAAATCCAAAAGAGATGTCAGTGCAGAGATGGAATTGCAAGTCTAGCAAGTTGTGTTATGCCAGTCAACCCATCCAAAGATAACCAAGCAAAGCATCGTTTACAAGAAAATCTGCCAAAAAAGGATTATCCCAAGGAAACCATTGTCTCCAAGGAAATCTACAAAAGGATTGCCCCAAGAAAAGCATGGTCTCCAAAGGAATCATGTCATATAGTACAAAAGATAGCCAAGGAAATCTGCAAAAGGATTACCCCAAGAAAAGCATTGTCTCAAAAGGAATCATGCCAAACAGTGCAAAGGGATAACCACGGAAAGCATTATCCCCAAGGAAATATGTCGTATGATACGCAAGGAGGCTGCATATATGCCCCCCTCCTTAAGATGACAACATAAAGCTATGATGGCATCTTAAGGAAAAGAAAAACAAGGATACCCGCCTTCAATACCAAGAAGATATCCCTTAAGCAGCAATGTATACAAAACCCTAGCTAAAGAGGCATAACTCTTCTAAAGCCAAAGAAAGATAATTTTGTAAAAAAGATATCTTGCGACATGTGTAAAGGGATCCTTAGGAGGAGGAGATCTGTGTTCCAAGTCATCTACCTCCAAGAGGAGTTCTTGAACAAAAATAACATCTTTGAGACCAAGAGGGGGAGACCAAGGATTCACCTTTTAGACCCCTATTTATAGGTAGGAAAAAGGGATTCTTTATAAGGATGACACACTTTAAGCCACCAAGTAAGGGAGTTTTTTTTATAATGGACATGCTTTTGCAAATAAGGAAGAGGTGATCAAGGAAAAACACCTCTTGTATAAGAAAGAATTCCCAATCAAGACAATCAATTACCTGTAAGAAAAGATATCACATAATAAACAAATGCCACTCTGCCAAGGAAAGTGGAACCTTAGAAAGAAAAAGAGTTTGAAAAGAAACCCCTTGCCCCCCAACAGTAAAGGCAAGGGAAAAGATAACACATTATGTTCTCTAAGTGAAAGATCAATTATAATAGACATACACTCCCAAGCAAGGAAGAGATTGTAAACAAGAACAAAACAAGCAAGTCCATACAAGGAAGGACATCATGTCATAAAGTGATAATGGATCTTTGGAAGGATAAGGAAAAGAGGGACATTTCCCCCCAAGCGAAAAGACAAGGTAAGGGACCTATTATGTTGCTCACAGGGGAAGATTGAAAAGTATATAGTATGTTGGCTCCTTTTTCTTTTCCTGCAGATTTACAATTTGATTTGACAAACTTATGTTTCTGACTCTTTAAACCCACTCCAAATCTGACAAGAAAAAGGACCAATTAACAAGGACTGTAATATTAGTCCTCCTACACTTTGAGCCTTGATGCTCAGGTGGGTATACCTCAGGATTCACTTCTTAAAAGGAATCAGTAAACTTATTTGTATTTATTTAACACAAATACTATGCACTAGTATCCTTGAAATATTGACAGAAAGATTTTATCATTAATAAGTTGATTGATGATGAAGGACTGCTTCCTAAGAACAGATCAGTGCCTTATTCTAGGGCATAGAGTCAAATACAACTGTTGATGTTTTGTAGCTTCAGTCAAATAAACACTGAGTCAATACTAGTGAAGAGATATATATATATATATATATATATTATTATTATTATTATTATGTAAATATTAGAAAAATTAATATAATACTCGAGAGATATTATATATGTGTGTGTGTGTGTGTGTGTATAATCATAATTGTCATTATATTAATTACATAATAATGAATAGACATGTCCCATGAAGGGACATGTCTCTTCTTGGCTCTTTCGCAATATAAATGCAAGAGATTGTTGCATTTGGAAAACACATACAATGAGATAGTGCTATTACATTTGCAATGATCCTAAACCCTTAACATGGTATCAAAGCCAAGTTGCAAATGTAAGAGAGTAGTTTGTTGATGGTGAATGTGTGACTATCTCCGAAAATACAATCTCAGTACGAAGACCATATTTCCCAAATGCACCGTTGGATTTTGCTAAATTTTGGATATGTTGGTGATAAACAAGTTTAGAACAACCTCACTGGAGCGATTAGAGAAAAAAGGTCAGGTTCAAAAGTTATGACTGACTGTTTACAGGTATATGCAAAAATCTGTAAAAGAGCGAGGTTCCCTCTTTAAAAGCCTAACCACTTGAAGGGAGATCCAATCATATTAAAGGTTGTCAGTGTATAGAACCTTTGGATATTCAAGAAAGATCATGTGAATAATTATGGTAATGTTCAAGAACGGGGACATCATTTTGTGAATTTGCATGATATTTTTTATATGGGCTCACATTACAGAATAAAATACTTGAAATTTATAAAAGATAAGTATTTCATGTTTTATTAATGCACCTAATTTTTTAATTTTTTATTCAAGCTATCTATTGGTTATTAAAATATTGTATGCTTCTATCATTGGTATTTCAAGTCGAGATAGTTTAGTGAGCTATTTGTAATCTCTCTCTGACATACCTTCAAGACAGAAGCACAAGATAATTTCATTCAAGGGAGAAAGAACTTGATGCTTACAAATGAATTGATGATTGAGACTAGATGCAAAGGGAGTTTGACATTTCAAAAGAGGTCAAGAAGTTGATAAACTTGAGCTTCAGAGGGAGCAGATGGTTCATTCAACGTGTGACAATCTTGATTGAGAGGGAGTTCACTATTGAAGGTGAAACACTTCTGAGGTAAACTTTATATAATTGATTATTATACTAATGAATCATGAATGTTTTTAATGGGCCTACCCCCTGTGTAAATCATGAGCAAGTGATGACTTCCAAATGATTATCACTTGTATTTGCAAAAGTTATTGGAAGGTGACGATCTTACAATAACTTGATCTTCTATTGTGATAGACATCTTGTGATGGCTGAAACAGATCATGATAGATGGCATCTTCTATTGTGATAGACATCTTGTAATGGCTGAAACAGATCATAATAGATGGCATCTTCTATTGTGATAGACATCTTGCGATGGCTGAAATAGATCATAATAGATGATGTGAATGTTACTATGGTAAGTGCACATTACCTATAGACATTTGTTGAGTACTTGGTGGACATCATGTGACTTGATGTCGGTAGGCCATTACTCTGAGCACTTGGTGAATATCATGCGACTTGATATTCTGCAAGCCAATGCTCCTGATATCATGAGATGATATCTAAATTTTGTTGAGTACTTGGTGGACATCATGTAACTTGATGTTGGTAGGCCATTACTCTGAGCACTTGGTGAATATCATGTGACTTGATATTTTGCAGGCCAATGCTCCTGATATCATGAGATGATATCTTTGTAAACTTTTGAGTACTTGGTGGACATCATGTGACTTGATGTTGGTAGGCCATTACTCTGAGTATTTGGAGAATATCTTGCGACTTGATATTTTGTGACAAATACTCCCAATATCATGAGATGATATTTATAAATCTATGAGTTATGGTGAATATCATGAGACTTGATATTCCTAGTCAGTCCATATCTCTGACATCACAGTAATGTGATATCAAAATAAAATTTCACAATTAACGTTGTGTTGCTCTTTTAGATTGATGGATTTTATCTTCCCTAGCTAAGAGGGAGTGCTGATGTTTTGTAGCTTCAGTCAAATAAACACTGAGTCAATACTAGTGAAGATATATATATATATATATATATATATATATATATATATATATATATATATATTATGTAAATATTAGAGAAATTAATATAATACTCGAGATATTATATATGTGTGTGCGTGCGTGTGCGTGTGTGTATAATCATAATTGTCATTATATTAATTACATAATAATGAATAGACATGTCCCATGAAGGGACATGTCTCTTCTCGGCTCTTTCTCAATATAAACGCAAGAGATTGTTGCATTTGGAAAACACATACAATGAGATAGTGCTATTACATTTGCAATGATCCTAAAACCTTAACAACAACATACATTAACAGAAAATTTAACTCAAACACACCTAGAACCCAGAATAAGTGCTTTGCAGATTATTCCTCTCACTCTCACACTCAGACATCAGATTCTCACAAGAAACATGAATTCTCTGAAAATTATTCCTAAGAGTTACCCCTCCCTTGAAAGGAACTCAGAAATAGCTTCACAATCTACTTTGTAAACCATACATTAAATTGCTTTGCAATATTAACATATAAGAACTCAAGATCATATCAAGAAGACATTCACAAATATGAGATGGAATTCCAGTGTATTTTTATTAAAAAAATTTAGTATCAGTACATTGACAATGGCAAAATGTCAAAAAAAATTGGAGATCCAAATTCTTTCTCTATTCAATTGCTAATTTCACCATCCTTTTACAAATACAACTACCTATATATAGCAATCACTAGCTACCTTGGAATACTGGAAAAAACAGGATGCAACAAGCTTCAGATGGCTAGGAGAAGAAAAACACTAGAAGACAAAAGCAATTACAATCATTACAAAACATGTAGAGTAAACTGGAGGAGTATCTTCCTCAATCATATCAAATCTTCAACAGGTGGCACCTTTGTCTGCATGTGTTCAAGGTAGCTTCAATAGTTGTTACATGAATAATGACTGCCATTCAACTAACATACACTATCTTTTTCATGATAACTACCCTCCCTGTGCTCAATGATCAAGTGTCAAATGTTGCCTAGTCCTCCTCCATAGCTTCCAAATCAACAGTTGCAGACTTCTTTTTCTTGGGCTTTGTGCTTTTATCTCATGTTGCAACAAGCTTCGGATGGCTAGGACAGTGACAAGTACAAAAAGACAAAAAACAAATTACATCATTGATAGAAAAGGAGACGAAAGCCAAAAAATTAGTTTCTACTCATTGTGAATCTTCATAGGTGGCACCTTTGTCTGCAGATATTTCAAGGTAACTGCTGAAAGTTGTTACATGAATAATGACCGCCATTCAGCTAACATACACTATCCTTTTCATGATAACTACCCTCCCTGTGCTCAATGATCAGGTGTCAGATGTTGCCTAGTCCTCCTCCATAGCTTCCAAATCAACGGTTGCAAACTTCTTTTTCTTGGGCTTTGTGCTTTTATCTCATGTTGCAACAAGCTTCGGATGGCTAGAACAGTGACAAGTACAAAAAGACAAAAAACAAATTACATCATTGATAGAAAAGGAGACGAAAGCCAGAAAATCAGTTTCTACTCATTGTGAATCTTCATAGGTGGCACCTTTGTCTGCAAATATTTCAAGGTAACTGCTGAAAGTTGTTACATGAATAATGACCGCCTACTGACTAACTTACATTATTCTCTTTATGATAACTACCCTCCCTGTACTCAAGGATCAGGTGCCATGTGTGATTCAATCTTCCTCCATTGCTTCTAAATCAATGGTTGTTGGCTTCTTCTTAGGCGTTGTGCTCTTGTCACATGATGCAACTTCTTCCTCTGTTGGCCAGGTGTACTCCTTTAAGCTCTGTAACTATTTCATCTGCCTGTCTCACCCGGAGTCTGTTACGGCTTTGGCATCATTAACAACCTAGTGCAATCATTTTCCACTTGGAGCATGTCATCCAGAATAATATGAAACTGTTCACGTCCAAAGTGCCATCATCATTTAGAAAGGCATCCTGTCCAGTCTGCAACTGATCCATGTTTTCTTTCGACTCCTCAACACCTTTGATGTTGCCATCATCCTTGTGAATTGGAGGCATAAACTTGCTGAAATCTAGGCCGAACATATCCATTTTAGCTCTGATTTGAATTGCTTTCCCTCTGTCAAAACCCCTTGAAAACTGTTAAAAACCCTTAAACATTTTTTTTAAAAACCAGCCACAACGGTTAATCAACAGATTTAAAACACAGCCATTGATCTTCAATCTGCCCGGCATATCGGACGGCACACATAAATCGGCAAAACAATCAACAAAAGCCTTAAAAAGACTTTCCATATCACCCTTAACAACAATCAGAAGCGGGCACATTGGATCTATCTGGCACTGAGGACCCACCGCTTCATTTGACCTTCATCAAACAAAATCGAACGGTTATCGCAATCCCGTGATCAATATCATTTGAGCATCTTTTCATTAAGGCTTCACACCCACCATCGATCCTCCTTTCATCTGTTGGTTCTTTATTATTTTACAACCCTGCGGACCCACTTACAAATCGAGACACGCGTCAAACAGGCGTGATCCCGCGATGGATAAAAATCTTCCATTATTTCTTCACGGGATAACATCCACCATTGGATCTTTCTGCAAATGGAAGTCCCTTACCCCTTTGGCGAATACTTGGTCCCACTAGTTCATGACATCATCCAGGACACGCGGCATCAAGGCATGAACCCGCGATGGATAAAACTTTTGCAACTTATGATCAAGGCTTCACCCCTGTCGTTGGATCAAAACCAATCCTACGATCTGCATTAAAAGGTATCATTGGTCCCACCTTTTTATTAACTCAACGGACCAGACAAGTGGTGATCAGGCATGATCTCGTGGTTAGTAACTTTCGAGCACCTTTCCTTCAAGGCTTCACGCCCTTCGTCCGATCTTTCTACAGATGGAAGTCAGATCTTGCACTGCTTACCAACTAGGCCCGCCTGACATACTTCGGTAAATTGACTTGATCAGGCAGCTTCGTGACAACCGTTGATTTTATTCTATCTATTGGGTTTTGCACTTCTTATCGACTAGACCCGAAATACTAGTCCCACTTGCCTTGATCCTTTTTTGCTAAAGCATCCAACGATTGTTGGGTTTTGCACTGCTTACCGACTAGGCCCAAAAGACCTAACACTGCTATCGGAATTCTCTTTTCTTACATTTGTCAGACTTAGCACTGCATACCGACTAAGCCCGAAAGACATAACACTTTTAAAACATTGGGACTTAGGAAAAGTTAAGAGGCATCGTCAGGTTTTTATAACTTGAAAGACTTGGCCCCGCTCGATGATAACTTAAGACATGTGCTAAAGGGAAGAACTTAAGTGACCAAAAAAGTAACGATCAATTAGAACAAGGGTAGGGTTTTTAATTTAGGCGAGGCAAATTTATGAAACCCTACGAAGAACAAAGGACCTACTTTCTCAAGCTAGGGCATTTTTGAAAAGATCTCAAAGGCATGAAAATTTGGCTAACATAGTATACCACCATGCAACACAAGGATCCCCCAATGAAGTAAGCTACTAAAATTACATGATGTGGAGCAACATAATAGGCGAAAGGAATGCTAATGCACATTTTTAATATCAACAAAGAGTATGAGATATGTTGTTAAACAAATAAGACATCTATCTACTAAATCTTGAACAAATTGTCTAAATTCAATACAATCAGCAAGAGAATGTTTATTGCTATGATAAAAAAGACAATGGAAGTTACCATTATGAGATCTTTGATTTATTAGAAAATGACAAAAAGGAAAATGAATTTTGGTATCCTACTTAAGTCTCCAAAAGATTCTCTTAGCCAAGGCCAAACACTCATCATCAGGAGGTGAAAGGTTTGCTTCCTTTGATGAAAGTGTCTTTAAGCAACCTGGGTTAGGTTTGGAAGAATAGGGAACAATAGGATTGGAAGGAGGATAAATGTTGGCTTGAGGTATAAATCCTAAACCTTTTCTAGTGACTTGTGTAGAAAGATCTATTGGGACCTTTATTCCTTGTTCGTTAATACCAAGCCCTTGTCCACTATAACCTTGTTGAGAAGTAATGTCATAACCTACATTGTAGTAAGCCTTGAGTTGAGATGAGAGAAAACTTTCATCTTTAGGGTTATGGGAATTTGTTGTATATGAAGGACTAATAGGAGGATTGATCTCTTTAGGGAGATATGGAATCCTATCATCATTGATCACATTCTCTTTGAATTGGGAAGAGGAAGAAGGTTTATCAAGATCTTCACCTTTACTTAATGTTATGTTAGGAGAAAAATGTCGAACATCGGGATTATTCAAGATGTGTTGATAATGAACATAAGATGTAGGAGAGTAAAGATTTTCTAGAGTTTTGGAATTGTCCAAAGGATCAAGTCTAATAGGCTCTTCTTGCACTAAGGAATATGTGGGAATAGAGGATCTGTCATTACTCCTCAACATAGTATCCCTATTGGGGAGAGTATTAGTGGGAGTATGGGACTCTATCTTCAAAAGATAACCTCGAAGAAGTACTAGTGTCATGTTTAGAATTATCATTTTCTACAAAGACTCTTATGAAATCAACATATACCATGAAATTAAAATCTTGGAGACAGTGGGAAGGGCACTTTGTTAAATCATAAGGGGCTTTGGGTGGGTTGGGGGTGACTTGGAACCCGCTTACTGTTAAGTTTGAGCCAGTGCTAGCAAGACAGAATTGGATGGTAGTTAGATGCAAGATCCTCAATCATAGCAGGACATTTTTAGTAATAAATGTTTATGGTCCCATCTCAAAAATATCCAAAAAGAGAGCTATGGAATGAAAAAACACAATGGATGAAGCAACAGAATGATGAGGTTCATCATTAGGGGTGACTTTAATGCTAGATTAGATAACATAGAGAAGCAAGGAGGGATGCAAAACTTGTCAAGAGTGCAGTATGATTTTCAGGCCTTTGTAGAGGCGAACAATTTAAGAGAAGTATTAACCAAGAATGGTGGGTTCACCTACACAAATAGAAGAAAGGGTTTTACAAGCTTTACAAAAAAATTGGATTGTTTCTTCTTGCGTGGCGATTGGGAGAACACTGCGGGTTTATATGAAGATGTCATCCTACCATACACAGGATCAAATCATTTCCGAGTCCAGCTAAACATTCTTCAGAGTGTCGTAAGGGTGGATCCCCCTTTTAAGTTTGAAAGCATGTGGCTCGGAGATCCTACTATCTATGATCGTGTTGAAGAATAGTGGAATGAAGTTAGATTTAAGAATCAATCCAAGCTATATGGTTTTTGCAAAAAATCATCCCACATCAAAGTCAAATTAAAGGAATGGAATCAAGAACACTTTAAAAACATATTTGTGGAGAGAGCAAGAGTGGAGGATGAACTCAAGGAACTAAATTAGGCAATAAATGAAAAGGCTATGGTATGGAAGGGACAGATTTTGAGAAAGAGAAAACACTAAAAGAAAAGTTGGCAAAGCTGAAGACAAGAGGGGAGTGCTATTGGAGGCAAAAATCTAGGGAAGTATGGTTAAAGGAAGGAGACAAAAATACCAAATTTTTCCATAAGATAGCAATAGTCCATCGATGTATGAAGCGAATTGTGGAACTTGAAAAAGAGGATGGAACAAGGACTCAATCCATGGAAGAAGCCAATGAGGAAGCATCAAGATGCTTTCAATACATCATGAATCGGGAAATGCAAGATCATACATAGGAAAGGGATAGATTTTTTACCAGAATACCACATTTGATCAGTGATGCAGATAATTCGGAGCTATATATCGATATCTATGGAAGAAGTCAAAGCTGCCACCTTTCAGCTTGGGCCGAACAAAGCCCTAGGGCCTGATGACTTTACTGCCAAGTTTTGTCACGCCTTTCAAGAAATCTTGAAGGAAGATCTCCTAATGGCAGTTGAGGCGTCAAGGAAAAGAACTAAAATTTTAGGTGCTCTCAATCATAACTTCATAACTTTGGTTCCAAAAAAGAAAGAAGAATAGAGTATGAGTGATTATTGCCCCATAGCATTATGTAACACAGCTTACAAGATAATAACAAAGGTGATTGCAATCAGATAGAAAAAAGTTACCATTAAGGTCATCTCAGAAGAACAAAGCGGTTTCTTAACTAGTAGAACAATTGTGGAAGGATTCATAATTGCTCATGAAGTTAATCACTTAGCTAGAAAGGCAAGGACTCCAAGTATGATCATCAATTGGATATATTGAAGGCATATGATCTTTTGGATAAACAATTCTTATTAAGTCTTCTAAGCAAGTTTGGATTTGGGGGAAAGTGGATTGATTGGATTGGCGGTTGTATTAAATCTCCCAAATTCTCAGTAATAGTGCTCAAGGATTTTTTGACACCACAAGGGGTATAAGACAAGGTGATCCCTTATTCTCTTTTCTATTCATCATCATGGCAAAAGCTTTTGGGAGAAGCATATCAATGACTAGGTCAAAAGTGCAGTGGAAAGGAATAAATATCACACCTAGTGTGAACGCAGTTACTCATCAGCAATTTGCAGATGACAATTTATTTTGGAAGGGCCTATAGATGTGAAGAAAGAGGCATAAGGAACTTGATGGATGACTATAGCAAGGTTACTGGACAGACCATTAATTGGAGAAAATCAGAAGTGTTTTTTTCTGAATGTGCAGCCCAGTCTGCAAAGGGAGGTAGCTCAGATTTTGGGATTAAGGGTGGCCAACTTCCTATGGAAGTTTTTGGGGATGCCTTTATTTGCGGGACCAAATAAGAAAGACTATTGGGACAATCTTATAAATAGCTGCAGAAAGAAAATGGAACTCTGGAAAGGAAAATGGCTGACCTTGGCTGGCAAAATACTCATGATAATATCTTTTCAAAATAGTATATTAATAACTGATTTAATAAAATTACATGCAGCATCGAAATGAGCTTTAGTTTACTTGGAGCATAACTCTAAGCTAAGAGTGCCAAATAACTTCTAAGCTACCTACGCATGATATCAGTGGATGGTATTAATTACTATCTCATAGTACAATCAATTATCACTATATTATGTTATATTTCGATTGTAATTTCTTATAATTTTTTATCACTAATTTTAATAGCACTATATTATATTTGCAATGCCGCCCCATGCCTTTCCCCCATTGTCCCCAATTTTTCCGTCTACTGTCACCCTGTCCCTGAAATCCCTTCCTGAGTTCCCCATCCCCCAATTCCTAAACTCCGTGGAACAGAGGTTGTAATGAATCTGACATATACGATATTTGTCCTTCACTTTTGTGAATGCATTAAAGACTACTTAATTGGCACATTGATTTACAGACTGACTGCCACCTAGAGAGTCGGCATTAAATGCACTCAATTCTTAAGAATGCATTGAGCTCTCTCAGTTAGACGGTTTATTTGTTGTCCCTTGAAAAGTAACAACAAATTTTTGCCCAAATACTTTGAGAAGGAGACCGGGGCATTGGAAAGGCACAACCCAACTTCGTGTACCAACTGTCATTTGACAACTTGCGTGATTATTTTTTTCAAGAATCTCTTCAAGGCAATTTCCTGTAAAAGAATCCTCATTTTTGCAAAAACAGCTAATTGAGAACTGAACCTTCTTTGAGACAGAAAACAATTAAATTATCTCCGAAGCATGTCACAGGCTTATCAAAACTTGCCTATTAATTCAATACAGGAAGTGTGAGCTAGCACCATTTTAACGAAGCTAACTACAGTCCAAATGCTACAATGGGGCACTTTCCCTTCGATTCAACTCCCACATTTTGGGTCAACGAATGCAGAAGGCAGTTTTCACTGGAAGTAAAATGTCCTATGGCAGTCGCAGCTTTACAGATGGTTTTCTTGGAAACAAATAAATCCCGGCGCATACAAAATTAAACAGCTTTAAGCATAAAAATACAAAATATAAACCCTAGATAAAAGGAGAACCCAGTTTTTTTCAGATTTAAAGAACAGAAATGCTTATGCGTACGACATCTCTCTTTTTTTTATATTAATTCTGCAGTAAATGTATCATAATCTCTAGCCTCACATACTAAACCCTAAAGAAAATCGTTACAATAAATAAATTTAAGTAAACAAAAAATACCTTTTTAATAGAAGGATCGAGCCATTCATACCACCGGGCCTTACACTGCTTTGCCGATTTACGAACAAGCAAAGACGAAATACGTGCCCATTGATTCTTCCCATATTTCATAACAGCCGCCTTCAGAATCTCATCTTCGGTGTTTTTCCAAACACCTCCCTTTATCATGATCCTCATCTTGCTCCAATTTTAATTAAATCCCCCAACAAAAGCTCTGTATATATCCAAATCAAAAGAGATATTTAGAATGTACAAATATCTGATTTATATATTTGATCAAGTAGCAGGTTTTGATATCTTCATTCGAAGAATAGGATTTTTTTTCACAAAACCCTCATTTAACTGCAGAAAGCTCTGCGGAGCCTTGTTTTTCAAAAAGCCAACGTCAATCCGAAAGCAGAAGTGCAGAGACTGAAAATAAAATCGATAGGCCCAACTTGCTGAAATTCATAAGTTGCCCTTTTAATGTAGTGGGCGACCATTAGAGCTGCTCGTTCTCTGTAATAAAAATTTGATTCCATCCACTGCCGCTTCAGCATTTCCGAAGGGATTGTTCCGTTGGCTTTTATTTTGTTTTGGCAAGTTGTAGATATCTCCTAAATAATACTTTTGTTGGTTTATTTTTCTACTTCGAAATAGGAAAAAGTGAGCGAGGATAAAAGGAAGGAAAATGAAGGTGACTTTATTAGGGCCCGTTTGGTAGCGGGAATTAGAAAATGATGAATTTGATCAAATGCTGGAAATGGTCAAATCATGGATTTGATAATTCAAATTTTCATTTTCGGATTATAATTAGGACTGTTTGGTTGACCCAGAATATGAACGAGAAGATCTATATCCTCCGTTTGGTTTCAATTAATAAAACCCATGAATATCTGAAACTGATTAACTGCTTGTAAGCTTCATAAATGTAAGCACCAAATCCTCCGAATAACTGATAAAACACCAAGCTCTCTTTGCATAATTTGTCCAGCAAAACAACAAATTTTATCTGTTACTAACTGCAATACATATCAGCAATATCAGACATATAGATGACTTGCACACTTGTTGCCATGAGCGATATAAAGAAAAAATTTGCCTGGACGACTGGTTAAAGTCGCGACCTAACATTTTGCTTGCCATTTTTCACAACCTTCGGCGATTTTGCTTAGAAAGAATAATAAATTAAGTTAGACGATTTCAGATTGCCCGCGAGGAAACAAGCTGAGCAGAGAGAAAATATGAGTTAGGGTTTGAATGGAAGAGTGTAACATCTGTTGCACTTGCCGTGTGCAGAAAAATGGAGGGTTTGAAACACGATTGAAACATGATCGAGCAGATTCGAACCTCTGATTTGTTTTCAGCAGACGGGAAAAGCACTCGGACGCCAAAATTTTCCTTAATCAGCCCGCGGACCCGACGAAGTTTTATAAAATGGGCATTGAAAAAGCGGAATTTTTCAATCAAATCCCAATTCCACCTATTTTGAAGGGAGATGTTAATGCTCATTTTGGGCGAAAATGAGCATTAACAAATTCATCTCCCTCTTTCATATTGCACACCCAAACAGAGGATTCCGATGAAATGGGCATATACAAATGCCAATCCCAGCTAAATGTCAGAAACAGTGCGCTACCAAACGGGCCCTTAATGTTCGACCTAAAAGTTAGTTGTCAAAATATTAACATAATTGTTTTTTGAAGACATCACACTCTAAAATGAAATGTTTTTCTATTTCTATTTTTTCAAATTGAGAAAATACACACTCTTTCTTCCCAGGTTTCTTTTGATTTTTTTTCCAATGCTTGATTTCAGAGTGAAGTCAATGAGAGTCGTTTAGGAAATTACTTAAACCCTTATTACTGATTTGCAGAATGTAAAGCATGTAAACACAAATAAAAAAACATCAACACCACATAACACAAAGATTTTTATCGTAGAACCCCAAATTAGGGTGAAAACCAGGATCGGGTTGAAACCCACAATAAGGCTAATACCTTGTTAGAAGTATAGACTTATTACAATATAGAGAATGCACATGCATTCAAGCACACTTCTTAGAGTTCACTACTCAATTAGCCTCAAGCACCAACCCTAAGGAAGTCTCACTGACTTACAATCACAATTCAGATACCAATATGAGAATTTATGAATTGTATGATAGCATCTACCTATGCCTCAATCATTTCCATTTTAGTACAATCAGATCCCTTGTTGCAATTCTCTCTACCACATCCAGATGAGCAATCTAGCCCTTGGTAGATATGTAAAATTCCTTCACTAGTAACCTCTTGCATCCACAATTCTCTAAAAACTGGTGCAAATATACTGTGACTCAAATCAAACCCTAATTCACCATATTTATCAAGAAATAGGCTGGCAAAACCTAATCTTCAAACATTCAACTCTCAGTGCCAAAATCAACCATCAAGATCATTGTGTGCTTGCCAAATATTTCTTAGATCCATCAAGAACACCTTGAAATCATAACCATAACCCTAAAATGTTTTACCGATCTCACATAAATTGTTTTATCAATTTTTCTTATCATATGTTGGCTAAGGACTCAAAAAGATAACTTAAATCCATTGAACTTGGTTGCCTTGATAAATGTAAGTTGCCAACTCATTAGAAACATAATCTTAGATCATCCTAAAGTATCATGAAGCTCAAACAAATAATCAAATATGTCATGCCTATCAGATCTGTCTGCACCTTATGATAAACTTCAAGAATACTATTATCCTCAACTAAAATACTTGTAAATGCCTTGCGAACCATTAGAATCATAAATCTTTTGAATGGTAGATGCATTGCTATGTTCTTAACACATTCGTAGCTGCACAACCATAGATCTCACCTTGACCACATGTGCAAAACTAATTTCTACAACTCTATAACATTGTAATACTAGCAATCAGTGAAATAACCAATCTTCATCTATGACACCATAACTTGATCAAATCATCATAATAGCAACTCAAACTTTACATGAACCATGTAGAAAACCTCTACATCATCCCATGAGGTGTGTGACTCCTCATCTTTAATAACCTTCCTTTACCAATCATTTGAACATACTATGTTATTGACAAAACTATATATTTGACATACAAGCTACATAATAGATATCAAAACATCCAAACATCACACTAAACATTCAAACATCATAGTAGACATGTTGGCATCAATGACAACACATCCAACTTGCCAACAAGTTGGTCCTTAACTAAGCAATTAAATTTTTACCTCTTCAAGAGATATTGACCCCTATGCTTTTTTATGATGGTTATGTGTGGGATTAAACTCTTCAATATAATACTTATTTATCTCGTTAGACCTTTATCCCAAGAATGCTTGTGAAACTAATCCATAATAAAAACCTTTATCTTTGTACTATTTGTGGAGCATGAGTTCTAATAAATATCACAATTACTAAGCCATTTGTTATTTTGTCGCATACAAATCTTCTTTCTTTTACACAATATGTTGTTGAAGACAACCTTAGGCCATATGCCCTCTTCCATTTGTTCAATTCTTTTTAAATATCTTGAGTCCCACCATAACAATTATTTCAATAGGAGTAGTCTCCACCTCACTCAACATGATATCATAAGGGACTAAACTTTTAATTTTGAACATGTTTGTAATCAAGAATTTTTTAATTTTCTCAATTCCCTTCCACTGTAAATCAAAAGTACTACTGGTCTACAATTCAAAACTATAGAAAACAACTAGATGCACTAAAAGCCTAAAAATAATCTGGGTAGTTTTCTAATCCCATAGCCTTTCCTCTCTACATCTATTTTTTTGGAAAGTATAAAATATTTCCAACCTCCCAAAGTTTGCTTCTTTCTACACCCTTCCCAACTTAACGTTTTATTGAAGTATCTTTCGAGGAATTTGTAAACTGTCACTTCTTCAAGAGTACTACCTTCAAACTAATACTTTTGACAATTATGTTTTCTTTTATTAGGGAAAGTGAGTGTTCTTGTAAGCCAAGAGAAAAATTAGAGATCAAAATAAGGTCATTTGCATATAAAAGAAGCCTTATAAAAAACTTGCCCAAATGAACACCATCTCATCCTCATGACTTTAACCACTCTTAAAGTTTGTCAATACATAGACCAAAATGGGTAGGGGAATGGGCACCCTTTCTTGACCCCTATATCACTCCTAAAACTTTTGAAGATGTCATCTGAAGTTCTAATTTTGACTTTAACCTCCTCATATAGCCTATGAACGACTTCTCAAAGACATAGGGACCCCAAGTTCCTCCAGCCTATGCCAAAGCTTGTCACTGGGGATTGTGTCAAAAGCTTTTTTTAAATCTATAAAGTAGCAAAATACTTCATCCTTTTTCTCCCAAATTTTTTCAATGTTGTGCCTTAAATTTATTTTGTGATCAACAGTGGAATACTTAGGTCTGAAACTTACTTGCCCTTTAGCACGTTTATCCCTTCTTCTTTTTTTCCACTTGCTAATTCTATTTTCTATCATACTTCCAAATAACTCTGCAAATAAAGTATTTATCATAATAGTCCTATAATTGGAGGGATTATTGATTTGACCACTCTTGAAAAGGGAAATCACAAGACTAGTTGTTCAATCTAAAGGAAACCCCTACTAATTAATGTTGTTGAAAAGTTTTGTAATGTGGGATGCAAAAGTTTTCATAACTTGGTTTAGATATTTTTCTTGAAGATTGACTAGGTCTTTCTCTTTTACAACACCTAATTTCTCGATACCAATATTGATCTCTTGAACAATGAAAAGCTTAATAGTAGTTTAGACCAAGGAGGGAGTCTCAACCTTAGAATCCTACTCATAAAGTTGCCTTACATAATCAAACCATTGAGAAGTTGTAATATTATTTTTCATTTGTGTTTTTCTTGGTTGTATCTCTTTCCAAAATAACTTGGGGTTATTTTTCCAAAAATAATTAACTCTTCCCTGTTGAAAATGAGGAACATTGAGGGAGGGGGGGGGTGTGAATTAGTGTTCTAATAAGTTGTCTTATTTTACCAATTTACATATTCTTAAAACTTAATCCAAACAACAATAAATATAAGAATAGAGGAAATAGCAACACAACCATAACAAAAATTATTTTTATCATGGAAACCCAAATTGGGTAAAAACCATGGTGAAGTTGATACCCACAATAAGTTTACTGCCTTGTTAGAACTATAGCTTATTACAATAAGAGGAATGCATACAAATTCAGACTCATTGCCTAGAGCACACTACTTAATCACCTCAGGCACCCACCCAAGGAAGTATCACTAACTTATAAACACAATACAAATCTTACAATAAAATGAACTATCAGAATTAGCATCTAACTACACTTGATTACAGTTCCATGAAGTTTCAATTAAAGATCTGATACCCTAAACTCATCAATTTCACCAATGCTCTACTCTGTCACAAAACTATCTCAGATCTGATAACCCTTATGCAAAATCAGTTGTATCACTTCAATTTCACATCTAGCAACCCTTTGACATTTTTTAGCAGCATTTCTTAATTCCCTTCATGCATTATGTACTTGCGCAAACCCTAATTCACCTTGTTAGGTCAACATAAAAATGTTCTTGGGAAATGTAAATCATTTTCTGATCAACCGCCCAAAATGCAAATCAAAACTCAAACCAAATGAAGGTAATCATTGATTCACCTTCTTACAAGTTGGCTCAATTGATTTGACTAACCTTTTATCATTAAAAACACTTTATTGACTGGTGCAATACGATTTTCCATCATGTTGGCTCCGTTTGACTATTCTTCATGCAAATTGGTACTCATAAGTGTGTAACTTCTACACACGTTAAGATATGATGATAAAACTTTGAATTAGCATGCATATGCCTTGATTATGCTCACCCTAGTTGTGCATCCAAAAATACATGTCTAGTATCTTGTATGGATCCAAAAACAGTCTGCTTTGTATACCTTGTTCTCTGCACTTAACCAAAAATTATTCTAACACTTGATCAAATCTCCTCATTGATTGTGTATGTGGGAATGACATCTATATAAGATGTTGTTACCATCAATGACAAGACTTTGACTATTTTCCCATGGCTCTTTCCATCTTGCCAACATTTCCACCTTGTGATCATGAAATTAGCTTTTTTCTTTCTTAAAAATTTCTTGTTTAAGCTTTGATGTTTATTTTTTCCTTGTTTGACTCTTTCAAAGTTCTTATTTCCTCTTTGCATTCTTCATCAAATAAATCATTAACTGGAAATCAATTTGTTTTAGGATTCTTATTTTTTTCCCTTTTGCATCCAATAAGCACGCTTTGAATTAAATTTGTTAATATGTGACTATAAAGACCATGTAACTGAATTTCTCCGTCTTAACAAGTTTCTCAAGTGTTAACCTGAATTTTCTATAATTGTTTTTGAGTAAAAAAAAAACCTAAAATTTGAAGAAGATTGTTGTATACACTAATTTTTCATCCCATGTTGCTTCTTTTTAGTCCAAGATATGCTTAAAAATAAATAGGCTTGTGATCATAATTTAAATTCCAAAGTTGTTCACCAATCGAAGCATCTTTTATATTCTCACACAAGCCAAGTGAGCAAATTGCATAATCCACTACACTTGCACCATTGTCGATATTAAAAGTGAAATTAGTAGACTTCTCTCATCTAACCAAACTAGTGCAAATGACTAAATAAAATGCCCCATAAAGAGAAATAAACTACTCCCCAAAAAGATTGCAGTCGTTGTTGTCTTCTGAAACTTTTGCCCGTCGATGATTGTTTTCTTCTATAAGCCAAATAAGATTGCAATCTTCCTTATAACAAAGAATGTTAGCTTGTTCACTTACAGTACTGGCATTGAAATCGCCCACTACAAGGACTTCACCTAGACAAGAATACATTGCAATGTCTTTTTTGAATGTTGTAAATGGATCTTTGTGGTTAAGCCCCCTACTTCACAAGTTTTTGAAACTTGCTGAGTAAAATAATATGTTGCAATCCTAGTAAGATTTCCATTTTTGATATTTTAAACCAAATAAATTATTTATTTCAGTCTTCTCTTTCTAAATGAATGTAACAACCTTCTTTTCCCCTCTCTAAGACCATAATAACTCCATGTCCTTTGTTGCCTATTTTTGTGTTCCATGTTGTCATCTTCAAATACCCTTAAAATAAAGGTTTCTTACATCCTTCATGCTCATGTGTTTTTATAAGAAAAATTATGTCTATATCTTCTAAAATAGCCTCTAACCCTAGCCCCCACCTCCAAGGGTAACCTTTACAATTTCATCAAACTAATCTTAAGGAAACTTGGGTAGGTCTTGATTGCTATTTTATTTGGCACACAAAAACTCAAATATGACTCGTCATTCCTATTTGCCTATTTTTTCCTTGTTGAAAAGTTACTTATTAAAGAGTTTGTTGCCACCTATTTGTTTTCACCTCTTTGTTGTCAACTACTTGTTCTCTTTAAGAATGAGGCCCAAAAGAGGAAATAAAAGCTTTTCCTTTGTAAAATAATTCCCCTTTTCCCCTCATTCATTACTACTATAACCTTTGACAATTACTGCCTTCTTTCCTCTTGTTTTTTTATAGTTAGATCTTCATCTAGAAAAAAGTGAGAGCCCCTCTAGAGTTTTTTCTTGTTTAGGAGACTTTGCTTGTCACATATGCTTAACACAATGATTTTTTATGGGCCTCTCTTATCATTAAACTTTCCCACCCTCCATGCCTTGCAAATTTGTCTATGCCAAAGTAACTTTTCTTTTAGAGAGTCACTTGAAAGATCATGAGTGCATTTAGTTTTTCTTTAACCTTTCACTTCTTTGATAATTATGTTTATCGCTGTGACTTGTTTTTCTTTGATAAGTAGGAGATATTTGCCATAGTTGAATCCTAATAGAAATATCACAATTTTACTTTATTTGATTTCTCTTTCTTGCATACTCTCAACCTAAGTGTTTTCCTCTTTCTCCATATTACCAAAGTTGTCAATGACTTGTGTCCAATTTTATAGAATTTATTGTAGAATCTTCTTTCTTTTCTCTCTTATTTTCAATCTATGGTTATTTGCATGTTCAACTACTTTACATTTAGCTTAAGAAACTTTAGAATTGAACACATCTTTATTTTCCATTGTTGAACCTTTCATGATTAGGAATGCAACATTCGTATCTTGTCATTTAGTCTTTCCTAGCAAAAAAAGAACATCTTGCAACAAAGTCATTTGCTCCTTCAAAATTGTTAGAGTTTTAGGTGACTCTACAACACCCCTAGGATTGAATGCAAGACCAAGATAACTTCCACAAGAGATTGGAAAGATAATTGCATTAAGATGCAAGAATGATATTATTGATAATGGGGATGATTAAAATGTACATAATAGGCCTCCTTATATAGGAATGGTGATAAGAGACAATGATAGGAAGCTGATAAGCTATCACCTATGCAAGGTGCAATAACATGTCCACCAAATATGGATCATCCTCTATTATGAAATGAAGTATGTTCCATAGGATGAGGATGATAATGTGATATGAGCACTAAAGGTGGATCTCACACCTAAAGTGTAATTTCTCCTACACCATGTTCTTAATTGAGGTGCAAACTCCTAGGTGTCTTAATGACAAACTACTATTCAATACATTATCCTAAGTAAGATTAAGTAGAGTATAATTAGGAATATTTAATTATACCAACACCCCCCTTTAAGTGAAACTTAGGGGAATGCACTTAAACTCATAATGCAAGATGGGTCCCAGCTACTAGGCCATGTTAGGTACCCATGTACAATATACAATGTAATACGTGAAATGCAAAACTCTCATAAAGTGGATAAAGAGGGAAAGCCTCATGGGAAAACCTCACAGGAAAAGCCCTCCCCCAAAAAGAGAGAAGAAAACACAAGATGCATGCATGGATGGAGTACTCAAGAGCCCCCAAGAAGTACATACATCATGTATATACAAAGAATTATCCCCCCATAAGAAGGATAGCAGGAGACATGATATCCCCCCATAATGAAGAATCTCCTACAAAAATGATGAGTGCTTGAAGACAAAGTATAGTCCAATGACTACAAACAAAATTTCTCCCCTTGGGAAGAAGATATACCAAGTACAAATGCAGGAATGCTTCCCGTTCTGGATAGGAACTAGGAAGTGGAATCCAAATGAAGTATGATGATGATGCCATGAACTAATCCATATCCAAATTAAATGAGGAAGAAGGCATCCAAATATGCATCTCTAAAGACTGAATAGGTCTGTCCAAGCTCAAAGAATCTATCACATCACGTGACAAACCAAGTGAAGGAGAAGAATCAAGCATGTCAATCTCCAAAGAAGGTGAATAAGTATCTCCAACTATGATGAAACTATCATCAAAGAGAAGATAAACCCCCTCAAATATGTCTCCCAAATTTGCAATACGAGACTCCACAAACAATGAACCAATGTCTGGCAAATAAGAATCCCAATCAGGAAGACAAATAGATATTTCTTGCAATGACTCGCTATAATCACCAACAAGAGATGATTGTGTGATCTCAACTAGAGAAGTAGGAGCTACAAGAGGAGTCATTGGATCATCCTTGCTCCCAATTTCTGCAAATTCTTCAATCTTGTCTAAGGTATAATCATCATAGGGAATATTATCTACATCATCAAGCAGAATGAGGCAATCTTGGAATGGTGGAACATGCGGATTACCAAAAATCTCCCAAATGATTGTCCAAATTATGCATGGACACTGAACACCTCTAAATTTGGGGTGGATGTCATGGAAGAGACACAAACTGATGCTACTAATAATCAAATTTATAATATGAGAATTCTTCTCCCCAAACATATTGCTTCCCCTGTGACTTTGGTTCAAGAATAAGTCCATAAAGATGAGGCAAGAGATTAATCCATCTACAATGTGTGATGATTCCTTTTGCCCATTACTCATAATTATCCTTAGTCAAAGTATTATTGCAGGATGTGCATAACCAATGACTACATTAATGATACACTTCTCACATTACAAATTGAGATCAACAAATTATTACACTCCATAATCAGGTTATAATAGACTTAGATCACTATGCAAAAGACCAAGCTAAGGCTTATGCATTACAATTGCAAAACTAAGCCAAATTATGAAAGTACAATTTATAATCACAGTCATTGAAATCTGATTCTATATCTAGAAAATCCAAAAAAAATTATGCACTTTCAAAAAAAATTGCTCTTGAAAAAGAGTTCATATGAGCCCAAACAAGGCCTTGGAAGTTGCAAAAAATGAGATTTGCGATTTTCAGAAAAATTCAGGAACAAATATCAAAAACCACCTACACCATTGTATAGATCCTGAAATTATACCCCAAAACAAAAAAAAATTGTTCGAAAAAAGGAGTCAAGATGACTGAGATATTGCTATTTGAAAGCCTTTGAAATTATTTTTTCTGAATCGTCGTCACCGCACTTCCAAAATTCAAATGGCTCTATATTTGGCCTTGGGTGTCCGATTTGGATGAAACAAAATTTGATTTAGAGGTTTTTGGCCCTCCTTAATATGATGCCAACATTTGATCTACACCAGCAAGCTCCAATATTGACCTACAATAGAAAGCCACAAAATACAAAACTACAAACTTTCTCCAAATAGACTATGCAATGTTGATGTCCAAATACCTTTATTCTACACCCACAATTGAATCAAGCCAAGAATGATATTCTTGAGAATAGGTATTCACACCTTGAGAGCTCTGATACCATGTTAGAGTTTTAGGTGACTCTACAACACCCCTAGGATCGAATGCAAAACCAAGATAATTTCCACAAGAGATTGGCAAGATAATTGCATTAAGATGCAAGAATGATATTATTGATAATGGACATATTAAAATGTACATAATAGGCCTCCTTATATAGGAAAGGTGATAAGAGACAATGATAAGAAGCTAATAAGCTATCACCTATGCAAGGTGTAATCACATGTCTACCAAATGTGGATCATCCTCCATTATGCAATGAAGTATGTGCCATAGGATGAGGATGATAATGTGATATGAGCACTAAAGGTGGATATCACACCTAAAGTAGAATTTATCCTACACTATGTGCTTAATTGAGGTACAAACTCCTAGGTCTCTCATTGTCAAACTACTATGCAATGCATTATCCTAAGTAAGATTAAGTAAAGTGTAGTTAGGAATATTTAATTACACCAACAAAAACCTTATTTTTGTTTGCTAATAATTGATTTTCAACTATTAATGCATGAATTTTATGATATGTTTCCTACACTTTGACTTCCAAAGCCTCTACACTCCCCTTGGCATTTATCAACTCTAGCACATAGAGGTCAGACAACCAAGTGAGAAGTGTGGATGTGGGGTTGTATAAGGAAGAATCATTTATGTATGTGTTGCCTTTGGACCTAGTATTGTCACACCCTTACAAAGGAATCTTGTTTGAAAGGTGTTTATTAGATAGAGCCAAAATATTTTCTCTTAGAATCATTTTTTATTTGCTTTCTCCCATTTTAAATAGGCAAGTTTATATTTCAAGATACCCTAACGCAAACCCATTTCACTACTTTGATCGAAGAATCAATTTTCACTTGACCTAATTTGTTTGTTTCAATAGAACTCATAGTCTCTTGTCCATTGTTCATAAATGATGATGGGTGTACTTCCATTTCCATAAGATAGATGGAGAAAAAAAAAAATAGAGAATAGAGCTAAATACATGTCCGCCTATCAGAGGTAGTCAAAATAGAAAGAGCTTCTCTATAAATAAGGGGGGATTGTGTTAATGAGATTATATTTATAGAAAAAATGGAAATGAATGTAATTTAATTATACATGTTCACTAATATATTTCTTTTCTTTTTTAGGTATGCAACAAATAGAATACTATGGAATTCAAAACTGATTTCACAAGTATTTATGCACTATATGAATATGAAAATATTACAAAGGAAATGCTGATAGAATTATCTCTGAATTACTTGATGATTGAATATGAAAATAATTTTCATTCAAATTGTTGTATATGCTTGCCTTTGATCAATTAGAAAATGATCATATATATATGAGAGACATGTCACTATAAAGACATGTCTCTTTGAGGAGACGTGGCTCTATAATGCCATGTCTCTGCATAACATAAATTATAATTACCAACTGATGCAACTTTAATATATATGAAAAAGACACCGATCACACAACATGCCCAATCTCATAACAATATCAATCCGGCTCATAACTAATACGATTGGGCTCATAACTAATATGATCGGGCTCTTTAACAATACCAATCATGTAACACATTATCGTGTGTTAGGAATAACTGAGATTATCGGGTGTTATGAATTTATCAAGTGTTATGAATGTCAATGTTTTACAAAGGCATAACCGATATGAGTATTATATGTATTTTGTTCAATTCTTGTGGATTTACATATGTGATGTTAATTGATCATAACATTATTATTACGAAGAACGATCATAATTTCAGAATATGAATAAATAAATAAATATATGTATATATATATATAATAATAATACTTATTATTATTAATATTATTATTATTATATATAAACATATATCATAATTGATATATTCTCATAATATTAATATCTACAATATTTTTATTTGATCAAAGCTACAAACATAAAAACTCCCTCTTAGCTAGGGAAGATTAAAAAAATGCAAATCATAATAAGTCCATTAATTGTGAAATATAGAAGATATCACCTCACTGTGATATTAGGAGATATGTTATGAGCATGAATATCAAGTTACATGATATTTACCATGTCTCGCATATATCCATCATATGTGCACTGACATCACGTCTCATGATGTCTACCATATGGATATTGTATCATGGCATGTCCACAGATATTACATCACATAATATCCACCGTGAAGATCTCTAACTCATTTACAGTGTATTTAATGATATCTACCATGATATTTAAGAGATCCTAATCATCATGATATGTCCACGGATATCACGTCGCATGATATCTATCATGATGGAGATGTTGTAGTGTCATCACCTTACAACATTAATCAAATACAAGTGTATATTGTAGAAAAGTCATCACCCTTCTTCAATGTGTACAGGTGGGGCCCATTAAGTCATGGAGTCACACGCATGACAAGCAAAAAAAATTTTACACATTAAACATCTTTATTTAGACTCAATATCAAATTATATTATCAACCATACCAAGTTTATCTCGAAAGTGTTCAACTTTTGTCCTAGAGAGAGACTTGGTGAGGATGTCAACAGTTTGATCACATGTACTAATATAATGCAACTAGATTACATTCCTTTCTACCATGTCTCTAACATAGTAATAAGGAATCTCAATATGCTTGGACCTGTCGTGGAACACTGGATTCACAGAGAGCTTGATACAACTTTGATTGTCACAATGTATGATAGTGGGTTCCAAGGGTTGTCCAAACAATCCTACTAGGAGATTTATGAGACACACAACTTCTCTTGCACTCATGGAGGCATCAATGTATTATGCTTCAATAGAACTTTGCGCAACAGATGATTGATTTTTGCTAATCTAAGATATCATGGTTGATCCCAAGTTGAAACAACATCCTGGTGTGCTTTTTTTGTCCACCACACTTCCAGCCCACTTTGAATCTGTGTAGCCATGAATATCAAGTTTCACTCGATCATATTTGAGACCATATCCAATGGTTCCTCAAAGATACCTCAAGATATGTTTTGCTGCAACAAGGTGTATCTCTTTCAGTTCACACATGAACTAACTGAGTGCATTCACAACATAACAAATATCAAGTCTAGTGTTGACCAAGTTCATCAGGGATCCAATAATCTGTTTGTAGAGTGTAGGATCTGCAAATTCTGAGTCCACTGCGGATAAGGTTGGTTTGAACCTTGGGTTAGTTAGTAGGTTGGGGGTTAAATGGAGGTTAAGGGGATAAGGTTGGTTGGGATCAAGGGTTAGTTAGTGGGTTAGACTGGAGGGTATAGTTAAAGGGGGGTTAAAGCTAGGGGACATGTGTCAAAAATGACTGAATTATTTAAATTAATTCATTTTTGGAGCAAAGAAGAAAATTACAAAGTGAATTAAATAAAAGAAATTAAATGAATTTATTTTAATTAATAGAGGAATTATGAGAATTAATTAATTGAATGGGTTATGGTTTTCTATTAATTAATTAATAAAGGTATAGGTTAATTAAATGAGATTAATTTAGTTGAGGGATTACATCAACTAATTAAATAATACTAATTATTTAATTAATAAATTAAATTAGGATAACTAAATTTAATTAATGTAATTAACTAAACTTAGATGTCGACACAAAGAAAACTTATAAATATACATGAATTTAAGTGTGTTATCTTCTTATTTTTGTTCTTCCATTATAGGAAGTCAAGAATAGATCTTTCAATTTTTTTCAAGAAATGCCTCAAAGAAATATGATTTTTAATATGTGATGATTGCATGATAAGCCCAAAATGAAATTTTTCAAGAGATTTCACTATTTTTAGAGAAGTGCCTCAAAGACATTAGAATCGATTGTGCAAACATGATGATCTAATATTGAATGCAACACCATAATAAAGAACCCAAGTAACAAGAAAGAAATAATTATGAAAATAAATTTTGCATTGAAGGTGGAACAATAACAAAATACCCAGTTAAAAAGTTTGTTGAAATCATTTCTCTACAAAATTTTTAGCAACTCATATAGCAAATAAAAACCAATTAATTTTAATAGATAAAAAGAAAAAGAAAACTATATATACTTTGTAGAGAAAATAATCATTACATAAAGCTATGAGAGATTCTTCTTTTAAATCCCCTGCTCCAAAAGTTTAAAGTTGATACTCAAAAGAAATTACTTGATGAATACATACCATTGGTTTAATTGACATCAGTTCACAAAAATATTAAAATTATCATCTTTTATGCATGCCTATGGAAGAAAAGTAATGCAGAAGACTATAAATAAGTGAATTTATAATTTGTGAGTCCATGCCCAAAACTTAATGTAGGCCTTCTAAACAAATCCCTCAAACATTCATATGTTTGTGTTTGGGACTAAAAACTGAGGCACACAAATAGAATATATCTGGCCACAAAATGGACAAACTAAAGAAACTCTCTACTATTTGTGCTAAATGTGTAAAAGGATGCTTATGATGCATATTTCCTCAGCTAAAGAATTAATCAGATCCAGGCTCATTGTTCAAATCTATTTTGTCCTTCCATATGTTGCATATGTTCATGTTGCTTGAAATAAACAAAAAGATTTAAAAATAATGAATTGAATTCAACATGATACGAATCTATAGGTAGATTTGAAAAAAAAAAAAGAAAAAAGAAAAAAGAAAAAGAGTAATGAGAAAACCTTTGCAGGCCATTGCCGAAAGATCAAGGAGATTTGGGGGACACGTCCAGAAGATGAATCCTATAATGAAGTAGATAAATTAAATTAGAATGCCTCTTCCCATGTGTTTGCAACTGAATACTCTTCCACTCTCATAAGCTACATATTTTCAAAAAAATTGTATTTGTAACTGTCCACAAATCTACAGTATTCTGTTAATATAAAACTCGACTATCTTTTCAATTTAGTTAGTGTTAGAATATGAGTCATTTCTTTTTTCTTACATCATTACATTCGTTGGCCTCCTATAGGGGTTGGTGGTATATTAGGATTTTGCTTCTCAGTATAATAAAATATTGTTCTCTTAATAAAATCATTAATGTTATTTAAGGAGTCTTCTTCTACACATAATTTCTCAATATATAAGCTCTTTTCCCATCTTTAACCCTACCAAAAAAGCTTGTTCCTTAGTTGTATTATTTGAACCATATGGAAGTTTGAGGGCTAGTGATTTAACTAATCCACTTAAAAATTCCCAATGACACAACTAGTAGAGGATAATCCTAGATTCCCTCAAGCAACACTATCAAAATTTAGGTTGACTAAAGACTGTGGAGGGGGGATTAAGCAACATAACTTTTGTCAACTTTTTTTTTTTTTTGAGGGGGGGGGGGGGGGGGGGTTGGAAAGCCCCTTGATATGGCACCAAATGTTGACATCACTCAATGATTATTGAAAAATCCCAAGAAGCGATGATTCTTTTTGAGGATTTGAATTTGACATCCTACACCATAATTGATTCTATGATAGTTTTTCAACTTGTGGAGTACCTTTTGGATGTCAGAGAAATCTTTTTTGAAAGTGTGCCTATTTCTTTCCCACCATAAGTTCCAAATTGTGAGTGAAGGTTCTACTAGCCATATAGATGAGAAGAGAGAATCCTTGTGCAAAAGAGGCCAACTAGTGAATAACTGAACCAAGGCATTGGCTAGGGGAGAACTCCCAAAACAAATTGGTTGCAAGGTCATTTCTTATATAAATCTAGGAAAAATAACAAGGTAGTAATCTAGATGATATGTATCTTCTTCAACATATCCACAAAAGACAAAATTGAAGGGTTGAGAGGTCCCTAGTTTCACCAATTTGCCTCTTGTAGGATTCTATTATTTAGATTAAATAATGAGAACTAGCATGAAGAATGACATTGTTCTGATAGAGGTTATAAGGCCAATTCCACTCACAACTATTATCGATGACCTATAGCCAAGATTAGCAGTATGTTGAACCACTTTAGATGGAGCCCAAACTAATCGATCTTCTATATTCGAGAAGATAAATTTCTTTTTAAAAAGAAGTGAAGATAGGAAATCCTTTTGGTGAGATTGGAATTTGAAAGCCTTAAAGTCTTTCTAATTAATATTTGATTGCAAACTTTGAGGGTTGACTACAAAGTACAATCTCTCACTTTGTTCTCCCAAGCCTATTTCAAATAAGTTTTAGTATCTTGTAGCTCATCAAGATTTGCAAGAGGTGGATAACCATTCCACGAATCTTCCTAAAAGAGGGTCTTTTATCCATTTTTTAACATCCAGGATGAGTGTGGAGTTATCATGTTTCTGTAGGCTAAAATGAAATTCCACATCTTTGAGCCCCCTAAGAGGATTAGTACTGGTGAAAATAATCTCGGTTTCCTTTGAGTCTAAATACTTTTCCCTCATAGTTTTGTGCCATTTGGTATTTAGTTTTGCATAGGCCTTCCAAGCAAGCTTTGGTCCCTATGCTAAATTTCTTGCTTCCAAGTTATTAATACTGACGCCTTCCAGGCAAGCTTTGGTCCCTATGCTAAATTTATTGCTTCCAAGTTATTAATACTGACGCCTCCAAATTCTTTATCTTTGCATTTTTTGGTCTAGGAGATAAGGGGGATCTTACGATTATTATCCAAGCTACCTTTTCATAGAAAATTCCCTGTTTCTTTTTAAATATATTATTGAACTCCCTTTGGTAATTGTATAATTGACTTGATATAGTTAGGTATTGTAGATAGGGCCTCTTTTATAATAATGATTGTTCATGTAATTTACAAAATATATATTCTTTATTAAATAAATACTTATCTTTTCTAAAATGAAGATGTAAATTTTTTAATAAATCTTATCTTAAAAATTAGTTATAAAAATATCACTAGGTACTTGCTTGTTTATGGGGTTTTTAAGATTTATCTTCTTTCTAATGTTAGACTAGATTCAAGGTGGATCCCTTTAGATGAGGGCTAATATAAGATCAATTTTGATGGAGTGGTAAAGGCAAAGTCAAGAACATTGAAAGCTGGTTATTTTTAATAAACCACGTTGGGCTCTTAATTGAGACAACATAAACAAAGGCCAAAAAGGTACTAATAATGAAATAGAATTTCATATTAGTTTATTAGGACTACACATGAGAAACAATCTAAATATCAAAATAATTGCATGTCAAAGGGTACTTGCTAATCATAATCAATGCACTACATAGTTTTCAAACTCTAAATTAGAAACTTAATAATTTACAAATGCAATGTAGGGAGATTTTGGACATGTTTGAATATTACAAGCTTGGCCATGTGTTTCACAAAGAAAATGGAGCAGTTGGCAAAGTAGCAAATGTGTTAATTGAGGCAACTAAGTAATATACTTTTGCTAGCTCTCATTGTGTATGGAAAGATATTGTGTTCAATCTCTCATCCTTGATATCCCAATTGAAGCAAATAAATTTAATTATGTCATTAGAAGATGAGGATCTCAACTTGTTTGAAGTAAAAAATTAGACAATCAAAAACACGTAAAAGAAATAAAACCATATATTTCTATATCACTTCCAATATGGGAAGGGTATTTAAATATCATTTCCATTATGAGAAGAGTATTTCAATATCACTTTCATTATAGGAAGAATTTCCTAACCCTTCTATATTTCCTACTTTTATATATTCCTATATAGTTAAAGAAAAAGTGTAATTTGTGCATTCTTCACTCAAGTGATAAAAGCTACTCATTAAATATATTTTTTATATTTTCCAAGTTTCTATGGAGTGCTTAGATGAATAAAAGAACCATATAAATAAATGAAGATGGGTCCATTACTTTAGATAGAACAAACATATCCTTTATTATACGTGTATTTACTTTTGTTTGTGTTAGATAATCCTCATATACTTAAAAATGCATGCTCATCTTAGAATCCAAATGCCCTTCAAAATGTGGGACAAAATGAAATAGGAAAATTTTCATACCCATGTCATTTTCCATTAGTTTTGGACCTATTTTGATAGGACACATTTTTATGCTTAGTTTGACCCTTTTTTAATCCTTTATACATCCCCATTTAGACATATGTAGAATTTCCATACATTTGACATTACTTTATCCCTTGTAGTAATCATGACAAACATTCACCATTATTAGTCATGTATTGCACTTATCATCACACCATTATCCATGCATTCATTCCTTCCTTGAGATCATTGCCTTCTTGTCTTGGTTCAATCTCACATTGCATGGTTTCAACCCAAATCTATATTAAAAAAATTAAATTTCTATCTTCTCCCCTTTTCCGCTAGTCATTGGGAGCCAACTTGTTCTGTTTATTTGTGTGACTATTCATTTTGACTTGGTATTAAAAAACATTCATTTGTGCAATTGATTCATATGGTCAAATAATAAGCACTTATCCTAAAAACAATTTGATTTGAATCTTAAAATGAACATATATACATTTGATTCACAACACATTTATATCTAGAACACATAAATGTTTTAGAGTGATGTCTTTTAAGCCATAAATCTAGTCTATGAAAGGGGTTGACTACACATAACTTGATCCTCACAATCCAATAAATCCTCTAAACCATCTTTATACAGTATTAGTCCCAATGCATCTTCATGCAACGAAAATCATAAAGAACCAAGTCAAATAATTATGTATTTTCCCATATACACTTAATAGATTATTTATGTATCATAGTATATTGATCTAGACTCGCTTAAACTTAATCAACAATTATTTTGAATATATTAACATTTGAAATCAATAAACACGTCAAAAATATTAATTTATTAACATTAGCAAATAAAATTCCACATGACGTTCACATATATCTTCTTTGTATTTCCATAATACCTAATCCTTTGTAAGAAATTTGAATCCTGTAAGAGTCAAACAAAACATCATTCAATCAAGTAAAAACAATTTCCCACATTTCCGGTCTTGATTTCGACCAAGTGGCGAATTGCAAGACTGTTATGACGCACAAAACCATTTCACACTCAGCGCTCTGTAAAAACATTGAACACAGAGCCAATTAATGGCAGAAGCACTAGCACTTGGGGAGATCTTTTGGGGGAGGCAATATGGACTGATTGGGCCCTTTTCCATTCTCCACCACGAATGCCATCTTCAATCCCCATGTTGTGTGCACTTCCAGATGGCAATGCATGAACCAAACCCCTGTGCACATCAATTCATCCATCAGATTGACAGAATTATATAAAAAATAAAGGGAAATCATGTAAAATTGAAAGAATATGGTGTATACCCACCTGGATTGTCAGCTGTGAATCGAATGGCAGTCCACCCGCCTGTTGGCACTGCCACTGTGTTACGCTCTGGAGGGTCTACTAAATTGAAGTTTGCTGGGTCTTTATTAGGGTTATAGTTACCAAACCCTGTACCCAGTATGAAGAAATTGAAGCCATGGAGATGAATTGGATGGTTATCCACAGTCAGGACGCTGGTGTCCTGAAGAATTAACTGCACTTTTGAATTGTATGAGAGATGAGTGAGTCTTGTTCCTTTAGATGTGAAGAGATTCTTTGGCGGTGTGCCTGTGTAATTGAAAGGATTGGGAGGGTTGTCTGGGAAGTCTTTAGTGAAAACCCCATTGATATTATTATAATGTGCTTGCAGAAGGGCAATTTTGGGCATGACAAAGCTTACGTTGTTGATTGAAGCAGATGTACGGGTGCCATTTATGCAGGTTGGGCATGATTCCAATGCAAGCCCCACTGTGAACAACAGATTGCGGTCTACTGTCTGTGGGACTTTTGCAGGGTATTGGGCAGAATTTAAACTCCTGATAGAGTTGCTAAAGTTAGTGGCAAATGCGGTATCATTTGGGGATGGGATTCGGGGCATCACAATCTTGTTGGAAGAGAAGGATGAATTGGGTGCATTGATATATTGCAAGATTGCAGTGGCGGTTCTGTTGTCTACTGGAACAGGGGCATCCATGAAGGGGCGAGAGGCCATGAAATACCTGCCATGCTTTTTGTTTGTTTGGAGCAAAACGTTTGTGGTTTGTCCTGGAGCAATTACCACAGATTTGGTCTCAAAGGGCTTGGTGTACACTGCATCCACCTCTACCACTTTGAGCTGGTGACTTGCCACATCAAAGAAGAGCTCATCATTCAGTGCAGCATTGATTATTCTCAGTAGGTATGTTTTGCCGTGTTCAACTGGAAGCACAAATGTATCTGCAATGCAAGGGAAATAGCAATTCTCTGTTGTAAGGTTTCATCATTCATAACACACTATTTGGCAAGAATTTCGAGAATCCTTAGGATTAATAATTCTTTTATTCAGTACTTGTATGGTAAGTCCCACTTTATAAAGTTTTCAGAAAGATTCTGATGAATATAATGACTATAACGCAGGAGTCTAATGAAAAAATAATCCTCACTTGAGGTTGATTTCTTGCTTACCTTTGATAGGACATGTGAAGGTGCCCAGTGGACCTGGTTTTCCATTAATGGTGTGAGTATCAGACACGTTGGGTGCTCCTCCTGACTTGATTGCTGCATTTATAACAGCTTCCACATCTGCATTCCACCACTCCCCTGCATCCACAAGAAATCATAACTCAGTCCTAGTGTTATATGCAATGACTAGTCAAATATAACCCAATTGTTGATCAACCCTTTCACAGACCTAGAATCAATGTGATTTCCTCATGGGGTTGGGGGAATGGATAAGGCACATGTGGTTTGGGCAAAATGACAAGGGCTCCATAGACTGTTGCTCTCAACCATAGAATATGAGCATGCCAGAAAAGTGTCCCTCTTTGCCCAGTGATAGTAAAGTTGTAAGTATAAGACTGCCCAGTTTGAATGGGGCATTGAGTGATATAAGCAGGCCCATCAGCCCACCCTGTCCTCAGCTGCCTTATACCATGCCTGCAATAACAATTCCACCATAATTCAAACCCATTACAACTTTTTTATAATTCTGAATTAATAAAAGTAATACTAGAACATACCAGTGGATGGAAATATTGTATTTCACATGATTGGTAACTTTGACGAGCACTGTGTCACCCTCCCTAGCATATATAGTTGGCCCAGGGAACTGCCCATTCACTGTCACAATGGGCTTGGTATGACACAATCTGCTAACATTCTTCAATTGTATCTGCACCATGGATTCCAAAGCCATTCATAGTAAGACCAGGGAGCATAGTAAGATATAATCTTTGTTTGATTCAGTTGAGGCTGGGTTCAATTCTAGATGGCTTTGGGTCTATTCCTAAAACATCAAATCAAAACGTCTGATTAAAAACTCACTTTTAAAGGACTTAGCACTTATATTAAGAAGAGCAAACTATATAATGGGTCAGGTTTAAACAGCACACCTAAGCAAGTGGTTCCTCTAAAATCACTCTACTTTTTCATAAGGTCCATCTATTAGTGTGATTTAAGATGAGCCATCTAAATAAATAAAAGTTTAGACTGCGCCATTTGTAAAACTCATAAAATATAAGTATACTGAACCGTAAGATCAAAGCTCAGCATACAAAACTTACAAATTTGAATCCACACCAAATAGATTCACATTGTCACAACCTCAGAGCCAAAAGTGCTTAAAACAGATAGAACTCAACAAAACTTACATCAAATTTATAATGCCTGGTTATTCCATCAAATTTATGATGCCTGGTTTTTCCCTCCACAATGCAGACTGAAATAGAAAGAACCACAAGAAAGATTGTCACTGCTAACAGCACTGAGTTCACTGTTCTCCCCATTGTTTCTCAAACTTCTCTTTCTGTTTTTCTTTGTTAGTCTCTGTACTTCACTAAATTTGACTACTTGGTCTTTTATACAGAGAATATAGGAATCCACAGACGTAAATCTTAAAGAAATGTCCGACCAGAGTTTGTTGGGTAAGCATAAGAAATAGAAGGGAAACGTCAAAGCAAACACTAACTTTGGTTGGACTACGTAACTTAGTATCACACGTCTGGTGCAACCTCGAATTACTATGTTCTGTAAACCGTTTCATCAAATATTAACCCAGTTTTGTGGAGAAGAAATTCTATAAAATGTTTTTCCCAACCAAACAGTCCCTTATAAAAGATTAAATAATGGTACACATTTCTCAGAATCTACCACCCCAACGTCCATTTTTGGAGCTTAAAGCAAAAGACTGATTATTATAATTTGTCAACCTTTGGTTCGTTAGATGCATTTTTATCACGTTTGAGGTGTGTGGCGTTTTGACTGGAATATTTGAATTGTGAAACTATAATTGAATAACATAAAATAAAGAATGTGAGGAGCCATATCGTAGAGCTCCACACCCTATACATCATAATGGTAGTTTTTTTCTTCAATTGATTCAAAAACCATGAATTGTGAGGTTAGAGACAGGAACTTTATCTTCAATATAAATATTTCGTAATAGCATTCTAGTGGGGTTTGAATTTTGATGGTAAGAACAACGACACAATTTAACCTATCACATAATGTCAATACTAGCTAGATACGATGATGTTAGTAGCATAAAAATTCAAACATTAATTTATAATAAAGATTTTGAAGTACAATATTGAACTATAATAAAGACTATATATCAGATAATTGAAGAAAGATCTTAACCATCAAATCATGTCAATACGAGCTAGATATGATGATGTTAGTAGCATAAAAAACTCAAACATTAATCTATAATAAAGATCTTCAAGCACAACATTAAACTATAATTAAGACTATCTACATAAGATAATTGAAGAAATAACTTAACCTTCAAACTATGCAAATACAAGCTAGATATGATGATGTTAGTAGCATACAAATTTCGAACATTAAACTACAATAAAAAGTTTCAAGCAAAACACTAAACTATAATAAAGAGTATATATATTAGAAAATTGAAGAAAGTTATTTAGAAATAATTAATGTGATAAAATTTCATATTTATATGTTTTTGATATTAGCAACAACCTAACAAAGGGGGCTGACCCTTACAAAGTCATAGCCATAGGGCTATCAAGAAATCAATAGCACAAACTAATGTGCAGGATTAACAACACACAGTCAACTGAGAGACCTTATAGAAAGACTGTAAATTGAGTACAAAGCCTTAAAAGGTTGAACAACATAGGTCCTGAAAGACCCCCAACAAAACTCAATCGACAATCTATCAGTTGAAACTTTCCAAAAACCATTGGCATAAGCAAGTCTACCAAAGCTAATCCCGTGAATAACAACAACACCCTGACTGCAAATCCGTCCACTAGCTCCAACCTCCCTTTCCACCTCAATAGTAAAGGGGCCCACTTGAATTTCATATTTATATACATTGATTTGTAATGAAGTCTAGAAAGTTATGATGTTGAAGTCATTTTTCTATTCATTTTGTAAGATATTTCTAAATTAAATTTGAAAGAAAAATAAACTGGAAACAATATAGATTAATTAAAGACACTAAGAATTTATCTTACAGAACTTGAACTCCAAGACAAAACTATAATAGAAGTGAGGCAATTGACAACCTTGTCCACTATATCTGATAAAAAATATAATTTTTGGCCTCTTGGACATGCCCAAAGATGTATTTCATGCTTTCATGTTTGCCTAAGTGATTCTTTGTTTGGCCCTTGTTGATCAATGATATAAAATTTATATTAATGGGCCCTACATTAATAATTGTTTGCTCATGTCTTAAATAATATCCCTATGTTTTGTTGCATATCTAGACATCTTGTTTGTTATGGCATTTAGTTTATATACCTTTATGTCCACACATTATATCTATGTTATTTTTTCCTAGACTTATATCTTATTTCCATGATTCAATTCCAAGCTTGTTCTTAAATTATCTGTATTTCTAAAGGTTTCTCACACCTACAATTTGACTCATCTCATATCATTGCCTTTGGTGGACACTAAAATCTATCTCAAATGTAGTGGAGTGGGGGACTTGAGTTCCGTTGTTGGTGTAGATTAATCAATCACTTATGTGGAAAGTTAGTTAGGGTATAAGAAGGATATTTATCCTTTATATATATCTCCACTTCTAACATAATAACTCACTCAATCAATCTTCTATCCTACGTAAAACTTGCTCTCATTTATTGTTTCCATCTTGTCTACTATTCATGAATTTCTCTACATGGTATTAAAGCCTCGTTGGTGCAAATGGAGATGTAAATAATTATGCAAGAAAGTCCATTATGAAGATTTGAACTTGAGATTAAATATCAATTTGTTCAAATGCATGCTGAAGATGTTCAATGTTTTAGACAACCCCAAAATATCTTCAAATCTGAAATGTAATTCTTGACTTGAGTTGATGTATTTTACTTTGCTTAAGTATATGCTAGGTGCAGACTCTTGTTTAGTGTATTTGTTGCTGTTCAACACTGGATATCTATTTATTTTTAATTCTCTTGCAAATACATACGCCTTGCTCAATAAAGAAAAGATGTGAAGCGAGGGTTGCGAATTGGAGTTTGAAGGTTGCAAATTAGATTTAGTTTGTGCAAACTCAATGTAAATTTGCAAACTTCTGATGAAATTTACTCCATATTTGTATTTTTTTCACATTTATAGTAAATATTATAAATTTCTACAATTTTGTGAAAACATTTACGAAAGATTGTGAAAAATTGTTGTTTTATATAAATATTTGAGAGAATTATTGAAGTATTAAATAAATCTATTGTCATATTTAAATATTTATACACAATATATCAATATTTGCAAAATGTGCTTGAAAATATTGGAAATTTTTCTCCTTTGCTAACTATTTTCACAAGTTGCGTACAAATGGAAGTTTCTTCCAATGGCTGCTACTCTCATTCTTAACTACAAAGGCCAAAATCCGGTCCTCAATATCCATGCCACTTTTTTAATCTCTATTTTAGTAATCATCCTTTCCCCTTGGGATTTAGGTTAAAATTGAGCAATGAATTTTATATTCTTACCAGAAAAGATTGAAAGTTACTATATTGTTTACGGGGTTGAGATTAATTGGTTAAATACATTGGGTCTTCATTGTGGAAATCCAAGTTTAATTATCATAAGGGGATCTAAATGTGAATTTGGTCTTCTAAATAAAAGTGGATTTCTTAGTAGTGACTCTTGTTCATCCATCAACAATCTCTAATATGTTTTCTTGCAAGGAACTTGCATTAGGAGACTCTTGTTGATGCCCCAATTAGCAAGATATTTATAATCTATGTGCAATGAAAAAAATATGCCCCTTAGAATTTATATATAGTAGGGAATTTTCTCCCCTTGAGATATCGAGACCCTAAAGAACAAATGTACCTTACACTACCTCACTTTACTTGCACTTTGGTGAGCAAGGGGAGATAAATTAAATGAAAAGGTTATAATCTAAATAAAAAAATTAAAATGTTGAAATAGATGACAAATATAAAAAGGTAAATGCATTTTAGTTACAAAAATAGAAAGTTGGAACAATAAATTTTTTACCCTAAAATAGGCACAACCTTTGCCTCGGATGCCGGCATACCTTGGGGATATCTATGCATCACATCGTCATCTATAAGGACATAAAACTAAAAACTAGTTTGGCTCACTCCTTTACACTCATGTTTAGTCCATGAACTTGTTCACCAGCTACAAACATAGAGATGGGGAAAAATGTTGGGGTTGTATAGGGGGTTGTCGCAAGCGAACCCCCAATTTTGTGTTTCCATCTCTATGGACAACCAGATAGATAGATTTGGAATAAAACTTATAAATGATAATGTAATAGAAATAGACTCTTCTCAATGGAGGAAAACCTCTTTATGTAAGATATGCAATAGAAACAAACCCCTCTTTATGGAGAAAAATCCCTATTGTATGAGATAAATGATATCGATAAAGTAATAGAAACAAACCCTGCTTAGTAGACAAGAACTCCTATTAAATAATATCAAATGCAAATAGATAATATATGCATTAAAAATTAGATAAAATGATATATTAAATACAAAAGATAAGAGATAAGAGATAGTGTTATGTAGTGTAGACCCCTCCCTTTAGATGATAACTTGTGTATGTAGCTAAGGAGGCTAAGCTACTGTAAGATAGCATGTAGATTTGCCAGAGATTCACTATGGAGGTTAGCAAAAGCCAAGAGTGAGATTGTGTTTCCAAAGAGTGAAAATGAGTGGAATGGAGGACTATTTTCTTTGAATGAGGAGTAGCAATTTTGAATGCGCCTACGCAATGGGACATGAGTCAAAAGTGGCTTGAAGCATTATGCACTTTTTGAATTCAAAATATTTTTGGGATGTTTGTGTATTGCTTGGACATCCACGTGCCGCACTATCATCTGACTAAATTAATTCCAAATTTGGGCCAAGGGTCATGAATGCTTTTCCTTTTGTATTGATGACGTCAGAATGCAAAAGCTCGATCATGGATTTTTTTCATAAATGCATTGGGCCTAATGCTTAGGTATCATAAGTGTAATTTATGAAACTATATATATATATATATATATATATATATATATTCACTACTTGCGACCATGCGACAAGGCTACTTCTTGTGCTGGGGCCCATTGGTTGGTGTGATGTGGCATTTTTCGGTTGGTCTGAGGTGGCAGGCGGGTCTGACAGGAATTAATAGGTGTGTAGGATTGACAATCCTTGCTACATCGTGATGGAAAGCTGTGGGCTTTTTAACCAATGAGATTCAGCGAGAGCTGTCGATTTGGTTCAAAGGGTAATGTGCTTGGTGTGGTCTTGCTGTCAAAAAAGGGGGGTGAGGTGTCATCTTTTGGCCTTGCCGCATGATCACAAGAGCCATTTTCATTGCTTGCGATCATGCGACAAGGGTGCCACGTATGCTGCGAGCCCATTGATGGAAGAAGGTTGGTGGTCCTGCTATCAGGGAAGATGATGACATGTTGTGCTCCGGTTGGTTGGCAGTGTACTGAGGTGGCAGGGTTCCAAGGTGGGCCCGGTGTTTCATTGGGTGGGAAGAGTCTTGATCAACGGTAATCGCATGATCACTTGGAATCTTTTCGGCCCTTGCGATCATGTGACCTGCTGTCGATCTTCTTGTGTGGGCCCAGATAAGTTTCTCAGTCCATTTGGTGGTAAGGATATATTTTTAGCGGTGTTGATAAGGTTTCTCTTTGTTCGCTAGATCACATGATGTTTTGGCGAGGGTCTAGTGGACTTGGTGATTCAGCGAGTAGCAGTCGCGTGATCGCTAAATTTTTTTAGCGATGCAGGAAAGTATTTTGCGAACTAGCAGAAGCCATTCAGTCGCCAATTCGCCAAGTGTAACCGATTTCCTGTGGCGGTTAATTTCATGACTGTGCAGTTGCGCGACTAAAGACAAACTATTAAGAGGGAAGCCCACAAATTTTAAAGAGATCTACGATGGTGTTTTAAAGTTGAGTCAGATCTGAATCCTGATCGTCGATTTGTTGATGGAGCTTTGGAGGAAGTCGTTACAGTTCAAGCTTTACCATTGATGTAAGATCATCGAACGGTCAAAAAATAATGAATCAGATGTTGACTCCACTCCCAGATTCAACCAGAAGGGTGCTGGTGAAGGCTATAGGGGATCAACACTTTGACAACTCCTTTACCTACAGAACAAATGGAGGGGTCATTGGCCAGTTTATAGCCCTTTCTACCTTTGCAGGCAAAAGGAAGAGGACATAATATCAGTAGCTAGGGAAGTGTTTTTAGCAGAACACCTGGGTTGTTTTGACCAAAACCTCACAATCCCTTTCCTAGATCGATCTATGCGAACCTGCATTGAGGAATTGGTTAATATCCCTCAGTCCAATAGAGAGGCTCTCATGACTTTTAAGGATGAAGACAGTTTTGATGAACACTGGCCGGAGATGGAGTGAAATTTTGACTACCTCTCATCTGCCCTAGCCACTGCACTTAGTACATATGCCTTGTCACATGATCGCAAGGCATCCCTTCCACTCTTGCGATCATGCGACCAGATTCATACTGATGCTGATTGCTAAGTTTTATAGATTTACAAAGTTCAAAATCAGGATTTCTTCAATCTTTTTACTTTGTATAAATAAAGATATGCTGATAAATGTATATCTATATTTATATATAGTTGATCAGTTTCAATATATGAATTTTGAATATCAGGATTTCTTTGGTTGGCTTCACAGCATTGATATTAGACTGTACATTTGGTTATATATATTTAGGGTAATATATACAACCAGTCCTTGCTGCGACCGCTCATCTACCCCAGCCACTGTACTTAGTACATATGCCTTGTCGCATGATTGCAAGGCATCCCTTCCACTCTTGCGATCATGCAACCAGATTCGTACTAGTGCTGATTACTAATTTTTATAGATTTACAAAGTTCAGAATCGGGATTTATTCAATCTTTTTTCTTTGTATAAATATAGATATGTTGTTAAATGTATATCTATATTTATACATAGTTGATCAGCTTCAATATATGAATTTTGAGTATCAGGATTATCTTTGGTTGGCTTCACAGCATGGCTAATAGACTGTACATCTGGTTATATATATTTAGGATAATATATACAACCATATGTACTGGTAATTTGGACTTTGTCTAATCTCTCTTAAGAGATGTTATTCCCTCAGTTGGAATTTCCTTTGATTTAATATATATAGACCTGCAATATACCTTAGTCCAACACTTCTTCTTGCTAACATAGTAAAGTAGAGTAGGCTTTGTCCTTTGGCAATCACTCTTAATGATTATAAGTTACAGGAAATTACAACCTTAATTGGTAAGGGCTACGAATTTTTAGGCGCATTTGGTCCCTATCACTATTATTTTAGTAAGGTATTTGATTAAATAAAGGTAAGAAGATTTTAATAGCAATGATTGGAAAGAAAAAACTAAGGTTATGATGACACTTTACTTCTAATTATAGCGTATTTTTTAATAATACCCACTATTTTTAGATAGGTAATGAAATCAAGGTAAAAGTTCTTTATATATATGTTGGTTAACCCCTGGTTTTGGAAGATGTCTTATATTTCAAGTATTTTTCATATCCGGACAAACAAATTGTTATCGACAAGAAGAGGATCAGATAATGATATTTAATTGTATAAAGGACTTATTCTGGTCAAAACACCAGTCAATGTATACCAACTAAAATATGATTTTAAAAGAAAAAACTTATCTTGAACTTATTGAGACTTGGGTACGCCCACGAAATGATGTATAAATCTCGATAGATATTGAGCCATGGGTATGCCTATGGTAGCTATGTATATTTACAAATCTCGACAATTGTCGAGTCATGGGTATGCCTATGTAAATTTTGTATAAGTACAAGACTTCGGTCCCGGGCAAGGCTGGAGGTTTTCTCAACCCCGCTCTTTCCTACCAGCACCTGCAGTGAGCGGGGTCACATTGTAAAATAACTTTTATATTAATAAAAAACTTTCAGGGCTTCGGCCTTTTATAGATCAAATTATATATATATATATATATATATATATATATATATAGAGAGAGAGAGAGAGAGAGAGAGAGAGAGAGAGAGAGAGAGATTTGTATTATGCTTAGACTAAATTTTTATACATTATGGAATCTAATCTTAACATCAATTCACTCTAAAAACAATAGTATTGTCCACATTTGTACATTGTTTAAGTTTAATTTTCATACATTATGAAATCTAATCCAAACATCAAATCACTCTTAAACAAAAAAAATAGTATTCATATCTTTACAATGGTTAAATCAATTTATCTATGTAAAGATATATTTATCATTAATAAATGTTTTATGAATAAGTTCTAATTGTATTACTTTGCAAGCTTTTTAGGTCATTCTTTGAATGAGTTTTTGGTAATTTTAAAAATTTGGATAGTTTATTGTTAACAATTATTTTAATTAATTAAAGGTGACCTAGACCCTTGCGTTTTTCCAAAATTTTAGGATCTTAATGTGGCGGTCTGATTCTTTCCATAACTACCCCTGATGCGGAAACATAATAGTTCTAGTCATATAAAAGGTCATTTCACTTTGATATCCCTATATAATGTCTCCTTAATTCATTTCAACATCTCATTATCATAATATTCAAGAGAAAATATGATTCAAGGAGAAACATACTACATTCAAGACATCTTCAATTATTGTTTCAATAATTATTTCATCATATTTTATCATGTTATTGCATCACACACATGGAGGACTTTTTCTAAAAATATTGCATCATTAATTAAAGGTCTAATAATTGCAATTAAGAATTTCCATTCAAGCATTTTAATTCAAATTTCTATTTCAATTCATCATCACTATAGGGTTGAGTCCCAACTAGGGAGTTGACTAAGGAAAACCCCTATATAGCCCCAAACTCCATTTTTATCCTCTTTTGTATAGATCCATGTCCAATTACAAACTTCTGACAAAGATAGAAGATGAAAAATTGATCAAAAGAAAAAAATTAGATATTCACCTAAAGTTTCAACACCAAACACCTTATCTAAAATGCTTGTGTCACCCTAATACCAGTTAGGTGCGATTGGGGTACCCTAGTCGTAATTATAGGAACTTGGTGTACTCTAGTCCTATGTTAGGGGCACTTGGATCATCTCTAACCTCCCACAATCAATTGAAATTAAGCCAGAGGAAGATACAAGGTCCTAAGGTCCTTGATTCAATCTCAATGCTTAGAAATTCATCCTACTAGTTAACTAAACCCAAGACAATATAGACCGCCCCGTTTTAGCTTAGATTCCTATGACAAGTTCTTCTCTATATTCTCTTTCTAAATATGATTAGATTTGTCTATTTTCTTAATATGATTATAAAGCCCGTATACAATCTATTAGTCATCTAGAAAACCCATCCATTTCTAGTCAAGAGTATTGAGAAAGCTATCTAAAGAGTAAGTAGTTCATCTCTAAAGGGTTTCACTCTAAGTGTTGAGATTGAGAATTATTTTATCTCTTGTTATATATTGTATTTAAAGTCTGGTCTATCTACCTCTCTCATAAAATCTTTTAAGTGTCTTTAGATCCATTTCACTTCTTACTCTTAAAAGAAAATGGTTGAGGTCTAGAGATTTGCTACTCAAGATGGTATTGAACGAGTAAATGATGCAAGCATGGAAGGAATATTTGATATTCCTCTTGTACAACCAACAATCAGTGATCTAATGATTGAAGAAGATATACCTGATATTGATACTTCAAAAAATACAATTGAGCATTAAGTAAGTATCCATAAGCCTCCTCGTTTAAAGTGTAATAACCCTAGATTAACACCGACCCATGAGGGAAAACCATGTAAAATAAACAAAATAAGTTCATGATATCAAGAAAATGAATTGTACTAATATTCAAATATAAATGGATATGAACGTGCATTTATCTTAATATATATATTGAGATACACCTTAGCAATTATTGGTCAAGCAATTGTAAAAATACATATTAAATATAATGCAAATATTAATATTGTATTAATAAAATATACATCAACATAAACATAATATATATTAATAATTAATATATATTATAATATATTAAGATATAATAATAAATATATTACAATATAATTAATAATTTATATATATATATATATATATATATATATATATATATATATAAATATATATATTATAATATAATAATAATAAAGTAATAATAATAAATTAATTTTGAAGTCCCTTGGACTGCGACTATAATCGCAGCCTAAGGGTGCGACTATAGCCGCAACCCAAAGGGCGCAACTCACATGTCGCCACTCGTGGGGAGAGCATGTGACTCCCCTCACCCACGGGTTGAGCCTATTCATCCCTCCTATGTAAATAAAGAGGAGGAAGGAATAATGATGGGGGGATATAAAAAAGTAAGGAAAAAGAAATATTATATAAAAGGACGTTCACAGTGCCGATTTCAGATCCAAAAAAAAAGGGTAATAGTTATTAAAAAAGGAAATTAAATATTAATAAAAGAATATATATATATATAAAAGAATTAATTTTAATTAAATATATACATACGAAGTAATTAAATTATATATATATATATATATATATATATATATATATATATATATATATATATATATATATATATATATATATATATATATATATATATATATATATATATATATATATATATATATATATATATATATATATATATATATATATATATATATATATATGAGAATTAATCTTAATTAAATTATAAGATGTACAAATATATAATTTTCTAATGTGTATGTATAATTGATGTAAATGTCACCTTATGATTGATATTGATCTTTCGAAGTGAATTTTCGGATGTGACTGTGGATCTGGGCGACGTGGCTATTCCATGCTTTTGCTTTGTGGAAGAGATATTCTCCTCCACGTGGTTTGCCTCTCTCTCCTCTGCATTTCATTAATTTCGCTGTGTTTTGGTGTTTATTGCTGTACTGTTATTGTCCCATGGAGCCGGGATCTGACGGCATGGATATTAATTCCCCCAACCCTGCGCCTTCTGCTATTCCAACACCTCAATCTACTAATCTCCCCCCTGCAACTGCTAATCCACCCCCTAAGAAATCCTTTGTAGAAACCGTTGCTCCTACCAATAATGGAGTCCCCTCTGCTACGCGGTTTCTTCCAGTGGTTAGAGGAGAAAGATCAAGCGAAGAAGGTAAGTGCTCTGCCATTGCCTTGAATGAGTTTGTCATTTCTCCAAACGATGCAATGTTGAAGGAAATAGCTTTAGAAAAGTCTAGGTTGTGTGATACTGCTATTTTCTTTGCTTGTGTGGATTTGGATAAGTGTCCTCCCAGGAAATTCCTTGATGACTGGTTCCATAATCTTTGGAATCTGAAATTAGGATTCAAGATCTCCTTCTGTCGTCAGATCTAGAAAGGATTGTTCATTATCTTCTTCAATAACCCTGAATCCCAATTGGAAGCCCTAAAAAGGCAATATTGGATGGTTGGGAAGACCTCATTCCGTGTGCTCGCTTGGACTTAGGAGGCTGTTAGTGAAGAGGTCCTTGCCTTATCTTGCCCGAGATGGGTTTATCTTAAGGATGTCCCTCCCTTCCTATGGCGTTTCCTTCCTCAGCTTCTTGATCCCTTTGGAAGCATTATCTAAATTGAGACTACCAGGCTTGTCTCTAACCTCGATGCCAGGATGCTTGTGTCGATTAAGCCCAGAGTCGACATCCCACAATGACTTAACCTAAATATTAATGGTGATAGCTTCTCATGCCCGGTGGAGATCCTTGGAGGATTAAATGCTTGTTTCCTCTGCAAAAAGGAAGGTCACCTTAGGAAGAATTGCCCTATTATAACTAAGAAGAAACCTAAATCAAACCCTGGGGAAGCTAATGTTGAAACACCCATTACAGAGGAAGTGCTGCCTAATCCTATCACTCATGATGCGAATACTTCAACCCATAACCCTAAATTTTTTTTAGTTGATTGTTCTGGTAAAAGTAAGGAGGTTATTAATACTAAAAATAAATCCACCTCAAACCCTAATCAACGCCCCTTGTCGAAGCCGATCAATCCCACGACTACTTCAGTTCATATCGCCAAATTCCCTGACAATGATGGTTTTCAAACTGTTAATAATAAAAAATGTAGGCAGAAAAATGCTCAGCAGCTTGCTTTGGAACAAGTTCGTAATGGTAACTGAAATTCCAACCCCTTCTCAACTTTGACTTCCCCTACTCTATTGATTGAAGATACGGCTTTCAAACCTAATAATTTCAAGGATTTAGAACAACCCACTCTCATGATTGAGGATGTGCCGACTCCTGTGAATTTACACCAGGAGAAACATGTCGATATCAATAGTCAGACTGGTGATGTTACCATGAGTGAGGTCCCTGCAACTAAGATTAGCAAGTCTGAGAACCCTAATCTTGTTGCAGGGCCCCCTTCTAATGATAACACCACCAACCCCCCTATAACTATGCTTAATGAGTTGGATGATAATTTTTTTTATCGAAGTTATTTATGCCAAAACAGACCCTACTAGTACTCAAATTCAGGTTCCTTCAAGATCCTATATTAGTGGTGACTCTGGAAGGAATAACACTCATTTTAGTAGTATTCAATTTGATAAAATTGAGGATGATGATGATCTACCATTGGGGTGTAGTACCTCTAAAAAGAAAGGTAGACCTATTGGCTCTAAGAACAAAAAGAAGAGTGGAGATCTTAATGCTCCCCCTACTAGCTCTGTTTTCCCTTCTTCATCATGAAGTGCATCTCTTGGAATATTAGAGGCCTCTAGTCTCCTGATAGGAAGTTTGTTATTAAAAGATTTTTGATGTGCCATTAGAATACAAATTTTCTCATGCTGCAAGAGCTAAAGGCTGTTGATTTCTTACTTAATTCTGCTCTTGATTGTATATGGAAAGATTCTACCAAAATTTACACTAACCACACTAAAGGGAAGGGTGGAGTTGCTTTTCTCATCAACCCTTGGTGGGAAAGATATATCCAATACACTGGTAGGTCTCCTTGTAACCGTGTAGCTTGGGCTATAATTGATTTTAAAGGATCCTCTTTGGGTGTTTGCTCTTTATATGCCCCTAATGACTCTAAGGATAGGATTTCTCTTTGGGATTGGTTATGTAATCTCCCTAATATCCCCTGGATTATGGCTGGGGACTTCAACATGGTTGAAAACTAGGATGACAAGATTGGGGGTATACCCTTTGAGTGGAAGCACCCAGAGAAACCCCATTGGGATCACCTTAAACAACATTTGAATCTCTCTCATCCCCTTGAAGGCCTTAAATCTGAGACTACCAGTCTTTGGTTTACCTGGTGTAACTTCCAGCAAGGACCTAACTAGATTTACTCTAGACTTGACTGATTTTATGTTAACTCTAATCATTTCTCTTTCTCCCCCAATCATCAAAACTCTCCTATCTTTGCCACCCCTTCTACCCTCTCCGATCACCTCCCCATCATTACTTCTATTAACCTTAGGAACTATATTGATTTTTGTAATCCCTGTAATAAAAAGTTTATTCCTAACTCTTCCCTACTGAAGGATCAGGATGCTCTTACTGCCATCAGAATGGTTAGGTCCTTAACTTATTTACTCAATTCCCCTCCCAAACTGCTCGATGGAATATGAATGTTACCTCCTAGCAAAAAATTCTTCAAACCTTAGGTCAGAAGAAGGCTAAGGGTTATAGATCACAGGAGAACCTCCTTAATGATCAGCTTCACATTGCTGAATGAGAAGTCCAAATGAATCCCACCTCTTTTGATCTTATTGAACGTGTTTCTCAAGCCAGGGATTCCCTGAGGAAGCATCAACAAGTTAAAATTAGAGGTGCCTTTGTTAGAGCTCGCAACCATTGGCTGCAATATGGTGATACAGGATCCAAACTCTTCTTCAACCTCTTCAAACAAAAATAGAGAAGAGAAAGGATTGATAGGATTGTTGTTGAAGATAAGGAACTTCTAAACATTCATGATATCACTGAGGCTTTTGAAAGTTTTTATAAAACACTGTTTACTTCGAAGGATAATGATGCCTCTAGAGATATTAGGGACAAGTGCAAAGATATTATTCCTAATAGGATCTTTGATGCAGATGCCCTCTTGCTCAAATCCAGGGTCTCCCTCCATGAAATTACTATTGCCATTACTGTGCTTAAAGATAATAAAGCCCCTGGCCCTGATGGCCTTCCTGCTAAATTTTATAAGGCTAATATTGATTGGATTGCTAAAGATCTCTATGACCTCTACTCTGAAGCCTATGACTCAGGTACCCTTGGGAAGTCCATCAATATGGGAATTGTTAAACTTGTCCCAAAAGATGGGGATAAATCTCTCATTAAAAATTGGTGCCCTATCATGCTCCTCAATGTCTCCTATAAGATTCTTGCTAAAGTCCTTGCTTCTCGTCTTGTGAATATCCTCCCCAACTTTATTTTCTCCACCCAAACTGGCTTCATCAAGGGGAGGTATATCTTGGAAAACCTCATTACCAGCTGGGAAACTATGGAATGGGCCAAATTCTCCAACTAGAATGCTGCCATGTTTCTCCTCGATTTTGAAAAAGCTTATGATAGAGTTGAATGGGATTTTATCCTCACCATGCTCAAGGCGTTCGACTTCCCTAATGAATTCTACAGATATGTCCAAGTCCTCCTTAAAGATGCCTCTTCCCTTATCGAAGTTAATGGGAATCTCTCTCAACCTATCCTACTTTCCTGATCCATTAGGCAAGCATGCCCTCTTGCCCCTGCCCTCTTTGTGATTGCCTTTGATGCTTTGTTTTACCTTCTAAGAGATGATACTCTGTCTCCTAAAGTTCAGGGCATTACTCTTCCTGATGATTCCAAGCTTCTTAATATTTAGTTTGCTGATGACACGTCACTCTTTCTTGAGCTCTCTAATCATAATATCCATTGCCTTACTCAAAAGCTTGATATCTTTGGGAAAGCTTTAGGTGCCCACATCTCCAACTCCAACTCCATCCTTCTTGGGTGGGATGAGGAAGCCCCAGGATGGCTTCTTCAGTTTGGTTTTTCCTGGGGTGGTCCTCACAAAATTGTGCGTTACTTAGGTATTCAATTCTCCATCTCCCCCTCCCTTAAGGATATATGGCTTTGGATTAAGGAAAGAATTAACAAGAAGCTTAATAAATGGGATAATAGAGTGCTTTCCCTTGCTAGAAGAATCCAAGTCTGTCAAAATATCCTCTCTTCTTATAACATTTATTACTCTTCTGCTTGGATGTTTAGTAATTACCAGGTGTTTGAAATTCAAAAGGCTATCAGAAGGTTCCTATGGTTCGATGGGAAAGGAAAAAGAAAGGCCCATGCTATCAAATGGAGTTGGTGCCATGTTGACAAGAAGCTTGGAGGATTGGGTTTGAAGGATCTCAGGCAGCAAGGGATTTCCCTTGCTGCTAAATGGATATTCCAGGTCCTTGATGGTCAGGAACCTTGGAAGGTGTTGATAAGGAATAATATTCAAGCTGGTGTCCCCAAACATGCCAAAACTTGGAAAAATCTTCCCTTTTGTGATCTTGTTGCTGGTTCCTTTCCCGTCTCTGTCCAAGGTACTTGGGTCTTTAAATCTATCTGGAGGGCTTGGGAACATGTGCGTAGATTCATCTATAATTCTAGATTTGATAACAACAGTACTCTGCATGGTGAACGATCTATTTGGTGGAACCTCCACCATAATGGTAAGCCTCTTGCCTTAACCCAAGGTTGTTCTGCTAGATATTGGCATAACAAAGGGATTAAGTGTTTTATGGACATCTTGGATAATGACAACCTTATAAGTTGGAAAACTATTAGCAGCAATTTTGACCTCCCTGATTCTCACAAGAGAACTTTTAACATGGTTAAGAATGCTTGTGCCCCTCTTAATCTTCCCCACAGTATTGATGTGGACTCCCATAGGTACCTCTCCTTCCAATGGGATGATGGTTCCCTCCTCCCTAAAGTTAAAGCTAAAGACATTTATAAGGTCCTCAATGGTGACTCCTCAATTTTGCACCACCTTAATTCCATCTGGTATGTTAATATTAACCCCCCTGAGTGGCAGAAAACTTTAGAAATTTTTTGGAAGTCCCCTATTCCCCCCAAGATTAAATGCTTCAAATGGAAGCTCATGCTGGATAGACTGCCTATTAAAACTCAACAAGGTGGCTCTGATACTTGTCTTGTTTGTAAGATGCCTGAGAGTGTGAGGCACATTTTCTTTGAATGTTCTTTTGCCAGGGAAGTTTGGATGCTTTTTGGAATTTCCATAACAGAACATGCTTCTACTTTTGATATCATTACTGGATCTATTCTTGGTCTCAAAAAAGATGCTAACCTTTTCTGGCATATTCTTTCTTCTTACATCCTTTGGTTTATTTGGAAATTTAGAAATGAGGAAAAATTTCAAGGTAATGGCAGAGCTCTTACTGTGTTTCTTAGGAAACTCATACGTTTTAAAATTATTTCGCAGGTTTGTTGTGTGATGCGGCTTGAGAAGGAGAAGCTGCAAAGATTTCTCCACAATGGCCATGCTACCATGTTTATCTACGAAATGAAAAATGGATTTGAATGGGCCAACATTGCGGACAATCAAGCTACCTTTGATGATGCTCTTAAAAAGCTGCTTAAGGAAATCAAGGATACTAGAGGGCCCTACTTTGATAAACTTGAATTATTTGCTCATGTCTTGGAAAGAAAGAAAGTTGTGTGGATGGAGGGTGCTCAAGGATGGACCTCCTAGGTTGAAGACTATAATGATGTTCTGCTCTGACTGTTATTGGCTCCTTTTTGTTGTTTATATTCTCGATAACTGTTATCTATGGTGATTTGTGTCCTACTATGTAATTGATATTTTGATTTGAACTTGGTGGGTTGAGGCTCCACCTCCCCACTCCTCATTTTTGATCAATCGATTTATAATTCAAAAAATTAAATTATATATATATAAAATAATTAATTTGAATTAAAATATAAATATAAGAATTAATTTTTAATATATTTGATAACACTTATGATTCCATATTAATGAATATCCGACTTTGACATCCCTTATGTAGATAATGAATTTGGTGTTATGTTACAATTGTTTTTGATTAAGGTAAAAATAGGTTTTGAAGGGACCCTGAAACCCTTTACAAACCTAGGATGAAAGATAATTCTAATGAAGTTCCATTGATACAATAGTCCAGCCAAAAACAAAGGATCGAACACCGCAAGATCACACAAAAGATAAATCATTACTAGCACTCATGACGAGATAGTCCAACCAAAAGGAGGAGGGACACAAAGACCAAAAAAGCCAAATAGCCATGCCTAAATCCCCTTTTTATGAGATCAGAGGGTCATGTCGAAAGAAGAGGAGGATTTCTTTGAATTTTTCCCTTTGACAGTAATCTAGCCATCTTTAACATTCGCTGCCTTCTTCTGCCAACAAACCAGACATATGAATCTTATATTCGTCCCGAGCTACATAGAGATCAAAGTAATGGCAATTCGAGGTTGATATAACCTCATTGCTCATTTGTGATTAAAGGCAATTCGAGGTTGATATAACCCCATTGCTCATTTGTGGTTAAAGGCAATTCAAGGTTGACATAACCCCGTTGCCTATTTGAGATTGATGGCAATTTGAGATTGATATAACCCCGTTGCTAATCTATAACTGATGGCAATTTGAGATTGGTATAGTCTCATTGCCAAAGTCTTGAGATTGTTATAATCTCGTACAAGTAGTATATATATTGATCCTAGTCATATGCATATGTGTAGGCTTGGATAACATTTATTTCTTCCAAGAGATTCTTATGGGCAGTGCTCTATGGGATGATGTGTCGATATCCCGATTGCTTAGAGTGGATCTTATATCCCCCAAGCCAAGAATCAGGAATTCTGTGAAGCCCGATGATGAGTCTAATTATTGACTCGATTTTGTTATGATCTTTATGTTTTGTTGATACTCTGACAAACATTTCTAAGACATTTTATTACTTATGCTTATGTGAACCTATGCCAAGTATAGCCAAAGCCACAAAATCTAAGGGTAGCTTGAATGATATGTTTTTCCAACTATTATAAATATAATGCAATATTTCATATAATTATTTCAAGTTGTGTTCTAATATCTAAGTAGGAGTTGAAAATGTCAACTTGCATATGTGTACCGAATGTACTAACCTTTCAGGTAAATATGGAGCAGTATGAAGAGTGGCGCATCTGCATTGAAGAAGAAAGTTAGAAGACCAACCATAGTGAGAGGATTCAACACGCTTCTGATGGATATGTCAAGCTTTGAAGGAGCTACTATTCTAGAAATATAGAGGATTAGTCTTGCTATTTTTCCTCTGGACCGTTATTCTGTTGACAACAGTAATTGTATCATGTTATGGTTAATTTATCTCCTTCGCATGTGGCGAGTCTTAATGAGACTTTTTTGTTATGTTTTCCATAAGTGTTGATCCTTGATATAAAGGGATTTTGACTATTTTAGTAGGTAATGGAGAAAGATAGAATGATGTATTCAGTATAATAGAAGTTACTCTATTTTATGCTCTTCATGAGTTATTCAGTTATATAACTAGTTAAGAAGATTTTAATGGAAGAGTGATTTTGGATTATTTTCTTGTGTTGAGTAGTTAGCAGAAGCCAACCAAGGGGGCCCACTTGGGAGGTGGATTAGACTAAGATAGAATAGATTTGCTTTTTGTACTTTTCCTATTTTCAAATAGAGCTATTATTTATTCCTGCAGCATTATATCTATGTTTGTTCCTGCAGCATTTGCAGAGACAAGTATAGTGAATGTTTTGAGTGTTAGACAAACTTAGATTCCTTTCATAAGTTTTCTGCAGTAATTCCATTCAATAGTCAAGTGTGTTTACTTTCCTGTAGCAATAGCATAGATTCCTTTCATGCATTTTATCTTCCTGCAACATAAGTGTTTTGACTCCTAAAGGAACTTAGTGCACAAACTGTGCTGTCCCATTTCAAGTCTATGTCCCTGGGTTGACAATCTAAATGCATTTCATGATGGGGATAGGTAATCCGTAGCATAGATATATTACCCTTGAGAGAGACAATGGCATGATTATCTCTACCTATTGTGAGACTATTCATTTTTGGTGCCGTTGTCGGGGATGGTGTCAAACTAGGAACCTCAAAAGAGTCATTTATTTTTCATATTAGTTTCTTGTTTTTAGTTAATACCAAGAAGTTGTAAACTTGCTTCACAAGTCATCAACTTACTTGCATGCATCAAAGAAGGCAAGATGCTCATGGCAGATTTCTTTCAAAGGAGTCTGTTAAACTGAAAGAAGAATTTGAAGAGATTGAATTACCATTCCTTGACACCAGTCCTAAGTTTGTTGCATCATCTTCAACAGAAGAAGAAGAAACCCAAGAAACATTTGACCTTTGTTCTTTTGTAGAGATATTGGCTAGTTTTCATAATAATAATAATCCTACTCCAAGACCGTCTGTTGCTCAAAACCCTCCAGTCAACAATACTTTCTAGCCATAGTTTCAATATCCAACACCTCCAGTAATGGCAGCTCCTACATTTCCTTTTCCAATTCCAAGTCTTATTAACAATCCCAACCTCAAGAACATACCTTCTTCAGAACTTCCAAAGTTCTATGGTCTTGTTACGGAGGATCCTGACACCTTTTTGTTTGAGTTTGACATACTGTGTTGAAGTTTTGACTATAATACTGATAGTCATAAGCTAAAGCTGTTCCCAGCAACTCTGAAAGAGTCAGCCCTCAGATGGTTCATGGGATTAGGAGTGAATGCAATAGCTAATTGGGATGGGATGAGAGATTTGTTCCTAAGGAAGTACAAGGAATACTGCAAGGGGAGTGATTCAAAAGGAGATGATGTCTTCCATATGTCACAAAGGGAAGATGAGACATTAGAAGACTACACATCATGCTTCTTATTTGGTTTATAGAAGAACCCGCAACATGCATTGCAGGAGGATTCAAAGAAGCTGATTTTTCTGAGAGGAGTGAATGAAAGTTGTCTTGAAGCTCTGGACCTCATGGCTAGAGGTGATATATCTCAGTCCTCCTAGGATGACCTTAAGAAGATTTGCATGAATTATGCTAGAGTAGCAGTCAAGAAAGGAAGGGGATTTCGTTCAACACTGAATAAAGGAAGTGGCTCTGGTATTTCAAAGATGGAGATTTCAAACCTATTGTTAGATTTCAAGCAAGACATCATAAATGATGTTGCTACACACCTGGACACTATGAACTCCAAGAAGAAACATGTAGACACAAAGGTGCAACTGGCTGAATACTGTCCTCATTGCCACAGACAAAAGAAGGATTGTCAGTGCAAATTGGTCACAAACCTGGAGAACCAACATCTTCCAACTGAGTATTTGAAGATAGAAGGAGAGGATGAGCAAGTATTCTTTATTGCTTAATGTTGGCCATAGGCCACGAGACAAGGTATGCCTCAAGACCCATTACAAACTTCAAGTCCATATAATAGTCAGTGGCAAAAATAGAATGTCCAAAGTCCTCCACAGTATAATCAACCCACTTGGAATAATGCCTAGCCAAATAATCCACAGAACCAATGGTATCCTCCACAACAACCCCAATGGTCACAATTTCCAAACCAATGGCAACAACCACAAGGAAATTGGCAGCCCACTAACCAATGGAGAGCACCTCAACAATGGACTAACCCAAATCCTAGATATCCACCTCTACCACCTCCAACAAATATCCCTGCAATAATGCCACCATCTCCAAATGTAGGACCCCAAAAGTAGATGCAATTACCTGCTCAACCTCAACCAAATCCAAACAGTCAACAACCACAACAAAAAATGTATGCTACTGATGCTCAGCAGTACCCTACCTATGCACTTGATATAGCTGATATACACCTAAGATCAGGTACTACCTTGCCAGCACCTGAACCACCCCTTATCACCGAAGTGCCAGATGTTCCTGCAGCAGTAGAACTGATTCCAGAGAATGATTTGCCAAATATTGTTGCATCAAAAAATGTTTCCAACTCAGCTAATGTTCAAACATCAGTTAAACCACCTTTTCCCCAAAGGCTCAGCATGGAGAAACCCATACCAAAAGAAGAAGAGTAGCCCTTTGATATCATCGACCAGCTTAAGAACATGCATGTCCAAATTCCCCTGTTTCAAGCAATAAGAGATGTTCTAGTTTATGGAAAAGCAATACAAGAAGCTTGTCTTAAGAAGCCTGGGAGAAAGAAAAAGGATCCTACAATAGTTCATGTAATAGGACAATTAGCTGATATCATGCTAGGAAAACTGGTGATACCAAAATATTCAGATCCAGGGAGTCCGATTGTGAATATCATCATTAATGGTCAGTCTGTCAAAAATGCATTAATAGACTTAGGTGCAACCATTAATGTAATGACTAAGGATACTATGAATAAGATGAGTATTGAAGGGTTGAGAGCCACTCCAACAGTATTGCAATTAGTAGATATCTCTACTATACTCCTAATGGAATGATAGAAGATATAATAGTTTCCTTAGATTCTTGGGAGTACCCTACTGATTTCATGATCCTTTCCCCAAAAGTCAACCTTATTGGTTACCCTATTATTCTAGGATGTCCATGGTTAGCAACAGATGATGAAAACATAAGTTGTAGATTAGGGAACATGACAATATCAGATGGGAATGCCACTAAGAAACTAGCATTGTATCCTCCAGCTCAACCACAACTAGATTTGAGTACACCTATATGGCCAGACTTAGGAGATGGGGAAGAAGAATTGAATTCTGCGGTCCAGCTCATGATGTTACACAGGCAATCTTTCCTAAAGCTGCAAGAGGATGATGAAGTCATTCAGAGCATTCTTAATAATGACTGTGTTGTAATCAAAGATGTGTCTGAAAGTTCTATCTTAGAGTTAAGTACATATGAAGATAATCCTAAGGATTGTGTATTACCTTCAGAACCCAATATTATCCACCAGTTGCTACCTAGTGAAGTGAGCACAAGTCCTGTACCTGAAGTATCCATGCTTGACCTTACAACCACTATTGAGCTTTCTAAAGGCCATAATCTCCATGTGAATAACAAGTTACCTCCACAACAAATGAAACAACTCACTACATTGTTGCAAACACATGAGAAAGCCTTTGCATGGGATTATGGGGACATGAAGGGATTGAGCCCAACATTATGTACTCACAGGATATATATCAATGAAGGAAACTTACCCCTTCATCAACCTCAAAGAAGGATTAACCCAACATTAAGAGAGAGTCAAAACTGAATTACAAAAGTTATTAGATGCTGGCTTTATATATCCTATATCTGACAGTAAGTGGGTATCACCTTTGGTTATAGTACCCAAAAAGGGAGGCAAATGGAGGATTTGTGTAGATTATAGGGAGTTAAATAAATCTACCAAGAAAGATCACTTCCCACTACCATTCATTGACCAATTACTTGATACTTTGGCCGGTAAGAAGTATTTTTCCTTTCTTGATGGATATAGGGGCTATAATCAGATAACTATTGCTCCAGAGGACCATGAGAAGACTACATTCACATGTCCATGGGGGACATATGCATATTCAGTTTTACCTTTTGGATTGTGTAATGCTCCAGCAACGTTTCAAAGAGCTGTAATTAGTATTTTTGCTGACATATCACATGACTGTATGGAGATATATATATGGATGACTTTACAACATTTGGAGTAACACTTAATGAGGCTTTGAAGAATCTTGAAAAGGTGCTAATCAGGTGTAAAGAACACAATCTATCTCTTAATAGTGAGAAATGCTTTATTATGATGCAGGAAGGAGTGGTACTTGGGCATTTCATTTCAGCAGCAGGAATTCAAGTGGACCCAACTAAAGTAGAGGTAATACTTACACTACCTACCCCTACTAAACAAAAGGATGTAAGATCTTTTCTTGGACATGCTGGATACTATAACACTTTATTCAAAATTTTAGTCAAATTGCAAGCCCTCTGTATACATTGCTTACCAAAGAAGCTGAATTTAAGTGGACACAGGCATGTGATGAGTCCTTCCTGTAGCTAAAGAAACTCCTAAGCACTGCACCAGTCCTCAAAGAACCAGATTGGTCTATCCCATTCCACATCCATACTGATGCATTTGATTATGCCATAGGTGTTGTGCCAGGACAAAAGTCTGCTAACCTTGAGAATGTAATTTATTATATCAGTAAAAGCCTCCATGGCCTTGAATTGAACTACACAGTTACTGAAAAGGAACTCCTAGATGTAGTTTATGCACTGAACAAATTCTGACATTATGTCATAGGCTATCCTATTTTTGTTCACACTGATCACTCTGCAATAAAATATTTGATGAACAAACTTGCTATAACAGGCAAGTTGGCAAGATGGCTCTTACTATTGCAGGAATTTGATATAACAATTGTTGATAAGCCAGGGAAGGCCAATGTAGTTGCTGACTACTTGTCTAGATTACAAAATGTTGATGAAGACACTACTCAGGTTGAAGATACATTTTCGGATGAACATTTATTCCATATAGCAATCAAGAACCCATGGTATGTAGACATAGCCAATTATCTAGCAGCAAATAAGATTCCCCCACATTTCTCTCAGAAAGACAAGAAAAAGCTTACAGAGAAAAGTTTTCAGTTTTCATGGATAGATAACAATCTATTTTACATTGGTCCAGATCAAATTATGAGAAGATGTGTGAGAGAAGATGAAGTATATGACATACTCCATGCTTGTCATGATGAGCCTTGTGGAGGTCACTTTGCAGCAAAGCGGACAGCCATGAAAATCTTAACAACAGGATATTATTGGCCTCAATTACACAGAGATGCAGCTAGTTATACAAAAAAATGTGATAAATGTCAGAGGATGGGTCGACCAACAAAATCAAATGAGATGCCACTCAATCCACAGGTAGTAATAAAACCTTTTGACAAGTGGGGTATGGACTTCATTGGTCCAATTGATCCACCATCAAATGGAAAATCCTACATCTTGGTTTGTACAGACTACTTGACAAAGTGGGTCGAAGTGAAAGCAATGAGGAATGCAAGGGATGAAAAAGTAGTAAAATTTCTGTATGAAGAAATATTTACCAGATATGGAGTCCCTAGAGAGCTTGTCACGGATCAAGGAGCACAGTTCACTTCAAACCTGATCATAGAGCTAATGAAGGAGTATAACATAAGGAATCATAAGTCTAGTTCTTATCATTTGCAAGCCAACGGACATGCATAAGTGACAAACATAGAGATATAGGCCATATTAACAAAGATAGTACAGTTGCATCGCAAGGATTGGAGTAGCAGACTGAAAGAAGCAGTCTGGGCTTACTGTACCACATGGAAGACAACAACAAGGTTCACACCATTTGAACTAATGTATGGGAAAGTAGCAATGTTGCCCATAGAATTTGAACACAAAACATTGTGCACAACACTTGAGCTAAACATCAATCTTCCTGCAGCACAAGCAAAACGTCTCCTCCATCTTAACTCCTTGGATGAAAAGCGCAAGTCAGCATTAGAGAGAACAAAACTACTACAAAACCAAAGGAAAAGATGGCATGACTCACATATCAAGACTAAGCAATTTCAAGTAGGAGATTGGGCTTTATTATATAATTCTAGATACAAGGAGAACCCAGGAAAGCTGCAAACCAGATGGCTCAGACCCTATGAGATTCAATATGTTTTTGATAATGGAGCAGTTCAGCTAACCACACTTGATCTAGTACAATTTAAGCTGCTAGTCAATGGACACTACTTGCACCTATATCATAAGCCTCAAACCAAAGAAGAATTCTTACAACAGTTCAACATGCCCAATTTAAAAGACTCTTGAGAAATTGTTCCTGCAGCAGAAGGTGAAAGCCTTCCTCCTACAGCCTCACCATGACATGCTTTCTGTCAGCATTCATAATAAAACTTCATTTAATAAGGTAAATTCATTCATTCATTTTTCTATATTCTTCTCGTCAACTCATCTCATTTCTATATCTACCACCCACCCACATTTCATGTCACCCACAATTTCTCTTTTCAAATGCTTTCAATAAAATGCCACGTCAACAATCTTAAGCAGCCGTCAGAATCAACACTCTAATCAACCCACATTCATGTATGATAATCCATCGCCAAGTACAACTTTCTAACTCTTTACTTATTTTTAGCGCATAGGTTAAATTAATTATATCTAGTATTGCATTAAATATATGATATAAGCACTAAGCCAGTTTCCCAACCTCATGCCAAAATTAACAAGTGAGGACACCTGTTTAGCTTTCGTAGGGGGCAAGGGAAGTGTACTAACTTCCAAGTTTCATTCTTAGACTATCCTTGTCATACCCTTGTCACATCATTATTGTACTTAGGCTACGTTCCATTAATTTTTAAATCCTTCGCACATTTTCCCCGTACTTTCAAATTGTGATTTCTTGAACTTGACATGACTTCAAAATGATCATAATTAATCTATGAGGTAACTCACACTAAATCTATTGATATCTTCTAAAATCAATGACATTATTATAGTTCATGTCAAGTGAAATAAAGGTAATGCAAGTGAAAATATCGGCATTTTTTTCAAAGAATCGCAATTGCATTTCAAGAGAGGGAATTTGCAGAAGAACTAAAAGTTTAGCAGTGGGTTGGAGAGCTGAGAAGTTAGAAATTGGGCACTATTAAGATGGTCAGACATTTACAGAGACATGAACTAGTCGCTCATGGTATTTTGTTGGCGGATGTTGAGGTAGTCCGCAGGTTCAATGCATGCGGTTGGCTTGGTTATTTTTTTGCAGCTGACAGAGTGTAATGAGGAGGTTGCTGTGGAATTCATGGGTACATTTGAAGAAGGGAAAGCGATAGTGTGGGGATTGACAGTTGTGGCCACTGAAGAGAGAATTGTGGAAGTTACAGGATTACCAGTTGTGGGCGAACATTATCCAAATGAGCATGACGCTAGGTCATCTCGTGCTCAGTTTTCCAGGCCGGGTGATCCTCCGCTTGAAATTACTAAGCAGGGGTGCAACACATTGTCCCTTCCTTAGCCATTTCCAAGACTAGCTACACACATCATCAGGTATTTAACCTATGAGGGGAGATTTTCAAACTTACATGCTCACCATTTTAAGCTGCTTAGCTGTATCAGACATAATCTTCAGGTTAATATTCCCAATTTTCTTTATAATATGCTAAGTATTGGTGCTGAGGAAACTCAAAGAGGCAATGCAAACTCTATTAGTCACCATGCCCTAATCAAGATTTTAGTAGAAAAATATCTTAGGGATGTTTCCCCAATGTCATGGGTAGAATTTGTCCAAGCTAAAACTTTGCAACCTCAAGCAAATCCTATGGCCCAACCTCTAAATGATGTAGTAGAATCCTCTGACCCTATTGAAGAAGTAGTTGTGAAAGAAAAAGAACTAGAATTACTGCCAAAAAACCAACCCCCTGAACCTACTCCAGAGAGTAGTGTACCCACTTCTTCCTCAAAGAAAGGAAAAAAGAAAGTTAGGAAAGAAATCCATGATTTAGAAGGAGAAATTTCAAACCTTGCAAACTGAGTTAGTAAAAGGAAATGGTCAAGTCCTGTAGTAACTACTCCTGCAACATCTATTCCTGTAGCACATAAAGCAAAAAGGTCTCTCCAGCCTAAAATTGTAGTGGTTGAAGAGGTAGCTGTGTGTAGAAGCCCTCGAATGAGAGGACAAGTGACCCCACCTTCTCCATAAAAACTAGATATTCCATCACCAACACCGGATAAAGAGCCCTCTGTCGAAGTTATTCTTGATGATTCTCCTTCACAAGAAGAATCCCAACACATGGAGGAAAATCCTAATGAGCAAGAACCGAGCAGTAGCATGCCTCAGAATGATGAAGGAGTGCCTGAGCAGAACCTTGAAGTAATACCAGAAAATATTCCTGAGAATGTTCAATCTACTTCTTAGCATCTTGTGTATTCTGATGTGTCCATTATACCTTACCAATCATCATGGTTCACTAATTTCTTCTGGAAAACTATTAAGGAGAAGAAAAAGAAAGCCCAAATGCAATAATTCCCTCCATCAACTATTAAGTCTATCCTCTTTCATCTGTATAACCATTTCACCTTTCAGAAAACATGGTGGAAGCAGGAAAGGAATAAAATGCAAATGGAAATATTTAAGAAGGATGAGGAAATTGAATCCCTCAAAGAATAGTTAAAGAAATAGAAAGAGCAAATGAACAAGGCCTTGAAACTAGCTGACCAAGTGATTGCTTGTAGGCCACCACCTAGAATATATGCTATTTTCTTAAAGGAGAAATTTCTTTTGTTCCAACTTATGATGACAATGAAGGACATTGATTGTGAATTCAAAATGGCCCAAGAATTCTATGGTTTGTATCAGACTTTGCCAACATGGAAATAAAATCTATTATGTGAGTTTTATCTGCACAATTTTGTTATTTCGCATGAAACAGATTGGAATCCCCTGCTCTATATAGGGGACATTCACCTAAGGGCCTTAATGTCATGAATTCATAACGAGACAAATTATGATAGACAGTTGAACACCTACAGGGAACTAGAGAAATTCGAGCCTCTGCCATTAAGGGCTGAGTCACATAAACCAGATGTTCTTCTGAGGGATTGGCTCAATTTGACATATGGGAGACAAAAGCTATAAATTAGGGAGAAAGTGTTTGCATTAAGGGATAAAGTTTACAGGGATTATCAGACACTACCCAATTTTACAGCTCAAAGAGCTCTTTCAGGGGTCAGAAATAGGTGGAACAAAATGCCAGATGCTTTCAGAAAAGTAGAGCCACATAGCCCCATTAATTATGAAGCAGTTGTCAGTAGAGTGGCTAATTACACAAAGTTGGGACAACAGCCCAGAAGGGAGTTATGGATGCCCTTATCATTCCAACCACCTACACTCTTTTGGCCATTATATGACATTGGTACTTCTAGGTTGGATCCATTGGTTGAGGAACATCAAGGAAATAAGTTGGAGCGCACAAGAGGGTTCTACTACACTTTCAGAAGTGGAAAGAAAGGAAAGACCACTGTTGGAGATTTTAGGACAATTGCAAAGAAATACAATGCTTGAGGACAAGCATTCTGTTAGTAGGGGGTAGATGATGAGTCTAATTATTGACTCAATTTTGTTATGATCTTTATGTTTTGTTGATACTATGACAAACATTTCTAAGACATTTTATTACTTATGCTTATGTGAACCTATTCCAAGTATAGCCAAAGCCACAAAATCTAAGGGTAGCCTGAATGATATGTTTTGCCAACTATTATAAATATAATGTAGTATTTCATATAATTATTTCAAGCTGTGTTCTAATATCTAAGTAGGAGTTGAAAATGTTGACTTTCATATGTGTACCAAATGTACTAACCTTTTAGGTAAATATGGAGTGGTATGAAGAGTGGCGCATTTGCATTGAAGAAGGAAGCTAGAAGACCAACCATAGTGAGAGGATTCAGCACACTTTCGATGGATATGTCAAGCTTTGAAGGAGTTGCTATTCCAGAAATATAGAGGATTAGTCTTGCTACATTTCCTCTGGATTGTTATTCTATTGATAGTAGTAATTGTATCATGTTATGGTTAATTTATCTCCTCCACATGTGGCGAGTCTTAATGAGACTTTTCTGTTATGTTTTCCATAAGTGTCGATCCTTGATATAAAGGGATTTTGACTATTTTAGTAGGTAATGGAGAAAGATAGAATGATGTATTTAGTATAATAGAAGTTACTCCATTTTCTACTCTTCATGAGTTATTCAATTATGTAACCAGTTAAGAAGATTTTAATGGAAGAGTGGTTTTGGATTATTTTCTTGTGTTGAGTAGTTAGCAAAAGCCAACCAAGGGGGCCCACTTGGGAGGTGGATTAGATTAAGATAGAATAGATTTTCTTTCTGTACTTTTCCTATTTTCAAATAGAGCTACTGTTTATTCCTCCAGCATTATATATGTGTTTGTTCCTGCAACATTTGCAGAGACAAGTATAGTGAATGTTTTGAGTGTTAGATAGACTTAGATTCCTTTCATAAGTTTTCTGTAGTAATTACATTCAATAGTCAAGTGTGTTTACTTTCCTGTAGCAATAGCATAGATTCCTTTCATGCATTTTATCTTCCTGCAGCATAAGTGTTTTGACTCCTAAAGGAACTTAGTGCACAAACTGTGTTGTCCCATTTCAAGTCTACATCCTTGGGTTGACAATCTAAATGCATTTCATGATGGGGATAGGTAATCTGTAGCATAGATATATTACCCTTGAGAGAGACAATGGCATGATTATCTCTACCTATTGTGAGACTGTTCACCTGACCTAGAAGAAACCGTAAGAATCAAATCCCCCCTTACTAACTTAGAGTAGAGTATGAGTAATGTAAATATTATGTAATATTTTGTACTAACATCAATTTTGCAAGAAATTATAAAAGGAGAATAAGAAGGGACATTACAGTGGTATCAAAGCATAATCCTGCCATCTTGTGGAAGATAGTTCATGCAAACATATAAGCGAAAGAAAGGGACAAAAGCTATAGCTGAACAATTAGAAAATGAATTAAGAAGTTTCATGGAGAAAATTAATGAGAGGTTTGAGTGAACTAATCATTTAATCCTTCAAGCCATCCAAAACATGAGTAATAACAATAACCATAATGTCCAACCCAATTCTCCAATAGGAAGAGATACATGCTCTAATCATTCTGAGAATGAGCCCTCAAACCAAGATTCCACGATGAGGCCAACTATACCATCATTTCTTCCAAGAGATGAACCAATCACATGAGGAGAAGAACCATCCACCCACTTAGTAGAAGAGATCGCTCAAATGTATGCTAGCTTAGAAAAATATAAAGACTCATTCCCTTTAAGGAATACTATGACACCAAAACCATAGCTAGTAATGTACATAAAGGAAATCATGGGGAAAAAGAGATTAAAGCCAAGATAGGAAAAATGTCCCTACCACACTTCAAGGGGACGAGAAAAGAAACAACTCAAGCTTGGGTCCAAAAGCTAGACACCTACCTCTCCCTTAGCCTGATGAACGAAGAAAATGCCATTAAATTTGCCATAATCCACTTGACAAGGGAAGCCCACAATTGGTGGCACCATGGTATCATCACATTGGGTCATAAAAGTATTAAAACCTATATTGAATTCACTCAAAAACTCATTAATTGATTTGACCAAAAGGAACTAGAATGGTACTTCCAAGAGTTAACTCACCTCAAACAAACAGGAACTATTGAAGAATTTGCCAATAAATTTTAGAGTCTATCAGTCATGGTCCCCGATATATCTCAAAAAAGGAGGGTCTATATGTTCATCGAAGGACTCAAAGAACATATCAAAATAAGGGTGAGACCCTTTGAACCCTAAACCCTTAAAGATGCCATTATAAAAGAAAAAATGACGGACTACGATACACCTAAAGAAAAACAAAAGGACATTTCCTCCAAAACCCTCCATCGGGATGAAGGGCCCAAGGAGGACAATCGAGGAAAATCATGCTACCTATGCAAAGAGCCATGGAGCAAGGATCACTATTGCCAAAAAATGGAACTGATCAATAAAAAACTATGATTTAGGTGTAAGGCACCATGGAGCCGTGATCACTGATGTAAAAGAGGACAAATGGATCAAATTGAAGAAACACATGGAAATGAACATTTAATCAAAAGGGAAAGGATGGACAACTAATATAAATTTGCTAGGGCTCCCCACAAGGGATAGCCTAAAAAAAATTCGGACATTGCTTCAAATATAAGTAGCCATTAAGATGTTTGAGGACAAGCATATTCGGGCCAAGGGGATTGTAATAACCCTAGATTAACACCGACCCATGAGGGAAAACCATGTAAAATAAACAAAATAAGTTCATGATATTGAGAAAATGAATTGTACTAATATTCAAATATAAATGTATATGAATGTGCATTTATCTTAATATATATATTGAGATACACATTAGTAATTATTGGTCAAACAATTGTAAAAATAAATATTAAATATAATGCAAATATTAATATTGCATTAATAATATATACATCAACATAAACATAAACATAATATATATTAATAATTAATATATATACTAACAATTAATATAATATAATAAATTAATATATATATTATAATAATATATAATAATAAATATATTTGTATACACTTAAAAATGGTTTCATTTATTAATTAAATATTTATTATTTAATTACTATTGACTTGATAGATTAATTAAATATTTATTATTTAATTAATATTTATTTCTTCTATTTATTAAGCAAATTATTCAATTTATTTAATAAATTCACTATAGTCTAATTCTATATCCTAAGTCTTCTAAATAGTCTATTAAAGTGATTTAATTAAATACACAATCACCTAAATATGACTAAGTCTCCTAGTCCACTTCATCCACCTAGTCACCTGACACATCACCTTGGCTAAGATAAATAATTATTATTAATTATTTATTCATATTTATCCTCACCCACACATGTCCTATTCTTAAGGGCTATGTGGCCTCATAGGACTTGGTCTCATGACCACATGTCATCTCAACAACCAAGTCAAGAGACATTCCCTATTCTTAAGGGGCTTCTCAAGCCACCTCTAAGGGTCAAGGGTGACTCATAAGACACTTGTGCAAAGAGTCCTCATGAGGAAAAGGTCTCTCCCTCTTTCTCTCTTTGGTCTTTGTGAGACACTTGACATGTGTCTTTCCCTTCCACCTTCTTCTCCTCCATGTCAATAAGAGAGGAACATCATCCCTATTCTTCCTCTCACATTCCAACTACATCCCCCTTTCTCTCAACTCCTTCAACCAAGTCAATCTTAGCCCTAGGATTTTCCACCTTTCATTCTCAACCGTAGGATTCTGCCACCTAGGCCTAGATCCTCCAAAACTTTATAAAAGGAGCCTCATTTCCCATTTGAAAGCTAATAGGTATTTTTGATAACAAGCATTCAAGCATCCAAGCATTTAAGCATTCAAGCAATCAAGCATTCAAGCAATCAAGCATTCCATAGCAATCACCATTTCAATTTGCATTTCATCCATTAGTTTGCATAAGCTATTGTGCACACAATTTCATTCAATCTCCACACTTTGGTAGCATCTTGGGAGAAGGCTTCATATTGGAAATCTGAGAGCTCAACATCTCCAAGAAATCAAAGCTAGGAGGACAATGGAGACAAGCTGAATGGTAGGTGAAGGTAATTGAATTATTTTAATCATTTCATAGTTACTGTGCATTCTTCATTATGTTTGTATTAGATAGATTAATTGGCTTTTATAGTTAATTTATCATTTCTAGTTGTTAGACATCTAATTTGCATACATTTTTGGCACTAGAAGGAGGGCGTAGCCGGGCTTTTCACTTTCAGTTTTTAGTTTTCTGTGTGCAAGTTTTTCTACAGGTTATTTCTGTGCATTTGTCCATGATTCATGCGCATCTGTTCATTTCCGTTGCGCATCCATTTTCTCCCATCTAGTTTTTCTTCTCTGTCATATTTGCTACGCATTCATTCAACTATCTCGCACATATATCCATTTTCGCTGCGCATCCATAGTAACTGTGCATACATACCACCAGATTGTGCATTCATTAAACTGTTTCACACATACATAATTCCTGTGCATACATCCATACTTGCTACGCATTTACAACACTGTTCTGCGCATTTATCAGTTTCTATAGAAAAATTTAGTTTTCTATTAGATTTGTTTTTAGCTAACATTTTGACAAGTGTTTGTTCGTTCTGGTAGTATTTTTAGGCTGTTTTGCAGGACGTAATTGTGAAGACCCCATTGCTAAAAAAAAATAAAAATTTCTAATAGTTTGATTGCAGATTGCCAAAGGGTTTGCAAAATAAACTATAATCTCATTTGGGCTTAAAATACGACATGTTTTTGTTTTGTGTGTTTTCCTTAGCATAGATTCAAGTGTCTGTTGTGTTTTTTCTTAATAGCATATCTATAATCCCAAAATTATAACAATGTATCCTCTCCCCTCGCCATTCGTGGACCTTGGGTGTAAGAGAAACTATTATAATTTTTAGAGGGCGGTCTTTGGTGGGAAAAGAGGTACTCACCCCAAGGAACGACCCAACCGGTAACAGGCTAAAGCCAAGCCCTTCCAAACTGGTATATAAAAAATGCTAGTGTGATTAGTCTCACATTAGACAGGTGTGAATTTGTTGTGGCAACCAAAATCTCCTCCAGTACCCCAGTGGTGCGTTAAAGTCCTACTTAGTAGAGGTGAAAGCCTTGCTTTGAAAGGATTGGGAGAGCCCCCTTAATTGGGAAAATGACTTGATCACAACCACCTGAACAGATGTCCTTACTACAAAATTTTTTTTAGTGGCCAAAAACCTTCTATCTGCTGGCTCAAGGAGTCACCCAAGCTCATGAAGACACCCCACATTACTCACGGTTCATAGTAGAGATAGCAGTTCTTTGGGAAGTAATGACCCATTGAATTTGGAACTTGGTGTGCCTGAGAAGTGAGTGTACTGTAAGGAGGAGCTCGTGCCTCCAAGTTCCTAGGCTATCCGCTGTGGATTTGCGTGGCTGGATTTTATTATCCTAGTGGGGATTTAGTAGATATCGTCCTTGCCAACCTTAGGATTGTAAGCGTGTTTGTGCATTCATACTATATTAAATTAGATTAAAATCATCTTTGTCTTGCGTGTGTGTGTTTATGCATTTTTACTTTGCCAAAAACCAGAAAACATCAGAAAACAAATTTTTTTTTTTTCCAAATCATCAAACCGGAAAAATCATAAAAAATTTGACAACCTGCGCATACATCAAATCTTGCTGCGCATACAATCTATGTTACTGTGCATTTACTTTTATCAGATCGCATCTATCAAAATTTGCTGCGCATTTGTTTCATTTTATTGTGCATATATCACACTATCCTGCGCATTTGTTGCTGCACATTTACAACAAAGAGCATTCCCATAGGCTTTTGGAATTTCAAAATCACTTTTTCAGATACCCATTTTCATCCTTAGTAAGATTCTGGAAAAACAGTCGAGTTACATAGACCTCTAATTTCTAATTTGACCACTTTCATCACTTTTCATCATCATTCCTTCCTCAAGAGTCAACAAATCACTTTCTTCCAATCTTAAGATTCTCAGTGGTGGTGTTAAAAATTTACCTTATCTATCAGATTTTGATCTTGGTGAGCTTATCATATCAGGATATATCATCCTTAACCATCAAGCTTACTTAGATTATTGTTTTTTGACACCAATTTTTAGTACTTATCATAGCTTTTCTACCAATCATTCTCCATATCTTTTTATCAAAAATCTTTCATCCCACAATCATTTTCATCTGTTTTATGGTTCAAACTTGATCTTAGAAACTCAAACAACCTATTAATCTAGAATCCCTAGACAAAATGGAAGGCAATAACAACAATGAAGAGAATCCTTGGCCCAAAGAGTCTCCTAAGAAAACTCATCCTCTCACATTTGATGATGAACCTACTGATGAGGAACTTAGGGATGCTGCACAAGATCCTAAATTTTTACAAGTCATGAAACGACTCATAGGCTTGGATAAAGAGATGTATTTCCTCATGCTTGCTCAACAAGGAGCTAAGTTACCAAGTGATTTTGATGTTACCTATCTTAGAGAACCAGCTCATATGAAAAATCAAGATATCCTTAAAGGTTCTCAAGATCCTCATGGAGCAAAGGAAATCAATAAACAATCCAATGCTTCTCAAATCAATCAACAATCCAATACTTCTCAGATCAATCAACAATCCAATGCATCCCATAGTGATCAACAACAAAATGTTTTTCAAAATAATCAGCAATCCAATGATCCTCAACATACTCAACAGCATAATGTTTCCCAAAACACGCAAGGAAGCACATTATCTTTGGATCCGGCCCTACAACAAATCCAAATGCTTCAACAACAAATCCATGACATCCAAACTGGATAATCAACAAAAAGTATTCCTTGGATGATATATGTCCTTATCCTTTTGATAAGAATTTGGCAATGATTCCATTCCCTCCTCATTTTGAGGTACCAAAATTTGACAAATACAAAGGGAATTCGGATCCACAAGACCATATCCGTGAGTTTTGTGCTACTTGTATTGAAGTCGCTCACAATGACACTTATCTTATGCGACTATTTCCATGAAGTTTAGGAGGACAAGCCATGGAATGGTTCTCCAAACTTCCCCCCAGCATCAAATCTTTCAATGAGCTTCTTGACAAATTTGTGACTCATTATTCATATAACATCAAACATGAGGTCACTATGCTTGATCTTTGCAATGCACGTCAAAAGAATGGAGAACCTTTCCTTACTTTTTTGCAAAGATGGCCTCAATTGTTTTCTAAATATCCATGAATGATTCCTAAACAAGAAAAGATGGATATTTTTGTGCATAACTTTACACCAGAAATGAGTTATAGGTTACAATTGCAATGTCCACCAAATTTCAATAAGCTCATAGAAAATGGTATCAAGATTGAGGAAGCCATGGTCTGAAAAGGTGAGATAAAACTTTATTTCAAAGACAATGCTGGATCCTCAAATTTGAATTCCAACACTTATAATTCCAATTCCAACAATGACAAATTGAAATATTGGAATAAAAACAAAAACATTGTCAATGACGGAATTATTGATAATCATAATGTCCAACCGACAAAACCTCTTCTAAATCTCACAAGTACGACCAACGCTACTCAAGCTACATACAACAATCAGTCAGCAAATCAAAATACCACCAAGGATTCACCTAAACCAAGATTGCCTTTTATCTCACCTCGAAGAAACTTTACTCCTTTAGGGGAATTTCTCGAATCAGCATTATGGAAGTTAATCACCAAGAAACTCATCACACTTCCTGAATCGAAAGATTATGAACCTAGAGTGAAGCCTTCTTGGTGGAATGGAAATGATTATTGTGAATTCCACAGAGGAAAAGGACATATAACCAATGAATGCCAAAGGCTTAAAAATGTGATCCAAGACTTAATCGAAATCGGTGAAATTAGTGTTGATGGACATGTCTCGAATGAATCACATACGGCCTTCAAAGATCCACTTCCTGAGCATGAAAAGGGAGGTTCTTCCAACAATAAGGGTGACAACCAAGCCAATTATAATAACACACCCTATAGATATGTTGGTAACATTTCTGACCATCATCCTTCTGCATATTATGCCAATGTCATTACCATAAAGGGAAAATTAGAGAGTCAACCAATCCATGCTACTACTCGTGCTCAAGCCAAGGTTACTCTCCAAGGAGTCCAATCTAAACCAAGCACTACTCAGAACAAGTCCGTTTATGTCCCAAAGTCCATACCCAATACTTCCAACCAGTATAATCTTTTGGAACAGCTCAAAAAGACACCAACCCAAATATCCATCTTAGAGCTTTTGCATCTTTCTCCATCTCACAAAGATATTATTGAAAAAGCTCTCTTAGAGACCCAGGTTCCAACAACTCTAGATCCTGATCAATTTCAAGCTATGGTGGGCCATTTAATGACCCCACACTATTTGTCCTGTACTGAAAATGATGATTTAGCCATTACCCAACCTCATAATGCTCCTTTACATATCGAAGTCCTTGTCCAAAATCACAAGATTAAAAGAGTATTAATAGATGGGGGAGCTGGTTTGAATATTTGCACGTTAAAGTTAGTCCTTGCATTAGGATTTTCTGAGAATGCCGTTGATCCAAAAAAGAAAATCACAATAAAAACCTATGATGAGGAAGAGAGATCATCCAAGGGGTCTATTGTTCTTCCAATTAGAATTGGTCCTATTGTCAAAGATGTATCTTGTCAAGTTCTGGACATGGATCTTGCTTATAATATTCTTTTGGGAAGACCATGGATTCATTCCATGCAAGTTGTTCCATCAACTTATCATCAATGTATAAAATTCCCTCACAATGGTCAGGAGATCACTATCAAAGGAGATTCTAATCCTTTTCAATATTGTAGCAATGTGAAGATTTCTGATTCTTTGGTTCCCAATAATCGTACTGGATCTTCTGCAACTACACCTGGTGACCCTAGTAATATAGCATCAACTTCTAAATCAGATGGGATCAAGATAGATATCAAAGAAAGAAGCATGGGAGAATATACTTTAGGTCAAGCTCTTTGTATCACTGAGTTACCTTTATCTCCCAAATCATATGGTAGGCCTTTGATCACTAAACAACAATCAGAACCCCCTTCCACACTTGTTTATAACACATTTATAAGTGGGGGCACAATATCCAAAGAGGTAGCTGAGCCTAATGCAAATTATTGGCTTAAGACATAGAAGATTGAAGAGGATACTAAACATGAATATATATCACCTGATGTCTATGGAAAAGGGTATACTTTGTTACAAAAGATGGGATATCAAGGTGTTGGACCTCTAGGGTTACAAAGAGAAGGTGTTATAAAACCAATTTTGCGAAATCCCACTTATCAAAGAGACACTACAGGATTAGGATATAAAGGAGAAGGACCACAAGAACCAAAAGGAAAAGAAAAAATACCACCTTTTCATGAGACATCTAAAGCTCTTGCCTTACAATTCAGAAAGCATGTTATGTATGTAGATTTAGAGAAACAAAGGATAGCTCAAAGAATCATTGATAGACTTGAAGATAATGATGATTCTGATTCTAATGATTATGAATGGGATTCCTTATCTGATGGTACTGAAGAAATAGGAGTCGATGTTTTCCATCAATATAGTAACGATTACCATGAGGGCGAGAGTTCAATGAGTGACTCACTAGGATTGGTCCCACGTAATACTACTCATGTTGATCGTGAGTGAAGTGAGCGTTATCTTGTGACAGATGATTCAGATGAGAGTATGGAAATAGACCTCACTGATACTATCATAAACCTTGACAACTTTTCCATCAATACCATCTCTGCTTTTGAAACTGACCCAAATGATCCAATGCCCCTTGTCCACCCTGACCTTATTGATTGGGATTCTCCTAATCACCCAGAACTTGATGTCTTCCATAATGATGACGTGATCATTGACTATCTTGGTATCAGGGATCATTTACCACCAGGGGATCACAAGTTAAGATTTTTGATAGAACTCAATGACATGGCCTATTTTGGAGAGAGTGCCAATCCTTTCAGTCATAAAAATATAAAAATAATTAGCAGATCTAATGGTGAAAACCACTTAGTGGCAGTATTAGATCCAAAAATAGTAAAAATAAAAGATGCATCTGATGGTGAAAACCTCTCTGAGGCACCTGACGATGGAAGGATTGACACTCTTCCCAACTATCTAGATCGAGAGCAATCTACCATTCTTATAGAACCAACAATACCACTTAACATTGGAATAGAGGAGTCTCCATGCATCCTCAAAGTAGCAGCATCCTTGATAGAATCAGATAAAGAAGCTTTTGCAAAATTCTTCAGAACAAAACAAATCAACTTTGCTTGGTCCTATGCTGATATGCCTGGTTTGGACTATGCTGATATCCTCACATTGCTCTAATGGTGAAAGCAGAATTGAAGAAGCTCCTAGATGTTGGATTCATTTGGGCTATTGATTATGCTGAGTGGATTTCAAATATTGTTCTGGTTTCAAAACCAGACAAGTCTATCAGGATTTGTATTGATTTTCGAGATCTTAATAAAGCTTGTCCGAAAGATGACTTCCCTTTGCCAAATATTGATATGATTGTTGACCTAACAGCTGGACATGAGATGTTATCATTAATGGATGGATTTTCTGGCTATAACCAAATCAAGATTGCACCAGAAGATCAGGAAAAAACTACTTTTACTTGTCCATGGGGTACATACTGCTGGAATGTAATGCCATTTGGCCTCAAAAATGCTGGAGCAACTTACCAAAGAGCCATGACCATGATCTTCCATGACATGATGCATACCATCATGGAAGATTATGTTGACGACATTTTAGCAAAATCCAAAGATAGAGCTGGTCATTTGAGAGTGTTAGATAGAATATTCACCCGGATGGAAAAATATCAGATTCGACTCAATCCAAAGAAATGTGCATTCGGGGTCACATCTGGCAAATTGTTAGGGTACATTGTCTCAGCTAAAGGAATCAAAGTAGATCCAGAAAAGGTTAAAGCAATATTGGATATGGCTTCCCCCACTAACATTAGCCAGCTAAGATATTTACAGGGGCATCTACAATCCATCCGAAGATTTGTTTCTCAACTAGCAGATTGCAGTCATCCCTTTCAACATTTGCTGCATAAAAATATCTTATTCTAATGGGATGATAAGTGTGAGGAAGCTTTCAACAAAATCAAGAAGTATCTAGCGAATCCTCCAACTCTGATGTCACCAATTCTAGGCAAGCCACTCTTGCTCTACATTTCAGCCACGACAGCCTCACTAGGTGCTCTTCTCGCTCAACAAGATCATGAAGGAAAAGAAAAAGCCATCTACTACATCAGTCGCACTCTAGTGGGATATGAGTTAAACTATTCCCCTATTGAAAGATCATGTTTGGCTGTTGTCTTTGCTTCACAAAAGTGGTGACATTACATGTTGTCACATTCTACTCAACTTATTGCAAAGATTGATCCTTTAAAGTATTTGTTAAGCAAGACTGCATTGACAGGCAGGTTGGCTAAGTGGGTCATGCTACTTAGTTAGTTTGATATTGAATATGTAGACAGGAAGGCTATCAAAGGTCAAGTGATCAGAAATCAACTAGCTGATGCTCCATTAACGGATGACCACCCTATACACATAGAGTTTCCTGATGCTCATATCTTAGCTTTGTCTACACAAACATGGAAATTATACTTTGATGGCACATACACTCAACAGGGTTCAGGAGCTGGTATACTTTTTATCACACCACAAGGATACACTTCCAAAATCTTTCAAGTTGTTATTTCCTTGCACCAATAATGTAGCAGAATATGAGGCTTTGCTGATTGGGTTAAAAATGGCTTTACAATGGAATGTATCTGAAATAAATGTCTACAAAGATTCTCAGCTAATTGTTAACCAGGTTAATGATGATTACCAGACCAAAGATGATAAGTTATTGCCATATAAACGTATGGTTGATGACTTTAAAAAGTATTTCTCTATCATCACTTTTGAGCAGATTCCTCAACATGAAAACAAGGCTACTGATGCCATGGCAACGATTGCTTCTTTATTTGATATAGAAGATACCACGACCCATTTTGAGTTCTTGGTGGAATCCCTGACTTGTCTTGCATATGATGACCCTAATACGAGCATTATATGTCATCTGATTGGACATGACTCCCCAACCTATGGAAAGATCTATTCTTACCTCAAAGATAACACTTTAGCTCCCGACCTATCCCGCAATCAAAAATGAACTTTTCTCTACCAAACCTCCCGCTATATCTTAATATCCGACACCCTTTATCGGCTAGGTTTTGATGGTACTCTCCTGTGATGTCTCGAACATGATGAAGCTCAACTTTCCTTATGTGATGTACATGAAGGTATTTGTGGGACACATTCGAGTGGTCCCTCTTTGGCTAAGAAACTCATGCGTATGGGTTATTATTGGCCTACCATGGAAGCAGACTCCTTTCATTTTGCTAGGGCATGCAAGAAATGTCAGATACATGGAAACCTTATCCATGCTCCAGCACAAGAGTTACATCCTTTTACAACTACTTTGCCATTCAGTCGGTGGGGACTCGACCTCATGGGCGCTATCAATCCTCCATCTTCCAACGGCCACAAATGGATTCTCATTACCACAGAATACTTCACTAAATGGATTGAGGCCATTCCATTAATTACTGCCATAGGGAAACAAATCTCCATGTTTATCTTAAACTATATCATTTGCAGATATGGTATACCTATGTATCTTATCACTGATCATGGGAAATAGTTTCAAAACCAAGACATGGATGACTTGTGTGCTAAATTCCACATCACCCACAACTATTCCACAATCTACTATCCTCAAGGAAACAACCAAGCTGAGGTGTCAAACAAAACAATTGTTAAAATCCTACAAAAAACTGTCAATGACGCTGGCTGTGACTGGCATCTCCAACTTAATCTAGCCTTATGGGCTTATCGCACCTCCATTCATACTCCTACTAGAGCCACTCCATACTCCCTTGTCTATGGATCTGAAGCAGTCTTGCCCCTCGAGGTCGAGTTGCCTTCACTTCATGTTACTCTTAAAGATTTAATTCTTGATGAAGACTATAGAGTTGCAAACTTGAATGAATTGGAGCTCCTGGATGAACACCGTTAGCGCGCCTATGATCATTTGAAAGTTTATCAGCAGTGTCTGTCCCATCAGTACAATAGCAAGGTAAAGATCAGAGACTTTCAGTTGGGTGACTTAGTCCTTCGAGAAAATCCAAAAAATCAATAGCACCGTGAAAAGAAGGGCAAGTTCGAACCTAATTGGTTAGGACCTTTTGTGATTACAATAGTCTATCAGTTATCTACACCTGAAGGGGATCCCTTGGATGAACCTCTTAACAGTATCCATCTCAAGAAGTTCTATCTCTGAAATCTTAATGCAAGGGGCATGTATATAGTTTGTATATATATATTCTGTAAATAAAATAATCAAAAATACAAAAAAATCATAAAATCAAAAGAAAAACTGCAATAAAAGCATATGGTGAAAACCTGGAAACAGGCGCTATGTGTGACAAGTTAGCTCCTCTATCTATTAGGATTCTTTTAGTGTGTACGTTTATTGTATATATCCAAAATAAAATAGTTATTCAATCCTTGTCCCCACCATGTATATATCATAATAAAATGGCCAGTTCATCCACGATCCATTGTATCTATCCGTAATAAAATCCCATCATAGCTTGATCTTTTGTCATGGTCTTCATCCTAGTCTTGTTGCATCTTTCTTCACCCATAATAAGTCAGTCCATCACCTAGTTGGGGGCATGACCTCGACCTAGTTTGGGAAGTGGATCTATGATAGTCGTGACTCTTAGAGGACATAATGGAGTTATCTTCACCAGGCAAGGTAAACACAATCAAATGTTCTTTCACAATGGTATCTTCATGCTGAATCATAATCTATGATCTATCTTTTGAATTGTGACTGCTTATCTATACATCTTGACTATACATCATCACTTGAATTGATCAACATATCCTAAATCAATCTTTTTTTTTTGGCAAAAGAAATGTATATTCATGGCAGACATGTTAGAATGATTTTTTATAGCTTATGCATTCATATCTAGATTTCATTGTTATCATGTTTCCTATGCTATTTCGAGATATCTTTGACATGAGTTTGAAACTCTCATATGTCATTGATTAGAATAGTCGGGATGGGGCATGATATTTTCTTTGATTGCTATTTGTGGGGTATTTTTCAAATGAAATCAAAGGAACACGTAATTGGGGTGTCTGTGTATAAGTGCCTTCATCCATTTCATAGTATGGACAACATACAAATCATGTTGTTCGAACAAATGCTATTTATGGTGATACACCATTGCATACCTCGACTCCAAATATTTGTTCCCCGATGGAGGGGGGGAATATTCATTGTCTGTTATGCAAACGAAACTCAGGTCATCTTGGTTCAATTATACCTAGATGCTTGTCAAGTTTGCAATATTAAACTCCATGCAAAAAGTGCTCAGGTCATCTTGGTTTAATTATACCATGATGCTTGCATTTTCTTGCAACATAATGAGCTCAATGATGAAACTCAAGTTCCAATTATTATGAAGTTCTAAGATGTTACCTAAAGTTGTGGAGATACATTCATTTCATATTGCATTTCATTAAAATAGTTAATGAAATACATATCAATGCTCCTTTTATAGAGATTTATAAGTTACCTTTCTTATTAGGTTATCTGTTCTCTTTAGTCTATTCTTCTGGTGTCAAATACATTGTTATTTAAGTTGAGGACATTTGGACAACCAAACATATTATGAATTTTTGCATTTAACACTTAAAGCATTTAGAGATATATGTTATCTTCATTAGGAGTGTTCATTTATATATAATTTGATCATTTATTATAGCTATCATTTCATCTCATTTTCTTTTATCATGTTATCAGTTATTACATTCACTCATCTTAGGTACATTATCATTTATTACATTAGATATCATTTGCATTATATCATTCATTTATTATACATTATACACATTTTATATCATTTATTATACATTATCATTCATTTACATCATTTATTTATTATCCATTATCCACATTGTTCATCACAACATTGCATTGATAATCACATAGCATTAGTAAACTCATTTAAGACATGCATTTATATCACCATCATATGATTATTAACCATTAAGCATCAACAATATCAAATCAAAATATAAATCATTTTGCATTCTAAGACATACATTTTATGCATATTAAAGTAAATCATCACATCCTGCATATGTCAGTACGCACATGTATATAAATCATCAAAGAAAATCATGATAGAACTGCATCACTGTATATATAGAGTCAATCATATAGCATCCATCATATAAAATCCATAAAACAACAAAAATATCTGAATGTCCAAGGATATAAATCACTAACAATGTGTCCATAATTAGTGTCCATCAAGTCAAAATATAATGATACAATGAATCATAATGGTACAATAGTGTATACAATGCTCTCTCAAACATCTATGAACCACTGCCTCCAGACTCTGTCTGTCACTGTCTACGGGATGCAATGTGGCCCTGTGCTACGACACTCCCTGATGCTGAGGATCCACCCTGACCTCTTGAACCTATCGGTGCTCTCGGAGGGCGTGATGACACACCCTCTCCACCAGCTAGTGCTCCTCTATCACACACTATAGTCCTCATCCCCACTGAGCTCTCCCTATAACTCCCGATCCACTGATCTCTCTGGACTTCCTGTCTGTATGCCTCTCGCCAGTAGGATATATCCTTCTCGGCATGTATCATGGCTCTCATGATATCCCCATGGGGACCTAGGTCCTCTATCCTCTGTAACTCATCTAATAACATCTCAGACTCCCCGAGTCTCTCAATTGCTGCATCCCACTCATGTCTCAGGACATCCATCTCACGCTCTAGCCTCCCAATCTGTCTCTCTAGACTTGGCACCCACTCTGCCTGTACCTGTGTAACTGCTAGTCTGACTAGCAGTGCATCAATATCTGGCTCCTCCTCTGCCGCATCCCTCTATAAATAGGGATCCTATCCCCCGATGTCCATGTCTGCCTACTCATCCTATGCCTGTACGTTTAGCATCTCAGCATCAGCTGCATCCTGTACACCACCTTGTACCACACCAACCTGGGCTAATAGAATGTCTACGTCATCCTGTGCCTGCCCTACTTGTCTCTGTACTTGTACCTGTGGCACCTGTACCTATCCCTGTGTAGCTACTCCTTGTACTGCAACACCTGGTATTGGTACCTGAGCAACTAGTACCTGTAAGGGAGCTCCTACAGCTGGCTGTGCTGGCTGTACCAGAGGCTGTTTCCGTCCTTGTCCTCTTTGTCTCACTCCACCTCCCCTCATCCGTGGGCCAACTCTCTCACCTCTCCCTCCATCTCTGCCACCTCCATCTCCACCATCTCCATCTCCTCCTCTCCCTTGTCCCCTCCTATCTCATCCTCACCGCCTCCCCTGACGTTTATCTGTGGGATCTCTCTCTGGAGGTCTCACTGCTGGATCTGTGATGCGTGGTACAGGATGATCTCTCAAAAACTACTCCAAATCCACCGTCATCCCAGGATCGACAACTATCTACCTCATAGACCATGCCTGGAATGGTGCATCCAAAAACTCCTGCTGAGCAACATCAAATGATACCATGGGCCCCCAATCCCATCTTTCCTGATGTGTCCGTGCAAACTCGATCACTCCCTGGGGCATACCCTGTATCCTACCAAACTGTTGCAGAACCTGGCTAACCAGCTGTCTCTCAATAATAAAGGGCGTCCGCCCTATCAACCATCATGACTCAAAACAAAATCCCAGCTACCGCTCATCATCCCATGGCTCACACCCTAGGTAGGGTCTCCATGTCACTATGTCCAATGTATCAAATGTGTACCGCCAAAACTCTAAATGTCCCAGTTTTGCCTGAGACAAAACTGAGGAGTACAAATGAATATAGGGCTTCCCTACACCCTGGAATCTAATTGCCAATGGCCTAGTCACTGCAATATGCTCCCATGCCCAAACATGGAGTAGTGTCACCCTTGCTAATAGAGATGCACCCCCGTGGTACACCACCTAATGTAAATCATGATATAGGTGTGCTAATAAACACACCCCCCAAGCAAATCGGGTCCCCTCCATCACTCGCTATAATGTGTGGCCCCATCCAACTGCAAATCTGTGTGACCTCTGATCAGGGCATATGAATCCCCCAATCATGCCTGCTAGAACCACTGGAAGAGGGTCATACAAGTCGACCATATCCTCCCAACTAATCTCTCCATCATCTATATCCTCATCCCCAAAGATGACTCTGCACTCTGTGACTTCATCGTGCCGATCATACTGCACTAACTCTCCTGTGATGGGAAGTCGGAGGATGCGATATACATCCTCTAGTGTCACTGTCATCTCTCCTATCAGAAGATGGAAAGTACTCATCTCCGAGTGCCATCTCTCAGCTAATGCGGTCATCATGCTCAGATTCACCTGAATCTCAGGCATGTAAATCACATAGTAAAGTCCCGACGCTCCAATCAATAGTCTCTCTGTCTCTGATAATGCTGGTCTCAGATTCTGTGTGATGGGATATCTCTCCCGTGACATCAGAACATCTGTGATATCCTCCTATTCAAGTCAATAATAATCAACCTATTAGATTTTGATAAACTAGTCTATCAATCTATCTATGCTATCATATCAATTTCAAACATGTTTATCACGTGTTTCAATAGATGATTCTATCAATTGTCTATTTCAGACTGGCTAACTAGCGAACATGCTACAATGTTACCAATCTTTATCAAATCGATCACAATCAACTGCCGACAGATCAAATCGACTTATCAACATCAAGTTTGACCTAATTGACTATCTCTTTTCACTACATTCTATCACTTCACATATATGCACCGCATTGAAACATGCATGCGCAATTTTTTTTCACATTTGCCCAGGTTTTTATCGATGCGCAATCTTCTTCCACATTTGCACAACATTTCCTGACATTTGTGTAGCTTTAAACATATGCGCTATTTTATTTATCATTTGCACAACTTTTCATAACACATGCGCAACAAGTACCTATGCGCACTTTTATTTCATGCTTGTGCAACACTACCATTATCCTAGTATGAACACGCAATCATCCTTATTGAATGCACAAAAAATTTGAATTTCTGCGCAAACATCACAAGTTGCTGCGCATTGATGCGCTGAAACTGCGCATTCATCCTCCGCCTAGAAAACTAAAACTTTTCTAATCTAATTCTACCATTTGATCTACCCTAAACATGCTAAAATTCTACATTAACATACATGAAATCATGGAATTACAAAGCAGGATCGAGTCACCTACCGGTTCACCCGAATCAGGTGGTCGCTGGAAGTGTCTGACTCTCTCGAAGCGGTGATCTGACAAGGGGAATGACATCCTGGCGGCTCTGCTCTTCTATCTCTCGCGCTTTGATTTCCAAGTGACAAGTGTGCACAATGAGCCTATTCTGGACCCCTTAGCCCTATTTATAGCCCGTGGACTCGATGTGCTAGTGTGTGGACCCTATCTCCCATTTTTCTTCCATTCCACCCCATTTTCCTCCATATTTTATACCGTTCTTTCGTGAGATTGATTGTACAAACCCCCCCAAAAAATAAAAAAATAAAAAAAAAATCCAATAAAACTTCACATAATTTTTTTTTTGTCAACCAATCTCTCGAGGGGGCACGCATAGGTCATCTAAGACATTGTCTGGGGCAGGGGCAAGAATGCTTGAAATTTTCTTTGAAACAATGTGATATACACATTATTTCAAAGAGGGGCAAAATGTATACACTTAAAAATGGTTTCATTTATTAATTAAATATTTATTATTTAATTACTATTGACTTGATACATTAATTAAATATTTATTATTTAATTAATATTTATTTCTTCTATTTATTAAGAAAATTATTCAATTTATTTAATAAATTCACTATAGTCTAATTCTATATCCTAAGTCTTCTAAATAGTCTATTAAAGTGATTTAATTAAATACACAATCACCTAAATATGACTAAGTCTCCTAGTCCACTTCATCCACCTAGTCACCTGACACATCACCTTGGCTAAGATAAATAATTATTATTAATTATTTATTCATATTTATCCTCACCCACACATGTCCTATTCTTAAGGGCTATGTGGCCTCATAGGACTTGGTCTCATGACCACATGTCCTCTCAACAACCAAGTCAAGAGACATTCCCTATTCCTAAGGGGCTTCTCAAGCCACCTCTAAGGGTCAAGGGTGACTCATAAGACACTTGTGCAAAGAGTCCTCATGAGGAAAAGGTCTCTCCCTCTTTCTCTCTTTGGTCTTTGTGAGACACTTGACATGTGTCTTTCCCTTCCACCTTCTTCTCCTCCATGTCAATAAGAGAGGAACATCATCCCTATTCTTCCTCTCACATTCCAACTACATCCCCCTTTCTCTCAACTCCTTCAACCAAGTCAATCTTAGCCCTAGGATTTTCCACCTTTCATTCTCAACCGTAGGATTCTGCCACCTAGGCCTAGATCCTCCAAAACTCTATAAAAGGAGCCTCATTTCCCATTTGAAAGCTAATAGTTATTTTTGATAACAAGCATTCAAGCATCCAAACATTTAAGCATTCAAGCAATCAAGCATTCAAGCAATCAAGCATTCCATAGCAATCACCATTTCAATTTGCATTTCATCCATTAGTTTGCATAAGCTATTGTGCACACAATTTCATTCAATCTCCACACTTTGGTAGCATCTTGGGAGAAGGTTTCATATTGGAAATCTGAGAGCTCAACATCTTCAAGAAATCAAAGCTAGGAGGACAATGGAGACAAGCTGCATGGTAGGTGAAGGTAATTGAATTATTTTAATCATTTCATAGTTACTTTGCATTCTTCATTGTGTTTGTATTAGATAGATTCATTGGCTTTTATAGTTAATTTATCATTTCTAGTTGTTAGACATCTAATTTGCATACAATATTATAATATAATAATAATAAAGTAATAATAATAAATTAATTTTGAAGTCCCTTGGACTGCGACTACAGTCACAGCCTAAGGGTGCAACTGTAGTCATAGCCCAAAGGGTGCAACTCACATGTTGTCACCTGTGGGGAAAGGGTGTGACTCCCCTCACCCACGGGTTGAGCCTACTCATCCCCCCCTCCATAAATAAAGAGGAGGAAGGAAGAATGATGGGGGGATATAAAAAAGTAAGGAAAAAGAAATATTATATAAAAGGACGTTCACAGTGCCAATTTTAGATCCCCCAAAAAAGGTAATAGCCATTAAAAAAGGAAATTAAATATTATTTGAGGTGAAGGTAACAATTATTAAAAGAATATATATATATATATATATATATATATATAAGAATTAATTTTAATTAAATATATACATATGAAGTAATTAAATTATATATATACGAGAATTAATCTTAATTAAATTATATATAAAATAATTAATTTGAATTAAAATATATAAATATAAGAATTAATTTTTAATATATTTGGTAACACTTATGATTCCATATTAATGAATATCTGACTTTGACATCCCTTATGTAGATAATGAATTTGGTGTTATGTTACAATTGTTTTTCCTCTAGTAATCGGACATATGAATCTTATATTTGTCCCGAGCTACATAGAGATCAAAGTAATGGCAATTCAAGGTTGATATAACCCCGTTGCTCATTTGTGATTAAAGGCAATTCAAGGTTCATATAACCTCATTGCTCATTTGTGGTTAAAGGCAATTCAAGGTTGATATAACCCTGCTGCCCATTTGAGATGGATGGCAATTCAAGGTTGATATAACCTCATTGCCAATCTATAACTAATGGAAATTCAAGATTGGTATAGTCCTGTTGCCAAAGTCTTGAGATTGTTATAATCTTGTAGGTAGTATATATACTGATGCTAGTCATATGCATATGTGTAGGCTTGTATAGCATTTATTGCTTCCAAGAGATTCTTATGGGCAGTGCTCTATGGGATGACATGTTGATAGCCCGATTCCTTAGAGTGGATCTTATATCCCTCAAGCCAAGAATTGAGTTTTTTGTGAAGCCCGACCTAGAGGCAACCTTAAGAATCAAATCCCCCCTTACTAACTTAGAGTAGAGTATGAGTAATGTAAATATTGTGTAATATTTTGTACTAACGTCAATTTTGCAGGAAATTATAAAAGGAGAATAAGAAGGGACATTACATAAAGATAAAGTATGTGCATAAAAAGAGTGCTTTGAGTCCAAACCCTTTAAATAATTTCATAACTAGGTCTACTTTTAAACATTTTGTTGCATCTAGAATGAGTTAACATTAGAATATGACACTCAACAAACATCCTAAACCAAAATATTGTCTATTTTTCTAGCAGAAGAAATAGAATATATTAGACAACATAAGGATATGAACTTTGTCCATTTTGGTGTTGTCCAAGTAACCATTGGGTCATTAGTTCTTGAACATATTAGGCATGTATCTTATTTAGTACTATTTGATTGAAGGCAAGTAAATTACAATCACACATGCCAATTATCTAGCCTATCTAGATTGACAAAGATTCTATATGTTTTACCTATTACCCTAATCTTAGTGTTTTTGCTCGAGATAAGTCTAGTACAAAAGTAAAATATGGCTCACTAAACTGTTGGGGAGTTTTTAGTTCCTTATATGGACTAAACATGTTTGGTAAATTAAAATATGCTTATGTCCAACTTCAATTCCTCTACAATATGACAAATACAAATAATCCTACTATTTTCAAAAAATTTCCCTATGCTAGGACATTAAATGATGAGGTTTAGTTAAATAAAGGGCATATCAACACTATTGATATTCTAGTAGGATGGAAACTAGATTGGTTACAGAATGTCTCACAAAATCTAAACTAGTTAATAATGTCTCACAAAATCACATAAGTATACTGCTAAGATCTCTTTTCACTAAAAGCAATTACAATCCTTTTGAAGAAACATATCAAAGTGCTAGATATTCATTTAGCACATCATCTAGTAGAAAGAAAGCTCAATTATTTTTTGAAATAGAGGATGATGATGCTCTCCTTAATAAAGGACCAAATCCTTTGAAAGGAAATTTTGAACCTGTGTCAGCTCAAGAAAAGGGAAAACATAAAGTTAAAAATTATCCTTTATGTCATATGGTCTATATGTTTCCACGAGCTGAGAGTCTTGAGTGGTGTAAGGAACAAGATGCATCTTATTATAGGAATGAAAGATTGCCACCTTTGAGAGACGACTATTAAAAAAACCATTGTACAATTTCCCTTTTCCAATATGCTTTTCAACCTATCACTCCAGAAGGAAAGGATCCATCCAATGAGTTTAAATAAAAAAATTACATTTCAAGGTTTTGTGAGCATTTGTAGTAGAATGTAGATGATTTTTGTACATATATTTTAGCCCTTAATAATTTAGTTACAATTTTTCATAATAATGTATAGAAAATAGAAAATATCATTTTAGATAATCATGAGAGTTTGAAGGAGACACAACTGTCTTTAGGAAAATTAAAGATATGGTCTAACCAAATTCTAAATAATCTTCATAATTTTGGAGATGACATTAAGATTGTGATCACTCATGTTCAATATTGAGAAATTAGGAATGAAAAAATAACCAATTATATATTTGACAACATAGATAATTCCTTGAATGATCTCTTGACCTTTCTTGATTGGTTGACAACCCAAGAGAAGAATCTAGAAAATACCGCTCTAGTAATTCCAAATTTATAACAAATTCAAAAGAAAAGATCAAAGAAATCTATTGATAGATGGATGATGATGAGAACTAGTTACAATATTAAGCCATAAATGCAATAACTATCTGTAAATGATGCAATGACTATCTATAAATTTGCTACAAATTATTTGTGGGGTGTTGTTAGAGACTAGTGGAATAAAAAATCTACTATAGAAAAGGATGTAAAAGTCTACTGGAAGGTTTTAACGCAATTATTTGTTGATCCCCAAATAGGGAAAATTGTTCATCAACATGAACAACTTTTTCCTCTAAAATGCTTAATGGATGAAATGGTTGATGCATTTTGTCTTGAGATTATAAATAAAAAGGAAAAAAAATTAAAAAATATATTGCAAATAAAGTGTTTTGATTTGAAGGACTTTATCAACCATTCAAATGATTTTAGACAACTTCTATACTAGTTGAAAGAGGGAAAATAGATTGACATGGCAAAAATAAAATATCTTGAAGGATTTCCATATAATCTTTTAGACAAAGTTATGAGATATTTAGACTTGAGAAATCTCACCTCACAAGATTGTTCCATTACAAATCTAAGTCAATTTGCTAGAGAGAAAATACTAAAATTCATTGATGATTGCAAATATCAGCAAACGTTCACCATGCATGAAGCCCAAATGATTTCTCCCGCGTTCCTTGATTAATATGGTTGTAATCCATTCACAAAATCATAGAAAAAGAAAATAAGAAACATAAGAAGCACAATGTCTATTTCCAAAGACATACATTTCCTTGGAGAAATTATTATGCCCCAAAAATTAAATATTTGCACAAACACTCTCATCTATGACCACAAAGACAAAAAATCATATGCTATATTTGTAACAAGCCAAGCCATAAAACTCCTGATTGCACATGTGAGAATAAAGCTATCAAAGAAGTGTCTTTTGATCCTTCTACAATAGTGTGGGGATGTTATTGATGAAGAATATGGTGGGATGATGGGATGAGGTCAAAAAAATGGAGGAAAGTGTTGTTGACGAAAGAATTTCTCTAGAAAAATTGTTATCATAATTTATGTCATTGCACTCACAAAGAATAATAGGTCAAGGCATCTAAATCAAGAGGTTTGACAGCTTTTACAAAAGAGATAATGTTCCATCTACTATTAAAATATGTCAAACTCTCTACATAAATCTTGTGTGGACTTATACTGGTCTAATTTTTTTTTGGAATCTGAGGAAGAATCTAGGCGAACCAAAGACTAGTATAGATTTTGAAGATATCCCAGAGGATGTTGAGTTTAGAAAATTGTGGAATAAAAATAATTCCTCTAAAGAATATAATAATAGTGATAATAATAATGATGATGAGGAGATAACCCCAGTTTCCACTGCAACTACTACTATAGAATCTGTAAAAAATTCTATTTTGAGTGAGCGCAAGAAAAAAAACATGTACTTTTGGGACAACCATACTGGAAAAATAAGTTATCAAGGTGGTGGTTTGGGGCCCTAAGGACAAGGCCCTTGGAAGCCACTAGTGGTAGAACTGGTGAAATACAAGGCATTGGAGTTGAATCAACAAGGATAGGTAATACTTATGCACATGTAACTCATTTTATTAGAGCTTCAAAGATACTTGAACTTGTTTGTGGAAATCAAAAGTGCTAGTGGAACAATGGATGAGGATGAGATTACTTCTAAAACTCTAAGATCATTTCTTCCTGCCTATGATAATAAATTTGTTGCAATTGAAGAGATTGGGACCTTTTCTAAAGTAACAAGGGATTCACTAGTTGGTAAGTTATCTGCCTTTGAAATGACTAGATTTTGTGATAATCTTTCTAAGTATGAATTTTCATTCAAAGCTACTATTTATAAGGATAAGCTAAAGAATGAGTCTAGAGAAAGTTCATCTAAGATTGGATCTAAATATGCAAAGGAATGGGAAGATATTGAAGAAGAGGAAAGAAATATGGAAGAGATAGAAGCCCTAATTACAAAAAGAGTACCTAAGGTGCAAGTAAGGATGAAGGGAAGCTACCTTTAAAATGTTTTTCTTACAATAACACTGGTCATTTTTCTTCTAGATGTCCTGAGAGAGTACCAAAGCATAAACCTAGAAAACTCCATCCTAAGTATCACAAGAAATGGTATCTAGCTATTGTTGATGGCGTGACTAATGATGAATCTGAAAAGAGTGAAGATGAGATTGTCTTTATTTATATTAAATATGAGAATCCTACCTTCTTGAAAGAAAAAAAATCCTTAGTTGCACATATTGAAATAAAAGATGAATGGGTAATAAATAATGGCCATTCATATCACATGACCAGAGATAAGAACAAATTTGTGAAACTGGAAAGGTATGATGGTGATGTTGTCAGATTTGGTGACAATACTCATTTCTTTATTAGAGGAAGAGGTTCAATTACACTATATGGTAGAATAATACTAATGATGTCCTATATGTTGATGGTTTGAAGTATAATCTCTTGAGTGTTGAAAAACTATTAGTAAAGGATACTTGTTGGAATTTAAGGATGGAAAGTGTGCAAACAAAGGAAGATCTGGAAATGTAATTGCATCAAGTACCAAGACCAGAGGTAATGTTTTTCATTTGAATAACACCGATAATAGATATTTGATTGCTAGAATTAATGATAATTGGTTATGGAATAAGAAACTTTGTCATGTAAACTTTGATATCATTGTGAAGATAAGTGACACATGTGCTATAGGAGATCTACCTAGATTTTTGAAGCTTGATAATATGATGTGTAAGGAATGTCAATTGGGAAAGCTAACTAGATCTACTTATAAAATCAAGACATATTCTTCAAATGGATTGTTAGATTTGGTGCACATAGATTTGTGTGGTCCCACTAGAATTAGGAGTTATTATAGTCTTAAATATTTCATACTATTCATTTCTGATTATTCAAGGATGATGTGGGTTACATTTTTTAAGGAAAAATTTGAAGCTTCTAAAAAATTCAAGATCTTTAGAGCTATGGTTGAGACTAAGATATGATTGAAGCTAAAATGTTTGAGATTAGAGAGAGGTGGAAAGTTTACTTTAGGATAATTTAATGCATACCGTGAAGAGAATAGAATAAGGAGGTAGATGTCAGATCGATGAACCCCATTGTATAATGAAATTACAAAGAAAATGAATAAATCTATTCTTGACACTGAAAGAACTATGATGATGGAAGGAAATGTACCTTAGATGTACTAGAGAGAAGCCACAAGTACTGCAGTCTAAAATTTGAACCAAAATTTAGATGAGGCATGGTACTGGTAAGACCCCTTATGAACTTTGGTATGGTCATATTCCCATAGTGAATTATTTTAGAATTTTTGGGTATGTGCAGGATCATGGTATGCCAAAAAGTGGCGATGTGAAAAAGAAGACCTGATTGATAGACTCTTTGAAAAACAACTATAACTTTCAAACAATATAACATTTTTGAAATCTAAAATATACATCACATTCTATGCTTCACCTAATATAATAATAATAAATAATTCTTTCGATTTGATGAAGTTTAGACTAAGTTAAGATAGTCAGACACAAGAGTTTTTATATTTAGGAAAATTTCTAGCAAAAAAATCATAATTAATTATTTACTTGGAAAAAAAATACAAAAAAATATACGTCACATCTGGACATGAGTCTACTACTTTTATCGAGAATATTATATAGAAATTTTATCACTCAATTTTGTTTAATGTGGTCAGACATACACCTACTTATTATATGTCTAGTCCTGATTGATAGACTTATTGAAAAATAGCTATAATTTTCAAACTGTATAAAATTTTTGAAATCCAAAACATGTGTCATATTCTATTCTTTTCCTACTACAAGAAAAATAAATAAAAAGTTTTCAATTTGATAAAGTTTAGACTAAGTTAATGTGATCAGACACGAGAGTTTTTGTATTCTTGAAAAGTTGTAGAAGAAAAATCATAATTAATTATTTACTTGGAAAAAAATTACCAAAAAATATGTGTCACATTCAGATATGAGTCTACTACTTATATCTAGAATCTTGTAAAAAAAATTTATCATTTGATTGTGTTTAAGGTGGTCAGACATACACCTACTTCTTATTTTTTCCTAAAATTTTTGTACTACTACATTGAAATTTGAAATTTTCAACATATAGAATAATTATTTTTAAAAAAAGGCCTAGTATCTTAGAAACTAAATTCAATTTTATACAGATTATCTTCTTACATATTTTTGATATAATATTTATAACTTGTTCATTTTTTTATGTCAACTTGCCTAAACCCGATTTTCTAAATTTTCATCGCCACTTAAGGGCCTAGTTTGGCATACCATTATCCTGCACATAGCCTTTTGGAAGTAAATGCTATATCAAGAGAGATGAAGATTCAGGGAAGTTTGATCTTAGGTGTGATGAAGGTATCTTTCTTGGTTATTCTACAAAGAGAAAAGCTTATAAATGTTTTAAAAATCGGTTGAGTAAGATAGTTGAAAGTGCTAATATGAAAGTTGATGAGAATTATTAGAAATAGGTCAATTCATGCAGTTATGAATTAGATGATGAAGAAGAAAATTAGATTGTACAAACACATAATCAAAATTAGAATCAGGATGGATTGAGAAAACATGATGGAGAATTTCTAAATGATGAAGAGGTGGAAACACAAGAGTCTGCTACAAAAGAAAATTTGAAGACAACAAGGTATGTAAGGTTGAATCATTTAGAAAATTAGATTATTGGTGATATAGATCAAGGTATCATGACTAGAGGAAAACATGATAGAATTAGAGATGAAATTTGTTAGATTTCTAAAGTTGAACCTAAAGATTTTGATGAAGCTTGTAAAGATAAAAGTTGGGTTAAGGAAACGAAAGAAGAATTGGAACAAAATGAAAAGAACAAAACATGCATCTTAGTTCCCAAACCAAAGGAAATGAATGCACAATTGGAATAAAGTGGGTTTTTAGAAACAAACTAAATGAAGATGGTGAAGTGGTAAGGAACCAAGCTAGATTGGTTTGCAAATGATAGTTTGTTGATTAAAGAAAACATTGTATGGATTGAAACAAGCACCCAAAACCTAGTATGCAAGGTTAGATAAGTATTTGATGAAAATTGGTTTTACTAAAGGATATGTTGACAGTAATTTGTATTTCAGAATTGATCATGATAATATATTGATTGTTGAAGTATTTTTGGATGATATCATTTTGGTGGAAATGACAAGTTGAGTAAAGATGTTTTTGATGAGATGAAAAATTAAATATGACATGTCAATGATAGGTGAGATAAAATTCTTTCTTTCTCTTCAAATTACTCAATTAGAAAAAGGGACTTTCACATCACAGTCTAAGTATGTGAAGTATTTTCTAAGAATATTTGGAATGGATGACTCTAAACGTGTTGGAACCCCTATGGTTACCGGTTTCAAGTTAACAATGAATGATGATTTCCCTCTTGCTAATTAGAAAAGATACAGTTCAATGATCGGTGGATTTCTATACTTAACTCAAACTAGATCAGACATAATGAATGTTGTTTGCATTGCAACCAGATTTCAAGAAGAACAAAAGGAATCACATGTTCCTTGTATTAAGAGGATATTCAAATACTTAAAAGAGATAGTGGACTATGACCTATGGTATCCTAAGGATGATAATCTTACTTTGTGTGTCTATACTGATTCTGATTGGGTAGGTAATGTGGATGATAGGAAAAGTACTACAAGTGGAGCATTCTTCTTGGGGAAGAAGTTAGTCTCTTGGTCCAGTAAGAAACAAACTTGTATATCTCAATCTATTGCTACAAATTGTAATCAGATAATTTGGATGAAGAAAATGATGGAAGACATCATAATAAGTTTTGGCGAGACTATTGTTATTTATTGTGACAATTCAAGAGCTATCAATATTTCAAAGAATCTTGTGTTGCATTCAAAATATATATATCTATAGAGTATCATTTATTAAAGGATAAGGTGAATGAAAAGGAAGTCAGATTGAAATATGTGTCTACAAAAGAATAGATTGCATACATCTTCATGAAGACCTTGCCAAAGGATACTTTTGAGTATCTCTGAGGTAAGCTTGGGGTGATAGACCCTCCTGATCAAAGCTAGAGATGCAAAGATTTGCATCGATCAAGTGTTTTCATAGAGATTATTTTCCTTCTAGATTGGTTCTTTTGGGAATATCTCCTTAGGGGAAGTAGTTGGTATATTATTCAAATTTATGATGAGATAAGTATTGTTTGGCCTCTATGACTTGTGCATATATATATATATATATATATATATATATATATATATATATATATATATATATATATATATATATATATATATATATATATATATATATACACACACACACACACACACACACACACACACACACACACACACACACACACACACACACACACATTTTTCATTGATTTTAAAGGGGGAGAGATAACCATATGAAAAAAAAGAGGGAATCAAGGGAGAGATAGCCCTGTGGAAGAGATGTGTTAGACTTAGTGGGAGTGGTTGATATATTATGGATATTGTTGCTGATATTATTTATTTATACAATCCCTGATGATGCACATACATAGTTGGAATGTTAAAGGGTTAGAGATGACTGATAGAAGGTATGTGGTAAGGAGATGGTGCAATAACCTAATTGAGAAATATTTCATCTACTTGCAAGAGATCAAGGTGGTTGGGTTTCAAGCATTCAATGTGTTAAAATTTCTATGGGACAAGGCCTTTGGATTTCACTCAAATCATGAGAAAGGTAAAGGAGGAACTTCCATCCTCATTGGCCCTAAATGGTATGACAAAATTATATATCATGGGGTCTCCCCGTTTTAGAGGGCCTTGTGGGTTACTATTAAGATACAAGATAAAATCAAGGGTATTTACAACATCTATGTAGCTAATGACTCTAGAGAACGTGCTAATCTATGGTAGTGGTGCACCTCAGGACTGCATAGGGCTCACTAGATTTTTGTTGGAGATTTAAATATGGTTTAATTTAGTATGGATAACCAAGGTGGGTTAAAACACAATTGGAAAGACAATGATTTCTTCTTCTGGTAGAAATTTAAAAGGAAATTTAACCAAGTTTTGATCCCCTTGAGAAGAAGAAAAATACTTACCTTGATGTTTGGTATACATGGTGTCACAATCAGAGGGGAAACAATCGAGTTTAATATAGGCTTGATATATTTTATGATGACATTTCCCTTTTTTCTTTTCCTTCGAAAGGGAGAATATCCCCAATCACTATCTCCCCTACCTCTATTTCAGATCACTCACCCATTTCTTCTCACATTTTTCTTCTCCCTAACCATCCATTTGATCATGTTCCTGTGAGGCACAAGAAATTTAAACTTAATGTCTCTCTCCTCTTGGATGAAGATAAAAATAATACTATTAAGATGGCTTCCTAACTATCTAAAATGTGCAATATTGGCCTAAGGCCCAGGGAGCTATGGGATGGGCTGATAGATACTTGGAGGAGCCTGTTTCAGATTATTGGAAAGAAAATAGCTTCAGATAGAGGCAGAGAAGAAGCCTTTTTACAGAATAAACTTGATGATAGTGAGAGAGATCTTCAAATAAAAACCAATGATTGTGTTCTTGAGGTAGAGTTAATGGCTATTAAGCATATGTTAAGAAAACATTAAAACTACAAAATTAAAGGGTTGAGACTCAAGGCTCAGATGAATTGGCTGCATGAAGGAGATAAGGGTTCCAAATATTTCTGACATTATCAAGGCCAAGAATAGAAGAGATGTTATTGAGGAGATCCTCATTGATTCAGACATTACTAAAGACCCCACTGTAATTAGAGAAGCCTTCTATAAGTTTTACAAAGATCTATTCTCCTCAGAACATGGTGTTGAGAATCAAGTAGCCCTAGAGAAATGTATCTACCTCATTCCCTGCAAATTTTCCCCTAGTGGTGCCGCTCTTCTATAAAAGGATATCTCCCAAGAGGAGATCTCTGCCTCCATTAACTCCATGGCTAATGGTAAGTCTCCAGGTCTTGATGGTATTCATGTGGAATTCTACAAGCATAACTCAAAGTGGATTAGTGGGGAGTAACATTAATAAAGGGGTCATTAAACTAATCCCTAAAGAAGGAGATAAGACTCAGGTGAAAAATTGGAGACCAATTACTCTATTGAATATGTCATAAAAAATCATTGCCAAAGTTTTGGCAAGAAGAATTGTTGCCTTAATGAAGAAATTCATCTCTGTGACATAGACTGGCTTTATTCAAGGAAGATATATTTTAGAAAATTTAATCACCAGTTGGGAAGCCATGCACTGGGCCAAAAAAAAGTGGATAGAATGGTGCTATGATTTTGTTTGACTTTGAAAAATCCTATGATAGAGTGGAATGACAGTTTGTGATCAGCATGAGCTAAGAGTTTTTGGATTCCTTGACATTTTTTGTAAATGGATCAACATTTTGTTTTCTAATTCCTCCATTTTTATTGATGTGAATGGTGATCCTTCTAAAGCTATTCCCCTCCAAAGTTCCATTAGACAAGGGTGTCCCATTGATCCCTCCCTCTTTGTCATTGTTGCTAATGCCCTTTTTAAAATCCTTAGATCTTCTATCCTTGGCCCTCCTATTAAAGGTATCTCCCTCCCCAACAATGATAGCTTGATTAATGCCCAATTTGCTGATGATATGTCCTTGTTCCTTGAGTTTTCTGAAAGAAAATTTTCCAATGCTCTTGATAGAATTAACCTATTCTTCCTTTCTTCTAGTGCTAAAGTCATCCCTCAGAAATCCAATGTTCTTGGTTGGTCTGAGATTACTCCTAATTGGCTCAACTCTAGTGGGTGGCAATGGGTTGGTCCTAATAATATTGTTCGGTATATTGGTATTCCATTTTCTATTGATTAATGTACCATTGATATGTTGAAGTGGATTTATGATAAAATGAATAAGAAACATTTGAAATGGAAGACTCACTCCCTTTCATTAGTAGGTCGGGTCCATGTTGTCTAAAAAGTGCTATCTTCTCACCACGTATACTTTGCATCTACTTGGTTGTTTGCTAACTATCAGATTAATATGCTACATAAAATATTAAAGGAATTCCTATGGTTTGATGGACTTGGGAAAGGTAAGAGACATTGTGTGAAGTGGGACTAGTGTTGTAGACCGAAAAAACAAGGTGGTCTTGGTATTAAGGATATTAAAGCTCAAGGTGTTGCCTTGGTAACCAAATGGATTTACAAGGCCTTTTGAGGAAATGAGCCTTGGAAGGTTTTAATAAAAAATAACATTGAAAGATCTGTCATTAAGAGAGGTAAGAAATGGAAAGATATCTTTGTTGGAAATTTGGCTAAGTAGGATATCATAATGTTGTCATTATGGAAAAATATACTCAGCATGAAGATAGCATAATAGAAGGAAGCAGTCTTGTATGAGTGCATTAGAAAATTGTCTAAGTACATAAGTATTTACCAGTCTAATCGGAGACAGTTTTGATTAGCGATGTTCACATAAGAAGGTTGAGTGCATGCACACTTGAACATGGATCATTCTATGTATATCAAAGCCACATATGAGAGCAAGTATGTACGACATGTACGGAAGAAGATATTAAAGATTTACAGAGACAGTCTTGAGCTAACCTGAATAGAGCAGAAGATAGAATATGATTATATTAAGTTAAGGGATTATTTTGTTTATTAAAATAATGACTTAATCGTGTAGGGATGACATCCTAGATGTTAGTTCCCTAAGGCAATATGAATTGATTTTATGTTTTGTGAATAGTATAAGAATTGTAAGCCGACTGTAAGTTATTTATTGTAATAACTTGTATATATGTAAGAATTATGTAATGCGAAATGCACAACATAAGTTACATGATAGAAATTGTAATATGGTGCAAAGTTATACATTGTAAGAAGAAAGAAAGTAAGAATTGTATGTGAAAGCGAAGAGCCTACAAAGCTAAATTAGAATAGGAAAGGTATTTAGAAACAATGAAAAGGTTATGTACTTTACCTTTGTATCAGAAGCTATTATTGTATATTGCATGATTGGGCAGTGAGCTCATCTTGCAAACATTTGTTTTGTAATAGAAACTCCTAGCAGGGTTGAGGCTTCTAACAAGGCCTAAATTCCTTTAATCAGGACAAAGACACTATATCTATGTAACAGACTGCTAACAGGGTCAACATCCTTAACCGAATATCTTTTGATTAGTGGATCAATTGTGGGTATCATCCCCACTAGGGTTTTCCCTTGGCCAGGTTTTCCTTGAGAAAAAACATGGTGTTATGAGTTCATTTGTTTTATTGCTATGCTTATTATTCAGTTTACTTAGTTTACTTTCTTATGCAAGCTTCAAGTTAATTTCTTATATCAATAATTGGATAAAAGTAAAAGTTTTTGAAATACTGATTCACCCCCCCCCCCCCCTCCCCTCTCAGTATTTCATATTTCTAACAATCTTTGTTTGTGAAATCATCATGGGTGATTTTAAATTGAAACCTTTTGGATCCAGTGTCTTTTGTTCTTTTTGGAAAGCATGGTCTCAGGTCAGGGGATATATTTCTGATAGAGGTGCTTCCCCCCCTTCTACATATTTGCAGATAGATCTATTTGGTGGGGGCTAAGGCTTAATGATAAACCCCTTGCTCTGACATAGTATTGTTCTACTAAACTTTGGATGAGAAAGGACATTAAGGATATCAGTGATATACTAGTTGATGGGTAGTTGGAATCATGGGAGGAGCTCAGCAATAGGTTTGGGATCTTGTCCTCTCAGAAAAAGACGTACACCTTGATATGTAAAGTTCTTAATGTGATGCTACTAGTTGGAAGGATACCTCCAAAAAGAAATTGGATGGATTGATCAAATTTACTTTTCTATCTTCACACGAGTGACCCAGTGTTGGGGATCTGATTGGCCTTTCTCTGACTGGCATTTATTTTTTGATTTTTCTTAGACTGCACCCATTGAACCAAAAAACAATTGCTTTAGATGGTTGTTGCTTCTTTAAAAAAATGTTGTTGGGCCAATCCTCTCCTCTGTTGGTCTAGAACCTATTACTTGTAGTTTGTGTAATGTGGTTGAGTGTGTTCAACATTTATTCTTTTATTGTGAATATGCTCGTAAGATTTGGGAATTTTTTCTTAGTTCTCCTATTCTGTGGAATTGTAAGCCTAGCTTGTCTTGGAGTGAAATTCTTTCTGGTTATATTGATGTTCTTGACTTTTATCTTAACAAATTTTGGTTTGTCCTTACATGTGAAATCCTATGGGTACTTTGGAAGGATAGAAACCAAGAGGTTTTTGAAGGTGAAAGAAGGAAATCTACCAAGTTTAATCTTAAACTCACACACTTTTTAATAATGTCATAGGTCTCTATATTGCTGCAAATTCCTAAAAGTAAATTCATGATGCTGGTTCATGAGGGATCTCTACAAACTTTCAAAGATGAAGTTAAAATAGTGTAATACATTAAAGATTACCAATCCTTTTTGAACCCTGGGGAGGTGGATGAGCTCAACAAAATGCTCGGTGTTTGTAAACTTGGTAACTTTGATCATATAAATATGAATGATAGTGTGGCTAGAGGTGACTGGCCATGGGAATCTTTTGTGAATATCGGCTCTGAGACCACCACCAACATTCTCGATGCTGAGAGAAATGATGGATGGAGTTGATTGAGACAATAGTTTCTGGTATTTTGGTTTATATTGGATTTGATAAACTCATATCTATAATTATATATGTCGTTCTATAAGCAAAGAAACTCTTATGTAGAAAGATATGAATCAATGTAACCACTGATATATAGGCATGTAAAAAGCACCTTAGAGATCTCCCCCGATTTTTGTAATTGTATATTCAGCTAGGGTTTTTAGTGATTATGATTTTTTTTCCAGTCATGGTTGACAACTATTATGTATCTCATTTTTGATAAACTACTTTAATAGGATATTATTTCTTTATGCATTGATTTGGTTTTTCACATCATATGTTGCCATCAATCCCAAAGGGAGATAATTTTGGGGATTTTATGCATATATGTGTTGACATTAATGTTTTTTCATTGATGTCAACATATTTCTTTATTCTTGGCAGTTTTCTAGTTTATTCAATTAAGAGTTTTGAATGGTATGGATAGTGTATTTCAGATCAATTTATGTGAAGTTGTAGAGGTTTGGTGCAATGTTTTTACTTGATCTTGATCAAGTTCCAGAGGTTTTCTTTATTATTTGAGGAAGTTATGGTTGATTTATTAGAGGATAATTTTCTGGTTATTTCAGTGGAGATGGTGTCATAGTTTTTGGATCCGTGAGGATTGGTTATGAAATATTTTTGGTTTCTAACCTGCTAGTGAGTTTAGGACATGGATTTGTGTTCTCAGATAAGATGGTTCATGATTTGGATGCTGGAAATCTATTCTTTTTAAGTGATAGAGGTCGATGTTTAGTGTTCTTGATGAACAGTGCAGAGATAGTTATGGATTCTAAGAAAGAGATGTTCATGTTGTTTTTGTGGTAATTCATGTTTCTTTCTGATGTTTCTGGTTAGTGTCATATTCATGTTGGTGGATTGCATTGGATTATATGATTGGATTCAATAATTTTTCTTTGACATGTTGGTATTCTTGCCTGACTTGATGGATAGCGTGTTGCAAAGATTTGTAGAGTGATCTATGGATCACATTGTGTTCGTGGATGAAAGATTTGGGTCCTAACTATTTCTTAGCCAACATGTCTTGGATCACATTGAGGATTGTGTATTAATCTTTGTAATGTTTTGTAATTAGGTCCATGAGCGACCTTGTTGTAATGTGTTGATGTAATATATTTAAAGAGGAAATCATTTGTGATTGTAAAGGGAAGGGGTGAGGGAGAAATGTTGGATGGAATGATATATGAGTGGATGTGTGAAGAGGTATGAGTGGAATCTAAAATAAAGTCAGAACATAGTTGTACTTCATTCAAACTGTATTGGCATATCAGAGATGCTAGATCAATTAGTTCATAATTTAGTGGATTGTTGTCCATAGTGGATTGTAGCCCTAGTTGTATTTTGGGTTGTTTCCCTCATTTGTATTTGAGCAGTGAGCTCTAGGAAATGAGTCTAAATGCATGTGCATTCCTCTTTGTACCTTTAATAGGGTTATATGTGCTAGTAAATCATCTATTGGGTTTGATCTCCACCATGGTATTTTCCCTTAATTGGGTTTCTATGCAAAAATCATGGTGTTGTGTGTTCTTATTTTTATGGTGCAGTTCTTAAATGTTCACATTAAGAAAAGAAGTTAAGAATTGTTAAGTTTTAATTTTGATGTGCAACTATTTTGGACACAATTAATTCACCCCCCTCTCAGTTGTGTGTACTGCCTTATTTCTACAATCTCCTACCTCAAATTGTGCGTCCTGAGGAGACTGGTTTTTATAAAAACTAGGTTCATACTAGATAACATCATAGCTTTTTGTGAAGGCATGAAATGTGCCCGCCAATCTAATTAGAATGCCATTTTTTCAAAACTAGATTTTTCAAAAGCTTATGACCACATTGGGTGGCCTTTTATTTTGGCTATGTTAAAAGCTCTTGGTTTTGGCCCTCATTTTATTCTTTTAGTTCAAATGATTTTTGCTGATATTAATGCTTGTATTACAATTGATGGTCACCAAGCCACTACCTTTGGCTTGCATAGGTCAATTCGTCAAGGTTTCCATTTGGAACCTTCCTAGTATGTGCTTACAATTGAGGGATTTGGTTATTTGCTTACCTCTGCTATTTCTATAGGCCAGGTTAGGGGAATTTCTCTCTCATATTTTGATAGACAACTTGTTAATGGCCATTTTTATAATGATTCCTTCCTCACCCACATTTAGGATAAAAAAATGATCATAATGCTCTTCAATGCCTTGGCACTTTTTGTTTGGCTTCTGGTTCAGCCATCCAATGGCACAATATCTTTTTTTATCATCAATCATTCTTCCCAACTCCATAATGGATTCTCAGGTATGACTAGAAATGGATCTGTATGCACCCTAAAATGGTCACCTAGACTTTGGGCCCCATTTATTTGATTTATTTATCCTGAATCAGTTTTATCAATAATCAATATTTTCAACATTATCAATTTCTTGATCAAGTCTTAATTTCAATCATATATTGGATTTTTATCCTTGGGCTAACCATTTTATCCTAAGTCTTTATTTAATTAAAAGGAATATTTCCTCCCCTTTTATTAAATAAAAAGCCCCCACTTTTCTTCTTATCCTAAGTTGCACAAATAAAGTATTATTCCTATTTTATAAAAAGGAGAAAAACACTTTTTGTCTCATATGGACATAAAGTCAACTCCTATAAATTCCTATTGGAGGATACTTGTGCACATGGATTGCTCCTCTTTCAAGCTCCACCACTGATTAAGACTTTTGCCTCTTAATCTCATTGGTCCATTTCACCTCATTTCTTATAAAAGGAGAGCTCTCTCCCTCATTTTAGGTCACTTGTTTTTATGCTAACTCTATGCTGCAGTAATTCTTGAAGACTTTGGAGCTTTTTGGAGATCATTGTTACATTACATCTTAGAGTTCTTCATTTGCTTCATAGTTTAGTTTCCATTCTTGCATAGTAGTTCATGTTTATGCTTTCATAGCTTAGATTTCACTTTCAAGCTTTACAATAACTCATCTAGCTTAATAGGAAGGGTTGTAACACATTGCTATTTCCATTTCATAGCTTAGTTTGTACTTCCATTTTCATAGCATAGCTTGCACATTTGCATTCTCATTCTTAGCTTGCATTGCATTGCATTTCCATTTGATTCTTTGGAGATATTGGCACTCTTTCCCTTGTCCTCATTCGAATCTCTCATTGTATGGTTGACTAGCAAGGTCACAAGCTCAATAGCTCTAGCTAAGAGCAAATTCATAATCTTGCAACTCCATGCATAGAGAGCTATGGATCGATTTGTGAGGGCCCATTCTTGAGTTTCCTTGCATGTAAGGATTCATAGAAGTGCACTACTTTTGTGTGTACAGGATCTAGTATGGCTAGGTTTTTCAATTTTTGGGAATCCCTTTTTCTTTTCATGGATCAACCTCAAAACTTTGGAATGTTCCGCTTTCAAAAATTCAAACCAAATTGGCATATTGGTTGCCCAAGCCTCTCTCCTTGGCTAGGGAATTTCACATTTATTCCAAAGTTCTCGCAACCAAACACATATATTATTCTTCTTGTTGGTCACCATAGAAATTAGCTTATGATAAGTTTGAGAGGCTATTGTGAGAATTTTTATGGGCTTCAAATATAGAGAAATGTTCTTTTCACATAGTGGCTTGGGAGTATTGTTGCTTGCCTAAACAATCTGGCGGTCTTGGTCTCATTTCCACTCACAAATAGGACCAAGGCTTGTGTGTAAAATGAGTTTTCCACTGTGTTCTAGGTAACGAGGCCTGGATGGTCCTTCTTTGCCATTGCATTTCAACCATCACAACCTCTAGTGTTCTCCATTAATACAAATGCAAGGTTTACCACTTGCATGAATTTTGGGTCTCCATGCCCTATGCTTTCATAAGAGAAACATTCATACCCCAAAGGACCTTTTTTGCACATATAATATGTCTCTCCATAGTTGGGAGGATGCTCAAGTTCAATTTCTCTTGACTCACTAGGATCGAGACACTTTTGAATTGCTCGTCTCTCTTTTCCCAGTTGCCTATGGTCGACATTTTAATCCAGGGAAAGCATTTGCAATCTTCACATTCTACCTGAAGATTATGTTTTATTACAGTTTGGTTTGCTATCACAAAACCCAAAATAGCACATTTTTCTTGGTGTATTCTTTTCCAAGGCCTTCCATTAGGTTCTCGCCTTCATCATTTGGGTATTCCAAATCCTTGTTGTCCTTTCTATAGCCAGTCTGAATCTTTCCTACACTTGTTTAGGTTATGTCGTAGGGCTCAGAATGATTGGGTTTGGATCCATGATTTCATTTCTCCATTTTGCCCATAATTATTTTCATAGCATATAGTTCTTCTAAGAGATAACTCTAGACTACCTTTTCCTTTTCAACAACTTTGGCACACTTTTAGAATGAAAATTTTCTTTTCTATTTTTAAAGACAAAAATGTGATAGTTTTTCAACATGCCTTAATTGATTCTAATGTATTCATTTTTTCTAAAGCTTTCATATGCAATAATGTGATGTTATAGATACATGTCCAAGAAAATAAGATGGCCCTTGTGGTGGCCCACTTGCAATAATTATTGCAGCATTGGGGAAATGCACAATGTGCAGTTGCTAGAGTTCCCCCATAAGCTTCTATCGGTTGTTCCACTCCTTGTGGCCACCATCAACGTCAAAGTTTGTCTCTCCTATCATACCAACACTTACCATTCTCAACCTCCTCACTACTATTCCCCTTGCCACCAGTTATCACTTCACAATTTGTCTATCCCACCATGACGTCATGGGTCTCTGATGGCATGGCCTCTGACAATAGGTGCTACTTCACCACACTTGGGTTGATAGGTGGTGACTCAATGTTGTAGTCAAGACTGGTAAATACCCATAGGAGATGACCAATCTTGCTGCCAACAGTCAACCCAATAGAAAATAGTGAGAACACAACAAGATATAATCAAATAACACCAACTTTCATTAACAAGAAACATCCAATACATCAGATTTCATGCAAGATGTCGAGTTGTAAGGCCTTCCTAGTTTCAACCATACAAAGAAAAAAAAATCATATCTACAACTCGATATGTCCAAACTATTCTTCCTCTAACTCTCCTTCCCTTCTAACTCCCTAAACAAGAACTACTACCTAGCTTAAATACAAGATCACCAACCACAAGTCAGCTTATTCGATCACAATCCCTAAGAATAAGAAAATGGTTTACACAGAGATAGGCGAGGATCCAAATCCCTAAGAAAAACCTCCAACGAATACAACATAATGTGTGCTCATAAGAGGAAGTCAGCCATGAGTTCAAGAACGTGGAATAATGCACCGCACGCAACCGCAACTCAAGAATCTTCACTGCAAACCATATCTTGCCAATCTAACCATTAGAACAAGTACCATTATAGGACTGAACCTAAATGGAAACATCGATCACCACAACAAGAACATAAGGATGCATGATCCAAGATATAGGTCCACACGAGTCCCAATAACCATGATCCATGACCGCACATGATAAATTACAATGATCTCCAACTGCACGACTACAATCCGCAACAATCAACTGATGATATGAAGAACACAACCGGTCAACATAGAACATTCCAGATCTCATGATCCATGCCACCTGAAGAGGTGTGATCATAAACATAGCCTCTACAAACTTCAAGGACAAAACCCTTTTCACCGTATACACCAAAAATCCCCGCAACTCAGTCGATTACAGAATCCTAGAAAACTGATAGCAACAAAGAATTGCATCTCAAACTCAGACATAGAATCCATCATAACTTACGTGCAGTAACTCCAAACGAGTTGTGATCATATGAACTGCCTCCAAATGATCCCATGAATATTACATCATGATCGCGACTACCAAAGATCCAAAGAACTCAACTAAGAGAACAATCACCCAACTGGTGACTAGGAACATAAAACAAATACAAACTGGTAACAAAGGTCCACTAGTGAACAAAATATTTTTTGGATGATGCAAGATTATCAAGGACCCAAGATGCTCCTGCATCACTCAAGATGACCTTCCTCTTCCAAGAGTTATCTCAGGTTGGATTTCGCTATCTCCTCTTGCCGAGAAGATAAGGAGGCTGAAGAAGATAATGTAGATGGCTAGACATTACAAGACCCTAAAGCAGAAAATGAGTTGGGATGGGGAAAGAAGGATGAACCATACCCTCCACCTCCTTTGACTATGACTTTAGCCGCATGAGGGTGTTTTGTTTCTGTGCTAGGCCTATTTAGTTTTATGTTGATTATACTTCAGGAATATGCCCTTGTTTTATGGATTTTGGACTTTGCCCATATGACTCAGAGGGAGTGACTATTCCTCCCACTTATTTTATGATTTAGTTGGAAAAAAACACATATTTTCTGCCAATATGTATCATGAGATCCCTCTGACATCTGTGATTCGGCAGATAAAAAACCCTAATTCTCTCCCTCAAAATCAGAAACTAATTAGAAAATCAGAGCCGCTTGGCTGTGGACAATCGCTATCAAATTTACACGTGAAATCTTCATAACCTGAAACTCCCGCTATCAACAAGACTGCTTTTGCCATCTTTTTCATGCATGCGAGAAAACGTCTTATACCCAGATTAGAAAGGAAACGTTTTATTTATGCATGCAAAGAAAAGCATTATACCAGATTAGAGAGGGAACGTGTTAGTATTTATATGCATTACAGTCCAAAAGAGTTGATAGAATATGGCCTCAAAAAGTATCTTATACATTTTACTGTAACCAAAAAAAAAAAACCTCCTAAATTTATGAAGATTATCTCTTGCAACTATGTGAAAAGGGAGAGATCCTCTTGTTTTTACATCCCAAATACATCATTGTTCAAAGAGAAACACAAGGTTATTCAAACTCTGGATATCAAGATCACTCAAATAATAAATATAATTCAAACACTGGATATCAAGATCACTCAAATAATAAATATAATTTAATGTTACCATACATGACAGACTATTGAAATCCCATTTCATTTGCTTATCAATATCATATTATATTAAAATACAATATGACTAATATTAATTTTCTTTTACAATTAGATAATAGTATGATTCCTAAGCATGTTTTAGTATTTTGGATGATAAAGCATGTATTAGTATGATTCCAGAGATTATGCACAGGTAATGCTAAGTAGGCTTTCCACAGAAGCTGCGGTAGATGATCTTTGTTCATAAAGATTGTATTTCATCTCTTGTAATTATCTTTATTTTAGTATATTATAATACAAATATGGTCTATAACTTTTTAATGATAAAAGAAAATATTAGGAATCTCAATTGTATTTTATTATTAAAAAATATTATATATCCTAGTTTCCTCATTCGATTTATATCTAGATCCTATTGAAGAGTAATTTCTTTTCTCAAAACATTAATTGTTTTTCTTAGTACCCTCTTCACATCTAATGTCTCCTGCAGCCACTTCATTTCTATGGCTAACCTTTAATTGCTCTAGGCAATCTTCACCATAAAATTTGAGAAGTGCAGCATCCAAATCAGCACAATCTACCAACCTAGTTTCAGTCTTTGAAGGATCATCTAATGCTACACAAATTTCAAATGTGCATCTCTTCTCAAATAGCTCAGCAATTTTTTCAAGCTCTCCTTCTGTGTCTTCAATGGGCTCTTTGAAAGGATTCAAACATGATTCATCTACTCCCCAAAGTTCTGCCACAGAAGGAATCTCTGCACAACCAAAAAAAATAGTAATATGATTTAAATTCTGCGAGAAACAAATCATTTAGTCTGACTAACCATCTAACTGCAAATAGCACAGCATAAGTTTAGTAGTGTAGATTACCCATTTGAGAAATATTGCATGTAAAGTTTAAGCCAAATCTTGTGCCAAGGTACTTATACTTTTACCTTCATAATGCATTTCTTTACTGTCCATTGTTTCCTATGTCTCAGTAGAAACTCTGCAAAATTTGCTACACAAAGAGGGAATCAAATCTTCACTCTAGCCTTGCAGCTTCTGTGGTGTTGTGGATCTGCAACAAGTGGTCTCTTAAAAAAATTCAATCTTTGTCTGAATTACTAATAAGATTATGAAAAAAATATGACACCCAATAAGAATATGAAATAAAATATGAAAGTTAATCATTATTGTGTGTAAATTTGGTATCGTAAGAAATAAGGTTGGACTACAATATCAATATTACAAGGTTTTTTTATTTTATACTAAAATCAAAAGAAATTAGAATAGAAATATTTGGAAATCATAAACACTGAACCAAAAGAAATTATAATATAAATATAACAAAGTTTTTAATATTAGTTCAAAAGAAGTTAAGGTATAAATATTAAAAAAAAGTTATAAAGATAAACAAATTCAATATATGAAAATTAATTATTGTTGTATCAAAAGTTGATATCATAATGGATAAAGTCTGACTAGAATATCAATACAAGTAAGGTCCTTTACGTTAAACCAAAAGAAATTGGAGTATTAATATCCTTAACACTAAACTGAAGAAGTTAAGATATAAATATGGCAAAATTTTGAACACTAAACCAAAGGAAGTTAGGATATATATATTTAAAAAAGAGTTATAAACATAAACAAATTGCAGAGATTAAAAAAAAAAAAAAAAGTGTAAACAAATTGCAGGCATAACCAAAATGTGAAAATGGAATAAGTTCAAAGTATTAGCAGGTTGATTTACTTAAAACAAAAAAGATAATTCTAAAACTAACAGATTTTCTACAGAAAAACCATTAAAGTTGATGAATAATCTGCCCAAAACCATTCTGAATAGAATTTGTCAAATGGAATTGAGTAATGATAACCCATTCTTGTACCTTTCTCTCTTGTCAAATCTTTCTTCCTACCTAGAAAGGAGGCCTGAATTGTTTTACTCTGTAGTGCAATATGTACATAGATTATGCATTTGTAATGTTGGATGTGGGCTTTGTGCTGTGAGGTTGTAATGAATCTGCCCAATTTAACGAGAGAATGGTTTTAAAAACAAAGAAGAAGCGGTGAAATGGGTCGGCAATAAAATGCTCTTAAAATAAATTGAGAAAAATACATGGGACTTCTGTCAGAATTAACTAGGAATCATGCAGAGAATGTAACTGTTACGTCAGATAAAGCGTCTAATTATGGTGCATATTCTCCATTCATTTTCTTTTATAATCTGATTGTAACGCCTCTGATTCAAGAAACGTTGCGCTGCTTTCAATTCCCACACCTTAGCGTGTGTCCTACATAGAACTCATCACATTCCCATTAACTCTTCATTTTTAAATATTAAAGTATCATTAAAAGATTGTAGTTTAATCGATTAAATAAAGATGATGGTATGTTTTTTTATTATGTTAGTTGTTAGAATTCAAAATTCAAATCTATGATATTAGGGATGAGATTGGGATTGAGCCCCAAACAATTTTGATAGAATGGATACCCTTTAGTTCTTAGCTCTCAACAAACTCCTAGTAGTGCTTTCAATTTTCACAACCTAGTGTTCATCCTTCATTAAACTCATCACATTCCCATTAACACTTCATCGTTAAATATTAAAAGAATCATAATAAGATTGTGGTTTTCTATTAAAAAATTATCAAAGGATTGTAGCTCAATTGGTTGAGCATAACTGGTAAAGGTGGTGACATGTTTCTCGATTATGCCGACCATCAAGGTCAAATCGCAAAGGTGTGATACAAGGAACTAGGTAAGGATTGTGCTCTAGACAACTTTGACAAAATGTATGCCCCTCAGTGCTTGGCTCTCGACATAGACTCGTGAAGTTACTTTGGTTTTCCACATCTTAGCATGTATCCTACATAAAACTCGTATCGTAGTATTCCCACCAATAGTTTATTTTTCAATATAAGTAAGAAATTATCAAAGGGTTGTAGTTTGATTGATTGAGTATTATTTGTGAAGGTGATGGTATATTTCTTGATTTTGCTCATCCATCAAGGTTCAAATCCCAAATGTTCGATATAAGGGATGAATTGAGAATTGTGGTTTGGACAACTTTGATAGAATGGATACCCCTCAGTCCTTGACTCTCAAACTAAACAAACTTTGAGTAATATAAAACCTATCATACTTGAAATAATTAATTATTTAGTTTGTTGACAATTAAATTTAGAAGAGCTATAAAGAAAGTTAATATAATAGTGTTGGTCCCATTGGAAGGATATATCTTAGAGAAAGTGCTTTGCAACCTTGAGGATACCTACAACTAGGGCCACCATCGCACAAGCGAGCTAATGCTTGGCTTGGGCAATGCAAGGCTTATTCGTCCTCGCATTACCATGCATTTAATAACATTTAAGGTCATCTTGATTGAGGGTTGAGAGTTTTTTATGGTAATTGAGTTTTCCTATTATGGGGACTCTACGAATAACCCACATGTTGAGCTAGCTACCAAATCCTTCCGAGACATGTTGGTGGCGAAGAGAGACATTCAGGCTAGCATGAAGTTTATCCCCCCGCATCAAGAACATACCACATATGCAATCAAGAATGGAGGAGGAAGAGGTAAGGGCTCCCCTACTCCATCCCTCATTGTCAAACCTAATCTCTATATGATATCTATTATTTCTAATGAAAATAATAGATTAAAATATATTGTTGTCTCTCTAGCAGCCCTAAATGTCGATAAAATTCCTTCTCGATATTATTTGAATAACTAGTTCAAAAATATTGGGGTGAAAGTACAAATATGTGTCACACTTTAGGATAAGTGGCTAGCTTCGGTCAAAACCGGTTTTGGTTGGACCAAACACACGTGGCATCTATGTGGCACCACACAACACCGATGTGGCTTAGGAATTTCGGTGGAAGCTGGTCCGACCAAGCTTTGGTTAGAAATGTTCACGTTGAACACATGTAGCGGCCATGTGGCCTGAGAGTTTCAGCCTAGAAATTGGTCTGGTTGAAACCCTGAAAACTATATAAGATGAAAAAAAGCTTTAAGCGACTCATTTGCATTGTACCTTCTTTCGGCTTTCGTGGAGCAGGGAATGGCTTAGTCGATCTTTGATTGAAAATAATTAGTTTTTTTTTCAAAATTTTGTGGTTTTATTTTATTTTTTATGATTTTATGTTAATTATTATGCGTTTTAAATAATTTTAAAAAATTGTAATATAGTTAGTTTATATTGTAATTTTTAATGCTTTATATTATTATTTAGGAAAATGGTTTATTTTTGTACATTATTTACTTTGTTTTCTTGTCAAAAACTAGAAAAATAAAAAATATTAGAAAAACATTAGAAAAATATTAGAAAATAAAAAAAATCTTAAAACATTAGAAAAATAGTAGAAAAAATATAAAAAAACATACACTACATTCATACACAACATTCAGGACATTATAACCATCTTAAACTATGACATAAACTTTAATAACCTAACTCTTTTATCTTGTACCTAAATTAAACCCTAGTATTAAATAAACTCTAGAACATTAATTGCATTTTAATCCTAATTAAAGTGATACCCAAAATAAACATCATGGCTATCAACCTTATTACTTACAACCTAGAATACAAACTTACTACAACATTAAAAAAAATCTCTATTTAATGACCCTCCAACAATAAATATAACTTGGAAAGGGTGACCTTAAAGACCACATTCAAGAGTTTTTAATAGCTAATTTAGATTTTTCTCATGATGAGACATATCTTATATGTCTCTTCCCCCATAGCCTACGAGGGGAGCTATTGAATGGTTTTCATGATTACCGTTGACTATCAAATCCTTCCAAGAACTAGTTGAAAACTTTGTTGCACATTATGCTTAAAATAGTTAAGACGAGGTCATTGTATCCAATCTATGTAATGCCAAACATGACAAAGGAAAATTCTTTGAATCAAACCAAAATATAATCTATACAAACATCTCCTATAACTACACCATCAATAATTTTTGAAAGAAATAACCACGTGTCAGATATCACTACTAGAAACAAAGGGCCTAAATGAAATGTTACTACACACTTAGCCAAATTTACAATTCAACCTGAACTACATCAAAACCTCCTATTGTAGCTACAAAATACAATCTCTTGGATCAATTAGAAAAAATGCCATTGTAAAATCTTGACCTTAACCTATCTCTAATTAAACCTTAATCTTAATTGTAACCCTAAGCCTAACCATACTTGAAACCTAGTTAACTTGTCTAACCATTAATAAATCTTAACCCTAATCTTAATCCAACCCTAGCCATAATTAACTTACATAGAAATTGTAATTGAATTAGAACCCTAAAGATAACCCTAGGTTATTTATCAAGTAATAGTTATGATGTCTTAAGGGGACCTAAAATAAATAACTATATTCGTGCAGTAAAATTTTGACCTTATCCTAGCTCTAATTATCAATTACATCTTGATTGTAATCCTAAGCCTAACCATACTTGAAACCTAGTTAACTTGTCTAGCCATAAATGAAGCTTAACCCTAATCCTAATCCAACCCTAGCCACAATTAACTTACATAGAAATTGTAATTGAATTATAAACCTAAATATAACCCTGGGCTATTTATCAAGTAATAGTTATGATGTCTTAAGGGGACCTAAAATTAATAATTATATCTATGCAGTAAAATATTGACCTCATCCTAGCTCTAATCATCAGTTACATTCTAATTGTAATCCTAAGCCTAACTATACTTGAAACCTAGTTAACTTGTTCTATAATAAATGAACTTAACCCTAATCCTAATCCAATCCTAGTCATATCTAACCTGATGTTAGATTTTCCTAACATGAAGCAATATTCTACAAACTTCGTCAAATCTATATATTTCATTCAATAATAGGAAAATTTTATTTTTCATGTCTAGTGTAGTCATATTTAATTGCAAAATGTACAATGAATGAGTATTTTATTAGATATATAATTTATGATTATTTAATTACATGATATACAATGGATGAGTATTCTTATGGTTTACTATTTAAGTAGATGACACATGTGCTTTATGTCATTTTATTTGTTTGAAATTGAAATGATTACAGTTTGACACTTTCCATTTGTACATAATTCTTACCTTTTATATTCATTACATCTTCGTCTTTTTCATCAGGACCTACGCATATCATGATTATTATTTTTCTATCAAACATGTTGATAAATATGAACTGAACTTTATTTTATGCTTTATTGAAGAGGTGTATAAATGTGGTTTGTGTACACGTATATATGCTTAAATTTTAAATGTTAAACCTAGTGTAAATTTAATAGAGTGCTTTTAAAAATTGCACAAAATGTACATGCATGTACTTTTTTGGATCAGGGCAAGGCCCTAGTTGACTACATAGATCTATAGGGATAGATACATTTTAGACCTAGGTTAGAGATTTATTTTATGCATATGTTTTCTAGAATTATTTTATACATATTCTATATACATGCACATGCATGTATTTTCTAGACTTATTTTACTCATATATTCTAGACATTTCATGTGTTATGTTTATTTTAGACATTGAACATGGACATTTGTGTGTGTTTTAGATATTTCATATATATATTATGTTTATTTTAGAAATATTTTATACATATATGTTATGTTATTTCATTTTATGTACATATTTTCTCTATGTATTTCATGTTCTTGTATTTGTCAAGGAAATATACAACTTGTACTAATTGGATACACACATAAATACATATAAGTTATTAAAAACAATTAATCTAAGTTCTAACAAACATATTTCAAGAAACATAAGTTCTAAAATAAATTAATCTAAGTTGTTGTCTTCTAGAAGTTTGGGATCTTGTTTCAACAAACACATTTTTAGACCTTTATGAAATGAAATGCACCTAAGGAAATGGAAAATATAAATTGAAAATATGAATAAAAAAAGTGACGTAAAGGTGCTAAAATGCCACATACATTTTGGATACTTGATGCAATTTAGGGGTGACCAAAAGCAATCTATGTTTTGGGATGCAAGTCTAAATATGTAAATTTGAAATAAAGGTAAGACCTTAAGATGAGAAAAAGGAAAAAATGAAGGTTTTTCCTTGGTCATAATGAAAAAATTAATCTAATTAAAAAATTTAATCTAAGTTCTAATTTCATATAACCTATTTCATACATATTTCTTAAGGGGATCTAAAGTTACGATGTCTTAAGGGGTTGTCTTAAGGGGATCTAAAGTTGCATTGTCTTAAGGGGATGGCTTTAGGGAATCTAAAATTAGGATGTCTTAAGGGGATCTAAAGTTGCGATGTCTTAACCAAAACCATTGAAAGCATAAAAAACATATATTACTGCATAAAAGCATGCATGATTTAGCATACATACATTTACATATCAAAACCATTTAAAGCATAAAAACCATACATTAATTCATAAAATCATACATGATTTAGCATGCACACATTTACATATCAAAACCATTTGAAGCATAAAAATAATACATTAACACATATAAGTATTATACATTATTTAGAATACATACATGCATATCAAAACCATTGAGCCATGTCAAAATAAATAACTATATCCAATATTAAAATCATCTCTACTTGAATATGGTCCAAATATACAAGTTCGCCAAAGTAAACTTAAGTCAAGAGTAAAATAGAAAAGAACCATTTACTCCGCCAAAGTAAACTTAAGTCAAGAGTAAAATAGAAAAGAACCATTTACTCCAACACCCCCCCTTAAGTGCACCTTAGGGAGTATAGTAATGTAGTGCATAGCTTATGGGTCCTGAAAACAAGACCATGTTAGGTACCCACATACAACTAAAATTCAACCTATCATAACTAGAGAAAAGGAGAAAACTCAATGGGAGAAAACTCCTCTCGAAAAGAGACAAAATAAGAAACTAAAAAGCTTTAGCAGAAGGAGACACCTATCACACCCCCAAAAAAGTACATAAGTGAAAGAAATTTCTCTCAGTGAAGGGTTTAGTGAAGATGTCTACAGTTTGATCTGATGTATGACAATATTGAAGATTAAAGACCTACCCATGAATCAACTCTTGAATGCAGTGCATATGAATCTCAATGTGCTTGGTCCATTGATGATGAACCAAATAGCAAGAAATCTAAATGGCACATTTTAATCACAAAATATGATTTTTAGCTTTCGAAAAGGAATACCAAATTTAGAGAGAATATTTTGAAGCCAAATGGCCTCAATAGCTACATTAACTTCTCCTTGATACTCAGCCTCAATGGATGAAAGAGAAATAGTACACTACTTTCTCGACCAAGAAACTAGACATGAACCAAGAGAGAAGCAATACCCTGAAGTACACTTACGATCTTGAGAATCACCTACCTGGTTTGAATCTGCATATCTCACCAAGTTAATATCCATGCCTACTACATAGTGAATCCCATAACTGCAAGTACCCTGAATGTAATGAAGAATCCTCTTAGTTTCTTTCCAATGCAACTCATGTGGCTCCTGCATGAACCTAGAGACTATGTCCACAACATATGAAATAGCAGGCCTTATGTGAGTTAAATATATGAGGCTTCCAACTAATTAATGATACAAGGTAGCATCAACCAAGGGTGAAGAACAAGAACCCTCAAGTTTAACTCTTGACATAAATGGAGTCGGTGTAGGCCTACAGTCAGCCATGCAAAATCTAGAGAGAATATCAAGAGCATACTTAGGCTATCCAATGAAGATACCAAAAGGTTACTGAATGATCTCAATCCCTAAGAAGTAGTGGAGAAGGCCTAAGTTAGACATTAAGAATCAATCATGAAGGGTAGTTTTCATTTTCGTGATGTGGGATGAGTGACTCCCTTTGATCACCAAGTCATCAACATAGAGAACAATTAGGAAAGTGAGAGTATCATCCTGCTATAAAATGTAGACATTTAGATTAGAATGACATCAAGTGAACCCAACTGATCCAAGGAAAGAATCCATCTTGGCATACCAAGCTTTAGGGGTTTCTTTAAGGCCATATAGAGACTTTTGAAGACATAAAACAAGTGAAGGATCCTAGATGAACCATTGTGGCTGCTCCATATATATCTCCTCTTGAAGGTCATTATGAAGAAAATAAATCTTTACATCCATTTGATGAGCTTCACATCTATGAGTTCATACAATGGAAAGGAAAATTTAGATGGAATTCATCTTGGCAACTAGTGCGAAGGTCTTAGAGTATTCAATCTCAGGAACCTGGGAGAATCCTTTAGAGACTAGGAGAGCTTTATGCTTATCAACTAGCCCATCTATAACAAATTTTGTTCGATAGATCCACTTGGACTAAAAAAGTTTTCTTCCCTTAGGAAGAGGGACTAAAACCCAAGTATGGTTCATTTCTAAGGAACTAAACTCTTTTTGCATAGAAGCATCCCACTTGGGGACACCAAAAGCATCCTGAAAGGATTGTGGATTGGAAGTTGTAGAAATTAAGAGATGTGGAGCTTTCTTAAATTGTGACCTTGTTCTTCTTTCATCTAAGGGATCACCAACCCAATCACCCATTGAATCCAATGTATGATGAGCCAAAAGAGGCCTAGTAGATGGAGAATCTGGAGAATCTGGAGGATAATCATCACCCTTTGAATAATGACTCGATAATATGGATCCTCATCATCATCATATGAAGTGGAAGAAGAATACTCCCCAAGATCAGGATGATCAAAATCCTCGGAAGAACTATCATTATGTAGTCACACTATCTCCATAGGAATGAAGGATGGAGAAGTGGTAGAAGAAAAACTAGAGCTATCCTCCTCAAAATGAACACTCCTCTCAATGAAAATCTCATGTATGGTAGGATGGAGAAGCTTTTAGCCTTTGACACCATTTGGATACCCAACAAATATGCAAGGCCTACTATGTGGATCGATAGAATTGTGTTTCTCTATTGGAATGTAGGCCCATGTAGGAGACCCAAACACTCGAAAGTGTTTGAATGGGATTTTTTACTAGTCTAAGCTTGAAAAGGAGTTACCCCCTTCACATCTTGATGAGGAACCCTATTCTAGATATAACATGCATAGTTGATGGCCTCTACCCAATACTGAGGTGCCAATGACTTGGATGTTGGAATGTGATGTTTTGGGGCACTAGGGATCACTTAAGGGTTGTCATTTATGGAAACACTTATGCTGGAGTGATCGCATGCAGAGAGTTTTGGTACTGGAGTCATAGTCTTGAAAATGACTAAGTACAAAATTAGGATAACAGTGTATTGTGGTACTGTTTTGGTTAGCAATGATAGTGTATGATGTAATATGGCTTGCGAAGTTAGTAGAAGGTATTTTGGGATATGTAGGTCCTTCAGTTAAGATCACATGTTTTTTGGTGATTAGATCAATGAGATGCAGTGATCTTGATGCAGGAGCATCCTAGGATTCTTGGCAATCTTGTATCAACCAAAAATATGTTTGTCTTTGAGGGTGGATTGTTAGTTTTGATCTCGGTTTGGTGGAGTTCATGATCAATTTGGGAGACTGGTTTCTCGGTTTATGTGGTTACTAGGGTGCTCGGTCTCTGAAGAAAACTCAGTGACTGAAGGCATCAGTTCACTAGCGCTCGATGATAACTGCGTTGCTCGATCATGCTTGACATGGTCGGTCGACTGGTGCTCAGTTATTTCTTCTGTTGCTCGGTGTTCTTGCTTACCGACTGGATTGTTTGGATAGATTGGCTTGGCTAACTGGTGCATTTAATTTGGGTTGTGCTCCTCATGTTATGGATTGATCATTGGATGTGTGGGGACCTAGATCTAGCATGTTGCATTCTTCTATGCGGATCTGATGACTGTTTGGGGCCATCTTTGAGAGTTTATTTATTTTGTAAGGCCATGTGAGAGCCGACTGATGTTTTAGCATTTAATATTTGCTTGTAAAGATTTATTATTTCATCAGCCGACTTATGGCTGGGAATCAGTAATTATAGGATGCTTGGGTAGTTGTTTAGGCATGAGAGAGTGGGAAGGAAAGTTAGTATCTTGTGAGCTTAGGAGCAGGAAGATTGCTTGGAAGTTTGAGTACAAGTTTAGATCTTTCCTGGGTGCCTACCAGTGTGCTGTGTGTTACAGACTTGGGCTAGTTGAATGCTGATGTTGGGGAAAAGATTTGGAACCTGCGAGATCTTGTAGACTATTACCTGCTTTGTATCTAGCCGTAATCGGGAAGGCCTTATAGCCCAGCACATTGCATGTAATCGGTGTTTTCATGAATAAAGACTTCTATTTCATTTTAGATCTATTGTTATTATTGTGTATTTCCATTGCATATTGGTTTGGCTGCAAGGTTGGTTAGTCCTTAATTGGATCCATCGAGCTTGACTGCATCAGATCTGAAGGTGTGAGAAGACAAAGAATCAGTGTAATAGGGCTCACGAATAGTTGCAATGATTGAGAGAAGGATAGTGGATATGGTAACGTGCTAAGTCAGATGGATGAATTATATTGCCGACACTTTGGTAATATAAGATTGTTGACTCTATGTTTATCATTTACATAATTTATTATTATGTTTTGTATGGTATTTGTGAAGCCAATTGGATGGAAGATTTTGTATTAATAATAGAGTGTTTTGTAGAAGCGATGTAAGAAATTTTAGAGTATATGATGTGATGGATGCAAATCTGAGAGTAGAGAGCAAATGCAAGATCAGTATTTGACAGAGCTACAACTGGAACTATCTAAGCAAAGGAAGTTCTTGTATTGTTCATTTTTTAGAACTCATTTGAGATAGTATTTTGATTGTAAGAGTTTTATGCTCGCCACCTTTAACCAGGTGTTTGTATCCTCTAACAAGGTTTTGTATTCCTCTAACAAGGAAATGTACTATGTAACAATCAGCTCCTAACAGGGCTAGATCTCCTAACATGGATATAATATTTTAGTGCATAGTTGTAGGTATCATCCCCACTGGGTTTTTTTCCCTTGGCCAAGGTTTCCTCGAGAACAAATCATGGTGTCATGAGTTATGTGTTGTGCTTATATGTTCTTTTCATTTCTGTATTGTTATGGTTTATTTATAATTGGTTGAAGTTAAAATTAAAGTGAAGTAATACTGATTCATCCCCCCTCTCAGTATTACCCAATCCTAACAATTGGTATCAGAGTTATTGGCCCTTGGAGAGAAAGCCTAATAGCTTAAGGGAGATTAGAATGGATTCAGAAAGTTTTCAAGAGAACTTTGAAGCAGCACTTGAAGATCTAGACAAAGAGAAGGCGTAGAATGGTGTATTGAAATTCAAATTAAGAAGAGAAGGTTTCATCAGGAAACTAAAGGAACAACTTGAAACTTCAAGAAGTTAGAAACAAGATCTTATGGAAAAGATCAATGAAGATTCAGACAATGATACATCAGATCAAGTAAAGAAGTTGGAGCAAGAAAAATAGCAAATCAATCTTCTTATGATTAAAGAGATTCAACATGAAAAGGATGCAAGAAACAAAGTTGAAGAACCACTAAAAGAAGCTAATGAGAAAATAGGACAAATGAATACTGAACTTGATCACTATAAGGATAAGTGTCAGGAATTGGAGAAGTACAATCAGATCATTAAAGGAGAACTCACTCAATCCAAATTGCATATTTAGAAGTTGCACATGAGCGGTGACAAAATTGATGAGCAAAGAGCAAGACAAAAACCTAAAGGAGATATGACTGGAGTTTGATTCAATGAAGAAGAATGTTCTAAGACCAATGAAGAAGAAAGTGAAGCAAAAACTAAAGAAAGACCTACTCATGAAGAACCTAAAGAACATATCAGACCTTTCAGATGTAGATGCTTTGGATGCAACAAAGTTGGACACATGAAAAGAGATTGCAGAAGGTACTTCTAAACCCTTTACTGGTTACTATTATAATTGTTAGGATTATGGACACAAGAAAGAAGATTGTAGAAAGCCATATTAGTCTAGGTATAAACAAGATTATGTCACAAAAGATTCAGCAGCCAAGGTCACATGTCTTAAATGCAATAACTTTGGGCATACTGCAAGGTATTGTAAGCTTCAAGTAAATCGGGATAGAAGGAGACCACCTACATGTTACAAATGCAACAACCCTGGATACATAGCAAATTTTTACAGATATAATGGAGAGAACAATAGAAGAGGACCAAGAGAACAAATAGGACCACCTCATGTGGTTATAAGGAAGAATGTTGGTGACAGTGGAAAAAGTATTAATGAATATATGAATGATTTTGAGAATCATTCCAAGAAATAATAAAGTAAAGAGGATGAAAAGATATGGAAGGTGAAAGAACTCAATAAGGCATTGGTTCAGGGAGAGATGGTAGATGATACTGTGTCTTTGCATGATGAATTATTTGAGACATCAACCTCGAGGGTTGCATGGCCTTAGGGGGGGCATTGGATGAAGATAAAATAATATATCCAGCCCCTGTGTATGATGAATAAGCTCATGTGAGCTTAGGTATGGTATGTACAAACACTATAGAGTGTGTGGTTGAGAGAACAACACCTAGAGATTCATTTTCCATGTTCCTGAGTTCTGTGTTGACTAGACAACATGCAAAGTTGAGCTACCTGTTATTAATGCACTTACTCAACTTGTGAAGGATAAAAGAGTTGGAAGAAAATTATATTTCCACCATTTTTTGGTCAGTGACTAAGGAGAGCAGATTTTTGAAGCATTTCAAGTCATCTAGCAAAGAGATTGTGTGATCACGTGAAGAAAAGTTCTAGATTTCAACGCATTAAAGGTATTTGTACTTATACTCTTTGATAAGTTATGGATGCACCAGTAATATTTGATGTTGTGGATAGAGGTCTAGGTATAAGTTTAAGAGACATCCATTTAAGTCTTGTGAGGATGATCCGGAAGGAGTGTTTTCACAAACCCTTGTCAGCATGTTGCACATAGAATACATTAGGGAATATATACATTGCAAGTATGAAATCATAGGAGATGTGAACATTTATAGTGAATTGGATTCAATGATAGAAGCAGATGGATCTATGGTAGAATAATTCAAGCACCTAGAGGATCAGTCTATCATTAAGCTAACCCTACTAGCCAAATTCATAGAAATGAAATGGTTTAAGATTATTCGTAGTAGAATCCATGATCAATTTGTTTGGATTGGAGAAAAACCAATTAAGATATGTGCACAGATGATTCATGATATAACACATCTAGATAATGAAGGAGCCCTTCTAGTAGCAGAAAAGAATATAAGGAAACAGGTGGAAACCCTAACCCATTCAAAGTAGGATAAGAGGGAAATGAAAATCAATGATATATTTCAGAAAGATGTTAGGTTGGTGGCAATGATATTAGGCTATAAATTTTTCTATACCAGCAGACCTAACTCGGTTTCTGTTGGAGTTATCATTATGGCCTATAGGATGGTCAAGGAAAACAAGAAGTACAACCTTTGCGAAGTTCTAGCACAATAGTTCCTAGAAAATGTAAAGGTCATAAAGAAAGATAAGACTAAGGCATTTAGGTTTGGGTCATTGTTAGTTCATATGTAAATTCATATCATTCGAAAGTTCCCTGGAATGCACCATAGGGCATGTAAAGATAATGTATGCACTGGAATACAAATCTTAGAGAGCTACCGAAGACGGGATTAGAATTGAGTAGATGGAGAGTTATTTGGTATGATTAAAATTCTACAAAGGCAGATGAAGGAAAGGTATAGGATACCTGAGGATTTAGTTGAAAGGTATAAGGACACTATTTGTTTCATGGTTGAGACTAATTGTGTGTGCTTTGAGGCAGTTATTGGAATGGAAAGATAAGGGACTGAGAGGGGAGGGGTGAATTAGTACCCTCAAAAACTTTTAACTTAATACTCAATCTGCATATAGTAGATAACTGATTTATCTAACTAAATCCATTGTTTGCAACATTCATTCAATTGACTTGTAAATGTAAAGTGCATAAAAAAAAAACAATAATTCAATCACATAACACATATATTTTGGTTACACAAAAACCCTTATGAGAAGGTAAAAACTATGGTGGGGATGACACCCACAAATTCTTCACTGCTACAGATCATAAAGTATGTCAGTTAAGGCTACAAGTTGTGATCACTTCTAGTGATCTTACCTCGTTAGGAGTAATAATAATATCGACTAGATCTACCTTGTTAAATGATTTAAACAACACTACTTGACTGTATATTCAGTTAAGAGATTTACAATCAGACTGTTAAGTCTACTATGTTAAGAGATTTTGCTAACTTTGTTACAATGATTAGAGAATAACAAAAAATATATGTAAATGACAACTAAAATTGTTTGAATCATATCTATGATATACTGAATAAATAACACCTTAATGTGTAGTAGTCTGTCCTCTATTGTGTTCGGTGATTGATTCTGAATAACCTGAATTGTATCTTTGCTTATTGCTCAAATCGTGTCTGAATTATGATGTCTTGAAGGTGGCTATTGCTTCAAGATCTCCTTGTCATCCTTCTCATGCTTCTTATGTAAAAATGACATGAATTACAATTATATAGCATACTGCTATGATTTCCATAACTGTCATGACCTAATTAGGTTTTCATCTTCTTAGGAAAAACCTAAGATCTACGGTATACAACATTAACCTAGATTTGACTATTACATAGGTATCATCGTCACATTTAATGATTACATCTACAATAAATAATCCTCAATCTTGGTAAAATGTTTAATGAATCCGTTGTAACCGTTTACATAGATAAATGTGTCATAACAAATTACTATGTTGTTTCCTAGATTGCTCGGTAAACATAGTCAATATTGCTTGGTAACTATATTGGTGCTCGGTGTCCAGTGTGCTTAGTGTTTACTGACGCTCGGTGCTCGGTATAATCTGATGCTCGGTATATCTGCTCTGGTGCCTGGTTAAGCCTATTTCCATTTAGCTCTCAGTACTTCCTTATGAATACTCAGTATGAAGGCTTGTTTGTTTAACCAACTAGCATAATGTAGCTTGAAGTTCTTCCTTTTACTGACTAATCAGCATAGATAATGGACTGATCCACTTTGATACTAATGACAACATCGTAATGCTCAAATAGAGATAACAATCTCCCCCTTTGGCATTAGTATCAAAACTTGTAATGTATATACATTGATATATCTTTCACTATCCTTACTTCATATATACATGAAAAAATTTCAAAAAATTTACATAACTTGCATAACTCCCCCTCGGTGCATGCTCCCGATATGTATGTAGTACACTTAGCATATAATTATACAATTTGACATATACATTATATTTCCCCCTTTTTGAGATTAATGCCAAACTCACAAATATGTACTTACATCTTGTCAAAAATGTGTTGATCGGTTTTCTTCAGAGAATCTAAGAGTTTTTCCCATTCCTCTTTCAAGTTGGTGAGAGCAATGTGCTCAAGACCAACTTGTGCATGCATGTCAAATATGTTCTCCAACACTAAAATTTCCAGTGTTGCAACTAAAGCTTGTGCTTTGACAATATGTCGCTCAATTATTTTCAAGTGGGGAAGCAACTCGGCTTGTATCTCGGTAATTTGATCACTTATTGTATCCTCCTACTTCCTCAACTCTCCTCTTAGCCACCTAAGTTCTTGAACTTTAAGGATATGCTTGTGAAAAGCATCCGACTCGGTTAAGGAGGCATTTGCATTGGCTTGGATTTTGTTATCTAGCTTTTTAATCTTTTCACTGATCTCAACAGTGAAACTCTCCACAGTGCAAAGCTTAACTAACATTTGAATTATGTTCTGAGTAATAGATTGTACATCGATGATTACCTCAGAAAGATTTACCTTGTTTATTGCTACTTCCTGGCTGATCTTTTTTGCCAATTTGTCTTGTATCTTTGACTCTACCCTTTCTTCAAGTTGCTTCTCTGCATCAATAACTAGGGTGTTTATTTCCTGTACAAGAGTGACAAGTTGGTCCATTATCGACGTGTCTTCATTTATCTGTACCTCAAGTACAACCTATCGCAAGATGTCTCTTACATCCTCAAGAATTTTTTTGCTCTTGCACTCTTTCTTTAGCTTCTCTTGAGTTGCCTTCCTTGTGCATAGTTCCCCATATTTTCTCAACTCTTTGGGGTCTAAAGTCCTCGGGTCACAGTCAGGTATTACAATGACTTCATCTAGTGTGACTGGTCCTTTACCATGCTTTTTCTTCTTCTTTTTAGGCTCTTGTGGTGAAACTTTAACAAAAGGAATAATGTCCTTTACCTCAACACTTAGTGTTTCTTGCCCGGTAGACACATTATCTTCTTTCTCCTACTCCTCGATAACTTGTGTGTCAATTGAAATAGAGGGAGCTTCGAATGTAGTGTCCGATGGTGTGGTCTTTGTAGGCTTTAGGTCATATTGGCCCTGTGTCTTTGCCTCTTTTTTCTTAGGCTCTTCTATCTCAGCAAGTGCTCTTGTCCCTTGTTCCCCTGATGTGTCCTTCAGTTGCTTACGGATTGAGCCTTCGGGTTTCTCCTTAGAGATTATTTCAACTGCTTCCATCAAGATAGGAAAATCATCCAGTATAGATCCTATTGCTGGCTTGGTAGTGAGTCCCTCATCTTGTGTTTTTGCTCCATTAATGGTAACATCCTCATCATCTTTTATGTCATCAGGATCACCATCTTCAATGTCCTTAATGAGTACATCAAGTGCATTATTGTCAATCCCTTGGATTTCAACTTGATTGGGTGCATCTTCAGTTAAACTCATTTCCTTGGTGGCATCTGTTGTATCAAGTGCCTTGGTATCTAATATTTCAATACTTTGTTTCGGTGCCAAGTCTGCATCATCTTTATGAATTCCCTTCCCTTTTATCTTTAATTTCTTCTCAAGAATAATGGCTAAGGCCATCTTTTCTAACTCTTCTCGAGCTTGTATAATTGAAGTCTAGACGAGTTGACTATTCTCATATATATCTTCTAGATTTTTATCAAGTATCTACAATGCCCGGTTCTTTACTCGAAATCTCTTTGAATATTTTCTCATTAATTCCTCGACTTCAAGAATTGACAATGTAGGAACTACCAAAACTAGGGATTGTTCCCTCATTCTTTTCTCAGTATTCAAGGCATAGGACCATTTCTGCAAAATTATCTCTTTTAATTCATTGGATAATTATTTGGAAAACTCAATCGGTACTCTCTTGAATCTTATCATCATCTGTATAATTGCCTCTTCAATTTTATTTTGATCCTTAGTTAACAAATGCTCAAACCGACTAATTACAGGATCACTCAATCCTCCATTTTCAATTATCTCTTCAGCTACCTCATCTATTGACCGACTCTTATTTACAACAACTTTAAATTGATCATTATCATCTTCATCATCATCTAAATCATCTTTTTCTCTAATTAACTTTCTTCTTTTTCTAGGGGCCTCAGTAGTATTTTTAGTACCTCTCTTCTTATATGTCTTTGTCACTGTAGTTGTGGTTGGCCTTATTATCTTTGCAACTCCTTTCTTTGGTGGAGGTGAATTTGCAGTTGTTGACCTTGTTCGTGCCCTTGTCTGCACTTCTAACTACATCTTCTTTGGAGTGGGGGTAGTAGAAATCGGTGTAGATTCTACATCATTATTTGACTTAGTTTCCCCACTGTCATGTGGTTTGTCAGAAAGAAGTAACTGACCTTTGGTTGCTACCTCAACCGGTGTACTCTCAGATGACTCAGTATCATCACCAAATTTCTTTACAATATTTTTCATCATTTTCCTTGACTTCTTTGTAATTTTCCCGATAACTAGGCCTATTTTAATTCTTCTCTTGGCGTCTTCATAGGTTCCAAACCTTTTTGCATTCACATCCTTCGATATAGCTAACAAAACTTTTATTGATTTGGAAAGCAAAATCAATGTACATTTCATATCCCATGGGGGCTAACCATTTTGTCCTAGGCTCCATAGCCTTAATCAATGTGTGATCGGTGTCAACTAGAAAACATATATCCTATTCATAATCTTCTACTAGTTGCCTTGGAATTCTACTCCAATAATTCATTCTGCTTTTAAATTACTCAAAATAATTGCATGTCTAAAACACTGTTGAGATTATTTCCCAAGCGCTTAATCAAATCTAACATTTTCACTATAATTAGCTTGTCGGTTGACCACTCTATATTACCAACTGATGGAAAAAATATTTTCACATAAAAGAACATGCAAACTAGCAGGGATCCAAACTTACATGTATTAGACTTCGCCAACTGGATTGTCTTCATGTTCTCTTCAATCTTCTTCAAAAGAAGCTCGGCAAGGTCCAGCTGATAACCTTTCTTGACCATTCGATAAGCTATGTCAACGGCTCCACATGGCACACTATTTAGTCTGCTTGACTGATAAATCTTATAACCGATGACATGTGCTGCATATTTTACTTTTGGGTCCTTGATTGTGTTGATCTTCATAGCTTAGTCATCCCACTCGGCTCCCGTGTTCTTCTCAATTTCAGTCCTTGGTGCACTATGAATTTCTTTAGCCTTATCAGTGGTAGGGTACCCAGTAACATCATGAATCATTTTCTTAGTTATTCTGAAGGGCTCATTCAACCAAAACTTTCCATCATGGAACTGACTAAGAACAACCCTAATCCATTTGCTCTGGAACTCTCTCAAAAAAGTTAGGGCATTCACCAGACCCAGTACTTCCACTTGCTTGTAATCGGATTTCAGTTTACCATCTTATCCACATAGCTTTTGATAAGTTGCATACATATCAAAATCTCTAATTTCTCCTATCTTGCAGTGAATGTATGATCGTACTTCCTTGACTAGTAGAACCCTAGGTGGTATGCTTGAGAAAGCTCCCACTTGATCAATTTTCGATGCAACTTCTGGATGAAGTTTGTATTGGGGTTCATTAATTGTTGCAGAAACAATAAGGTTGACTTCCTCCTCTGAAAACTTAGACTTGTTCACCTTTGATGCGGATGCCATAATTTCTTGAAATAGAGTTTTGGTAAGTACGAGTATGAACATCTTGGTTGTAACAGTACTTACATGAAAGTGTGGATGAAATCACTCAGAAGACTTTGAAACTATCCTCAAATGCTCTGAAAATCCTTTTCTTGAAATCACTCTGGAAACTCTTTGCTCTTCGTAAACTTTGGTTAAAAATGAACTAAGTTCATTGTGTATTTATAACTTTTTCAAATTCCCACTTAAAAGTTTTGCAATAAATGCTTGACCTACTCACAGCTTGACGACAACTGTCAAACTTAGTGAGAACCAACATATCAGTTAACATATACATTTTCACTTGGTTAATACTAATACTCGGTTAACCTTGCATAATAGTCACCAACGGGTAACTCCTTACTCGGTCTAGCATATACCGACTGTAAACTCTTTAAAGTCCAAAAATTGTAAAACCATAATGCATCTTAATTCATGCAGATTTGGTATGTGCACATCAAGTATAAGGAGTTGTATGTAAAATGTGATCAACTTGAAATATCAGTTCCATACATACCTTTTTCAACTTAGGTGGAGGTGTTGATGTCACCCAATCCAATGGACAAGGTTTCACCGATTGCATTTCTTGATTCAACATTATCATTTGATGCCTTTCTCCACATAGTGTTTTTTATCCTCATGATATCTATAATTGTATTTCCATTCTCAAAAAAAATTTCTTCAGGTGCTCGATCTCTGCAATCTTTACTTAGGTGGCCAACTTTATGCCAGTGTAAGCATGCCACACCAGTTCTTGTCCAGCTTCGAGATTTTCTAGCCCATCTCTTCCTCATGTAATTAGTTTTAATATGTCCATACCTTCCGCATATTGTGCAGTTAACCCATGTGTTATAATATCAAGTGTAAGCATTACTGTGCCTTCTCGATTGATAGGATTTATTCTATCCAGACTTGCTTCATCTTTGTCCTGCATTCTTGTGAGTTGTGTCCATGCATGCTGCAATTGTGACAATGTTTCTCCATGTAGGGTTTTTTAGGAGTCCTATTCAACTTAGATCTACATTCATATGCTTGATGTCCAAACTTGTTACAATTATAACAATGACTATTGAACTTAGGAATGGTTTTAGGTTTACCTTGTGCTTTACTCCTGTAAACATTTGAAGTGTGGTCCGGTTTACCATAGTGATAGCATGTCAATGTCTTAGGTCTCTGATTTTGGTTTTTATTCATTTATTCAACTTTCTTTGATGATTCTCCTTGCTCAGTGTATCCTAATCCAGTAGTACTTCCAAGTCCTCTTTCACTAATCAGAAAATCATCAATTTTCTTAGAACTATCTTTAACCTTTTTCATCATCTCATTATGTTGTTGATGCATCTTCACTTCATTTCTTAGTTTTTCATTTTCTTCACTGAGTACTCCAATATCTTCAAGTTTCCTTGATAACTCATTATTCACTCAGTTGATCTCTTGGCTTACAACAATCATCTGATTGGATATTTTGAAGTGATGCTTGGTAAGTCTCAGTATCTCATTTTCCTTCACTTGTAGTTGTTCATTCATTTGTCTTTTGTCTTCAACAACCAAATTTCTCTCTTGTTTAGCTTGTCTAACATTTTTCATCACATCAATCATTCTTACCATTTGTGTCTCTTGACCGATCTACAGGGCTTTCACTTGTTCAGTCAAATGAAGATTTTTCTCAGATAAATAAGAAATTGCACTTTTTGAACCATTAGAAATACTGCCTGAACTAGATCCAATATTCTCAAATAGATCATCAATTTCTTCTTCATGATAGTTAGTCTCATTCTCCAGAATAGTCATGTTCTTTCTCTAATCCATTAGCTTTTTCAATGCATCCTTAGCTTGCTTGTATTGCTCAACAAGAATCTGCATTTGAATCTTTTGACTCTCTATAGTTTTGTCCAACTTGTGTCTCTCCATGTTTAGATCTTTCCTCTTTAGTGATTAAACCTTCCAATAAGAGATCTAGCTATAATACCAATTGTTGGAATGGAAAGATAAGGGATTGAGAGGGGAGGGGTGAATCAGTACCCTCAAAAACTTTTAACTTAATACTCAATCTGCATATAGTAGATAACTAATCTATCCAACTAAATCCATTGTTTGTAGCATTCATTCAATTGACTTGTAAATGTTGTTAATATGATTTAGAACAACAGAGAGGGGGGGTGAATCAGTTGTTCTCAGGTCCTGATGTATAAAATAATTTTTCTTTAAATAAGATCAAGCAACCAAAACAAACTCGGTCATCACTAATTCAATAATAGAAACATATAACTCAGCAGTCCACTACCCAGCTGTATCTAACTTGTAAAACATAGAAATGTTCAAACCCAAAACATTCACACAAGTATTGACACCAGGATTTATAGTGGAAACCCAATATGGGAAAAACCACTTTGTAACATGCTACTATTATTTTCACTCTTCTGAAGTGAGCTCGGTTAAAGGCCAACCCTCTCAAAGGTTACAATACACACTGTCAAGTGTGACCTGGTTAAAGGATTTCAATCACCTTGTTAAAAGTGAGCCTGGTTAAAGGACTTACATACACTCCATTAGAATGCAACCTTTTTCAAAGGATTTAACATATGACTGTTAGGTCAACCTCTGTTAAAAGGATTTTGACTGTTACAATGGTTAGAAAGTAGTAGTAGTATTGATTTGAAAACATACAACTCACTTTGCAAATATCAGATCCAATTTCGTACACAAATGCTTGTTTACTGACTTTGAAACTTTGCCATCTCCACTTCTGATCTGCTTGAAACTTTCCTTCAAGCAATCACCACACTTTTCCTTCAGCCTTTTCACTTATACAGTCAATAAAACTTTACTGTTCTTCCAGCATCTACTTCACCCATGCATACACATACCTAATGCTTCGGTTCCCTTAATACTTTCCTTTGTTAGGTTAACTTTTCTTTTGCCGCCTAATCTCCTTCGTAGATCTTAGGGTTAGGTCAAATACATTGAATCTACCCGCTTCATGTTCTTCATCTCCTCTTCTAGAATCATCTCAAATATCATAAAGATTTACAATAAAACATTTTACAAAGCATTAAAAGCTTCCATCCAATCAATAAATAAAGTCAACACGTTTTACATAATCTAAGAATTCAACAATGTCGGCTCCAAATTTGAATTCTCTTCAAATATAAAATTGCTAATGCTCGGTCAATACTGTGATCATCCACTCAGTCTCCATGTAAAACGCTTGGTCACTACTAAAATTATTTCCTCGGCAAATACTGTCTTCCTCGGCAATTTACTGATACTCGGTCGACACTAGATTTTTGCTCGACATCCACTAACTCGGTCGACTCTGTCATAACTCGGCTTAAACATGATTTCTTCATTTTTGCTCGATTAAGCCTACCAGTTTAATCTTCAATCTTACTAAGATAAACAATACGTTGTCTCATCATTGTGCAACATAATCAAGTACACTTTGTAGTATCAAGATAACTCAACCTTTCCTTAGGTGCTATTGTTACCAACCTTTCTTTCCCTTCTCACCATAGATATAGTACTTTCCTAAGTAGCAATAGTCTTACCAGTTAAGGTTTGACATCAATGACAATACAACAATTGTTTCAATTGCAGTTTCCAACAATCTCCCTCTTTGGCATTGATGGCAACACCATATGATCTCACCTAAATAACACATGGATTACCAACCAATCCAAAAACTTATCTATCCATCAGAGAAAATTTATAATATCCTTAGCTTCATTCTGATTTAGAATTAGTAAATCTCACTTCTGTGACCATCAAAAGTATCTGGATCTCCCTCTATCCTGATCTTTCATTTCAGTTCAATCATCTCCCTTACTTTTAGTGTCATGTGTTATAGTACCATTTCAGTTCAATCTCCCTCTTTGACAAAAATGCCAAACAGCAACTCAAACATACATCCAACAGATGTAGATATATTTGTTCAGCACAATGTTTCTCCCTTTGTCATCTTGCTTATGACTGATTTGTTATCTTCATTTCTTCTTCACAGCTCTAAGACAATCCTAAAGTGTGACAAGTTCTGCATCAATATGTCAAATATTCTGTTGTAGCATATTTGATGCAGTGCTCCTAGCTTGGCTAGGTAGCCTTAGTTAGGGGAAGGACCCCTAGTTGACTTCTCAGGTACTCATGAGATTCTTTAGGTAAAGCTTTAGTGAATATGTTTTCCAATTGTTCTTTTGTATTCACATATTCCATTCGGACTTCCTTATCTTGTACCAATTCCCTCAAATAGTGATACTTGATTGCTATATGCTTGGTCTTAGTGTGCATCACTGGATTCTTAGAAATATTGATAGCACTTGTGTTGTCATAGAAAATAACAACAGGTTCAGTGATTTCTTCTTTCATGCCTATCAACAACTATTTTATCCATATCAAATTTGAATAGTTTACTGCAGCAGCAACATACTCGGCTTCAACAGTAGATTGGGAAATGCAATTTTGTTTCTTGCTTGTCCAGGAGACTAATCTCTATCCAAGAAAGAAAGCTCCACCACTAGTGCTCTTTCTGTCATCTACATTTCCTGCCCAATCAGCATTAGTATATACTCTAAGTTCAAATTTGTCATTCTTCTTGTAGTGTAACCCATAGTCAGCAGTTCCTTTCAAGTATCTCATGATTCTTTTCATTGCCATCATGTGTTTTTCCTTAGGCTTGGCAGAGAATCTTGTCACAATCCCAATAGCTAATGCAATATCAGGTCTACTATGTACAACATACTACAATTTTCCAATCATGGATCTGTACAAAGTCTGGTTAATTTCTGCAGCATCATCATTCTTAGATAACTTTTGTCCAGTAACCATAGGAGTTCCCACTGGTCTAGCATCTTCCATTCCAAAAGTTTTTAGTATTTCATTAACATACTTAGACTATGTAATGAAAATACCTTTCTTCATCTGATATACTTGTAAACCAACAAAGAATTTGATCTCACCAAACATACTCATCTCAAATTTAGTTTGCATTTCATGTGAAAAAATTTTACACAATGCATCTTGTCCACCAAAAATAATGTCATCAACAAAAATTTTGGCCAACAAAATACCTCTACCTTCTTCATCTTTCATATACAGATTGCTTGTGTCATTTGTCCTGGAAAATCCAATCTGTATCAAATAATTATGCAACCGCTCATACCATGCTATGGGAGCTTGTTTCAATCCATATAAAGCTTTTTTCAGTTTGCATACCATGTGTCTTATGTTTGGATCAATAAAACCTTCTGGTTGTTCTACATAGACTTCTTCTTCCAGTATACCATTTAAAAATGTAGACTTGACATCCATTTGATATACCTTGAAATCTTTATAAGCAGCATATGCAAGTAGAGTTGTTACTCCTTCCAATCTAGCTACAGGGGAAAATGTCTCCCCATAATTTATTCCTTCTTCTTGTGCATAGCCTTTACATACTAGTCTAGCTTTGTTCCTAGTGATTTCACCTTTTTCATTCAACTTGTTTCGAAATACCCACTTTGTTCCTATAACATTCTTATCTGCAGGTCTCAGCACCAGAGTCCAGGTTTCATTTTTCTCAATTTGGTCAATCTCTTCATTCATTGCTTGTATCTAGTCTTCATTTTCTAATGCCTCTTTAGTTGTCTTTGGTTCAAATTCACATAGTAAGCATGTTGGATCTTTTGTCTTGCTTCTGGTCTGAATTCCAGTGTCTCTATCTCCAATTATCTGTTCAGGCTTGTGATGTCTTCTTACATATTTTGCCAAAACAGGTTCAGCATTTTTCTCTTCTATTTCATCAGGTTCCCCAACAAGATTATCAAATTCAGCTTCTGAATGCTCAACAACCTCTTCCTGATACTCGACAACACTATCTTGTAGCTCGTCATGTTCTTGCTCTCTCTCGGCACTATTTTCTTGACGCTCGGCATCATTTGTCTATCGCTCGGCATTGCTTGCTCAAGACTCAGCATCAGGTGTAGGTGTGTTACCTGCCTCTTCTATTTCCTCCATGTATACAAAAGATCTATAATCTTCTGGTTCTCTTTTGCTATTAGTCTCATTTCTTTCTGCATACTCATCAATTTTTACATTCACACTTTCCACAATTTTGTTAGTGTTAGAGTTCAAACACTTATAAGCTTTACTTTTTGTGGAGTAGCCTAGGAATATGCCTTCATCACTTTTAGCATCAAAATTTCCATTCCTATTGTCTTTCAATATGTAACACTTGCTTCCAAAGATTCTAAAGTATTTAACACTCGGTGCATGTCCATACCATAATTTATAGGGTGTCAGATTTGTACCTTTCTTGATCTGTACCCGGTTAAGAGTGTAAACAACCGTACTTATAGCTTCTTTCTAGTATTTTTGTGCCACATTATTTTCAATCAATAGTGTCCTGGCATAGTCCAAAATAGATCTATTTCTTCTTTCTGCTATGCCATTTTGTGGAGGTGTCCTAGTTGTAGACATCTGTCTTTTGATTCCTCTATCATTGCAAAATAGATTAAATTCATTTGATGTAAATTCTCCACCATGGTGAGATCTGAGACATTTCAAGTTCCTACCTGTCTCCTTCTCAACCTTAGCCAAATACCACTTGAAAAATTGAAAAGCATCAGATTTTTCTTTTAGAAACATTACATGCATCATCCTGGTATGATTATCAACAAACAGGATAAAATATCTAGCACCACAGTAACTTTGTATACCCATAGGTCCACAAAGGTTAGTATGAACCAAATCTAAAATGTGTTCAGAAGTAAAAGATTTTCTCTTGAAACTTGACTTAGTCATTTTTCCTAACTGGCATTCTTTGCACATCACATTCTCAGGTTTCTTCAATCTAGATAGGCCTCTTACTTTCTTCTTCTTACTTATCTCTACTAGATTGCCAAAGTTAACATGACATAGCCTCTTATGCCATAACCAAATGTCATCAAGTTGTGCAAACATACATATTTCTTCAGATAGGTCAAGATAGAACAAATTGCCTCTAGTCTTCTCGCCACTTCCAATTAGTTCACCAGTAGCATCAAATATCTTAGCTTTCTTGTGATGAAATTCCACTTGGTAACCAATTATGTTGAGCTCAGCAACACTTAACAAATTATAATTCAATCCTTCAACCCAATAAGCATTTTCACAAGAGATCTTATCAATCAGTTTAATCAATCCTTTTCCTCTAACAAGACATGGTGCATCATTACCAAATATTACACTTTTACCTTTATAATGATGTGGGGTCTCAAACTTACTCTTGTCACCAGTCATGTGATGTGAACAACCACTATCAATAATCCAGTTATCATTCTTGTTCACATAGGAAATCAATGCAGTTTTCTCATCCTCATCAGATTCATCTTTCATTGCAACATAGACTACCTCAATTTCAAAATCATCACTATTAGTGTCAGTCTCTTCTTCAGCAATGTAATAGGATTTCTTACCTTTTCCTTTGTAGTCTTTGTACCTTCAGTAGCCTTTGTCATATCTTCTATCTTTGTGTTTGTTGTTTCTTTCTTCATCTTTATCCTTCCTGTCACATCTAGCATCTATATGACCGACCTTGTTACATGCAAAACATATAATAGGGAGTTTACCTTTGTATTTTCCTTTTCCTCTTCTCAGTCTTCTAGCCATAAGAGCTTCTAGATCTTCAAGATCTTCATCAGAAGTGTCACTATCATCTTCACTTTCACTTTCACTTTCACTGATGCATCTTTCTTTTTCTTTCTTCAGCTTATTTAGAACTAACTGTGACTTAAAAGCAGATTCAACATTTCCAATACTACCAATAGTGAAATTATCATAATTAGATAGTTCAAAAGCAGTCAGCTTGCCAATCAAACCTTCCAAAGTAAGCACATTTGCAGAGTTACATCTAGATTCCTGAATAGCTGAGATCTTAATAGCATATATAGGATGCAGAGTTCTTAACACTTTTCCAATTATGGTCTCATCATCAATAGTCCCATTTTCTCCTCTAACATCATTCACAACTTCTTTTATTCTACCACAATATTGTGCAATGTTTTCATCTTCATTCATTCTCATTTCATCAAACTTACCTCTAAGACTCTCGGCTTTAGCTTTCAGTACATATAGATCACCACCATAGATCTTTGCAAGAGTGTCCCACATATCTTTAGCAGTTGTGCAGTCCTTAATGTCCTCAAATTCTGGATAGCTTTGGATAGATGTAATTTCCTGCATTGCATGATTGTGTTCTTGCTTGGCTCTCATTTCCTTGGCAGTCAAAGGTGCAATAGGTGTGAAAAAGTCATGCTCAATATAGTACTTTGCAGAATCACCAATACCAACCAGAAGCAGCTTCATCAAGCTTTGCCATGCAGGGAAGTTTTCCTTATTCAGCTTCGGTACCTCCTTCTTATACATCTTGATCATTTGCTTCAAGTCCCTTTAAACTTACTTTCTATAAACACCAATAAGCAACACAACTCTGATACCAATTGTTAATATGATTTAGAACAACAGAGAGGGGGGGTGAATCAGTTGTTCTCAGGTCCTGATGTATAAAATAACTTTTCTTTAAATCAGATCAAACAACCAAAATAAACTCAGTCATCACTGATTCAATAATAGAAACATATAACTCAACAGTCCACTACCCAGCTGTATCTAACTTGTAAAACATAGAAATGTTCAAACCCAAAACATTCACACAAGTATTGACACCAGGATTTATAGTGGAAATCCAATATGGAAAAAACCACTTTGTAACATGCTACTATTATTTTCACTCTTCTGAAGTGAGTTTGGTTAAAAGCCAACCCTGTCAAAGGTTACAATACACACTATCAAGTGTGACCCGGTTAAAGGATTTCAATCACCTTGTTAAAAGTGAGCCTGGTCAAAGGACTTACATACACTCCATTAGAATGCAACCTTTTTCAAAGGATTTAACATATGACTATTAGGTCAACCTCTGTTAAAAGGATTTTGACTATTACAATGGTTAGAAATTAGCAGTATTATTGATCTGAAAACATACAATTCACTTTGCAAATATCAGATCCAATTCCATACACAAATGTTGGTTTACTGACTTTGAAACTTTGCCATCTCCACTTCTAATCTGCTTGAAACTTTCCTTCAAGCAATCACCACACTTTTCCTTCAGCCTTTTCACTTATACAGTCAATAAAACTTTACTGTTCTTCCAGCATCTACTTCACCCATGCATACGCATACCTAATGCTTCAGTTCCCTTAATACTTTCCACTGTTAGGTTAACTTTTCTTTTGCCACCTAATCTCCTTCGTATATCTTAGGGTTAGGTCAAATACATTGAATCTACTTGCTTCATGTTCTTTGTCTCCTCTTCTAGAATCATCTCAAATATCATAAAGATTTACAATAAAACATTTTACAAAGCATTAAAAGCTTCCATACAATCAATAAATAAAGTCAACACATTTTACATAATCTAAGAATTCAACAATGTCGGCTCCAAATCTGAATTCTCTTCAAATATAAAATTGTTGATGCTCGGTCAATACTATGATCATCCCCTCAATCTCCATGTAAAACGCTCGGTCACTACTAAAATTGTTTCTTTGAAAAATAATGTCTTCCTCGGCAATTTACTGATACTCGGTCGACACTAGATTTTTTCTCGGCATCCACTAACTCGGTCGACTCTGTCATAACTCGGCTTAAACATGATTTCTTCATTTTTGCTTGGTTAAGCCTTCCAGTTTAGTCTTCAATCTTACTAAGATAAACAATACATTGTCTCATCATTGTGCAACATAATTAAGTACACTTTGTAGTATCAAGATAACTCAACCTTTCCTTAGGTGCTATTGTTACCAACCTTTCTTTCCCTTCTCACCATAGATATAGTACTTTCCTAAGTAGCAACAATCTTACCAGTTAAGGTTTGACATCAATGACAATACAACAATTGTTTCAATTGCAGTTTCCAACAAATGTAAAGTGCATAAAAAAAACAATAATTCAATCACATAACACAGATATTTTGGTTACGTAGAAACCCATGTGAGAAGGTAAAAACTGCGGTGGGGATGACACCATAAATTCTTCACTACTGCAGATAATAAAGTATGTCGGTTAAGGCTACAAGTTGTAATCACTTATGGTGATCTTACCATGTTAGGAGTAAAAATAAGATCGACTAGATCTACCTTGTTAAAGGATTTAAACAACACTACTTGAGTGTGTACTCGGTTAAGAGATTTACAATCAGACTGTTAAGTCTACTCTGTTAAGAGATTTTGCTAACTTTGTTACAATGATTAGAGAATAATAGAAATTATATGTAAATGACAACTAAACTTGTCTAAATCAGATCTATGATATACTAAATAAATATCACCTCAATGTGTAGTAGTATGTCCTCTGTTATTCTCGGTAGCCTTGACTGATTCTGAATAACTTGAATTGTATCTCTTCTTACTTCTCAAATCATGTTTGAATTCGGATGTCTTGAAGGTGGCTATTGCTTCAAGATCTCCTTGTCATCCTTCTCATGCTTCTTATGTCAAAATGACATGAATTACAATTATATAGTGTACTACTATGATTTCCATAACTATCATGACCTAATTAGGTTTTCATCTTCTTAGGAAAAACTTAAGATCTATGATATACAAAATTAACTTAGATCTGACTATTACATAGGGATCATCATCATATTTAATGATTACATCTACAATAAATAATCCTCAATCTTGGTAAAATGTTTAATGAATCCATTGTAACCGTTTACATAGATAAATGTTCCATAATAGATTACTATGTTGTTTCCTAGATTGCTCAGTAAACACAGTCAATACTATTCAGTAACTATACTGGTGCTCAGTGTCTAGTGTGCTTGGTGTTTACTAACTCTCAGTACTTAGTATACTCTAATGCTCGGTAAAATTTCTCTAGTGCCCAGTTAAGCCTATTTCCATTTAGCTCTCGGTACTGCTGTTATACTCTAAGTTTGTACCTTTGTCTCAAGCTCTCATAGTCTTGATCACCTAGTATAACATGGGAATCATCTCCAGGTTGTGGGACCTATGCTAACTGAGATGAAACCTCCAGGTTTTAGGCTGGTTCCTCTTGGATAATCACCTTAATTTTCTTCTTGACAAAAAATTAAATCTTTTGAGGGAAAGGGATAGAAGGAATGCTTGGAAAGGGAAATGACTGAAAGCAAACTACCTACTAGGTGATGCATTGAAACTAGGGTTTGGATCTCAGTATGTAGGATGAAATTAATGAGAGACTTAGGTCTAGTAAGTCACAACTTACTGAATAGGCTTGCATAAGTATTTCATAGGAGGGGTCTACAAACAAAGAGGGTATTTAGGGAAAGAAAGAGATTCTTTCACAAATAATGACACTCCTTGGGGTAGACGACAATCTATGACCTGTAAACAAACATTCACCTCTACAACTAGGTATAGGAATGAGACAAGATTGTTAAGGGGTTGTAGTATACCCACAAAAGCATTCACATCAAATCATTCACAATAATACACATGGATTGCAGAAAGAAAGAAGGATCAAGAACCCTAAGATATCATTGAGAAACATATCAATACTTTGATTCAATAAGAGATAACTCACACAAAAAAAAGGCATAGGGACATGAGAAATGTCACAAAATATCTTCAATCTCTGAATTACCAATGGGAGCTTACAGAATGTAGAAGACCAGAGGATAGAAAAATGTCTCAGATGGCCTTCTAAGAAAAGATACTTTCTTCTTTACAAAATGGACTCTGAGCTCAAAAGCTCCAAAAAACATTATATACATACTCAATTGCACGCAGGCAGGAGTCAAAACCTAACTAGGGTTACAAGAGATTTTCATTAAAATAATAGCTAACCCTAACTTAAACAAGTCTGATCATAAAAGTCTTTTTGCAACATCATGGTCGATCAGATATTTGTTTACATGCCCATCTCTATACTATAATTGCCTGCAGATAAGCAACCTGGATTCATCTACTTTCCTGCACAAAGTCTTGCCATGAATGCATCCAATCTGATCTTATAGATATATAGGTTTAAAAAGATTAACTCTGCAAAGGTGGTGCCAAGCTCATTAAAGCTTCAACACGACACAGTACTATGTGAAATCTGTGGTGCCGATGATCAGATTGTCTATTATCATCTTTCCAACCACCCCTATCCTAAAGAAATAAATCCCAACAACTCAAATTGTCGTGCATGGCCGCAAAAGGCAAACCCTAGCCAAAAACCCTGTAGAGAAATATTTAAATTTGAATATAACGGCTAGCAGGTCAAATTTTAAAACCTGACCGTTAATGAATAACCTTCTTAGCAGATGAATGGCCTAGATGCACCTTTTAAAATAGTTTAAAACCCCTTTGACAAGTCAACCACCACCGTGGAAGTTAGTAACCAATCACAAGCGAGCAAGTCAGCATCTCTGACAGACATGGACCCACGATCTTGAGAAGTACCATTGGACGGTTGTCGCTATACCACTGAGATTAATGATCGAGCGCTTTAGATCCATGGTATAATGATAGCCATGAGATCTGATCACTTTTTAACCCCTTTAGAAACTCCAGACCCCATGGGCCCACTGACATCAGCTACGTTGCATTTTCCTATTCGCCCTAACTTCCTCATCAGCAAACACCTCGGTAGCCTTTTGACATCGAACCCACTAGAAATCTTTGTCAACACCTGGCAACCAATTATATTTGAGCACATCAGGACCCCGAGGACCCACCTAACAGAGCCTGAAGATAAAGCAAGATCAATGACTGTCACATGATCGCATGCTCTGACACAAAGCCTCGCGAACATATGATAGCCGTCGATCCTCTGTAGATGTCAGAGCCTCTGATCATTGAAAGAACTTGGTCCTATTGACAAAAAATATGACTTAGCACATGTGGACCAATCAGAATACACCAACTGTGCACACCTGGCATTGGACCCACAAAAATTCAGCATCTAATTGGATGACCGTCTTGAGATCACATGGCTCTAATAGATTCTTTGCAAACTTACGAGAGCCATCAGATTTACTTGACTGGGACCCCATTCTGACAAATCTCCCTGATACCAAATCTATGGCTAGTCTCATCTCCTCATGACCTTAAAAGATTCCATGAGATTATCAGACAATCGTCAAATTAGAATCTGCACCGCTGCCTGCAGAAATAACCCCGCTTTGACCTGGCGATTCAGTGAACAAAGACATTCTCATGTTCGCTTAATGCTTTGATGAACTGTGGTTAAGTCAAACAAATACATGAACAAAGGGATTTCGCTAATTCGCTGAATCATGCATAAACTCAGGGTTGCAATAAGCGAATGCCTGACTGAAGGAAGTTAACCGTTTCACTGGGTTGCTAACTATTAAGGACTTAATCGCCTGGATTAAGAGATTACGTGAACCACTACAGTCGCGTAGTCAGGGAATGAAAGTCCAACCCACCGGGGATTAGTAGAACTTGCGACTGAAAGGAAAGAATTACGCACATGGGAAATTTAGGGACTTAAGTTGTCGATAAAGATAATGACCAAATAGAATGAAGGCTAGGGTTTATAGGGTTTATTGACATAACGGCTACTTTTATGAATTTTTTTAGACTGTAGACTAGGGAGTGAAACAAATTGTAGAGACCAGAAGACATGGCGTAAAATCATGAAAATTTCAGAGATGCCTGGCAAGGTGAAAACAAAGACTTGGAATAGGTTTTTAGCCAAATTTGCATGTACATGGAAATTAGGGTAACATTTTGGTGATTTCTGCTAGATGTCAGCCTGTTAGACATGGAAGACCAGTGGCCTTAAAGCAATCCATTGGGCATGGGGTCATCATTTGAGTACAAAACCTTGACAGAGGGACAAAACTGGAACCAGAGGGACAAACCTGTGCATGGGCACTTCTTGAAAAGCAGGAAACTGACCTAGAAAACACGGAAAGGAAACCAAACATACCTAACTTAAACTAACCAGTACATAACATCGGTCAAACAAAACCATTTACTGTTTGTGAAAAATAACTTCCCATCCTTCTTAGATTACAATGATCCACATGTTTTTGGAAATCTATTAAAAGATAAATATAGGAGATATGCAGAATCACCTGCTTGACAAGGACTTGACTGATATGGATTTTACTCACTTGGTCAAGCTGATTGTAAGCACTATCATTCTGAGGAGGAACAACAAGCAGCAATAAGACCTTAGTTGGTTAATGGGGACAACAAGCTAATTTGTTTCATTCTCAGCCTCAGCTTTTGGTGGAATATCATGTTGGGATGCTGGCATAGTTTGTACTCCTTTGATAACCTCCATCCTGGCCAAATACCTGATAGGGAAACCATGAGAGATGCTGGACCTGGAGCTCTCCTTGATAAACTCAGGCTCTTGAGAGATTATTTCAGTCTGATTGATCTCCTCCTTATGCCAACTGGAAATAATTATCTCCTATAGCTTGTAGGTGTTCTCTGGAAGTGTGGGCTTGTCATCAAGATGTAGACAAAAATGTTCCATCTTGTCCCAAAATTGATCTTCTTCTTCTTCTGGATTCTCTTGTAGGAGAAGTATACCATTATCAACATAATTATCATGATTTGCTGAGAACTCATTTGTCTTAACTTGTTCAGAGAGAGCCTCCTTTAGATCAGCAATCTTCTGTTCAATGCTCTCCTTTTCTTCCTCGAGCTAAGAACATTTCTCAATCTGCATCTGGTAGCCTCTCTTATATGTTTCAGTTGTAGAAGCCAAGAATCTTATATTTTTCTTGAGATCCTACAGCTCTCTCTCATGAAATTCCTCATGAGCTCTCAGTTCTTTTTCTTTCTCAATCTGGAATTCATTGCCTTTATCAAACATGACCTCTATCAAAACCCTTTGGTCTTGAACCACCCTTTCACAATTATTCTTATAAACCTCTAATTCTTCATAAGCATCCCTCTGAGCTGCTAATGTTCTTTGAAAATCTTCCTTCTTTTCGACTATAGCAGCACTAACCTTAATCAAGCTTTCCTTGTAAACTTTGTTCAGCATTGCTAGATCACTTGCAAGGGCTGCTTGACTTTTCAATTGTCCTGCAATGATTTCTTCACACTGCTTCCATCTAGCATCAAACTACTCCTTTGCTTATGTCCGCATATTCCTTTTTTGTGTTTCCAACACCTCCTCATAGTGCCTCTTTTGTGCTTCCAACCCTTCAGCGAGCTTGGCCTCATTCCTCTTGTATTGCTCTGCTAGGTACCTCCTATAACCTTGATCCTGCTAAGCCAAAGCTTGTTGTTGTTGGATCTGGGCACAATGAGCATGCTCTTTCAAAGAAAGCATCTCCTCTTGAGGTTACTGGTATGTGTATTGATGCTGCCATGATACTGGAAGTTGGGTGGGTGGGGGGTAAGCATGAGGTGAATGTTTCTGCACTGCTACAATTGGATATTTCTGCATGAAATCAGAAGTACCACTACTCTGATAAAGTTGACCCTCATGAAATGAAGGGATGTCCTTATGAAAAGAAGGATGGTAGTCTATTTTAGGTACTAAATCTCTTTGAAACCAGTGGATGTGAATTTAGATTCGCTAGATATGCAAAACAATGACCTCTCAAAGGTCTACAACCTGCTAGAAGCGTATCAGAACCAACAAGAATTATGAAAACTATGACCTCTTGGTCCCACCTTAATTCTCCAGGTTGTGGGACCTATGCTAACTGAGATGAGACCTCCAGGTTCTAGGCTGGTTCCTCTTGGATAATCACCTTAATTTGCTTCTTGACAGAAAAGTAAATCTTTTGAAGGAAAGGGATAGAAGGAATGCTTGGAAAGGGAAATGACTGAAAGCAAACTACCTACTAGGTGATGCACCGAAACTAGGGTTTGGATCTCAGTATGTAGGATGAAATCAATGAGAGACTTAGGTCTAGTAAGTCACAACTTACTGAATAGGCTTGCATAAGTATTTCATAGGAGGGATCTGTAAAAAAAGAGGGTATTCAGGGAAAGAAAGAGATTATTTCACAAATAATGACCCTCCTTGGGGTAGACAACAATCTATGACCTGCAAACAAACATTCACCTCTGCAACTAGGTATAGGAATGAGAAAAGATTGTTAAGGGGTTGTAGTATACCCACAAAAGCATTCACATCAAATCATTCACAATAATACACATGAATTGCAGAAAGAAAGAAGGATCAAGAACCCTAAGATATCATTGAGAAACATATAAATACTTTGATTCAATAAGAGATAACTCACACAAAAAAAAGGCATAGGGACATGAGAAATGTCACAAAATATCTTCAATCTCTGAATTACCAATGGGAGGTTACAAAATGTAGAAGACCAGAGGATAGAAAAATGTTTCAGATGGCCTTCTAAGAAATGATACTTTCTTCTTTACAAAATGTGAACTCTGAGCTCAAAAGCTCCAAAAAACATTATATACATACTCAACTACACGCAGGCAGGAGTCAAAATCTAACTAGGGTTACAAGAGATTTTCATTAAAATAATATCTAGCCCTAACTCAAACAAGTCTGATCATAAAATTATTTCTACAACATCATGGCTGATCAGATATTTGTTTACGTGCCCATCTCTGTACTATAATTTCCTGCAGACAAGCAACCTAGATTTATCTACTTTCCTGCACAAAGTCTTGCCATGAATGCATCCAATCTGATCTTATAGATATATAGGTTTAAAAAGATTAACTTTACAAAGGTGGCACCAAGCTCATTAAAGCTTCAAAATGACACGGTACTCTATGAAATCCATGGCACTAACAATTAGATTGTCTATTATCATCTTTCCAACCACCCCTATCCTGAAGAAATAAATCCCAACAACTCAAACTATCGTGCATGGCTGCAAAATGCAAACCCTAGCCAAAAACCCTGCAAAGAAATATTTAAATTTGAATATAACGGCTAGTAGGTCAAATTTTAAAACCTGACCATCGATGAATAACCTTCCCGATAGATGAAGGACACAGATGCACCTTTTAAAATAGTTTAAAACCCCTCTGACAAGTCAACCGCCACCATGGAAGTCAGCAACCAATCACAAGCGAGCAAGTTGGCATCTCTGACAGACACAGACCCATGATCCTAAGAAGCACCATCGGATGGCTATCGCTATACCACTGAGATTAATGATCGAGTGCTTTGGATCCATGGTATAATGACAGCCATGAGATCTAATCACATTTTAACCCCTTTAGAAACCCTAGACCCCACGGGCCCATTGACATCAGCCACGTTGCATTTTCCTATTCGCCTTGACTGCCTCATCAGCAAACACCTCGACAGCCTTCTGACTTGAACCCACTGGAAATCTTCATCAGCACTTGGAAACCAATTATATTCGAGCACATCAGCACACCGAGGACCCACTTGATAGAGTTTGAAGATAAAGCAAGATCAACGGCCGTCACATGATGGCATGCTCTGACACAAAGCCTCGCAAACATACGACAGTCGTCGATCCTCTGCAAATGTTAGAGCCTCTGATCGCTGAAAGAACTTGGTCCTACTAACAAATAAGCTGACTCAGTACATGTGGACCAATTAGAATATGCCAACTATGCACACCTAGCACTGGACCCACAAAAACTCAGCATCTAATTGGACGGTTGTCTTGAGATCGCATGGCTCTGACATATTCTTTGCGAACTTACGAGAGCCGTCGGATTTACTTGACTGGGACCCCATTCTGACAAATCTCCTTGATACCAAATCTATGGCTAGTCTCATCTCCTCATGACCTTAAAAGATTCCATGAGATTATCAGACAACCATCAGATTATAATCTACACCGCTGCCTGCAAAAATAACCCCGCTTTGACCTGGCAATTCAGCGAACAAAGGCATTCTCGTGTTCTCTTAATGCTTTGATGAATTGTGGTTAAGTCAAACAAATACGTGAACAAAGGGCTTTCGCTAATTCACTGAATCATGCATAAACTCAGGGTTACAATAAGCGAATGCCCGACTAAAGGAAGTTAATCGTTTCGCTAGGTTGCTAACTGTTAAGGACTTAACCACCTGGATTAAGAGATTACGTGAACCACTGCAATCACATAGTCATGGAATGAAAGGTCCAACCCACCCGAGATTAGGAGAACTTGCGACTGAAAGGAAAGAATTACGCATATGGGAAATTTAGGGACTTAAGTTGCCAATAAAGGTAACGACCAAATAGAATGAAGGCTAGGGTTTGCAGGGTTTATTGACATAACGACTACTTTTATGAATTTTTTTAGACTGCAGACCAGGGAGTGAAACAAATTGTAGAGACCAAAAGACATGGCATAAAATCATGAAAATTTCAGAGATGCCTGGCAAGGTGAAAACAGAGACTTGGAATAGGTTTTTAGCCAAATTTGCATGTACATGGAAATTAGGGTAACAACTGCCTTATGAATACTCAGTAGAATGCTTATTTTTTTAATGGACTAGTATAATGTAGCTTGAAGTTCTTCCTTTTATCAACTGATTAGCATAGATAACTGGCTGATCCACTTTGATACTAATGACAACATCTTAATGCTCAAATAGAGATAACAACAGTGGAACCTAGAAAGAAATGGTGTTACCCTATGGGGTATGAAGTTACTTTTGAGATGTTAACCATGCAAGTAGAGCATGTACTGGCAGCAGAAATAGACCCTACTGAAGATAGATCAAGAACTTATAGGGAGAAATCAGAAAAAGTCAAAGAAGAAAAAGAAAAATAAAGATCAATAAAATTGTGGAGGATATCATTGCGAAGGTAGGAATCACTAGGGAGCACTTGAAAAACATAAGAAAAAAGATGGAAGCATCTTCCAACATGGCTATTGATGCACCTATTCCTTTTGAGGTAGATAAAATAGTAAACCTTACACTGGACATAATTGACTTATCTCCTACACATGAGAAGACTGCAGAAGAAATTATTCATGTGAACATTCCTAGAAGATCTACAAGATCTACCAAGCAAAGAAGTCCTAAAGAAAAAGAGGTAGAAGTGGAAAAGAAGAAGAAAGAAGAAAAGGTAATTGAGAAAGAAGAGAAAAAAGTAGCATAGAGGGATCCACAAACTCTGTGGAAGCCAGACCTTAAATCATTGCAGAAAAGAGTGATAAAAGATGGAAATTTGAAAACAGTAGACAAATATTATGAAAGATATGATTCTGAGAACCAAGAAATCATTGAAGATACTATTATTGAGTATTTATTAACTTTTAAGAAAAATCTGTTAGAAATAGAAGGGAGTATCCCTAAGGAAATGTATAGTAAACTAGAGATAAAAAAGAAGTTGGCACAATCAAAAGATGAGAAAATAAGGAACAAATCTATTGAGGACATGTTACATGTTGTCTCAATACAAGAAAGAGAGAGGATAATAAATGAATTGAAACCCTTTTTGAGGAAAAAATCTAGAATAGTGAAAATCATGGTTTTAAAATATGATGAAGTAATTGAGGACACTCAAAAGGAACTGGATCAAATCCTAATGAGTGATATGCCAAAGAAGACCTCACCTCCCAAGGTTACCAAGCGTACATCTTTTGGATTGGGAGAAAGTTCCAAGGTAGTAGAAGGAAGTGAACACGCTAGCATGCAACCAAACTTCTTTGTCTTTGGTGTGCTTGTGACTCTTGACACTTTGCATGATGTAAATGATCCATTTATGGATAATTTGGATAGTGTGATGGAAGTTGAAGTACAAGGATAGATAGAGGAAGAGAAAATAAAGGAGACACAAGAAGAGAAGTTATAGGAAAAAGAAACACAACAAGAAAAAAGGAAGGAAGAAGAGAATAGAATAGAGAAAGTAGTTGAGGTTAGAATGGAACAAAAACAAGAACCTGACACCTCTTCTACTCTATTGTTGGAAAGTATGGCCAAACCAGTGAGTGTTGATGTAGATAGCATGGATGTGGATGAGCTTATGAGGATATCCTTCATGGCCTTCACTAAGGCTAAGGAAAGGTCAATCCAGAAAGTGGATAAAAGAGTAAAAATAATGACTAGGGTTGTAGAGACAGTAAACAAACTACTTCCTACAACAATTATCTTTCAAGAAAAGGGTGAAGCTGAGAACCTAGGTATGGTACTAGATATATTTGATAGTCACTTTGAGTCATTGTTGAAGACTTCTGAAGATAAGGCAGAGAAGAGGTTCTTGGAGAAGAAATTGAGAGAAGTCTGTTAGTCCATCTCATGGGACTTAGACATTCTCAAGGCTACTACTCTTAAGGCTAAGAGTTGTGTAGCACAAGGAAGAAAGATTTACAATTACTACATAAGTCCTTGTAGACATGTAAAGAATATTGAGGAAATTATAGCCACAGATAGGGCTACACTTGACAGTCTGATGGACAATTGTGAAACATCTTCACTAACTATGATTGAAATGGATAAATAAGCATCTAAGCTTTTGGATAAGATCAGTGCACTGGAAATGGAGAAAGGGAGAGTGGTAGATAGATTTGGCTTGTTGAAGAGCCTAATAACCCTGAAGCTTTCAATGCTTGAGACACATCTATCAGAGATGGAAAAATTTAAAGGATCAATGTCTAAAGCTATACCTAATGAGCTTAAGGAAACAAAGAAAACATCATATGTACTGAATGGATTGATCCATGTCATTAAGCTTTTAATCAAATCATGGGCTGAGGAACTGAAGACCTTGGAAAACTCTTTCCAAGATATCCTAAAACTGGTGAGTAAGCACTAAATCTTTTTGTGCTTAGTGTACACACTAAAATATGCACTTCTATGAACCATTGCATGCAAGGTTGCTCAAGAATGAGGCCTCACAAAGCGGCTCATAGCTCTCTATGCATGGAGTTGCAAGGGACTATGAGTTTTGCTCTCAGCTAGAGCTACAAGAAAGTGACCTTGCTAGTCAACCACACAATGAGAGATTCACAATGAAGACAAGGGCAACAATGCCAATATCTCCAAGAATCTAAATAGAAATGAAATGCAAATGTAACTAGTATGAATTGTGCAAGACTAATCTATCAAATGAAGTGCAAACTAAGCTACGAAAAGAAGTACAATAGATTCTAAGCCCCTAATTAAGCTATGTGAGATCTAGTTTATTGCATGAAAGGAAATCTAATCTATGATGCCATGAATGTAACTATGAAAGCAAAACTATTATGAAATGCAACTAAAAATGTCAAGGCTTCAAAGCTTGAGTGTCTTCAAAGAGAGCTCCAAAATCTGCAGCATAACAATAGCATAAAATATGGATATGCAAATGAAGGAGAGAGCTCTCCTTTTATAAGAAATGAGGTGAAATGGACCGTGGAGATTAAGAGGCAAAAAGTCTTAATCAGCGGTGGAGCTTGAAAGAGGAGAAATCCATGTGCACAAACATCCTCCAATGAGAGTGAAGTGTTGACTTTTGAGCCTCATGTGAGACAAAAAGTGCTTTTTCCCTTTTTATAAAATAGGAATAATGCTTTATTTGTGCAACTTAGGATAAAAGGAAAGTGGGGCTTTTTATTTAATTGAAAGGGGAGGAAATATTCCTTTTAATCAAATAAAGACTTAGGATAAATGGTTAGCCCAAGGATAAAAATCCAATATATGATCGAAATTAGGATTTGATCAAGAGATTGATATTGTTGAAAATATTAATTATTGATAAAAATGATTCAGGATTGATAAATTGAATAAATGGGGCCCAAAGTCTAGGCGACCATTTTAGGGTGCATACATTTGCCCCTCTTTGACTAATGTGTGATCTATTTGGGAACACATGCAGTCAAAGAAAAATTGAAGTGTGAGATCGATCTGGGATCACAAAACAACTCAGATGTGAGGTCGGTTCGGGATCACATCCGGACAAAACATAAACAAAAGCTTAAACCAACACCGTCGCTGCTAGGTGCAAATCAAGCTTTAGACAAAACTATCACCGTCGCTGCTAGGCAATAATCAAGTCTAAAAAATGGGAGATAAGAATCTTAAATTTTGAGCAAAAGCTCACAAAAGATGTCTGAATCAAGAGAATCAAGCGATTGGGGATGAGAATCCCATAGGTACTGCCCCCTCGGAATCGAAATCGAAATCAGGTAGAGGAGAGACAGAAAATTGATAAAGTTAATCAAATCATAATCGAATGTAAGAGTCAAATAGGTTAATCATTAGGCAATAGAACATGCCCCAGCCTGACTGGAAAGATGCAGTCAACGTGAGGAATGAGGGAGTGGAATGGCTATGAATGAAAGACTAGAAGTTTGGAAGACATGAAAAGGAAGGAATGATGATGCCCCATCAAAGATTAAAAGATTAGGCCTCAAAAGATCAGCCAACTGCGCAGAAGGGGGGAAAGAATTTGAAACGTGATTTTGACTATGAAGATGATCTCGGATTTCGATTTCGAGTTCGAAAATGGATCCAAGACGTCGAAATTAGCTAGGGGTGCAATTTTTGCGCAATTCCGAGGTGTTTTGAAAATTAGGTCAAAAAGTCAAAATGCTATAAAAGGGGTCAAAATGTCATTTTCAAAAATCATTTATCTTTTAGTGATTTGAGAATTTCAGAGCTTTAGAGAGAGAAAATGGCTCAGCAAGCAGGAGTTCCCGTCCACAGGCATCGATTCGAGCGCGCCCGGTTGCACAACCGGCCACCACACTATCCTGCCCCGGTATGTTTTCGAAAAACTCAAGCTTTTTGGTCATTTCTAGCATTTAATAGCTTTTTTAGCACCTTTTTTTCAAATTTTAAATTTCAAAATTTTCTGTTGTGCGAAATATCGCGCGATACTTTAGAAGTATCGCGCGCTTTGGGGAGAAGTATCGCGCGATACTTCGCGTGCCCCAAAAGTATCGCACGCTTTAGACACCAGTATCGCACGATACTGGGCGAAAGATCGCGCGATACTGGGTGAAGTATCGCTCAACATAAGGTTTATCGCCCCACTATAGGGAGAAGTATCGCACGATACTTCTCTAAAAAAGAATATCGCCCAGTTGAAAAATTTGATATTTAATGCATTTTTGAGCAAAAATGACATGGGTCTAGACAATGTTACGTTTTTAAGATGTTTTATACTGAGTTTTTTTTGGACATCCATCATGATATGTACTAACAACGGGTTTGGTTTTGGCTTGCAGGAGGTTTTTTCGGCGCTCATCATCAGAGCGCCGAAGGTGACTGGGTTGCGGTGTGTCCGAGATCTGGATGATCCGGGCAATGCCGATATCAGGGCTATGGGATTCCGGTATCTGTTGCGGTACCCATATATCAGAGCGGATCATGGGTTGTTGACTGCGCTGGCCGAGAGATGGCACAGCGAGCACAACACCTTCCACCTTCCTACAGGTGAGGCATCCATCACACTGGAGGATGTCTATAGGATCCTTCGAGTTCCATGCCACGGAGAGCCTGTAAGTATAATCATGTTTTAAAGATAGTCATGTAAAATGTAATGTTTCCAAAAGATGAAAACTAACATGATTTATGTGTTGTCACAGGTATACTATGATCAGGACGTCACTGAGGGGCGCCGGTTGATTCAGGAGATGTTTCAGGATGTGACCATCCTAGACAGGCATGTCAGCTGGGAGCGACTGCTTGATGACTTCGGCCGAGATTATCCGGTGCCATGTATTGTGGCATCGATCATTTCACAGATCCTGATGACTGATCGCAGTCAGAAGGGATTCCCGCTCGGATGGGGCAGGCTACTGGTGGACTTGGTAGGCAGGCCCCGACGGATGGCATGGGGGCCTGCGATCCTAGCAGAGATGTATCATGAGCTGCATGAGATCGTCTACAGGGACGGTCGGACATGGGCATGTGGTGCCATCCTGGCACAGGTATGGGCATGGGAGCACATTGCTGTGGTGCGCCCCAGGGTTCAGCCGAGGGAGAGGAGGTACCCCTTTATTTATAGGTACATCGGGTTTATATCACATGCCCATTCAGGGGATGTGACCTATTACAGACGGATTCTGGATGAGATAGCCTCATTCACATGGAGGCCATACAGGGAGGTTGAGGTTTGGGGGGATGCCGTAGAGGAGCTGAGTTATATGCTGTGCAGTCGGCCACTAGTAGGTCGATATGCGGATATCATAGAGAGGTTTTGCATCAGTCGGGTGTGGCGGCAGTTTGGGAGGCAACAGTGAGTCTCGACAGAGACTACCACATATGCCAGGGCCAGAGACGAGGAGGGGCATGGGTGGCTACCCATGCTGGATTATCAGCAGGCTGTCGCAGAGACAGCAGCTATCAGGAGCGAGCCTTGGGATTATTTCCCAGATGTGGCAGACGCAGGGGCTGATGGAGCCTACAGAGCAGAGCGGCGGAGGGTACCATTCCCTCGATTTACAGTACCAGATGCTCAGGTGCCAGCGCCGGGAGGAGAGGGAGGAGACGGAGGGGACGGAGGGGACGGAGGAGAGGAGGGAGGAGATGGAGGAGATGGCGGGAGGGGGAGAGGGAGGAGGATGGAGAGAGGAGAGCGGTCGGGATCAGGTGGCCGAAAACAGCCACGGGGACAGAGATCAGCCACTCCTGAGGAGGAGGCGAGACCAGCTCGCCGGCAGGCAGAGGTACAGCAGGAGCAGCCTGCGGGGGGAGAGGACCTGAGAGCCCAGGTACAAGCTCAGGAGACAGAGATACAGCAGCTGCGGACCACTATAGCTGTGAGAGATCAGCAGCTCCTGGATCTGAGGGCAGAGCGAGATCAGCAGATAGCTGATCTCAGAGCAGAGATAGCACGCCGTGAGGCGATGGCACAGGCCGAGGCATTGGAGCTCCGACGGGAGTCAGCGAGAGCTGCTTACTATCACGGGTTATATCTGTAGGCCGTCCCAGAGGGTGAGAGAGAACCATCATACTCTCAGCGGGCAGGGGTATCAGACGTGGTACTCGATAGGAGAGCCATGCCTCCACCACCACGAGTTCCTCATGAGGGTGGTAGCGAGTCTTAGGTTTAGGTTTTAGATGTTTGGACATATTTTGAGACTTTTGATCCAGATTTTGGGATCTCATATTGTATATCATGATATTTATTGATTTATGAGATTACTGGATGTTTGATGTATCATGTGTATTTGTCTCACTTGTGATGGATGTATCAGTTTATGTATATTGTCTTGTCATTTTGCTCAAAAATGCTTATGTATGTGCTTATGTATGTTCTCTCTCATAGTTGTATGTTTAATTCTCATATGTATGATGTGGACTTATGTTTTTTGAAAATGACGGTTTGTAATATAGATATGATGATGTGATTAACCCCTTGTGATGAACAGGAACAGGTTCGAGATGAAAAAGACAAGGAGCAAAAGACATGATCAAGAAGGAGAGAAAGTGAGCGCAGTTGACTAACAGGTCCATGTAGGATGAAAAGGAGAGCTCTCTCCATGTGCAAGATGCAAGACTAGACTAACATGAACCTAAAAATGCAAACTACTATGAAAGTGGTTGACTTGCAAGGTCACAACGCTTATAGACATCTAATTATCATCATCGAGCGTTATTGGTAGTGTCATAAGATCATACAATGCACACTAGCATAACTATGTGGATATGAATATGATCTTTATCAGATAGAAATGTGGAAATCTCACCTAGGCATCAAAGACATGGAGGTCAAGATGACTAATGTAGTGAGATCACCTAAATTTGATATGGCGAGATTATGCTTGTATCAAGACACATGAAAGTCAGGATAGCTAAAAGCATGCACTCGCAAAATAGTCAAGGATAATACCTTGTTAATCCATAGTGTCAAGTAAGACCAGCATAAATGCTCATGACAATTAGGACCAACAAAATATACCCACAAGCAGATAAAGAAAGAAAACATGTTCTCATACCCTCAGTCTTCTAGCTATGCATCATCGAAAACTTCTCAGGGAGAGACCACTCATCAAAGAAATCCTCATAGTCAGCACACAAAGAAAAATAAAGTCACCATATCGTCAGCGAGTTAATTGTTTAAGTGTGTGTGTGTTGGTCATAGAGTCAAACTCTGAGTATCATATCTGCTAATGAGAAATATCGCATCATACTTTAGACTATTGGGTAAGACATCTGATAAGTGTTAAGAAACACTCGATGCAAGGGTAGTGTTGAAAAACACTGTTTGGGGTGGTGTTAAAAAACACATGTTGTGAAATGCCCCAAGAGACAAGCGCACCAAAAGGACCTATGCGAATAGTTATGCCCCCTAGACAAAGACAAAGACCAATTCCAGACTAGGCCAAAGGATGGAAAGTGGCTAAGTGTCAAGTACGCATGCTAACAAATAGGGGTGCAAAGGCCTCAAGTAGCGCCTGTTTCTAGGTTTTCACCACTTGGAATCATTTTTCATTTTTTCATTTTTTTGTATTTTTGCTACCAAGGCGCCTATTGCTAGGTTTTCACCAAGGTACTTTTTCTATTTTTTTTTTATTTTTTAGAATATTTTGATTTTTTGTGTATTTTTTTCAGGACATTTTATGCTTTGTAGGATTTTTTCAGCATCATATATGAATTTTTTTGGTATTTTTTCAGGACCATAAAATATATACAAAGGATGCCCCCAGACAGAATAGGCATTAAACTCATGAGCAAAATCACATCGTGCAGTCCCAATATCTAGCAATGTGAGGGACAAGATGGATGAGCAAGCTGGTGGAGACAAGGAGAATGAAAGCGAACGGAGGGAAGAAATCCTCAAGGTCAAACTCTTCAAGAATACCCAAGCTAGGGAAAAAAAATTATCATGTAAAGCGCATTTGGACAAGCAATGAAAGGCCAGCATAGGATAAGCCACAAAAGTGCACTGCAAAAGAAGGGAGGATGCAGTCCAAAGGAGTAGACATGTCAAGAGGCTTCATATCATCACATTTTACTTTTTTGTTTAGATCAAGATGAAAGGGGAAAAGGATAGCGAAAGGCTAGAATGAATGGAGGAAAATGAAGATGAAGGTTAGACATGAATGGAATGAAAGCAAGATCATCATAAGATAGCTCACAAAATAGCCAAATGTTCATGTATAGATCAACATTGTCAAGATCAAAGAGAGAAGATGAAATGGATGAAATATGTAGAAGAACTACGCATGATGCTTGATTGCTAGGTTTTCATCATGGTACTTATCCAAGGTGCCACAAGGGAGTGGTTTTCACCATAGGATGAATTTATTTCTCTTTACTTTTGCTACCAAGGTGCCTGTTTCCAGGTTTTCACCATGGCACATTTTCAATTTTTTTTTTTATAAATTTTTTGCTATTTTTTAAATTTTTCCATTTTTTTGAATTTTATAATTTTTTGGAAGAAAGCAAGCTTTTAGGATAATGCTCCTTGAAAGGATAAACCATGATATGTCAATGATTCAAAATGATATGCTCAAAGATCCTGAAGGGGAAAGGAAGACGCATGAGGAATAGGCAAATGAGGAAAAAAAAAAAGAGAGAAGGTAGAAGGATAATGAATGGAAGGAATGTGAAAAGGATAGCTGGAAAGAAGGCAAGATCAACATCGACACACACCTTGAGGGGTGGCGGGAAAAATGGAGGAAACGTAAACCATATTCTGGTCCAAATGTGAACCATATTCTAGTTCATTATTGCTATCTGACTCCTCAAAGAGAGGATTGGTGTGCTTGTTATAATTCTCAAATGTGAATGGAGAAATACGAGAAGGAATATGGCAAATGGTTAGCAGAGGTTGCGGTTTAGGTGCATGGAATGGAAGAATGTTTTTGGAAAAAGATGAAGTGGAAGCCTTTGGAAGCTTGAATGTTAATTTCACTTTTTGTTCAACATGAGACTCTTTCAAGAGAGATTTTGGAATCCATATAGCCTTAGGCTTTTCATTTCCTTTTGATAATTTAGAGAGAATATCTTCAATGATGGGTTTTGGAACCCATACTTGTCTTGTAGTTTTCTTCTTAGATATCTCTTTTGACTTTATATATCCATGTCGATTAGAGGGGACATGGTGATCTTCTTTTTTTGATGGATTCTTGTATTGCTTCTTTTTCTTGTGTTGAACATTCAAGTTACTTCCAAAAGACTTGGGACTTATGGAAGAAGAAGGATGATACGACTGGTTTAGATGGGTGGGTGGATGAAAAGGATTCAAGGGTATGTACCTATGTTGATCTTGAGGAAAGATAGGAGATGGAGGGACGTAAGGACCCAAAATGGATGACGAATTAGAAGAATTAGGAGGGGAAAGTGAAGGGACATAAGGACCCAAAATGGAAGGAAGATGTGAAGCCCTTAGTATTGGTGGAGGAGGTCCAAGGATGGAAGTGGAAGATGCAAAAGGATAATTAATAAGTTCATTAGCATCTATATGACAACCAAGGACATCAGGACCTTTAGAGTGAGCATTAGGATTTACAATAGGATCATGAACATCTTGAATAGGAGCAACTTCTTTGATAGGATTGTTCAGAGCTTGCAAAGACTTAGGAAGAGTAGAAAGCGGAAATGAACATGGAATGGTAGAATAAGAAGATGGAAGACTTTGATTTTGACAATGATTGTTGGGTAGCATAAGCGTATCAACTTTTTCTAGATTTTCAATAGGCTCAACATTGGAAGTAACAACACCATTTTTAATAACTTTAATGGAAGTATCATCTTTAGAAAGCGCAAGCATAGTAAGGTTATTTTGATTTTCAATAAGCTCAATGGTGCAAGTAGTAAATTGATCTTGCTTAGGAGAAGATTTAAGACATGGTGGAATGAATGAGGAAGGGCGTAAAGGATCGAAAGAACCATGAAATGAATGAGAGATATCATGAAAAGAATTGGATGACATGGAGGGTTCTTGATCTTGATCTTTCTTTATATTCTCTTCTTTATCATTTTTAGAGTCATCTTGACATGGAGCCACTTCTAAGGACAAGGAAGCAGGTTGGAATTGTATGGAAGACTTTGGAAGAGATGGTGAAGGACTAGCTGAAATAGGCATTATAGCGCATGAAGGCTTAGAATCTTTAGGTTTAGCATTATTAAAAGTATTTGCAGCCAAGTGAAGGTTATCTTGAGTATCTTTAAGAGGTGGCCCTTGAGGATAACTATATGGAACCGCATGGAAAGCATTAGGATCTTTGTTGGATGAAGGATTTGTGCTCTTAAGGCTCCTTGAAGGCTTTGTGAAAGATTTGGAAGACTTAGCAGCTTTAGGAGATGTGTGGATGTTGGAGGAAGTAGAGGATGGAAGGGAACCATCACAAGACAAAGGTTCAACATTAACATGATTTTGCTTGAGAGTGAGATCTTTATTTTCAGCATGAGAGTTTTTAGACAAGACATGCTCATAGTATCTTCGTTTATAATCAGCACGGAAATCTTTCTCTTCCTCAATAGAAGTAGATGTATCATATTGTTCACAACAAATATCATAATTTCTCTCAAAATCAGAATCATATGGATCACCATCACAATCTATCCAATAGGATGACCCTTTAGTAAGCCTAAGCACACGACGAGGAGGACTCTTAGGAATAGAGTAGTCATAAGTATTGCTACATTGTCCATCATCATAGTCATCATAGTCATCAAAGGTAGGTGTGTCACTCTTTGTGGAAGAGACATCACAAGGACTATCACGTTGCTGTTTATGGTATGTCTTCTGAAGAGAAGTAAGACTCTTAGGAGAAGTAGAAGAAGAATGAGATCGTGAAGAAGAGGAAAATGAAGACCTAGTGGAAGAAGAATACTTGGATAATGAGGAATTCGAATGATGTTTAGAAGAGTCATGATAAGATTTGGAAGATGAAGAATGTGAATAGTGTTTAGAAGAATCATGATAAGATTTAGAAGATGAAGAATGAGAATGATGTCTGGAAGAGTCATGATAAGACTTGGAAGGTGAAGAAGAATGAGAAGATTTAGATGATGAAGAATGTTTGGAAGAAGAAGATTGTGATATGATCATGTTTATGATTCTAGCAAAGGCATCTGATTTAATCATCTTTTCTTTTATTTTTGCTATAAATTCATCACTCATGAGAATTTTGGAGGAACAACACTTTTCGAATATGTCAATGAGCTCAAGATCATCTATTCTTAATAAAGGTTCCAAAGCTAGATAGTCAAGATTCATGGTTGTAGAAGAGAAGTAATCAAGCATGGAAGAAATGAATAGAAGAGAAGAAAGTAGATTAGATAGTAAGAGGAAAAGAATCAAGAAGAAGAAGAAGAATTTCCCATGGGAATAGAAGACTTCAGAAGAACATGGGAAATGGAGAAGAAAGAAGAAGACTAAGAGCCATCTTGTGCAATTGATACCATAACATTCATTGAGATGTTGAGCAACATGACAACACCTAGGATCTAAGATCTGGACTGACCAAGGAAGACTGGTAATAGGATGACCTCAAAAAATGTCAACACCAAACTAGGATAATCAAAGTTCTCTATTGTCCAAAGAGAAATGAAAAGATAGAAGCAGGGGCTTTACCAACACTGTCAAAGAGGTGCTTCAAATCAAAGGGTGACTACCCTTGCACTTTTGAACCAGGAGGTTGGGCTAGGCCAAAATATAATTAAAATTGAGATTAAATGAAAATTATTTGGACAATAAGAGTACGAGAATTTCCCAAGAATGTAGCTCACAATTATAGAGATAAACTTTCTCACCAAGAACAACCTTCTAATGTGATATTTCTCTTTGGCCAATGTGATACTGACGTTGATCTTGACCAATTTGTGCAAAATTTTGATTTTTTTAAGGTCTAATTTCAAGTTTTCGAATGTGAGGGTAAAAATGTTTGATTTCTATCACAAATTCAATAGCAATTGGACAGGTTTGCAAATAGTAGGGGATCAAACATGTCTCCAAACACTTGAAACAAGGGCAAAAGCAACCTTGCCAAGACAAGCACTTGTGATATCAAAATTGAAAAAGCACCCTATGAATGCTACCGATTGTTTGTATGTCAAGATCATTTACACTAGTATCACACAATCGAAGACACTTCAAGCAATATCTACCTACAAGACAAGGCTCATTACTCATCAACTTAGCCCACAACTTGATGCCCCCTTGCCTCACACCAAGTGGTTGCCCACAAGAGATATTGGCTTTGTCGTGGAAGTGTCAAACGACACAACCAAAGGGACACATATGGTGAGTATCTTGGGGTGATCCGGGTTATTCCACTTGGATCAATCCTTGCACTAAGAAGATAAGCGGCTAAAAGAGGGTGGCTTCTATCTAATGGTTCTTAATAAGAATTTCCGTTCACAACACCCCTCTTGCTCCTCATAAAGGACTAGGACCTCGCGGCCTCAAGAGTACCTTAAGCATTCTTGTTCAATGTTTTCCTCATGGTCGCAATCCCATGAGCTACTCACATCAAGCGAAGACAAGTGTTATGTCTACCAAGGTTTTGTGTCCTCGATAGCCTTGAGATTATAGTGAGTTGGAATCACTCGCCACCAAGGAAAATGATGACAAGGTTGTCCCCACTTGGGTCGTTCCTCTTGATTGCTCAAGAGCAGGCCCGCTAAAGGATTCTTAAACTAAACAAAAATGGATCAACTCTTGAGGTTCAAGGTTTTTGATTCACCACAAGGGTGAAGAGCATACTCCCCTATCTCAAGAATCTCTCCCAAACACACCAAGCAAAGAGTTCAATTACCCCCTTGCTTCCAAAACCTTAAGATGGGTCAAGATTTTCTGATTCACCTAAAGGTGAAGAGCATACTTTTCCTACCACCTCAAGATCTCTTTCACAAGGTATTAAGATTCCTAATACAATTAGTGAATGCCACACTTGAAAAGAAAGTAAATAAACAAGCAAGAAAATTTTTTTTGTTTTTATGCTTGGGCAGCCCTGCAAAAACCATTAGTAGCCCTCTTTGACATGCGTTCTTTTGACAAATTTCAAGTAATGAGAGCACCTACAACCACAACTTGTTAGACCAACAAGAGTTAGGAGAATCAAAATCCAAAATCTACCAATAATTAGTACATGAAAAATTAGATAATCTGCAAAAATAACTGATCAAATGATAAAATCTGAAAATGAAACCATCATGGTTGGATTAGGCTCGGAAAGACCTTTCCAATAATATATCACACTTAAACTTTTGATACCATTTGCAAAATTTCAAAAAAAATGGGCACCCGTTTTCCAGAGTGGCACGGATTTGAAAACGCTAGAATTTTTAGAAAATTTCAAAAAGATAGCTAAGAACCCAAAACTTGCAAGATAGATAAAATAACTCAAAAATAGGTCACTGCCAGTTACAGACACAGTATCGCGCGATACTTCGCCCGACACCAGGCGATACTTCTCAGTCCATGCGATATTTCGCCTTATGCCAGGCGATATACCTCAGTACTAGTGGGCGATATACTCCAGGCAGGTCGGGCGATAGTCCGTCAGGGGCGAACTATCACGCGATATTTCTCTTCAAAGCGGGCGATATTTCTATCATGCGCGAAGTATCGCACCGCTATATAAAGGTATATCGCGCGATATTTCTGAGAAGTATCGCGCGATACTCTGAAAAAAAAAACCAGAGACTGAAAACCAAGCCGAAAATTGACGAAAATTTGACGGAAAATACAGAATTAAAGGAACAAAGCTAATCTACTCTGCCCCACGGTGGGCGCCAGAAATGTACACACTAAAATATGCACTTCTATGAACCATTGCATGCAAGGTTGCTCAAGAATGAGGCCTCACAAAGCGGCTCATAGCTCTCTATGCATGGAGTTGCAAGGGACTATGAGTTTTGCTCTCAGCTAGAGCTACAAGAAAGTGACCTTGCTAGTCAACCACACAATGAGAGATTCACAATGAAGACAAGGGCAACAATGCCAATATCTCCAAGAATCTAAATGGAAATGAAATGCAAATGTAACTAGTATGAATTGTGCAAGACTAATCTATCAAATGAAGTGCAAACTAAGCTATGAAAAGAAGTACAATAGATTCTAAGCCCCTAATTAAGCTATGTGAGATCTAGTTTATTGCATGAAAGGAAATCTAATCTATGATGCCATGAATGTAACTATGAAAGCAAAACTATTATGAAATGCAACTAAAAATGTCAAGGCTTCAAAGCTTGAGTGTCTTCAAAGAAAGCTCCAAAATCTGCAGCATAACAATAGCATAAAATATGGATATGCAAATGAAGGAGAGAGCTCTCCTTTTATAAGAAATGAGGTGAAATGGACCGTGGAGATTAAGAGGCAAAAAGTCTTAATCAGCGGTGGAGCTTGAAAGAGGAGAAATCCATGTGCACAAACATCCTCCAATGAGAGTGAAGTGTTGACTTTTGAGCCTCATGTGAGACAAAAAGTGCTTTTTCCCTTTTTATAAAATAAGAATAATGCTTTATTTGTGCAACTTAGGATAAAAGGAAAGTGGGGCTTTTTATTTAATTGAAAGGGGAGGAAATATTCCTTTTAATCAAATAAAGACTTAGGATAAATGGTTAGCCCAAGGATAAAAATCCAATATATGATCGAAATTAGGATTTGATCAAGAGATTGATATTGTTGAAAATATTGATTATTGATAAAAATGATTCAGGATTGATAAATTGAATAAATGGGGCCCAAAGTCTAGGCGACCATTTTAGGGTGCATACACTTAGAAGTTTTAAAATTTTGAAAATACCTTTGCCGTTGATGTCAAAGCAAGAGGAGGAGAAGAGAAAATGAAGAGAGGAAGAGTAGAGAAGATAAGAAGAGAAGAGTAGATAAGGAAAAAATAAAAGAATCTAAAAAAAGAGAGAAAAAGAGAAAAAGAAAAGAAAAAGATATGTATATAAGTAGAAGGGAGATAGTGCTTAAACACTTAGTCTTTTTTTGCTAAGTGTTGCCATCAATGCCAAAGGGAGAGATTGTTGGAAAGTGATGTTTTTGGGCACTAGGGATCACTTAAGGGTTTTCATTTATGGTAACACTTATACTGGAGTGATCGCATGCAATGAGTTTTGGTACTGGAGTCACAGTCATGAAAATGACTAAGTACAGAATCAGGATAACAGTGTACTGTAGTACTATTTTGGTTAGCGATGACATTGTATGATGTATTATGACTTGAAAAGTTATTAGAAGGTATTTTGGGATATCTAGGTCCTTCAATTAAGATTACATGTGTTTTGGTGATTAGATCAGTGAGATACAGTGATCTGAAGGTGTCCGAAGATAGAGAATTAGTGTAATAGGGCACATGAATAGTTGCGATGATTGAGAGAAGGATAGTGGATATGGTAACGTGCTAAGTCGGATGGATGAATTATATTGCTGAAACTTTGGTAATATAAGATCGCCGACTCTATGTTTATCATTTACATAATTTATTACTATATTTTGTATGGTATTTGTGAAGCCGACTAAATGGTAGATTTTGTATAAGTATAGAGTGTTTTGTGGAAGTGATGTAAGAAATTATAGAGTATGTGATGATGATGTGATGGATGTGAATTTGAGAGCAGAGAGAAGATGTGAGATCAGTATTTGATAGAGCTACAACTGGAACTATCTAAGCAAAGGAAGTGCTTGTATAGTTCATTTTTTAGAACTCTTTTCAGACAGTATTTTGATTGTAAGAGTTGTATGCTCACCACCTTTAACCAGGTGTTTGTATTCCCTAACAGGGTTTTGTATTTCTCTAACAAGGAAATGTACTATGTAACAATAAGCTCCTAACAGGGCTAGATCTCCTAACAAGGATATAATATTTTAGTGCATAGTTGTGGGTATCATCCCCACCAGGGTTTTTCCCTTGGCCAGGGTTTCCTCAAGAACAAATCATGGTGTCATGAGTTATGTGTTGTGCTTATATGTTCTTTTTATTTCTGCATTGTTATGGTTTATTTATAATTGGTTGAAGTTCAAATTAAAGTGAAGTAATAGTGATTCACCCCCCCTCTCATTATTACCTAATCCTAACATTGGAGTAGATCATACAATTAGCCATTTTGTTCAAGGACTAATTTTTTCATTTTGTAACTCTATTTTGCTATGGAGTGTAGGGAACCGTGTGTTGAAGATCAATGCCTTTCGAGATATAGAATTGCTCAAACCTATGGTTGACATATTCCCCCATTATTGGTACGCAAAACCTTGATAGTTTACTCTATTTGTTTCTTTGTAAAAGCTTTTAATTCTTGAAAATACTCAAAAAAATTAGACTTTTGTTTGAGAAAATATACAAACGTATACTGGGAAACATCATCAATGAATATTAAGACTAATTGGCTCTGATAAAAGAAAGATGTGAAAATGGTCATGTCAAATCATTATGTACTAGCTCTAAAAGTTGTATGGCTCTCCATGCTTTGCCTTTATCAATTTTTTCTTCAGGATAATTTTTGAGAATCCATCCTTGACAAAATTCATTAGAAAATTGAATAGAAGGAAACCCTATAACCATGTCTTGCTAACTGAGCTGTTGTAAGTAGCGATAGTTCAAGTGGCCAAACCGTTGATGCCACAAATGAGTCACTTCATCTAAGTGAGTGAGAAATGCAAGTGAAGGATAATTATGAATAAAGTGAGAGAAGTGATATAGTTTTCACTGATGATATACATTTCCTACTAAAACTATAAACCCATTGTGCATTTCACTAATTACCACTATGTCTAGAGTAAACTCAACCCAATTTACAGATCTTGTGTGAGTGATCTAATAGACAGATAGAAGATTAGTTGATGAAGATGGAACACAAAGGACATCATGAAATATTCCATTGCTCACATCAACATACCCTTTCCAATGCACTTCAATGGAAGTGTCATTACCCAAAAAAATAGATGGCATAAAACATGACTCCAAGGAGGAAAAACTACCTTTTGATGAAGCCATGTGGTGCAAAGCACCCGAGTCAATAATCCAAGAATCAGGTTGTGAAGCAATGGAAAATAGGGTCTTACCCTTTCCTTTTCCTTTACTTGTGTCCTTTCAAGATTTTTGAGATGAAATTGATTTGATAGAATCAAGCACCTTGATGTTGTTCTTTTCAAGAAGATGAGACAAGCAATTAATTTTCTTCGTCAGACATTTGTGTTAATCATGGTGAATTTTCTTACAATAGGAACACATAGTTTTCTCCTTATCACCTTTTGAAGAATATGCATCATTTGGTGCTCTTGGGGTAGCTAATTTCTATTCTTGCTTCTTTTCTCGTGGGTTCTTTTATTTCTTTTCTTTCTTAGAAGGCCCTTTTTGATCTCTTGTGTTCTGATTTGCAGCCAAGGCATGTGATTTAGAGAGATTAATTGTGCCCATACGAATAAATTTGTCTTGTTCTTTTTTTGAGTTCATTTGCAAACTCATTGAGAGAAGGCATTTTATAACTGGTTCCTAAGGCTCTTTTTCATGGCATAGAATGTAGAAACAAAAATTGAATAGTTTGGACCAAGTTTGGAAAGATTGTTAAGAATTAATTGCAAATCTTCCTTATCTATCCCACATGCTTTGAGATGCAACCTTACAACCTTTATTTTTGTGAAGAAGTCTTGAATTGTATCAAAATTAAATGGATTTAACCCTATTAGCTCATTCTTCAATTGGTGTCCCCTTAATTCATCTTTTTTAGCAAACAACGCTTCTAATGTTGTCTATACATCATTTAGAGTTATAGAAAATTCAACATGAAAAATAAGATCAGAAGATATAGACATGCATAGAGTACCATATGCTTCATAACATTTGGTAAACCACTTTAGCTTTTCAACAAGTAGTGATGGTTCAATTTCAAGTCCCTTAGTTACTCTAAACAACCCTAACTTCTTAAGATAGATTGTCATTTTTTACTTCCACTCATAGTGGTTATAAGATGTGAGTAATGGTACTATTGTTTGATCTATTTTAATGTAGAAAGTAAGATTGTTGTGTAGAAAAGAAGAGAGAGAAATCACACACACAAAGACCACACGAGACCACCCCTTTCTTTTTACCAAATTATAAATCACCGCCTAGATATTACAAGTTGGCACTTTATAATTAGTGCATTTACAACACTACAGTTATTTTTTAGATTTTTACAATGTCCAAGAAATGGACCCAAATACTGAAGGTAAAAATAAAATCTCAGAATGAGAACATCAAACCAATACCAATGTATTGTGCTAAAAAACATATCCTCTTTCGAAAAACTAATGACCTTGATCTGAGATCATATGTGAAAGTTATAGTGGTTTGAAGTTCAAAAAATGAGAATTTCCCTTCAGATCTATTGAAAAAACTAAATTTATAGAAAAATGGGAATTTATGAGAAGAAAAAGATTACACCACTGCAAAGAGCATGAAATTCTACTCCTTTAAAAAAAATTTGCACTAAAACATACCTCTGTATGACTAAGAATGGGTCATTTCAAGATCAGGTGCAAAAATAAAAACTACAATGGTGAGGGGTCCAGCTGAAATATTCCAATACAATTTTATCATGGTTTATGGGATGCATGCAAAAACTGATTGATGCCCAGATACATTTTTTATGAGACGAAGAGAACTCCTAAAGAATTTTTCTTTATCTATTGCATAAAATGTGGTCACAATGTAAAAAAATGCCTCCAACAAGGAAAAAGCAGCACGCAAAACCTCTAATGTCAAATCTACACAATCCTTGTATGGAAATGGGGGTTTTTGAGTCTCCCAAACACAATAGAATAACCAAAAATTCTTCCAGAATGCTGCAATAACTTAGATCCAAAAAAAACATATATGTTAAACAAGCATTATTGGACCTTCATAAATCTTTGCTGGTTCTCTAGATCATGCAAAATGTAAGAGGAAATACAACAAGATTTTACAAGATCTCTAAATAATCTAATCTTCCAAAAAATGCTTTGATACCATGTTAGCATATGAGAAAACGGATATAAACCATAATCTAATAAAAGAGTTAGATAAAAAAAATATAAATAAATTGACATAATAACAAATATTAGATAAAATTGATGTGAATGCTTAGAGGCATAATAGCATCAAGAGAAATCTCTGATATCCAATATCCTAATATTTTTAATATATCCAATATCTAAATACAAGCAAGGTATCCTATTTATATAGGCAAGAGCTTGATAGGAAGCATGGACAAGGTTGAGACAGTTGTCTCAACCTAGAGAAAGTGGAGTCTTAATAGAACTCAATAATATCCTCTAGAAAAGTTAGAGTCCAAATTGGGCTCAACCATATCATAGGAGGAGTTAGAGTCCAAATTGGACTCAACCATATCATAGGAGTTAGATTCCAAGTGGGACTCAACAATATCCACCTAAACAATATCCTCCCAATAAATAAGTTCACCTAAGTAAAATTAAGTCAAGAGTAAAATGGAAAAGAATCATTTACTCCAACAATATCTGTTACAAACATGAAATGAAATTTGCACATTTTCAGATCAAGAGTTATGATAAAAGTGAAATGCACCTGATGAAATTTTAAAAGAATTTGAACACAATATTTTACCTTTCACTTCCCAAAAATAACATTTGTTGTATGTTGTGTCACGACTAGCAAAATGACTTTGGCACCATTCAACAATTTTCTTTGAATTATGTATGTTATTATCTACATAAAAAAATTGTCATTTTAAAGAAAATGGAGAAGCTCCATATATATAAGATATGTATTTATGCATGTACTTCTCAAATTAAATTAATAAATAGATATAGACATTGAACACCATTTGTACTTGCAAGTTCATGTTGGAGAAGTGTGTATTTCACACATGCTCCTACTCCATCACACTCTTCTTTTCCATGTCCACTTTCAAAGAAGTTCCATAGAAACTTTACGTTGTGTCTAGCATGTTGCATGGATAGCCAATTAAAAGCTCTTGTAGACTTAAATTGTCCTAGGATAAAGTTGTACATGTGATCATTTAATTAAAAAATGAATTGAAATCAAATACAAAAATATATATAAATTGAATTTATATATATACCAATTCAATTGAAAGTAAAGAATACTTTAAATGAGAATGAAAATCAATTGAAGTATGTACTTACCAACACATCCATCAGACCAAATCTAGTGTTGTGAAGAATTTATCCCACAATGTGCAATATCTTCAAAAAAAATTGCAAAACAATGAGCTACATAGCTCTTATCATGAACCTTATAATCACTAATATATAAATGATCCTCATTGATGATTATGTGTTCATTTGGATCAATACTTTCTACACCATCCAAATGAAATTTGTGTGTGCCTATAGTTCACTTGTACAAATATTGCAACTTGATCATAATGATAATATTGAGCTTGAATTTTCAATTGAGGGGCAAATGTATAGTTCTCAGAGAAATATACAATTGAAAGAATACAACTAGGTGGAAAACAATTTTTGGAATCATGAAACTGTTTAGCTTTCCATCGTGCACCATGACAATGTTGGATATGTGGATAAATGATACTGTGGAATCTAGTCATAAACTCAATGTAGGGAAATTGACTCTCCTTCAATGCAATTTTTTTAGAGTCATCTCCTATCTTAGTTTAACATGTCTCATATTCAAATCTCTTCCACAAAACTAGCATTGAAACATCAATATTCTCAATTTATAATGGAAATTTATGCAAATCTCCATAATCAATGCATGCACTTTTTATACACTATACATTGAACTCGTATGAATCTTCTAATTTATCACATAAATTAGACTTCACAAATTGTGTTCTACATCTAGGGATGACCATATTTGGATTAAGTATTGTCATAGATTTTTTATATGATTACAAGTATAGATTAAACTCAACATGATTTTGTCAGCAACAAGTTTCACGTACCTTATTTGTGTGTAAAAAGAAAGGGCGCAACCTCTCAAACATTATCTAACATATTTTCACATCCAAAAATTCTTACTTGAATGCTTCAAATAGTTCAATTTGTATCGTATCTATAAAATGTTTTGGACTAGTCTCTACATCTTTCATTTGTATAGTTCCCCTTCTATTAGAAGAAACACGAAAGTGGCTGGTCCAATATTCAATGACCTGTCTTTTTATATCTTCAAAAATGCTATATTTTCGAGGAAGTCTACCAATATGTGTAGACACATATAAATGGCCTATTGCTCTAACATAGTGACATTACTTTCTTCTTTAATTTATTTAATAATCTTTATTATTTAATAAACTGTGTCTTTCTACCATATTCTAAAGTAAAAAACATATTTCTCCTTAATTCCATAATTAAGTGATTTTAATTAATCACCTTAATTATTAATCATCAAATCAACTATTTCATTAATTATTCATCGATAATATAATTAAATATTAAATGTCAGTTAATTATACCCCATCTCATTATAATTAATTAAATAAAGTATGTTATTTAATTAATATACACTCTTTCTAATTATTGTATTTATTTAATAATTAAATTAAAATCCCTATCGTAATTAAATAAATTTTATTTAATTAATTAAACTAATTATTCTTCTCTTATAAATAAATATTATTTATTTATTTATAATTGTCACATGTGCAAGTAAAAAAATTCTTTTATTTATTTAATCATGATTTATTCCTCCAAAGCTAACTCATATTGACTTTCAGTTCACTCCGCAATTCTCTCTCTCCTAACTATTCAATCCACATTGTTAATTCCTCCCTCAACAATTAATTAAGTCTTCAATCAATTTAGTCTTCTAATCCATGCAATCAATTAACGCAACTGTGCCTTTTTTTATCTCACCAATCTATTCAAGTCATCTCTCCAATCTATTTGTTGACAGTTTAGTCAATCCCCCAATCGAGGCAATCAAGAAGAGTTGAACTCCCACTCAATCTGAGTACAAATCCTCAATCATAGTCAATCATCCCTTCAATCACAGATTCTTGGTTGAAACCACTAAAATCTTATAAACAAAGAGCCAAACCTTTGATTTTGGTAACCACAATTTCTTTGAATTCTTATGCTAGCATGATCTTGAGCTCAATTCTGAGAGTCCACATTGCATGAAAAGGAGAACACCAAGGAATGATTTCATGGTTTGCATATTCATGTTCTTGAATTGATTTCATTTTTTATGATATTTATGCTTATTATTTATCTTGCATCCTTTCTTGATTATTGGGAATACTAATTGCACTAACAATCTCTGTGTGGTTGAGATTTTACATGTTATTGCATGTTTCTATATTGATCCTCATTACCCAATTTCAAAATGGTGAACCCGATGTGAAACAATAACTTTTTATTGACAATTTATCTATTTTGGAACAAACATGGATTCATATATTTTAATGTAGATTCAGGTTGCAACGAGGCATACAACAATTCTGATTGTCGCACTCGCACTATTAAATTTCCACAGTCAATAATAAACACAGACACATATGATCATTCAAATTGCAGCACCCATGAAAACCCAATGCCGCACTCTATGATGGGATGCGACGCACTTGTTTCTTGTTTTTAACAATCTTGATATCCTCACTTCTTCTATCTGGGTTGTTTTTATTCATGGTCTATCTATTTTTCATTTTGACGATTGATAACTTTTCTGGCATCACTGAGCATATTGGCATTCTATATTTTTCAATCAAAATTTTGTTACTGGTATATCTGGGTTTTCTAATTTTTTCAGGTAACATGACCGATTGATGCATTGACCCATCAAAATCGACACACTCACCTATCTCTATCACTGCAATTGACTATCTTAATCACCATAGACACTTTATTGGATCGACGCACTTCGATTGACAGAACAATGCACTTATCTAAGTGGGAATTCCTATTTTGTCTATATTCTAAATTCTTTGTTGTATGCCTACACACTCTTTGTATTAGAAAGTCATACTTGTTGTACTTAAAAGATGCATTCTCTGTAATGAAACGACACACTTGTTGCAATGAAAAACCCAGTGGTCCTCCTAAGAATAAGAAAGTCAAGGTTCAACTACTCGTAGAACAACAAAGAAGAGAGAGACAGGTAAAATAAAATAGAGAACTAGCTCATAGATTTGTACTTGATTGATTGGAAGCAGAATTTGGATACAAAAGGCTCTTTAATACGCACATAGACCAACTAATCAAGCTATCAGATATGTATGGTAATTTGTGTGTTGATATGAGTACTAATTATGCTTATGAGAACTAATTGCTAATGATTTTGGTACTAAATTTTCTTTTAGCATGTGGCTTAGAAATAGGTTTAATCCTTTTATTAATATAAAATTGATTCATCTCCCTTTTGGTGCTTTAAAATGAATAATGCATTCTCAAACATCACAAATCATACTTCATTTTGGTGCTTAAAATTGATGTGTGATTAAGAATTGAACAAAGACAAAGAACATTTGAGATTGGTGCATCTAAAATTGAACAAAGGAAATCTCATCTCGTTTGGTGCCCTAAAAATGAACGTGTGCATGTATGGATGATTTAGATTATTAACACTTGACATTTTGGTGCTTAATGTGATTAACCTAGTATCTTGAGTTCTTGGTCCACTTGCACATTTTGTTAGATTAGAAACTTTTTTATTTTTAGAGAGCGCTATCTGGAGGGTTTACTTAACCCAATAGAGGATGAACTCAAACCAAAAAATCCCTTTGGTCGATATATAAATAAGACTCTAAGAAAACTCTTTTCATATATCCTTAAGCTCGGGTGACGTGTTGATGATAGTCTGGACTAGGTGAAGTATCCCTAGGCAGCAAACATGGTCAACTAGGCTCTTAAGTGAGTCACACACATACAAACTGATCAGGGAGAGACCAAAGAACTTACTACAACCTATTAATTAGAGGCCACCTAGTTCACCTCTGAACATTTGTCTTATTATAGTGCAAGGAGAGGTTGAAATAAAATCTCCCCACAAGATTCCCATCATATATATCCTAGAGATATTGTGTTGTGAAAGAGATCTTCGTTAACATGACAACAATACCTGCAAAAGGCAAAATCACATGAACCTTCAAGAGGGCTTTTAAGCTCTAGTTGTGTGGCAAATATGTTGTGTGATCCGATGGACACCCAAGCAATGGGCCTATAATATTTCAAATGAAGCTAAATTTGACCTTAGATTAAACTACTTGTATATTGCTTTCATTGTGACTGACTTCATGAAAATTGACATCTTGAAAAAGTTGTTGAACATACATAGATCATTTCCTTTTGAGTTAGTCCTACAACTACACACTAATTTTGACTTTTTTGAGTTTGTACATATTCAACATTTGTCCTACAACATTGGTCCTATCAACATTGTTCCTACAATATTTGTCCTATCAACATTTGTCCTACAACATTTTTCCTATCAACATTGGTCCTACAACATTTTCCCTATCAACATTGGTCCTACAACATTTGTCCTACAAAATTAGTTCTACAACACGAGTCCTACAAGCATTACACTAATACTTCATCATAGTTCCTTGTGATCGACATACTTCTAGATAGGCATATCTTAGAATCTTGTTTTTTCTCATTGTCATCACTCTTAGTCCCAAAATCGAAAAATCTCAAAAACATAGCTTGCATATCTTAGGGTTAAAGTATTGCACTTCCTAGAGTCATTTTTCAAATTAGAGGGTGCATTTTCCTAGGACATTCCTATAGTGGTCTTATGTTTTATCTTGACATTGTCAACACCATCCTTATCTACTTGCCTCAGCATAGGCACCTTATCATTTTGGTTAACACTTTTCTTATCTCCAACAAAATGCCACTTACTAAAAAAATTAAAAATACCCTTTTGTAGAGCTCGGAGTCAAGAAAATGCTCATATATTTTTTGTGGTATTTTGGTTATATCTAATATATTGTAATTACAAAATAATATATTTTTTGTGGTATTTTGGTTAGATCTAATATATTGTAATTAAAAAATACTACAAGTAGGTGTATTAACATTCAAGAAGACATTGATTCAGAAAAAGAAAAAAATATTAATCATATCATAAAAATTTAAAAAATATATGGTTCACTAGAGGAGAGAGTCCTCTTCAAGAATGTATAATTTGTTTTATGATTGGTATAGATCTCATAGGGAGAATAAGGTGGGAGATGAAAATGGTCAATTTTGTTGGATATTGCTAATGCATGGGGAGGTGATTGAGACATTTAATATATTTAATCACTACGTTACTGAATAGGCACTCATACTATTGTCATTTGTGTTTTGTCACTAATGTCAACATATGTTTCTGTGAGGAGATCAGACTGGTTATCACAGTGTACAGACACTGTACAAATGTTTCAGATGTTGCGAAGATTAATGAGAGTTCAGGAGGATGTTGTGATCTTATATCCAAGATCGCATCATTTATTGTTTCATATTGGATAAGTTACAAATGTTATGGTGAAGACTGGTCACTGATAGTGATAGTGAGAAATGACAGAGTTAGTCTTTGTGTTTTGTGTATAACTTACAGGTGATATGGAATCGGTGCATGTGAACTTAAGAGATGAAAGATAGAGTATTGAAGAGTGTTCTATGAACTGTGCAAGGTATGGAATGCAGGATGACATCAACTGTGGCATGTACTCTGGAAGGTGATCTACTTGGAAGCCGACTACAGAGATGTAGCATGTATGACGAATGGTGAACTTGAATTAAGGATGTCGATCCTTAATTGTTGTAATATAATCATTGTAGACTTGTTATAGATACCGTGTGTATCTTAGCAAGGGCTTATGTAATTATTTGTAATTAGGAAAGCCTTATGGGCTGACCTGTTTATCAGAATTGTAATAATGTATAAATGAAAGGTATTTTCTTTGGAAAAGATATGGATGAAAAAAAGATGATATATAGAGATTGTAAAAGCTGCGAGCTTGTGTCTGTTGTATGTAGAGAAAAGGTTTGTTGGTGGACTTCATTGGAACTGATCAAGCAGAGATAGTTGCTGCAAAATAGTTCAAAGATTGTGTATTTCTTCATATACACTTGTGTTGTGAACAGTGAGTTCTGAAGGTGGACTTAACCTTCTTTGGGCAGTGAGCCCTCCCTTTTGTTCTTGACTCCTAATAGGGTTTGTCCTCTAACAATGACTATGTACTGTAATGTTTCAATAAGCTCCTAATAGGGCTATATCTTCTAACAAGGATAACTATACTCTCAGTACATCATTTGTGGGTGCTAATTCTCGTCGGGGTTTTTTTTACCTTTAACAGGGTTTCCCCAAGACCAAAATATTGTGTTATTGTGTTGGCATTCATTTTGTTCATTGGATCTGATATTGCTGCTGCTTAAAGTTTGAAGTTTAATAATTGTTATACAACTGATTCACCCCCCCCCCCCCCCCCCTCTTAGTTGTATTATGGACTGTTATTCCTAACAAATTTTGGGTAAGTTGGAATTTGAATTGTTATAACAGAGAAAATATATATCAAGAAGCATTTTTTTTTCTTTTTTCATTCACTGGCTATACATGTCACCTAAAATATATTTTGAAATCAGAGGGAAAAAAGTTTATTTACATATAGTTTTTTGGTGGGAGGTAGACCCCCTAATTTGTAGTATTTTTCAACAATTGAAATAGTCTTTAAAAATTAAAAAAACACATTAATTCTTGGTCAAAATTTTTTTTTAAAAAAATAATAGGTATAAGCTTCATCCATTTTTACACATTTCATCAATTTATATCATCTTCAAATTCCGAACAGAAATGTTACTTTTATTTCATTGAAGTTGAACAGTTTTGGTGTTGTTAACATGTTCCTTTATAAAAGTGTGACACAGGTTTGTACTTTTACCCCTAGAGTAAGAAATTAGGGTTCCATTTTTATTTCTGTAGGATGGCTCAAAAAGGTTTATTTGTTATCTTTTTCAATAACCATCAAAGTCAGAAGGAGGTAGTGAAAAATAATATTGGTTAATTGGTGCATGTTGTTTTAGGGCTCTTAGTTGTTCCCCATACACCAATCATGATGAAATTCTAGTATTATCTTGTCCTATATGGGTCACTATTTGAAATATTCTCCCCTTCTTATGGAATTTTATCCCTAGTTCTCTTGAGAATCTGGTGAATGTCTTCAAAATGGAGGAGTCCCCATCTCTGCTGCCACATATGGACATGAGGTTGTTGATTTCTATTAACCTTAGGCTAGACCTCTCGTATGATTTGAGAATTGAATTGGAAGAAGGTATGATGATATGCCCCATTGAATTCTTGAGGGGTATTAATGCATGTTTTTTATGCAGGAAAGAAGAGCACATGAGAAAATATTTCCCTCTGCTAAAAAAATCCAAGATGCCTACTAACCCTAATTAAAAAGAGTAATCTTGTAGCCAACCCTTTAGGTAAAGATGCCCCCCTTTCAATTCTTGCCCCCATTTGTGTCCCTAATACCATGCCTTCTTCTGTATGCCTCGAGGATTCCCAAACCTCTCTTTGATCCTCTAATGGTGATAGTAATTTCCTGTATGTTGTTGAGTCTATCCAAACACCCATTTCTTCATCTCCTTTGGCTTCCCCTATTCCTCCCCCTGCCCCCCTCAAGATGCACTCATCCCTCCCCTGATGCTTCTACTTTTCTCGCTCAAGCTAATGGTGTTCCCTCTATATCTATATCCCATTCCAAGTTCCCCAAGCATAGTAATCCCAATTCTCATCAATTCGTTATTGATAAACTATGGTGTATTGCTTTAGTTAGAAAGAGGATTGAGGACCATATTTACTCTAGGATATCCAAAGAAGATGGGTTCTTGAACATAATGGAAACACCTAAAAAATAGGCTTAGATTAACTCCTCTTTCAAGGACTTGGTTAGAGCTTTGAAGTATGAGAATATCAACCCTATTAGTGTCTTAGAGGGTCCTAGTAGTGGAGATATGAGGTTAGTCCCTACTTCTCCTAAATTTTCCCTTGTTAATAGTGAATCTAGTGCTAGGGATTTTGATAAGGCCCTATTTATCATTAAAAATGCATGACCCCAAGATGTTGGGATTATGGAAAGGTGAGTTACTGAGAGGGGAGGGGTGAATCAGTAACCCTACTTTTTTTATCTTAATCCTTGTGATAATGTCTTTCATTAACCGACTGTCACATTATCATTTTCATTTATTCATAACATAACTAAAATATGAATGTTTCTAATCTAACATGTAAACATTCATGAAACTTCATACACTTGAAACATGTATTTTGGTATCGCAAAAACCCTTGTTAGAAGGTAAAAATTATAGTGGGGATGACACCCACAAAGCTTCACTACTGTAATACTAAAGATTCTTGTTAGGACTTACAATTTTGACCACTTTTGATGATCTTACCCTATTAGGAGTCACATTTAAGACATGTTAAGATCTACCTTGTTAGAGGATTTAAACAACACTATTAAGTGTGCACTCAGTTAAGAGATTTACAAAAGATGATTAGGTCTACTATGTTAAGAGATTTTGTCTTCCACAATTGTTAGAAAGTAACAGTAAATTAATCTGGATGTAAAAACTTACTTTGTTGAATATCATATCTACTTAGCCCTTAACTAATATCACCTTTCTATGATATATTTGTCCTCTAAATATTTCTCGGTAGCCTCTAGTCTGCTTCTAATTATAATCCTTGAATACTCTATCAAAACCTTAACATCATAACCCTATCTGATCTTCATATGTGTGTTCTGATCTAACATCTTGACAATTCTTAAATCATAAAGATTTGACCTAATTAGGGTTATGGAATCATCTAGAAAATACTTGATCAACGATCCATATGAATGACCTAAACTTGAACTACATAGGGATCATCACCAATCAATTATTACATCTCCAATAAATCTTTACCTCGATTTATGTAAACCATTTTCTATCTCGGTATAAATCATTTTCCTTATTTTCAGTGTCATTCCAAACTTCTATGTCGATCTTGTATCACTCGGTAAATACTGCATTCTTGTCTTGGTAAAATATTGATGCTTGGTTATAACTTTACTTGGTGTGCTTGGTAATCATCTGGCTTGGTGTTTCTGCTCAGTCAAGACTAACTGTGCTCGGTTACCTTGTCATTCTTCCTTGTGCTCTACTCGGTTACTATACTTGGTGTTTTGACTGGCTAGTCTATTTGCATTCCTTATCGACTATATGTGTGACACTAATGACAACTCATAATTTAATTATGTGTAACACAAGACTCCACTTATTAATGTGTTGATTTCTTTTGGACACTCTACTACTCCCCTTTCAACCCCCCTCTAAGGGATAATGGTGTTGATATCCCACTATCTAATTCTCTGATCAGGTGGTTAAAAGAGGACACAAGAGATTGAGCAAGGATGTTGGAGAAGTTGGCAGTATGTATCAAACTAGTCTAGGATTTGGAGGATGAGAAGTTGAATAAATGGGCTATTGTACCCTATAAAGGGTCCCCCACTATGGACATTGTTGAAAAGGGTATGGAAAAAATAGGAGCTAGAAAATATAAGAATAAGAAGGTATCCTGGAAAAACAAAAAATCTAATGCATCTCCCCTATGACTGACCAAGTGTTTGAATTCAAAAGAAAAAGATGGAGAATCGGTGGCTTAGCAGCTAATAAACAAGGAAAGTGTGCCCCAACAGGTTAGCTTACCAAGTGCTATAAAAAATTTAGGGCACCTATGGATGTTGCCCCTTAAGTCTTGATGGAACTGAACTATGCTACCTGGAATGTTAGGGGAGTTGAATCCCTAGACGAAAAATATAAGATCAAAAGACTTCTCAAGATGAAGAAGAACTCTGATATACTCCTTCAAGATTTGAAAGAAGCTCAATTTCATCTAGACATTAATTTGAAATGTATTTGGAAAGATGCAGACCATTTTTCTACCAATTGATGGGCCAAATTAATGGCATATTTTATGATGCTCCAAATGATCCTAAGGAAAGGATAGAACTTTGGAAGTGGATGACCCAACTTGAGGAGATACTGTGGATCATTGGGGGGGTTTTAATAAAATCAAATCCCCGAAGAATAAGACAAGAGGTATCAAGTTTGAATGGAAGTGGATGAAACACTCTATTGGTATAGGATGATGATTAAGAAGCTCAAACTATTTGACCCATTGACATGGAAGAAGGTTGAATTTGATGATGTTTGGTACACTTGGTGTAACTATCAATAGGGTGATAAGAGGATATATAGGAGGCTAGATAGATTTTACGTAAACAAGGACTCCCTCAAGTTTAGTAAGGATGTGAAGGGGTGCAGTGTGAGGGTGATTCCCTATACCCTATCAGATCATCACCCCATAAAAGATGTTATGTGTTACAATAATTTCACCCCTACACTGTAGGGTAAGAGAGATGCATTTCCCTAAATACTAGTATACTGCATGATGCGGATGTTAAGTATGACTTATATATTATTAAGAAATTTAATAAATAGAATCCTAACAAAGCTAATGAAATTGAGAGATGGAAACAAAAAATTTAGAGCTATAAAGTCTTGTTTCAGATAGTGGAGAGAAAGAAGGCCAAAGATTCTAGGGCTAGGAAACTATTTTGCACAATAATCTCATGGAATCCGAAAATGTGCTTTAGAATGATCCATCTAATCTAGATGCTACTATTGAACTCAAACATGCTAAGGATGCCCTTATAAGGATTCAAATGACAAGATTCATGGTGCCAAGACTAGAGCAAGATTAAATTGGTTAGATCATGGATCTAAATTATTTTTCATCTCCTTAAGAGTAAAGAAGCTAAAGAAAGGATTGATAGTATCTGGGAAGATGGAGAAAATTTAACTGATCATGAAGATATTCTTAATGTTTTTGCTCAATTTTTACACTATATTTTTTTCTTTCAAAAGATGGTGGTCACAATATAAATAGGGCCAAATATGAAATCAAGAATATTATCCCCAAAAAGGTTAGTACTAAGGACTCTACTAAGTTGGATAGAGAGTAGTCATTATAGGAAGTTTAGAAATTCATCCTTGCCTCGAGTTATGACAAGGATCCAGGGCTAGATAGCCTGCCAACAAAGTTTATAAGAGTGTACCATCGTAAATTGTAAGCACTTAATTAGTGTTTTTTCATGATTGTTTAGTGCCCAACTTAGTGTATTTCTATTCCAACATGCATAATAAGACTTCATATGGCACTTAATGGACTCCTAAAATAAAATATGGGTCCTATGTTATTTAAATTTCATCAAAAATCAATATGATCCCTTATTTCTAAGAACACTCCTTTCTCTTCTTCAATCATTGATTAGCCTACATGGGACCTATGTTACCATTTGTGGCCTTTGTTATATCCCGTGACCTCAAAATCATTTGTACCTTTAAATTTGGCATATCCTAGATATTTGGGTCTTGTGGTTAGAATTTAATCTCTAATTGATGTGTATGGGGAAACTAGGCATCCTATACCCATGTATAGGGAACTTAGGTGTCCCATACCCCAATTTTTGGGCTGAAATTTGAATCAGGCTTGTCTCAATAATTCGATGGGATTTCCATATTTTTTGTCAACCCTCCTAAGTTTTAACCCCCAAAATGTTGTGAGAGGTATCTAAGTGGAATATCTCTTCTCATTTGGACATCCATTATCAACCATTGAATAACTGTGATCAATATTTCAAGTTCTCTCATACATTTTTTCTTCCAAGATCAAGTCTCAAGCATTCTTCAAATATTTCAAGGTGTTTTCAAGGCATTCTTCTCCATGGGTCTAGCTTCTTTCCCTCATTGAAGGCCAAGAAAAGGCGTTCGCCATCAAGGAAGAAGATCATACATTCAAGAATCCATCCACATTCATTCAAGTCTTCAACTCCCTCTCCTATGTCCAATCAAGAAATGTAGAAAGCTACAACATCCATTACACAATGTTTTATCTTCTATTATTTTATTTTGTGGGTTTTTGTGCTAAGTCAATATCATTTCATCAACATATATGATCACATTCAAAGAAGATTTTGCATTGTCAAGGTATAATATAATTCATTTTTATGATCTATCCTCTTCTATATGAAAACACACTCTCATTTACTTTATTTCATTTCAAGGTTGATTCCAAATAGGGGTTTGACTGAGGCAAACCCCTCTTTACAACTTTATTCCCCATTTTTTTGTGTGTAGGAATAGGTGATGACGTTGTTGTCACATTTTTGGAAAGTGCAGGGTTCGATAGACAATCTCTAGAAGTTTCAAGAAAAAGTGTAGGGTACAAGGTGACTAGGAAACCTGTACTTGGATACAAGGTGACTAGGCATCCTATACCCTACAAAACAACTTCAAAATCAAATCTTGGTTCAATGCTACAATGTAATTTATGTTTCTATTCATTACAGGTTTATGTCTGATCTTTGTTATTTGTTTTTTTTGAAATTTTTCATTTAGCTTATTTAGCATCCTATCTTGTATTTTCCTATCATATTCCTCTAAATCAAATCCTCCACTTGTGAAGGATCATTGCACTCACTTAGTTCTTGAGTCCTACTTGAGGCTATTGGGTCATCTTCCTTCTAACTATGCAATAAGGAAAGAGGATATATCCCCTTTTCTTACCACATCCTTTTTCCTATTGTACATTTTGGTGACTTATAACATTTTCAGTCCTATTTTGGTGTGAGATCTCTTTTTTGTGCTTTTAGGTTCACCCTATTCTACATTTTGGTGAACCCGATGCATGACATTTCCATTCTGATTTTTGTGTTAGATCTCCTTTATGTGCTTGGATCTTCTACATTCCATCCTTAGATCTAATTTGGGTAGCTTTCATGGAGTTTACTAAGTTAGATTGGTGTGTGATAACTTATATTGTTACATTTATCCTTACTTATCTTTACCAATCACATGGAGTGGATAACAGTTTCTTTCACTTCGTGATGTTTATATTCCTTCATGGTGTTCTTGCATATGGCATTATAAGACTTTCAAATATCTTTCATCCTTATAAAGCATGTTTTAAGACCTTTATCAATATTTCATGTGGTTTTCTCATTCAACTACTAGAAAAATGCATGGAGTGTATTGATTATATAAGAATCTTTGGTGATGAACCTGAAGATGACATTAGCATAAACCACCTTAATCCTTCTCCTACGATTCCTATTAATCACAAAGGTAGAGATCAAGATCCTAACAACCCCATCTTAGTGATACCTACATCCTCTCCTTCTAAAACCACCTTAAAGGATAGTCTTAAGGAAGCTAGTTTAGTAGGTTGCAAATCCCAATTCTCAATTGGTGCATCACCTGTTAAGATAGATTTTAATTTAAGCATGTCTTCTATCCTTTTTCTTTTCAAAGATAGTTTTAGGTGCATACTGAAAGGAAGTTGGCCTTCTTCAGAGATTGATCTTCACCATAGGCATACTGGCATGCGTGAAGATATTTCCATGTTTCATAGGGTTGTTGAGTATCACACTTAAGAATTTGGGTGCAATCCTTCAAGACAACAATACCTTTTTAGGTTATAGTAACCTACAATAGCTTGTTTTCTTCACTGGAAGATTAGATTCACACTTATGTTGTTTTCTTATATTAATAAGAAAATCAAGAAACAAGTCATGAATGGTGTAGCAAGCCTCACCTCTATCTACTTCAACCATTAGCATTTCTACTTTTCTCTATTAAAATATGTAGTTGTTCATAAAAGTGGAGACAAAAAAAATCGTGTTTTCACTTTTTAGGTTACAACTTGTAATTTCCACCATTGAGGGTGTCAATATTTGCAAGTTCCCCAACATGTGCTCATCTAAGTTCAACCATTAGAGGTTGTTTTAGGTCAAGCTATACATTGGGAAACTTTGGTGGATATATGGAAATTTAGCACCTAAGATAGTCATCACCATTGTAATATTGCCAATACTATTTGGGTACATTATGATCTTTGAATGATCAAAACCCAAAACCATTAGCTTCTTTCAGCGACTTTCTTTGATGAATGAGAAAATGGTCAAGAGAAAGTTGAATAGGGATGAGCTCAAATTGATAGTACTAAATGTGATGTGAAAATGTATGCTCAATGGTGCCATTTGTCTTTTATGTCCCTCATTTTTTAGGGGCAAAGATAATCATTGCACCTTAACCTATTTCTAATAGGCTAAAAGAGATGATGAGATTAATATTTTTTAAATAATAATTTTAAATTTTTTTTGATTTCACAACAAACCATATAATCCTAGCTTTATGAGAGCTAGCGAGCAATTTCAAATCTAGATGCACTGGAATCTTTGCTAGAGTCTTCACCTCTACCCAGTTGATGATTCCCAGATCCCACTTCATGCTCAAAGAAAATCCATAGAATATGAAGGAAAAGGCAAGAGAGAGAGGTGACTCTAAGATAAAAATCTAAAGGAACAAATGTCTTGGTCCTCACACCCATGTCAATACTTGGTATCGAAAACTTGATTGCACTATGCCTTTTGAAGGGCCTTCCAATTATTCTCAGCCTCAGATGCAACCAACCATCGAGAAATCGACAACTCAAGATGCCACTACCTCAATTGCTCCAACGTCCTACACAGGTGTTATAGAAACACAAGAAAGTAAATTGATTTGTTTTACCTTAAAGAAATGATTAATTTCATTTTTTGTTGCAAAGCCAAAACTATCATTATGTTTTTTCTTCAAGGAAACTATTTATAACAAGAATTTTTCAAATGTGCATGAAATAATTGGGAACTTAAAGGTTAGTTGATTGAATCATTCAAGTGTCTAGGTTGAGGATACATCACTGGCACATGTATTGACCCTAATCATGCATGTGTTGTACTCCAATACGACTTCTAGATTACATGTTGGCAAACTTTTTATGTGCAAGCATGGGACCTAGATTTCCATCCAGAAGGGATTACAAAATCTAAATACCCCATGTGGGTTTTTCCTTTCCTCGACCTCACTTTTCTTCCTTTTCTTCAAGACATTGTATCCCAACTTGGAAAATTTTTATGGTGTAGGCAATATTTTGACAAATGGGCAAGTCTATGCTCTCACCCTAAGGCATTTATTGAGATGGTTTTAACTCATCCTCTACCTAGCACAATTAAGCTAATTAGACCAGGTTTTGAGTTTAAACAATGGATTATTTATCTAAGTAAAAACCAAATGAATGTTTTTAAATTAGTCTAGAGAAGGGCACCGTATCTGTGATTTCCCCTTCTATAAACCTAAAACATCCCGACCATCCAAAGATAACCCCAACCTTATTGCCTCTTCTATTCTTAAGGATCTTCAAAATACTATAAAACCACCTTCAAAACCATCATATTGATCCTCTTCTCCAACCAATCATGATGCCCCTCTTGCCACCAACTTTCCTCCTTCACCTCCATCTTCCATCTCTCCTGGTTTTTTGCCTATTCCTTCTATAATTTTTCCTACAAGGACTCTATGGGTGTCTCCATAAATAGAGCTCCCAAAAGAAAAAAGAAAAATAAAACTCCATCTCACAACATAAACCCTTCTTCCAATGGTAAACCTATATCTGAGCCAAATATCCTGATAAGAGATCATTATGAAGTTGCTACTTGTTGGCCTATGGATCAAGACACCAAAGTTTCCTCCATGGGAAAGATCTCATGATGGATCATAAGTTGATCAGTTCAACATGTTTTAATTAGATGAGGAAACCCTCCCCAACTCTACCCAATGAATTATACAATACAATCTTGGAACATGCAAGAAATAACCCTCTTGGCACATAAATTTCATGTCAAAGAAACTACTCCAAAAAGTGAAAGTGATGTTATATTATGCTCCAAGAAGTGAAAGTTGGTGCAATCCATTTAGATGTTACTCTTGCCTCTATTTATCCTAATGCCCTCATTTCTTTCATAACAATCATATAGATGGTAGTGTTGGTGTGGTTTTGGGATCTAATTCTAATAACCATTGCATTTGGGTTACAATTCTTATTGAGGATATGTTGGGGTTTTCCCCTAATTCTTCTATTGATATAATTATTCTTAGGGATTGGCTACAATCTGAGCTCTCCCTAATGATGAATTGGTATTGGGAGGAGATTCTAACATGGTGGAGTAACCTGTTGATCATAGTTGGGACCCCCTTGCTTAGTTTTCCAACTCTAAGTTTGAAGATTGGACCTTAACATAGAATTTTCTTGATATTCATGATCCTCTTCTTAGTAAATTTAACCTCCAAATGCCTCATTGGTACACTTAGAGAAATTTTTGTGTAGGACCCTTAAGGAAATTGATCAAGCTAGACGACTTCTATATCTCTTCTAGTTGCTCCATTCTTCCATTTCAGGACCTTCTTGTTACTTTAGATCTCTCTTTCAGTCTCTTTGATCAACTTCTAATCTCAATCACAATTTTATTTTAAAATTTAACCCTCATTTCCAATGACCTTTCTTACAAATTAAATGCTACACATCTCAAGAATCAAGACTGTAGTTGATAGCCTCCTTGCAATTTGAAATATGGAGCCAAAATTTAAACAACACAATTGGATTAGATGGTAGGAAAGAATGATTGCTAAATGGACCATCTTCCTTCAAGACTATGGTAGGAGAGTTGCAACAAAGAATCACAAACTTGAGAAATCCCTCAAAGGGCAATTGAAACATGGATGTTCCTTTTTGGCTTACAACCCCCATGATATCACCTTGCAACAACCTGTTGCTAACTACTGAAAATATGTTGCATAAAATAGTTGTGTACAAAGGCAAAGGAGCTCAAATTCAAGCTCGATTACAATGGATTAAAGATGGAGATTGAGGATACAAATTTTCCTTTCAATACCTTCAACACAAACATAAAACTAAGCATATTCCTCATATCAAAGTTGTTGATAGTAACTTGCAAATCAAACAATCTGATATTATGAATACCTTTTATGACAATTTCAAGAAACATTTTACTAATGACACTAAAGTGAAACATTTTACTGATGACATCCTTCTACCCATTCTTGAAGATAGTGTTGCTGGTTGCAACCCTAAAAAAATAGACCTTGAGCATAGTAGATATTTTGATAAACATCCTTCACTGGAGGAATTTGATGAAGCCCTCCATTGCATGGCCTTGGCAAAGAGTCTAGGAATCGATAGACTACCAGTAGAATTCTATAGATCATGTTGGCCCCACATTCGTGAATAATTTTATAGATCTTGCTAGCCTCACATTCATGAAGAATCTTATAATCTCTATCTAGAAGGAATTCAAAACTAGATCATTAGGAAACACTATTAATTAAGGGTTGGTTAAACTTATCACCAAAGGTAAAGATGAAGACATTGTTAATGGATGGAGACCTATTATGCTTCTCAATACATCTTATTAAATTATTGATAAATCTTTAGCACAAGAACTAAATATATATATCCCAAGAAATTGTTTGGCCAAAATAGATTGGATTCTTAGGAGGAAAGCTAGACTTTGATAAACCCTACGATCATATTCATTGGCCTTTTATTCTTAGAATGCTTTTTTTGATTGGTTTTGGCCCTAAATTTTGTGAGCAAATTAAGATGATATTCACGGATGTGAATGCTAGAGTGGCTATTAATGGTGCTCTCTCCATCCCATTTCCCTTACAAAATTCCATTCGTCAATGTTGTCTCCTTGCCTCATTCGTGTATGTGCTTGATGTTGATGCACATGGATATATTTTACAACATGTTCTCACCAATGAACTTATATGTGGCATCATACTTTGTGGAAATGCAACTGCTCTTAACTCCCATGTTGCTTATGAAAACAAACTCTTTGTTAAAAATTCAACAGAAGAAGAGGTTAATATGATTGACGTTTTGGACCTTTTTTACTTAGTTTCAGGTTCTAATCTAGCCATGCATATAATCGAATTCACCATGACAAGGCCCCACCCATGACTACCCTAGATCCCATGTGAATGGAGAGAGATCAAGCATGGTGTTATTACATAGTTCTTCAAATACCCTTTAGCATTGGAGTTTCCCTCAAAGGAATGTGGAAATGGTTCTTGGATAAAATTAAAAGAAATTTTCTAAATTAGACCAATAGGTTTCTTTCTATGACTGGTAGAATTCCAAGTTGCCAACAAAATTCTAATTTCTAGTCATGTTTACATTTTTGCTTGTTGGTTGGCATCTAAAGCTTGCTACAACCAATTGACTTAGTTAATGGGGATCTTTCTATGAGCCAAATGGGAAAATAAGAAAGGCATGCCTATAAATTTGTGGATCCATTGCATTTGGCCAAAGGATAAAGGAGTGAGAATCATTGATTTGTCCCATTAATAAATGGATTTTTAGGGCCTTAGATGGTGATGCCCCATGGACACATCTAATTCACCATCGTATTCAAACCAAGTAGTGCTACTTGGAATCTAGTGAATTGGAGGGAAAAGCTTTTACTTGCCCCGTATTTTAAATGCAAATTTTAGCCTCCCTCAACTCTATTTGGAAAGCTTGGAAAATCACCTCAAAAAATATCTTGATTTGACCATTCTCTGAGTCGTGGCTTAAGCTTTGCCTCCTCAATTTGGCAAAATCACTTAGTTGAGCTCAATAATGCCCCTCTTACTACTAACAATTTCTGCAAATGTAGACACATATTTAAAAAAGGCATATAAGTTTTTCAAGACCTCTAAGACCTAGTTGCCTTTAATTGGAAAACATGGCATCATCTCAAGTCTCAATTTAAGATTTTCCCATTAGACAAACCTCTTATTCTTCACATTCAAAGTCTAATTAATCTCAAGTTGTTCTGTCTATTGTCCACCAACCTGTAATGACAACTTCCTTGCTGTCTGGAAACGACCAAACAATCATAACTTTTGTGCTTTCCATTTGAAAAAATTATTTATAGAAAACTCCCACCAAGCCTTTCCATTTTTCTACCTTAATTGTAATTGGAATTGTAGGTTCAAAAGCACAAAATGGAACAAGCTTAGTGTGTAGATTTGGAAGTCCAAAGCCCAACTCATTGCCTGGAGAATTTTGCATATTAAGGTCCCCATTGGAGCTTGTCTATCTTTCATCTCCCTAACTCCCTCTTGTCCTTTTTTCGCTAAAAAGGAGACTATTAAACATGCTTTTTGGTATCGTCCCTATGCTCAATGTTTGTGGAGTTATTTCATTTCCAATCTCCCTGCTCTTTTTCCAAAACCATGGCCTTGGAAAATAGCCCTTCTTGGCCTATCCTCGTGCCTCAATATCATTTCACAAACCTATAGGAACATTTTTCTTAAAAACCTTTGGAAATTTTGTTGTCTTGCAACCTTCTCTCACACCTTCTACATTGTTCAAATGAAAGTTGTGTTTATTGGTGTGAATCTCTCCCCCTGTCTCACACTTTTGAGGTCTTCACTCCAATCCAAACCCAATCTTTGTACTGCATTGGGAGAGTTACAAACACAATTCATTGTTTTTTAGGCAAAAATTACTAGTATTGGAGGCCGGACTTATGAGAATGTGGATCTTCCGAGAGATTGTAGCCTATAATCATGGTTCTAATACTCTTTTGTTGCAACATTTGAAAGCTTGAACTTGTAATCCATAATGATGGTTTTGAGGGTCTTCTCTTATAGCATTTGGGAGCTTCATGAACAACTTAGACTAATTCATTTTTGAGTCTTCTATTATCTTTCACCTTTCATGAGCATGCTTCTAGGAGAGTAGAGTGGTGTTGACTAGAAAACTACTTCATTCAAAAAACTTATGGGAGAGATCAACAGGTGAGACGGGCATCATTGTGAGTAATGCAATGGTCTCTATGAAGAATATGCAGGTTGTTAATGTTGAATTGATTGCATGTGCTCCTTAGATGCTAACAATTTTAAATATTCATGTAAGTACTAATAATATGACCATACAAGAGGTAACTATTGTCAACCACAACAACATTTCGAGGCACAAATTCATGCCAAATTTGTTCATGGCAATAGGACTCCCTATAGACATTTTCTATTGTATGTATTCAATGTTTCATCTCATATAGTTTGCATTGGTAACTTCTAAGCAAAGTTCTTTGCTAGTTTAACTTTAATTTTTGTGAACAGTTGTAATTTGTCATTGTACTTAATTTTGAATTAGAATTACTTAGATTGCTTTTCACAATTAAAAAACTGTTCTATAAAAAAACTAATTTAAAGATTATTATTGATTTTTTTTAAAAATAAAATAAAGTGTACTATTTTACAAGTCCCAGTCTATTTAGGAGATTTATGTTTTCAAATACAAGTTCACATTAATATGCATCGGAATTTATACTGGAAAATATAAACTAGCGTTCACAAAATTAAATATTTTACTGCATTGACACGTGTGCTGCCAAATATAAGCTGATGTTTCACTATCTGTATTTCTTTACCTTGAAGAACGTGCCCGAGAAATTCAAGGCATTTCTTACCGTTGGTTTTAAGTGATTTCATCTGGGGTTTATTTCTATAAATCTACTGGCTCGTCATTTTTTATTGGAGATTACTAATTTTGGATACTGTGTATTACTAATTTTGGATACTGGGTATTACTAATTTTGCATTAACTTTTATGAGCGGATAAAGAGGGCAAATGGCAGCAGACGGGTAACGTGTTAGAAATAGATTTCAGTTGAAGCAGAGTGGACGAGGTTGCTACAGCTGGGCTTCCTTCCCCAGCTGGCCCTCTCCAACGTCCCTATATTTCCATTATCAACACAGTTGAGGGTATCAATAACCAGTTCTAAAGTTATCTTGCACCCCTGCAATTCCTGTGGGTTTTGTTTTGGATCCTCTGCTTTTTTCCCAGAAATGAGTACCCAGAGGTATTTTGGTTTATAACTGGAAGAGTTATTTTGTATGGATTATCACAGGCTGGATTATTTTGTTTCCATTTCTTGGCATGTAAGTATTCTTCAAAATTTATTGATGACTTTTGTTATGCAGTTTTGTCTGATTTACACTATTTCTTGAATGTTTTTTTTTCATGTTTATTGTCAACTTAGACTGAAAACAAGGACAGGTTTTACATTATGTTGCAGCAGACTGTTCTGTTTTTTACATTAGAACTATTATAATTGAGTCTTCTTATCTATTGGTTTTAAGGAAAAAATTAGGTCTAATATGACTGGTTCTACTGCTAGCAGCCATTCTTTCCAAGAAGATAGCCCACGGCAGCTATAATTTTATTTCATAGATAGCTGTCAAGCTATGTTCTGATGTATATTTTCATTTTTTCCAGTTTTGGATTCCATGATCCTAGACAGAAAATGTATCTATTCTTGTAATTGGAATGTTCCCCACTGTCACAGCAAGAGAGGCTCCAAACCCAACAAGTGATGTGAAGCCTCCATTTTTAAAAAGAACATATAAATTTATAATGCAAGTAGAATCTGTATTGGCAGCATCCACATTGTATTTAGGTACCATGTCAAGTCTCCAATATGCTGCAGATCTACACTCCTATTGTTGATTAATTCTATACTACGTGATTTTGTCGGCCTTAAATTGATAGATTCGGGCCTTTCCTACAAATGTGTGTTGTGAGCGCAGCTCGCAAGCAAAATCCCAAGTTGCCTTGATCCAAATATCCAATGTCTTTGTGATGTAATCTCAATGACCTTGGCCAAAAAAATGCGTAGGCTACGAGATATGGCTATCACGTGGCCTCTTAGTTAAATAACTAACAAAATCATCGATCAAATATCGACCATCATAAGATGCGCATGCATATACCACTGCAAACATATATGGCTACTTTTTTCCAGATAAACAAGAAAACGACTTTTGTCATGGGTGGCGTATTTTAAGGGTCCTTTGCTTTTAACAGATTTATTTTTTTGAAGAGTCCTTTGCTTATAAATTGTACTTCTGAAAGTGAATATGCTCAGAAATCTCGGATGGTAGTGCAAAAAAGAAATATGCTTAAAGTGAAAAAATCCATGTACAGGTCAATATGTACCTTCCAATTACTACCGGCTGAATCAATATCAAGTGCGCAGATAGATTCAATGCAAGAGCATACTAACAATATCAGCAAAAGATTTGGGATTCTTTAATAAATTGTCCTGAAAATGAAAATGCTCAGAAACATGATAGACCATGCCAATGTCTGTACAACTTCTGACACAAGAACAGTAGCATGCTAGGCACTTTTTTTTTATTGACATAAAGTAGAACCTATAACGTGCTTAGAGAATAGCATGCCAGGATATTAGTTTGTATCGAAGCAATTCCCAAACTATTGTGGATTTTGTTGTGTAATTGTTCATACAGTTTTAGCAGGGAGTGGGATGGATGAAGCCTGGTCAAGCAATTTAGACAAGATATGCATAAGGACCTTGTTTTGAGTGGCCTGCTGGTTTCACCTAATCAGGCATCTAATAGTTTGTCAGCACCATTAAGATTATCAAGTTGTCTTGTTTACTTCAGTTCTTGAATGTGTTCTGTTTTGTGCTATTGTCGACTCAGGCTCTAAACACATGGACAGGTTTAGCATTATATTTGCAAGAGCTTCCCCTGTAGTTTGTATTAAAATTACTATTCATCTAAAATTGATTTTAACTTCTGATCTCTGATTACTAGCCTGTTATCTATCACTCGCTAACAATGTCATTTCTGATCCTGATGGCAATGCCACCCGACCCCCATAATATTTCTAATTTAACAATTGCATGCATCTTAACCTGTGCAGCTTATTGCTATCTTGCAATATTTTATTTGATTTTTGATAAAATTCTCGACACCATATTTATGTTAATTACGAATTGACAACAGATTAATAAATTAAAACAGAGATTCAAAAGAAGACAACACAAATTTACAGTAGTTCACCCAAATAGGCTACATCCACTCTATGAGCAGGGCAATATATTATTAATCAACTGTTTTCTCAAAGATACAATTCTCAGCTAACTGCACACAAATTATTATGAATTGACAACACAAAAGATTAATAAATTAAAACAGAGATTAAAAAGAAAGACAACACAAAGATTAATAAATTAAAACAGAGATTCAAAGATACAATTCTCAGCTAACTGCACACAAACTATTATGAATTGACAACAGATTAATAAATTAAAACAAAGATTCAAAAGAAAGACAACACAAATTTACAGTAGTTCACCCAAATAGGCTACATCCACTCTACGAGCAGGGCAATATATTATTAATCAACCGTTTTCTCAGAGATACAATTCTCAGGTAACTGCACACAACAGCAGCATTCCATTTTATTAGTATTCCATTTTATAAGCAATTATATCAGAAATACACAGAATGCGAAGAGGACTGCACACAAATTATTATGAATTGACAACAGATTAATAAATTAAAACAGAGATTCAAAAGAAATACAACACAAATATAACACAGAATGCGAAGAGGCAAGAAAGACAACACAAATATAACACAGAATGCGAAGAGGCTAAGGATTTGGAAGAAAAAATAAGGATTTCGAGGGAAAAATAAGTGACCATTGGGTTTGGGTTTCACATACAACAATCTCGCACTTGAAACCCAACCACTGCTGCTGCAAACCATCAATCTCATCAAGCCAATCTTAAAGGAAAAATATGCATGGCTTTAATTTTGCAAAGACCTGTTCACGAACACTTCGAATAAGTCTTCTCCATACCAATTCACATTCAATAAAAACTAACTCCAAAAACATCTTCATAAACTTTGTGAATTTCTTCTAACCGCACAACTCTGGTAATTACATTACACAAAGCCAGAACACTTCGAATAAGTCTTCTCCATACCAATTCACATTCAATAAAACTAACTCTAAAAACATCTTCATAAACTTTGCGAATTTCTTCTAACTGCACAACTCTGCTAATTACGTAGACAAAGCCTTATCATTCTCACAACAATGAAATGGAACAGACATAACTCCAGTTTTAATACCTCTGCATTGCTCTCCTCGCTGAGACACAACTCCTCTTCTCCCACATTCTCCTCGCTTTTCCTCTGGTACAGATTGTTCACCAGCTGTTTGATTAATTTCTATCCTGGGCTCTCGAAAAACCCTCCCCAACATCTTGAACAACAATAACCTCCTCTGCTAGAGAACCAACCAAATTCTCCTCGGTTTCTAGCGTGTCATTCACTGCAAATTCTTGCAATCGTCACCTTTCTCCACATCCAAATAGCCATTTTTCTCACCTTTGTCATGCCCTTTCTCCTCTTTTTCATTTACATCCTCTGGTACAGATTCTTCACCAGCTGTTTGATTAATTTCTATCCTGGGCTCTTGAAAACTCTCCCCAACATCTTGAACAACAATAACCTCCTCTGCTAGAGAACCAACCAAATTCTCCTTGGTTTCTAGCGTGTCTTTCACTGCAAATTCTTGCAAATCGTCACCTTTATCACCATTCTTGACAATAACATCCTCCAGGGCACATTCTTCATCAGCTGCTAGTGCTTGGTAAATTCACGCCCTCGGCTCCTGCGAGTTATCTGTCTCAGATGGCCCAGTACTCTCTACCACATCTTGACCAACAATAATTTTCTCTACTTGAGAAATATTAGTATCGTCCTCGCCTGCCACCATGCCATCTACTTGGGATTTCTCCTCTTTCTGCACCAACAGGTTCCACGGCCACAGTTCCACCATTATGAGCATCATTATTGATAATTCGGCCTGCTATTTCTTCCCATTTGTCCCTTGCAAAGGAGCCATGATTGGCCACATGCTGCTTAACTTTCCAAGCCACAACACCCTTTGAAATAGATTTCAAAAGCAAGACATCCCTCACATTGAGATTAGTCATACACATTGGCAGCGTTGAAAAGCTTTTCCTGTTGTCCCTTTAATGCAGATTTTACTCTCTTAAACGGCCTTCTCAAGACATAGTCGAGCTCAGGACATAGTCGAGCTTCGAGCTCGGTTTCACCCAATTGACTCTTGTATCATCCTTAACAACGAAAACCTCAGGAATGACCTCTACAACAGGTTCAATTACCTTCTGCTGTGGAACAGCTCCCACTTGAGCATGACCCTCTATTTTTACGGCAACAACAGATTCCTCAACTTCATCCCACCAATGTACACAATGCTTGTTTGAGGCTGAAGACTTTTCATACAACTTATTTAATACACCCATTAAATCAGCAGCAGTTGTTGCTTTGGATATATTGAAGGCCATAACAGCTCCCACTTGAGCATGACCCTCTATTTTTACGGCAACAACAGATTCCTCAACTTCATCCCACCAATGTACACAATGCTTGTTTGAGGCTGGATATATTGAAGGCCATAACAGCTCCCACTTGAGCATGACCCTCTATTTTTACGGCAACAACAGATTCCTCAACTTCATCCCACCAATGTACACAATGCTTGTTTGAGGCTGAAGACTTTTCATACAACTTATTTAATACACCCATTAAATCAGCAGCAGTTGTTGCTTTGGATATATTGAAGGCCATAAGGTTGGAGAGCAGTTGTTGCATTGGATATATTGAAGGCCATAAGGTTGGAGAGCAGTTGTTGCATTGGATATATTGAAGGTTGGAGATAAGTGCAACCAAATCACTACCAAAGCTTTTTGGTCCAGGACATCCCAATCTTCATCCAACATCGCTGCTGGTTTCTTCTCTTTACCATACAATGGTCGCCACAAATCTTCTACATACAAATAGTTAGTCCTCTATTTGCATCTTCCATGACACATAGTTATGAACATCAAACTTTTCAATCTTTCCTTCAACCGACATTGCTCCCAGTGAAAGTTGAATTTCTTCCCTTATTTGATCAAACACCACAATGGCTCTGATACAAATTGTTAATTATTAATTGACAACAGATTAATTAAATTTAAAAATGATTCAAAAAAAGACCACAAATTTCTAGTGGTTCACCCAAATGGGCTACATCCACTTTACAAGCAAGGCAATATATTGTTAATCAACTGTTTTCTCAAAGATACAATTCTCAGCTAACTGCACACAGCAGCAGTATTCCATTTTATAAGCAATTATATCAGCAATACACAGAATGCGAACAGGCAAAGGATTTGGAGGGAAAAATAAGTGACCATTGGGTTTCACATACAACTTGCCCATTCTAAAATCTCACTGATCAAACAGGCCTAAATTTCATGCACTGATCAGACATCTCAGTTTGGGACATTTTGTTCTAGAGTACTATGAAAGCACTGGCTAAGAAGCGTATTATTTTAGGTTACTTTTGAGAAACAGGTAAGAAAGATGATTAAAAATCTTCTTGCCAATCTTCCCATCTAACTGGATACAGCCTCTTGCTCTGTATTAACAGGTATAACCACTATCAATATGATGTTTCTGGATATGATTGTTTAACCACTATCAATATGATGTTTCTGAATTTAATTGTTTGGTCAACCGTCAAACTATCCGAACCATCATCAGGATGAGAGAGTCTGTGAGTGTCTGTACTTCCATTAAAGGCTGCAATGATTACTCTTGCAATGAAGTGCGATTTATAGGCGATCATAAATCACGTGATAACAGAACCACAGAACCTTGGAAAATATCTTATCAGGAAGAGAGAGTCTGTGAGTGTCTGTACTTCCATTAAAGGCTGCAATGATTACTCTTGCAATGAAGTGCGATTTATAGGCGATCATAAATCACGTGATAATGGAACCACAGAACCTTGGAAAATCTCTTTGGTGGGTGCTGTCTTGCATTTTATCATAAACATCGTGCAATGAAGTGCGATCACGTGATAATGGAACCACAGAACCTTGGAAAATCTCTTTGGTGGGTGCTGTCTTGCATTTTATCATAAACATCGTGTCAGACTCTACTGATTATTCAGCTTCTACCCCGTATATTTGTATTCCCAAATCTAGCTAGCGCCTGATAAACATCATGTCAGACTGCTGACATCATTTCAGCTAGGACCCCAAAATTTTATTCCCGAATCTGGTTAATTCAAAATTAAAAGCAGATTTCTTTGAAGTCGACTTCTCTTGTGGATCGTTCCATCAAAGCTCACCTGATCTTCTCAAAGATCTACCTGACTCATTTTTGTCTATACCACGGGAACACAGATTTATGCTTTTTCTTTTTCAGCTCTGGTGTTTAATTCTACTTTTGTGTTGTGTCCTTCTTTCTCTGTTGCTCATTAACCTCGCAATCTAAATAAAATCTTGGCAAGAAATCATTTGTTTTCAATCCATATTTAGTTTTATGAAGGTTATGACCATGCTTAATCGGTAGTTGCTCAATACATATGAAAATGTGGTTCTCATGCCCACCTAAAAGAACAGACTATTCCTTCAATCCTATTGCCATTTGCTCTTTATTTTGATAACGGATCACAGAATGTGATCCGTCTTTATTCTGATAACACAAACAATGATGAAAACTAAGTATGCAGTTTCTTCCATAGACACTTATTTTTATCTAATGGACTGTGAAGACCTCGTGTACCATTGAAAGAGAAACCATATCATTCTGGTCAACAATAACATTATACATCATTTGCAGAATTTAGAAATGTATTATTAAATGTCCATAAAGCATATTGAAATTGATAAATCTTATCATTCTGCTTGATAATAATAATAATATTTACATTTTTTTTACATTTTTAAAATGCATCTTCATAATCCTTTATATCTTAAATAACCTTCCCCTCTTCCCCTCTTAAATATGAAGCATTCATCCAATACAAAATACAACAAAGCATATTTACAAATTAGTTTAGTGCATAGATTCATATTTGCTCATCAGATTTTCAATTAGAGCAAAAACTTCTAAGCACTTAAATATTTTCATGTAAATCTTTTCGATAACTTATTGTCAATACAAGCCATTTGTATCGCTGCAAGACACCGATAGCATAACGTGCAAAATTACCAAGATGCACGTTGCTCGGCAGCAACAGCAAAATCCACCACTATGTTCTTAGTTGAAGGCATCCCTGCCACTACATCTTCTTCGATGCCACATTCATTAGTGCCTCTTGCAATTTTGAAGTAACCATCCTGCCAAAATATGTAACCATCCATAATTAGATTACTGACATCTGAACCTTGTCTAAAGAGAGATATCTCTTGAATAGACCGTACTGATAGTTCTGGATGAAAATTTAGTAACATACCTCACCCCAAGACCTATTCCATGAATTTGCAACAAGCTGTACATTTGAAAGTTCAAATATAGTCATAAATTTGTTTGTTAAACAAATGCACTTTTTTCTTCATTTTAAAATATAATCATATGGTTGAGTAAAATTTCTTACCCAGTAATCAACTCCATCCTTGGAGGTTCCCCAACCCATCAGCTTTACAGCATGTCCTCCCAAGTAATCACCCTTGGTGTACTTGTAAACTCCAGATTTGTAATGAGCAAAATCCTGAGGTGAATACACCCACCCTCTCAGATTTGGCCAATTAGAAAATCCATGAGCAGCGAAACTAAATCTATAGCCTAATTTTCAGGGATTAATGACATTAGAGCTTCCCACTTCGACAAAATACATACTGCATTAAGAACTTTGTTGATAGCTATTGGTTCCTACTTGTATGTACTATAAAATGAATTAAAACCTTTAATCAAAATATCAAAGATTGATCAGTAGTGTGTTAAATAAATAACTACTGTTAACCCAAACTGCTTACTAAGAAGTTCAATAAATATAATATTTCACTAGCTTCTTCGATCATTGTTATTGCTACATATTCTGTTTTTGAATGGAATGTTTTTATTAACAATTTTAGCACTTCATACATACATATAGCAGATGATAGAAGTTCCGGAAAACAGGCCAAATGGTATTGGCAAGTCAATGATTTGAATATCAATTTCTTACCTCAAAGACAGAGAAGGAAACCTCTACTGGTCCATTTGTAAAAACCTCAGTCATGATATCATAAGGCTTGGAAGAGATTCTGTATGCAGTTGCACTGTAGCGTTTGGAGTCAAGCCAGTTTTGGTTTTCATCTTTGCACTGCTTCTGACATTGAGGGGTGGGATATAAAGGCTCACAGCCCGGGTGTTGGCAACCAGCTTCATCAAAGTAGGGATCACACTGCAAACAAAGACAATCAAATGCCAGTTGCTTAGGGGAAAAAACACATCTCCTATAATAAAATCCCTTTAACTCCGACAATTTCATAAGTTAAATTCATTTATATTGCAGGGTTCATACTGGGGAGCTATTGGTTAAATTGAAGCTAATCGTAGATGAGTATTCTTATACCTCAGCAGTTACAACTCCAGTGCTGATAAAGTATCGCCACGCATTTAATGGCCAGCCACCGTCACAACCATCACCACACTGGAACCCACAGCATGCTACTAGATCATTTTCTGAAAGGGTAACGTTCTGCAAAAAGAAAAATCATGATCACATATAAACTCCCCTCCAGAGAATTAGATAACCCGCACATAAATTAAACATGTCTAAGCTTTTATTGAAGCTTACCACATTGAAGTGAATACAGAAGCGATCAGAGAGTGCCTCTGCTGCCCCAAATGCCCAGCAAGAACCACAGTGTCCCTGCTCATCCAAACGAATTTTAAACTCAAAACCCTTACATAACTTCTAGTCTTCATCTTCTGGGTTAAATCATCAAAATAAGAAAATTTCATTATCCATTAAAAAAAAGTATCAAGCTGTCAGAATTTACCTGATCTGCTCACATGAAGCGTAACAGATACGTGTAAATTGGCAGAATCCATGGGAACAGTTAAAATGAGTTAGAATTCCATATTGTCTACATATAACAAGTGCTAATTATGTCGTTGCCTACAAAAAGCCATGCTTTTTCACAAAAAAGATTAATTCTTAAAACGAGCATTTGTTTTGGTAAAGGAAAATTCCAAGTTAGACAAGGAGAGCCAGACATAAATCTGCTGACCTAAAATGACTTGCACAGAGCTGCACTGCGGCCAAGCCTTCCGGGCATCAAATTGCTTTGGTAAGTTAAGGCCCTTTGGATAAGATCTCACAGGAACATTTTCTATTTCATTCTTGGGAGTGGGAAGTACTCCAAGAAGATGCTTAAATTGTCCCAACTTTAAATTCCAACAAGAGAGTTCAGGTTAATTAATAGAAGTGATAAGCACTCCTTTACAAATAGCAACAAATAGCTTTGGATATACCTAAGAGGCAAAAGGAAGTGTCCTTACAGTGTAATTCGAAAAGCGTGAACTCATGTCAGCCTTCCATCCAGCATTTGGATGCCTGTTGATATATTCCACTATGTCTTCCTGCATATTAAGAAGGCTTAGTATAAAATCCTTGATATAAGGTCAAAGAGAACCAAATTGGAAATAATGAGAGAACAAAACCTGTAGAATTTTATTTTGGCTCGTTGCAGAAAAGTACTCGAACTTAGATGCCTGCATTTATAAAACATCTCGCTCTTAGCATAGACATACTGCCACATGTCACTAACTATGCATTTAGATTCAGATTGCCATAAACAGGGAAAAAAATACATTGAAGACCATCAATATCTCTGAAAATTCAAATTGAATCTACCACAGGAAAACCATATTGGACGCATCCAAATAAGTTAAAGAAGCTCGGATAGCCTCTAAAGATCAGACCAAATGCAAGTAAATGTAATAACAATCTCAACAGATCCTAGAGCAGAAAAAAAGTAGATTTATGGGTGCAAACTATAGAGAGAAACAAACAGGCATATAGAAACTCAGCACTTGATGTAAGAAGGCATTATGGAATTATACACCAATATATGAACTATGTGGTGAATGTTTCCAGGATAAAAGCAATGGTTACTTTCTTTGTTCCATAATGAAGCTCTTTATTAACTGTTTTAAAGTTTTTACTCCAGGCTGCAAATCCTTTTACTACTTTGAGCCTCCACTTGCGCTTTACTGCCTTCCTCTGACATGAGCCATGGCTGAGTGAAAATTCTGTTCTTTTTATGCTTGTATTCTTCGTTATATTTGCCTGAAATTAGTGACCTCCGCTTATCCCTATTATGATTGGCAATTGCTGCTTCTTTATTATGTGAGGTTCAAACAGGTTTTAATATGGCTAGAAAGCATCTGCTTGAAGGTCAGGTTAGCTTTTATAGTACAGATGACGACTATTTGCTCTTTCCACCATTATAGAAAAGTACAACTTTCCTATAAAGAGGAAAGAAATTTTAAAATATAGCCACTGCATATGGGAATGCGCATCATTCCTTTCTTGCGCTTTACTAACTTCCTCAGACATGAGCCATGGCTGAGTGAAAACTCTGTTCTTTATTATGCTTGAATTCTTCGTTATATTTGCCTGAAATCAGTGACCTCCCCTTATCCCTATTATGATTGGCAATTGCTGCTTCTTTATTATGTGAGGTTCAAACAGGTTGTAATATGGCTAGAAAGCATCTGCTTGAAGGTCAGGTTAGCTTTTATAGTAAAGATGACGACTATTTGCTCTTTCCACCATTATAGAAAAGTACAACTTTCCTATAAAGATGATAGAAATTTTAAAATATAGCCCACTGCATATGGGAATGCACATCATTCCTTTCTTCCATAGAAGATGAAAGGGAATTTTTAAAATCCCTAATTACATTGAGGATTCATCAGTTTGAGCAAAAACATCAACTTTGAAGCTGTCTACTTTTAGTTTTGATTACAGCAAATTTAATAAAATCTCCCTACAAACCTTCTTCAGCAGAGGTTATTTAGCGTGAAAATATTAAACAAATCCTAGAGATTATAACAAGTTAGGCTAATTGAAAAAGGAAACCTAGTTGTAAATAGCATGATAAAAACTACTACAAGCTGAATAAGCAAATCAGAGAATCAAGTCTGGAAATTATTGAAATGACAAGATACGAATGCTATTCACACAATAATTCTATATACAGAATACTACTCTGCAAATCACCGGTACTAAAAGCCATAAGAGTAATGCAGGGTGACAACGGACTCGACAACAAAAGCTAAAAGAATACAAGAAAATTCATAATTACCAACCAAGTCTAATATTAAGGAATTGCCTTAAGTTGAAGCTTTCATGTAAAAGCCGTTTCCCTCGACGGGAGCTATAACTTATGTTTCATCTTAAATATAGTGAAAAATAAGCAGATGTACTAAATGTATGTAACAAAGAAAAGAATCAAAAAATACGGCACATTGACCCTGATTATCCTGTACGAAGAAACAAAAGATAGTGCAATGGTACATGTTAGTCCTGATTGAAATCAAAATCTTCATACCTTACAAAAAATGCTAATATGCTTGACCATGGCCTATATTTGCACAACGAGCTCAAAATGATCTAGCTCATAAGTACCACCTCAAATTCGTTCACTGTCAAAATTTAAATTGCTACAGCTACAGTGAATCAGCTAGAGACGGACACAAAAAGCAGACATTCAAGCAGTGAATCAGCTAGACGGACACAGAAAGCAGCCATTCAAGCAGTAAATTCAAACTAGTTTAGATCCATGTATTCCTTCCCCTCTACAACAGTGCTAATATAAATTAAACAAAACTAGAGGAACTCAAACTTTAGGTTAAACTTTTTAATCTAAAAATGAAACTTAAAAGCAGACTTAACTACAAGCAAAGCAAGAGGGGGATAAAAACATACGGTATCAGACATATTAAAATCTAAAAATTCAGAGCATAATATGCCTTGACAAGGTTTGCACAAAACTATTCAAAGAAAATTATTGAAAAAAAGGAACACGTGACTGACTGTTTAACATGCCTTAATTTTTAGAAATAAATTAAAAACCCAAAAAAAGAACAAGGTGAGAAATTTAAATCTAAAATTCTCAAACAAGGCACTCAAAATTATCAGCAGGAATGGTATCAAGTTTGAAAACCTAGTAGCGTCTACGGAGCCAGTGTCAGTGATGGTGACTGACTGTTTACATGTTCTATGGTATCTCCAGATTGGGCCCGGCTTTTCTCTTTTGGTGCCATGTTGTCCCCTCCATGGGCTGTTGATTTTTTTTTTTGTTTTTTCTTCTTGATTTCGTTGTTATGTTTTGCTGCTTAGTTCTTCACCTGTTGTCTACCACATTGTGACCATCACATTCTTCTATCACAGGTTTTCAGTATCTCTTGGTTCCTCCTTTTTAGATATAGGTCTGAGGTCACTTAAAGGATCATATCTAGAGTTTCAACATTTATTTATAGTAAATGTACATATGCTCTCAGAATTATCTGCCTGAATATATGTTCAATCAATCGAGGTTCAAACATCTTTTGGAAATAAAACAAAAGTCACAGAAAAGAAGTCGAAGAGAAAATCCAAATGGTGACATGCTCAAGCCTTCAAAGAAGATAAGATGAATATACTCAAGGTTATCGGCAGTGAAAAGCGAAACTGAACGAAAATTGGAGACAAGAATCTCAAAATAAATCTTATACAATACTAATGCCTCAATCTCGAGAATACTTATTCAAAAAGTCGAAGAGAAAATCCAAATGGTGACATGCTCAATCCTTCACAGAAGATGAGATGATTGTACTCACAAATGGTGACATGCTCAAGCCTTTACAAAGATAAGATGAATGTACTCACAAATGGTGACATGCTCAAGCCTTCACAGAAGATAAGATGAATGCACTCAAGGTTATCGGCAGTGAAGGCGAAATTGAACAAAAATAATCTCAAGATAAATCTTATACATTACTAATGCCTCAATCTTGAGACTATTTATCCAAAAATTACTTGCAGGCAAAGAGAAAATATCCAAATATAAGTTACGATCCATTAAAAGTGAAATAAAATAAAATCAAAGAGCGTTTAATACTAATATTTCTTAGAATCCGTCTCACTTTAATGGAACATATTAAAATCGTTTTCTTTTTTTTAAAAACAAGGACTGTGATGCTTTTTATATTAAAAAAAAGACAGATTGTGATAAAGCATCGGAAGAGAATTGTGATAAAGTGTCAGCGATAGTGAAAATTGTCGTTGTCTCAGGTAGTGTCTACAGCAAGGCATTTGATCAATTGGAAGGCAGCGCCTTGCCACTTAGAGCTACGCCGATGGGAAGTTTCTTAAATCCTATTGTGTAGGTTTACATGTTCTATGGTATCTCCAGATTGGGCCCGGCTTTTCTCTTTTGGTGCCATATCGTCCCCTCCATGGGCTGTTGATTTTTTTTTGGTTTTTTCTTCTTGATTTCGTGTTATGTTTTGCTGCTTAGTTCTTCACCTGTTGTCTACCACATTGTGACCATCACATTCTTCTATCACAGGTTTTCAGTATCTCTTGGTTCCTCCTTTTTAGATATAGGTCTGGGGTCACTTAAAAGATAGTCAGAGCTTTTATCTAAAAAGAAAACAAAAGTTAAAGCTGACAAGAAGAAGAAAAAGGATCATATCTAGAGTTTCAACATTTATTTATAGTAAATGTACATATGCTCTCAGAATTATCTGCCTGAATATATGTTCAATCAATCGAGGTTCAAACATCTTTTGGAAATAAAACAAAAGTCACAGAAAAGAAGTCGAAGAGAACATCCAAATGGTGACATGCTCAAGCCTTCAAATCAGATAAGATGAATATACTCAAGGTTATCGGCAGTGAAAAGCGAAACTGAACGAAAATTGGAGACAAGAATCTCAAAATAAATCTTATACAATACTAAGGCCTCTATCTCGAGACTACTTATTCAAAAAGTCGAAGAGAAAATCCAAATGGTGACATGCTCATTCTTCTGATTGTACTCACGAATGGTGACATGCTCAAGCCTTTACAAAGATCAGATGAATGTACTCACAGATGGCGACATGCTCTAGCCTTCACAGAAGATAAGATGAATGCACTCAAGGTTATCGGCAGTGAAGGCGAAAGTGAAAAAAAAAATTGGAGACAAGAATCTCAAGATAAATCTTATACACTACTAATGCCTCAATCTTGAGACTACTTATCCAAAAATTACTTGCAGGCAAAGAGAAAATATTAAAATATAAGTTACGATCCATTAAAAGTGAAATAAATTAAAATCAAAGAGCGTTTAATACTAGTATTTCTTTGCAACAACAATAAATTGGGCTTAGAAACAATAACCTGGAAAAGGGAAATTCCGTCTATCACTTTAATAGAACATATTAAAATCGTTTTCTTTTTTTAAAAACAAGGACTGTGATGCTTTTTATATTAAAAAAAAAGACAAAGATTGTGATAAAGCGTCGGAAGAGAATTTGCTGAACAGCCTGAACAAATTTAAAACCTCAAATTTATTGAAAAAAAAAATACAAATGAAGGAAAAAGGTCATACCCTTTTAAATTACCCGATAGGCATCGAATGCTAGACATTAAAACAAATCTCACAGAAGTATTCAGTGGAACATAATTTTCATACCCTTTTAAATTACCTTATAGGCATCGAATGCTAGACATTAAAACAAATCTCACAGAAGTATTCAGGGGAACATAATTTTCATGGCCATGACAACAAATAGGGGAAACTAATTATAGAGAAATTGGGCAAACTAATTAAAGGGAAGTCCGCTGCAATTAAATATATCCAGGAAGAAGGCTCATATTTGTGGTCATCTCGTCCAATCTTTAAAAAATGTGTCAAATTTTAGGATACGAGACAAACAAGCTTTTGTTTAAGATTATTCACCTTCAATATTGTCAAAAACGAAACAAAAATGTGAAAAAGCTTTACAGAAAAGGGCTAACACCTCCGACTACAGATATGCAGATAAAATCCGGTCTTTTGATCACAATCGGCCGAACAGATCCACTGTGGTCGTCCATAAGTTAACTTTTTACATTTGTGATATTACTCCTTAAATGATTTCTATTTCCGATTAAACTTTTTCAGCCTGTATACCCCAGTATTTCGACCTTGATGCCAAGCAACAAAGTAGAGCCGAGCATTCATCAATAAATAAAACAAGGAATCAAAGAAATCAAACCAGAATGAATTTATTGACTTAAAATCCCCTCAATTCTCACAATTTCAGATCTCCTAAGCTTCATAACAGCTAAGATGACTATCAATTCCAAAAAATACCAATTTAATTTTCCTAAAAAAGAACAAATTCAAACGCCAAAAACAAAATGAGTGATTTAAAATTTAAAAAAGAAATCAACAAAACTTCTCTTACAAACCTGAAGAGAGGTTTCCTATAAAAGAACAAAATCAAATGCCAAAATGAAACCCGCTGATCTAAAACTTAGAAAATAAATCAACAAAACTTCTCTTACAAACCTCAAGAGAGGCAGCCAAGGCCGCAAGGATTGTAAAAGCCAAAATGAATCCCGATGCCATCGCCGTTCCCTGCGATACTTCCCCTTCCCTTCTGCTTCGAAGTGTTTTTCTACTGAATTGTCAGACCCCATCTGTTCTTATGCAAACGATTCAGCCGGTTCGCCCGGTGACTGACGTACACGTGGCGAGTTCCTTCATCCAGGGAATTTGGCTTAGATACGACGTCAGGGAAGTTAAGAATTTTTTTACGTCAAGTGACAGAATGACAAGTATCCCAACAGACTCTTTAATGCCGTCTTCTCTAACTGCACGTTTGACTAGAGGGAATGATGTGTGGCTTTTAATGTGTGGATGTGAAATTTGTTGTGTTTTAGTTTAATGGGCTACGTAGGTGTTTTCTTAATCAGCACGAGAAAGGGCACTTATTGGGATGGTATTTTTTAATTTGTTTTCTTTGGAATGTTTAACTCAAATTCTACTTCCTCTTTTTCTTCAATGATGATGTGTTTATCTATGCTTTTATGGGTGAAAGACAAAGTTGGCTGTGAATGGAAGATATTAATATGGTAAATCAAATCAGATCTTGTAGAAATGTTTAGTTTTTCAATCCCCTTGGAGAACGTGGAGATTTGAGGGGATTGATGAAGACTTGCCTTGGAAGTATCAAATTGATGAGATTGAGATATTATTCTCATTTTATGATGTATTTTCACTCTAGCCATGTGAATCTTATGGAGTGATCTTATATGCTTCTTTTTAAAAGTGTTTATTTAAACTCAATTAATAGAAATACATATTCTAAAATAAAAACTCTTGTGGAGTGATCTTGTAGTTGAAGTTAGGATTAGTTGGACATTATTCACATAAGAGAGTATATGGGGAGTATAAGAGTACATAAAAGAGTATATGGGGAGTATAAGAGTACATAAGAGAGTATATGGGGAGACATTATTCACATAACAGTGTAAGAGTGTATATGGGGAGTATAAGAGTACATAAGAGAGTATATGGGGAGTATAAGAGTACATAATGTTGTATGATTTTTTTAAGAAGATAATGACAATTATCATATTAAAAGAAAGGTCCAAAGCATCAATATAGTTGTCAAAATAATCATCAAGTATTCAAAGTTAAGAGTAGCTAAATAAACATAATATTTGTTAACAAAATTCAATTTGTTTACGACAACATGTTAGCTCTAAGTCTAAGTCTAGGTGTGAGTAGGGGGTTGTTCATCAAAATTTACAATTGTGAATTTAAAGAACAAGGTAGAATATGTATTAATTTGACTAAGAAAAGTTTAGGGCACAAATATAAAAGATGGGGACTTAAGCAATTACTTTAATGGCCATGAATTTTATGATATTATTATGAAGTTTAACAACTTTAACAAAGACAATATAACAATTGGTAAATGATTCAATTAATATTTTGTTAAAAAAAATATTTTATAAATTACTAATATTTTTAATGTATTTATAAAGTTAGATTTTTATATATGTATGACATCTATTTTGATTGATTGGTACATTTATTATTACTATGGTCACTTTTTTTAATTATTGCTCATTAATATTCATGCTACAATCTGTTTGTTATTTTGTCTCCTTATAAAAAATATTTAACTATTTTATAACTTACTAATATTTTTTCTTAGATATTTATGCACTTGTTAAGTTAGATTTTTATATATTTATGACTTCTTATTTTGATTGATTGGGACATTTATTATGACTATGGCCATTTATTATAATTATTGCTCATTAATATTCATGCTACAAGTTGTTTGTTATGTTCATAGCATTTTATGATATACTATCGCATCATAATAGTATGATGCCCAATGTAATGATTAAGAAAGTCATTTGATTTTTTTATCAAAAAATAATATTTTTAAGATATATAAAATCGTAAATATAAAATATATAATAAAGTTAAAAGTGTAGCCCATTTATACAAGTATGAAATAATAATTTCTTGTATAATATTACAATAAATAAAATTTTACATAATAAAATATTAATTGATGAATAATGATGTAATATGATTTATATATTGATAAATTAATTAAATTAATTATTGTAATTATTATATTTAATTAATTATATAGCTATAAAAATTATGTGTATGTGTATGTCTCTCTATGTATGTATGTATGTATGTATGTGTGTGTGTATATATATATATATATATTCTAATTTGATATGCTCTTTTTTTTCAAAACCTCTACAATACATGTCTAGTTTTTCTTATATGCACAAATCATTATTATTTTAGTGTTGTTTAATTAGGCAACATGTTACAAATTTTACAAAAGGAACCATATGCACTCATCTTTGTTTAGTTACTAAGGAAAAACATTTTATGATTTAACATTATAACATAGGTGCTTAAGGGTTGAGTTTTCCTTAGTTCTCTTTGTGAGAAGACTTATTATACTTTTTGGGATGTGTTGATTGCATTATTTTGTCGTGTGTGTGTGTGTATGTGTACAGGTGCATATGTATGCATATGTATATGTGTATGTGTATGTGTGTACATACATGCATACATATGCATATGCATATACATATACATACTTAAAAAATTAAAAGAATTTATTTTTAATGCATTGTTTTCTTCTAAAATGCATGGTTTAGTTCATTCTTACAAGGCTTAATCTCGTGTATTGAGAATCTAATCAAGTTTACTATCATATGTTATATTGTTATACAACATCTTATCTTAGAAAAATATATTTAAAAAAAACTAATTTATTATTTGAAGACCTAAAATTTTGATTTTATTTCTAGAATTTACAATTGTTCCAATTGTAATACAAAAGCATTATGATAATGTCTCTTGTTTTGTTTTATATTTCTATAAAATTGGTCTTTAGTATGTTTATGTATTTTTATTTTTATTGAATGGGGCTATTTGTATACACATAAAATTGGTCAAGGAGTGATATCGATTAAATCCAGGCTATTAGATTAATTAAATTTCTAATTCTTCTACTATCTAATTAAATTATGTAAGAATTTGTCTAAGACAATAAATGTAATACCAAGATCTAGAAGCTCAATAGATAGCAAAAACAAGAGAGACAAAATGATATGATCAAATGAATGACTCAATAACGATCACATGATAATGGATGTCCAATTGATAAATACAAAGTAGATGTGCCTGAATATATAGGCAATGCATGATAATTAGGAGTGATGCATGTCATAACCTATCAACTACACAAGGTGGAATCACATGTCCACCACAAGTGAATCATCCTCCATTGTACAACAAAGTATGTGCAAACATATGCAATAATGAGAGGATGATAATGTGATAGGAGCACTAAAGGTGGATCGGATCTCACACATAAGGTGAAATGAGATAACAACCAACTCCACCTAATGTGGAATTCTCCTACACCACATGCTAAAGTGAGATGCAAACTCCTAGGTGTCTACATGAAAACTAATATGTAAATGCATTATCCTAAGAAAACTTAATTGTAATTAGGAATATTTAATTACACCAACACCCCCCCTTAAGTGCAACTTAGGGGAATGCACTTAATCTCACAATGCTAGATGACAATGCATGATGGGTCCTGACTACTAGGTCATGTTAGGTACCCATATACGATATGCAAGTGCAAAAGAAGTGCAATGCAATCTCTCATAAAGTGGAGAAAGAGAGAAAACCTTATGGGAAAAACCCTCCCCCAAAAAGAGAGATAAAAAATAAATAAGAGGCATGGATGGATGGAGTAATCAAGATCCCCCCATTATGACATACATCACGTATATACAATCAAGAATCCCCATATAGGAGAGAAGAAGTGGAAGAGAGACAAAACAACCCCACTCAATGTAGAATGTGCACCAAAGGTAGATGCTCCAAGATCGATGTAGAAATTGTCCCATGAGTATAGAACAACATTCCTCCCCTTAGGAAGAAACAAAACCAAAGGTGCATGTATGAAGCCTCCCCAATGTGTATGAAGAAACCTCAAAATATATGGAATCTTTGAAACTTGCTCAAGTGTCCGCATGTCAATATTGAAAGGTCCCTCCTCCAAATCATGTGTATTAGGCCCCGCTGTTGAAAAAGATAAGTCAAGATCAAATGAGGATGAATGTAGAACATGTGTCAAAGACTCAAGTGTCTCCTCTAAAGATAAAGTGACATCCTCCAACTGTTGTATCAAAGTATCCACCATCATGTCAACCTTGAAAGAATGATCAAGTAGAGAATGAAGATGAGGATCAACATGTTCCCTCGTAAAAAAATAAAGAAGGATCATCTTCACCAAAGAGAAGATGAATGTCGTCAATAGTGTCTCCCAAATCTATAATGCAGGACTCCACAAACAAACCTACAATGCATGCGAAGTAGTCATCTCATGGAACTGAGTCTAGAAGACAAGGAATGTCATGTTGCACAAATCACTTGAACCCATGGTTGTATGAATGCAAGCATCACTAGGAACAACAGTAGATGTGATATCAATAGGAGGAGAAAAACTGAATGGCTCAAGAACTTGATCACATGTGAGAATACCCAAGTTCAAGTAGCCAAAGGTCTCCTCAAATTCTAAATCAAGACTAGAAGTGTACTCAAAATATGTTGAAGAATCATTGTCATCATCATCAAGAGAAAAGTTTGCAAAGTAGTATAACCAAGATGCATGATCAACCACCCCAGTAGCAATGATATCTCTACTCTCCAAGTTTCTAATAATAACTGAATCGGAAGTGAACTCCACAGTCCTCCCTATTGCCCCATCAGTGTGTTGATAGATGGAAAGGAGATTATGAGATAAGTGAGGTACACACAACACATCTTTTAAGGTTCCCTCCCCCTTATCAATAGTTCCTTTCCCAATCACATTCATGTAAGTGTAATTGCCCATCTATGAAGGCTCAAACAAAGAAAACATAGACTTTGAAGATGCCATATCATGAGAAGCCCCTGAATCTAGAAGCCATATCCCTGAATCATGACTTGAGGTAGCAATTAAGGCTTCACCTTTGTCCTTATCTTTTTTGTGATCCTTTCCTTTATCAAAATTTGAATGTGAAGAAGAGGTTGAATTAATCATTCTTGAAGGTAGACTTATTTGATTCTTCCTAAGAAGATGCTTGAGTTCATCTATATCCTTCTTGTAGCAATGATGTTCTCCATGTCTGTTCTTCTTGAAATATGCATAAGTAAGCAACTCCTTCTTGGATGATTTCCCCTTATTGTTCAAGTTGTCTTGTGGTGAGGAGGTTGAGTGCTCTTTTTCTTGTTGTGCCTTTTGTTGGCATGGTTTCTGCTTCTTGTAAGGCCCTTTTCCTCGATTCCCTTTATTAGCCACCAATGCCAAAGACTTTGAATACTTGAGAATCCTCGTGCTCATCAATTTTGTTTGTTCTACCATCAACATCTCTATGAAGGCATAAAATGAAGGCATGGTGTATGAAGGACCCATAGTCAACCTATGAGTGTGGACACTAGAAACGAATGATGAATACTTTGATGGAAGAAGTTCCAACAAATTGTGAATCAAGTTTTCATCTGATTTGGTCATGCCATAATCCTTAAGCTTGGCTCTAAGTTCTATGGCCTTAGCTACACAGTCTTGGATTGATCAAAGTCTTTGGGATCCAAATTGATGAGTTCTCTATCAAGTTTAAAACCCCTAGATTTATCACCTTGGCCACACAAATTGCTAAGTTTCTCCTAAGTTTCTTTGGCTATGTTACAACCCTAAATATGAAAGATGAGATCCTATGTGACATATTGCCTCAAAATTCTAAAAGATTGTTTATTTTCACTTTTCCATTCTTTTAGATCATTGGGATCAAATGGTGCATCAATAGTTCCATCAATATAATCACTATATCAGTTTTCCAGTAGTTTACTTCATGCATCAATTTTCCAAGTAGCATAATTATGTGGAGTTAAAAGTGGAAATTTAGGAGAACCCATGATGCAAAAAAATGAAAAAATACAAGAGAAAGAGAAGAATAATCACTCAAGACACCCCCCCCCCCCAAATAATCATATAATCTAATAGAAAATTTGGAAATTTCTCAAAAAATCATGCACTTTCAAAAAATTTGCACCTAAAAATGTGTTTGTATGAGCTTGCATGAAGCCTCTAAAATTGTAAAATCAAGGATTGGATAGGTATAGTCACCAATATCTACAACTTTTGCAGAATCTATCCACCAAAACTAGAAAATAATTGCACTGTACTAGAAAATTTAGAAGATTCTAGCCAAAATAAAAAAATTGCACTAAAAAGGATCCCGAATGACCAAGTTACGGCCTCTCAAAGTTGGACTACCAAATCAAAACTACACATGGCGAGGGGTCCAAATTTTCAAACTCTGATGATGTCAACAAAACCAAATGCCTAAATTTGACGGTCAATCGACCAACATAACAATTTAAAATGGCTCTAAAATGACGTTCAAACAATTGTCAAATTAAATACATCAAATTGATGAGGTGGGTATGAGATTAAAATTGACGGTCATAGGACCATCAAAACAAAATAAAAAAATTTCCACTAACTTCTAAACGAGCGTCAAATTTAGATGTATGAAACATGATGTCAGTAAAAAAATTACCCTTCGGTTCTTCCATGTGACCCTATGTTGTCAAATGCTGAGGTGGGCTAGTATGCTAACTGGGTGAGTTTTCCACATGTCCCAAAATGAATGGAGGCTTGGCTATAGCATTGTGGTTGAGTTGTCTAGTGATTTGACCCAAGCTGGTGTTAAACCGTGCGTGGGCTCAGGCAAGCTCGGCTCGGTGACAGTTTGCCCGATGTTGGGTTGTGAGTAAAGATGGTGCTTATGAGTGTGACACGGGTATGATTTTCATGTTGGGCCATGCAGTCCAATCTAATATTGGCGTTCTACATGTGGTCTGGTGGACATTAATAAAATGCAAGTCATGCTAGTTTTATATCTCATCATTTGCATCCATATTAGCATTAATTTAGTTTTAATTTTCATCATAATTAGATTATTTCATAGCATAGTCATCATGATTTACCATAATAAAAAGCATTTTCATCTTCATAGTTTAGTTTGTAGTCCATAATCTTGCATCATTCATCATAGATATAATATCATGGCTTTCAAGGTAGCTTGCATTTTGTATTTCATAATTTAGAAAATTGCATTCCTCGAGTAGTCATCCATTAATGGTCTTTGTGATGTTGAGAGAAAAACTAAATAGACTAAATGGGTTCTTGAGGATGAAGGACAATGAGACAGTTTTGGGGGACAAATCTTTGTATTTTCATGGTATTTTATCAATTAGATTTAGTCTTTTAAACTAATGTTTCATTGGTATATTGGACTTAATTTCTAGTGTGCAATTATAGGTGTTCACCGTGGGGCCCATAGCCCAATTTTCAACATTTTTTTGTTGTGGTTTTTTATTTATAGGTTTTGGAAGAAAGAAGAACAATGCAAATGAATCAAATAACATCACATACAACCTGAGAAACACCCAATTTGACCCATGAAACAACGCATATAATTCATGGAGTGTCACATTTACTCTCTATTTTCTCACATTTACTCTTTGTTTTCTCGCATTCGGACTCCGTTTTCTCACATTTGTAGCTTGTTTTAGTGCATTTGCCTATTAGTTTAGCGCATTTAATGCATATGCTATCTTTTTTACCAAATGTGATTACATAGGAAGAATTTTAAATTCCCAAGATTTAATCAGTTTCATTGTTTCTTATAGGAACTCATACACATGTCAAAGACTTAAACTAAAACTACTAAGATCTATTTGTATGGATTTGCTGAAGATTTGTGTTATTTCAATTATTTCTCATAAATTAGGCACATAGACTAATTAAATGGTAAATGAATGTGTGTTTGGCGTATTTGGATACTAGGTGATTGTGTTCACCCCTTAATTGGGTGATCATAAAAATAGATGTATCACTTTCATTTTAATAGTGCATTACCTTTAGATGGCCTTCATCCTGAGTAGCCTATAAGGTTGGGTGAGAGGGAATGACCCAAAGTGGGGAATGGTTAAAGCCAAGCAATCCACCCCACTATAAAATAGATGCAATCATAATGAAAATTATGGTTGACAAAATTGATTGTGTATAGAACTCCTGTAGTACCTTTAAGGTGCATTAAACCTTGGTTTTCAAGGCTGGGAGTCCTCTTGAGGGAGCTTATACACCAGCTTTATGAATGGGATACTTACTAGACACTTTTTAGCTAGAAGCCTACGTCATTATCCTTAGTGTTTCATTTGTAGTGCACAAGGGTTGTGTCACCCTTGGAAGTTACCCACCATATGTAATCTCTTGGAAGTGAGGTGTGAGGTCTTGGATTTCATCACCAAGATCAAGTAAGCCCCAAAAGGGATTCCCTATTCACCCACTCCTTAAATATCTGCTAACATGTAACAATTTCCCTTATTCTCCACAAGGGATTGCCTCTTTCTCAAAGAGGGACACTACACACTAGGATCAAGAGTATTAGGTTTGGAAAGAAATTTCCATGTATGTGGGCCTACGAATATTGCATTGAAGCCAATCCCTTAGGTAGATCTACTTGATGTGTCTTCTTTATGCGGACCTGTGAAAATTTGGGATTCGTTTGAAGCCTTGAACATACACTATGTGTTTAGATGACTAGGAAAAATAATTGTGTATCATTATCTGCTACTATTTTCTCAGTCACTTCACAAAAAATCATCCAAAAACCCAGATTTGCAAACTAAAATTTGAAAAATAAAATAAAAAATACCTAAACAGAGACAAAATAGCACATATGAGACAAACATTAGCCCATTTGCCTTATCTATCACCGAATATGCTTCACATTATAACGTATTTGACTTAACCTTTTGTGCATACACAATTTCCTTTAGAGCATAATTCAACCTCTATTTCACCACATACAGTGTTGTTTTTAGCATGTGTACCTTTCCTTTTAGTGCATATACACATTAAATTGTTTTATACTAACTATAGATTAGTGCATAGATAGCCTATTTTACTGCATATAAACCTTTATAGTAAACAAAAAGCCTTGGTCTAACATAAATATTTATTCAGAAAATTGTTGCATTTGAGTCATAAATTAGCGCATACTAGTCTCATAATAGTGCATACACGTATCAACATAGTGCATACACATAATTTAAAAGATTTATTAGTCTTTCTAGTTCACCCAATTAAGGGAATTGAAGTCCCAAATATCATCAAACTATTTGACACCTTTTTTAAATAGATAGTGAGCCCATTTAAGAAGGGTGATAACAAGTGGTTCTCCATGATATTGAACAAGCATATTCCATGAAACAAAGGAAGTCATAAAACTAAAACCATGTTGCAACGAGTCTTTCTTCCAGTTTAAATTTACAAGCTTATTACCAAGCCTTCTAGATATATTCTAACAAGAACTATGCTTCAAGATGAAAGAATTGGATAAGCGGAATTTTATCTAACCATCCCATGCCTTGTCACCTGTTATTCATAATAGAAAGAGTAATATGGTTTATAGGTCAACACTGGGGCAAATAATAACAAAAGAATTAACAATTTTATGATGAAATTCGACTGATCTATACGTGTCAATCTGAGAGCGTAAGCTTGTGAAAGGTGTCCAAGCAATATGCCATCAAGGGATGATAATTGTGAGATGAGGGATTATGAATTCAGCTACAACATGTGAAATTGAATCTATGAAAAACTAAATAAATCCCAGCGGCAGGAACTGTCACTTCCTGGCGACAGGAACATTAGAAACAAACATAAATATTAACAAATATGAGGATAACAAATGTAACAAATCACAAATTCAACTAATCTAGAGGAAACAATACCAACACTAGGCATATAACTAATCTAATATAATAGTTTACTAATATAAATCTGATAGTGCTATATTGATTTATCTCTTAATATGATAGCAAATTCAGAATATGTTGGTTATTATTAATAATCTGTATAATAATGAGAACGTGATAATCTATCTTACCCAGCTATGATATTAATCTAACTGCAGAATTATTTATATAGACTAACTATTGAGTTGGAGAGAAACCTTATTCTATTAACAATCAAATAAACCAAACTTAAGCTACAACAATTATCAACACATAATCTACAATAATTCACAATACTAATAACCTCACCAAACATTCCAAGAGTGGGCCCTTTCTCTAGTTTGCAAGGTGAGTGATAAAATTGTTTCTTGCTACATTGGATTAATCAGCAGACTTTTATTTCATTCCCAGATTTTACAAAGGGAGAACAGTACGTATATATATCCTCCACTACTTATGTCTACTGCTACTTATATAGATGCAACTTTACAAATTCAATAACTATAGTGATATGTACTCCATACAAATAATAATAGAATATGTGCAGAAAATAGGCATTTTATCGTTTCAACATAATGCTATTATATTCATATTCACTGAGTCACGGTTTTGTAGCAGTTTGGAAAAGTCTGATTATTGGGCTTTCCACGTGAGGCTTGGAAATCCCTCTTAACAATAGTATTTCATCTCCTTAGCAGTAATAACAATGTAGTTATTTGTTGCACGGGTTTTTCAGTAGCCACGTAATTCTTGGGAACAAATCTCAGTTGTAATATATGTATCTCAACTGCATTCATTGTTTGCATGTACAACCATCAATCTGAATAATAGAATGGTCCATAATTCCTTCATTTTTAGTCTTCAATATCCTCTTTGCGTGTTCATGTAGGGTGGATGATATCTATAGCAAATATATCTTTATGCTAATAAGAAATAATAGGCAATATATTTCAAAGGGGATGGAACTTTGTATTGGTGAAATAGCTACAGGATGATGCATAGTGGGTGACAGGAAGAACCATAACGTATTATCAACATGTTAGATAAATACAATTTCATCTATTTATTCACATATTCTATCTAATAATTATATTAAATATTACTCATAAATATTAGATCATATGCAACATATAAGGAGAAAATGGGGATTAAAATGAGTGTGAAGGTTTATATGAAGGCTAAAATATGGTATAATTTAGGATATAAATTGCTCTCATCAATGGTGACAAAACAATATTTTCTATTTTTCTTCTCCTAACATGACTCTTATTATCCACTTAGTGAATAAACAAATATCTTATAACTTGGGACCCAAAAGGGCCAATCCGCCTTTATTTTAAGGTTGTATGCAATGTAACCAAGTGGGGAATCTAAAACCTAATTTTCCATCCCAATTTTTCCTTAGCAATTATTAAATGATTGTATTTAAGTCTTCTCATCCTTTTTTGGAGGGCATCCAACAATAGGAGCAACAACATGAGAAGTCAAGAATAGATTTATCTCTTTCATTTTTCCAACTAATGATAAACAATCATTTTTCTTAGTGAAGATTTTATTTGTATAAATTATTTTAAACCAATTCCACATATCATGAAGAGTGACCCCCAATTCGAAAGGAATTCCCAAATATTAGGTAATCTACTAATGCCTGATTTTCTTCCATTCTCTACGAATCCATTGTGGGATCAAATCATATTGGATCACTAAAAATTCAGTGTTATGATGGGAAAACTTAGAACCCAATAAACAGATATACAAATTTAGAACTTCCAACATACTTATACTTTTTTATTCAAAGTTTTGAATGAAAAGCATATAGTCATCGACAATGGGTCAATTGAGACCTACAACATTGTTATGATTAGATATTCCCTTAATCAAGTCATTGAATTGAATCAATTATTATTTATATCTTTGAAATATATTTGAACTTGTTTATAGAATTTGGCATGAAACCTCAACCATGTTGGAGTACAATGAGCATTGAGAGGCGGGGGGGGTGAATCAATGCTCTACAATTCAAACTATTTTTTATAAACTTGAAAAAAATGTTATTGAACTTTCTTATGAAACTGAATGAAGCATAAGACTGAAAAGAAATGGTGACAAGAGAATCATACACTCACATAATTTGACACGTGGAATTTCATGAGTGGAAAACCCTCTCGGGGAATAAAAACCACTCATAAGATTTTATCATTAGCTTATATGAAATCCTTCAAGTTTACAATTCCTCTCTAGTTGGTGTGTCTCACTGATATATTTTTAATCCATCATTGGTTGTACATCGTAATTTTTCATAATCACTTTATTCCAATCATTGAGTATCATCTTTGTTTCTCTCATTAGCATCCCTTGATCTTACATCACTTTCAAATTTAGAGGCATAAGTTCAGGTACATCACATTGATACATATATTTTTGTATATGTATAGAAATATGAGATACTTCAACACAATTGATCAATCTTACAAAGTATTGTGTTGTTCAACAACTTTCAAATGCAGAATGTAATCAATGTAGTGTCATTTCCAATTCTTATAATAATACATATTTTTTATTCACCACACTTCTGAATGATTTCAATGAAGTACATATAATGCCTTCCATTTTCAAATTGAATTAAAACTTCCATTTTCATAACCATCTCTTTAACAAACAACTGAAAGAAATAGTTTAATTGTGTTCTCTAATATCTTCAATAATATAACTTCTTTTTACAAAACAGTTCTCATTTCTTCAACAAATAATGATAAATCAAGGAGATGTATTTCAAATGAATAATGCATCATAATAATGCTCTTTCTTTAATAAATGAAAGATAATATTGTCAACACAATAACCCTTGTTAAATCCTGATAGCAATATCACAATAACCCTTGATCAAACCAAGTACCAAAATTAAACAAGGGTTTAGGAGAATAACTCATGACTTTGAACAAAGGATTAAGACAAATGATAACCAACACAATGCATGATAAACATTTTGAACTAGAGTATACAAGACTTCTCAACATCTGGATTACTACAACCAAACTACACACTATTATCGAGAATTATACCAACGACGCAAAACCAAGGTTAGGGTTTAAACAACTATAACTTCTTTATTTTACAAATTCTTAACCAATGATCACAAGATTAAAATCAAATCATATTTCCTTAACAAAACAATTGTTACTCCGTGGAAGAAACCCGTACTAGGGTTATGAAACAAAAACAAAGTTTTTTGAGCCATATAAGAGCTCATTCTCAAACAATAACAGACCCAAAAACAATCATATTGTCTGCTCGCATGAACAATTTGTTGATGATACGATTTTGATGGGAGAATCTACTGTTAAAGAGGCAAGGAATATGAAAAAGGCATTAAATGTGTATGCTAATGCAACAGGTCAACTCATAAATTGGGAGAAGAGTGCTTTGTTTTTCTTCAATACTCCTAAAGCCATAATGAATAGAATATCTGTGATTCTTGGGTGCAAGATGGGAAGCCTCCTGACCACTTATCTTGGTCTACCTCTATGCTTGAAATCGGAGGCTAATTTCTGGAATGAAATCCTCGATAGGTTTCAATCGAAACTGGTGGGTTGGAAAGGGGAGATTCTCAGTCAAGCTGGGAAAGTTCAATTGTTGAAGGCTACTTTGCAAAATCTTCTGGTCTATGCCCTTAGCCTATTCAAAATACCTCAAAAATTTTCTGACTTAATAGAGAAGATCCAAAAAAGGTTCCTGTGGTCTAGAGTGGAAGAGAAAAAGAGACTTAGTCTTGTGGCTTGGGAGAAGATTTGTAGGCTTAAAAAGATGGGGGGTCTGGGAATAAGGAGCATCAATTATACCAATAAAGCTCTCCTAGCTAAGCAATGTTGGAGAATCCTTGAAGATGAGAAAGAATGGAATATGATAATGAAAAGGAAATATCATCTTAGCAATCTTGAAGGAATGCTCCAAACTCAAAATGATATCCAGGGATCTTTTGTCTAGAATAGTATTAGTAAAGGCAAGAATCTCATTAGCAAAGGAGTTATTTGAAAACTGGGAAATGGTAGAAAAATTCATTTTTGGAATGATAAATGGATGTCAAAGAAGCCTCTCATAGAGAAGGAAGACTGGGGGAATGCTATTCAAAATTGTAAAGACACTATAGGAGAATTTGTTTGTGATTACTGGAAAAATGAAGAATGGATAGACCTAGGGCTGAAGGATATCAGATTTAAAGAAGTGAATAAACAATTAAATAATTGGTTTATTAGAGAGAATGAGGCTGATAAAATTATCTGGGGTCCGATGACTTCTGGAAAATTTTCGGTTGCTTCTGCTTCATTGCTTCTCCTCCCTAATGAGGCTCAACCTTTTTGGTTGCAAGTATGGAATAAGGACCTTACCCCTAAAATTAACATGTTCTTCTGGCTGCTTGTTCAGAATAAAATTCTCACACAGGACAATCTCTTGAGAAGAGGGTTTCAAATGCCTAATAGATGTGCCATGTGCTGTCAAGAAGTGGAGAATTGCAATCATCTTATGATACATTGTTCTTTCACTAGAGAGGTGTGGGACACTACTATGTCTTCCCTTGAGTTCAATTGGGTGAAACCTAACTCTATCCAGGAGTTCTTCCAGCAGTGGCAAAGTCCTTTCAATGACAAAAATGCTAGGAATATCTGGAAAATTATCTTTCCCCACTTTACTTGGCTTATCTGGAAGGAGAGAAATAATAGAATCTTTAGAGAGAAAAAGGCCCCTCCTGTAGTGGTTGTTGGTTTCGTTACTAGAAGCATAATGGAAAACTACAGAAGTATGGGAAGGAATGACAGTAGCCTTTGGGATCCTCAACTTGAGAAGGACAATATTATCTCTTGCGAGAGACTAAAGAAGAGCCAGAATCAAAATCCTAGAGATAATGTTAAGTGGACTACGCCTCCCTATGGATGGTTTAAAGGGAACTTTGATGGCTCGACGAAGGGAAAACCTGGAAGGGCTGGAGGTGGAGGGATAATAAGAGATAATACTGAAAACTATTTAGGAGCGATTGTTGTCCTGCTAGGAATTCAAACCAGCCATGTGGCGGAGGCTAAAGCTGCTCTTTATTTGGTTATGATGGTGAAAGATTTGGGATGCACAAAATTATGGCTAGAAGGGGACTCACTAAATATAATCAATGCCATAAAAGGGAAATCTGATAGCTCTTGGACTATAGAACACATCATCAACAAAATAATTTTTTTATTGAACTCCTTTGAAGAAAGCCATGTCACCCACGTATATCGTGAAGGCAATAAACTGACGGATAGGTTGGCTAATGACGGTACTTTATGTGATGTCATCCAAAAGTGGAGAGGGGAAGCGAATCTCAAGAGTGAGATTTCAAGTCTAATCAACTATGACAGGATTAATCATAATGAAGGAAATATCACTTAACTTAATGATGACAAGGACAAATCATTTACCGAGGAGGCTTGCATGTAAGGCGAAGTGTGGGAACTTTACTCTACAGATAATAAGGCATGGACAAAGGGTTATTTTCGATAACCAAAAAAGCACTGTGAACCTGAGAAGCAAGGTGGAGATTTCTGGTAAGAAGCTGAACCAGTACATGAAAAACTAGAAAATTATGGGAGGTGGTTTGAAGAGGGAGGAACCTTCCGACTGCGAAAAATGGAGACAGGACAGAAAAGTGTGGAAGAAGCTGAAAAAACGGGGGGTTACTTAGTTTATGAAGAAGCTTCACAAGAATGACAAACAGATCACATCTTTGTTTGCGGATGGCTAGAATAATGGTAAGGTGTTTCTTTGGGGAAAGTCCTTAAAGCTTACTATCTCTAGCTTAGCTGATATTACTGGTTTACCTATCAAAGGTACCCATTTTCATAGAGGCAATCGTAGGCTAGGAATTGAAGCCTTTTCTATTTTTCCCAAAACTGATGATGAGAAAGCCCTTATGACTAAGGGGAAAGGTGACTATGTGGATATTACTAATATTGATGAATTCTGGGCTGAAATTTTGAAGGCCATGATTGAATATTTTACTCTAGAAGGGCAATATTTGAAAATCTATAATTTCCATTTTGTGTTTGCTAACCACTTCAGGCATAAAAGGAGAATTTCTTTCCCTTACTATCTTTTAAGTTCTCTGAACAATAGCATTACGAGACACAGGAAAAAGGCTTCTAACCCTGTGTTGCATGAAGGCTTGATCCTTCTTATTTTTGAGCACATAAGGGACAACATTCCAGACCCTATCCCTAAAAAGATCACGAATAAAAGAAAGGTGAAGATTGAGGGGGAGATTGAATCTGAGACTAGTAAGAATAGAAAGAAAATTAAAGGGAAATCTCTTGTTGTTTCTGGTGACAAAGATATCAAAGAGGAGGAGTTAGAGAATAAGCAAAAAATGAGAGGAAAGGGTATTCTTGAGAAAGACAATGAGAAGGAGTCCGATGAGGAAGAGATAAGAAATGAGAAAGAGGAAGAGCATGGAAAAGATCAGGAAGAAGAAATGAATGAATGGCTGGATGAGGGGAATGATGATAAAGAGGAGACTAGCTATGAAGATGGAGAAGAAAAGGAGGAAGTGGAAGAGGAAGAGGAAGGAACCCAGGTTTACTCTTCTAACAAAGTAACAAAAGATACCCCTGATGATAATGAGGGAGCTAAGAAAGAGGATGATGGAACTCATTCCATGGAGGTTGATTCTCAGAATGCCCCTGTGGAAGAAAACATGAACAATGCTATGCCAGAGAAGGGGGATGGTAAAACCAGAGAGGAGGATTATAAAGATGAAGTTTTTTCAGAGGGAATTATGGGTGGGCAAGAGAATGATGGTAAGGAGGCTGGTAAATCTCCTTCTGCTAATGATATTGGTGAGGAGACCTCAATAAGAGGGAAGGAAGGTAAGGATGAGATGACCATGCTGGAGATTATTAACAACATAGAGGAACCTGTTATTCTTCAGAGGGAAGATTCTGTGTAGAAGGAGAAGAGCAATAAGGAGATACAGGATGAGAATAGGGACTGGAAAAAGGAAATGCAGGAAATGAAAATCCATATCTAGGATATGGAAAAAACTATGAAAAACATGAATACTAAGAGGGGAAAAATGGAAAATAAGCCTTTTGATAAGGTTAAAAATAAAAATACTAAAGAGGATGGAACTGTTGAGATGAGTAAGAAGGTTAAAGACAAGATGAAAGAATTAGAAACTAAAATCAACAACCATGATAGTAAAAGGTGTTTTGAACCATAGCAACGAGGGTCTGAAGGTGACCATTATGAATTTGAAAATGTTGCATAACTACCTGGAAAAGAACATGCTGGAAAGAACTACTATCACCATTGATGAGGAAGCTGGAAACACTGGGCTGAGGACGAGAACTAGAGGGCGTACTTAGAGAAAGGTCCCACAAAAACCTAAAGAGCTGAAGTACTTGTAAGAAACTATCCAGAAGATGGAAGATCTCCAGAAGATGGTTGAGGAGATGATAATAGTTAATTAGCTTGTTCTGGCTGGTAGTTGTTTTGCTGTTGGTTTTTTCTTTAGTTTCTACTTTTGAACTATTCGACTGGTGGTCCCTGTTGTTGTTTTCCAATAGGTGAACTTCATTTTGTTAACTTTAATGCTCTATCTTTATGTTGTTTTAAACTCTGGTTTTGGGTCCATGTAAAACCTATTTTTACCTTAATAAAAAATAGACCCAAGCAAGGATTCCTAGAAATATTTTAAACATGGATAAGAAAAAATAATCCTTTGACTCATAACGAAAACCCAAATAGAAACCATGATCAAAGAGAGCTAAACTGATATGCCCTCCAATACTAATGCAAAGATTTATTATAAACAAAAACCAATTACTCTGTTAACAAACAAACTTTAAGCCCTTCAAAATATGATAAACATAGGAGTAGGGTTTAATAAAATGAAACATCTATTGATACATTTTTTTTCTTTCCACTAAAATCTTTCCTCATACCAATAGCAAACAATGTAACTGTTCTCTTTCTCAACCATTCTGCTTCCCAAATGATGTGTGAAGAAAAAACTAATTGTGTTGTGCCCTAGCCTAATCTCGAGGGCTTTAAAAATGAGCCTCAAAATAATGTAACCAAATAAACTTCAAAATATTTTGACAAGTCTTTTACATAAGTCAATGTCACTTCAAACTTTTCAAATTCATCGAAATGGGATATAATCCCTTCTGTTTAATTTAAGAACCACATCAAATGCTAAGTCTTGAGATATACCTTATTTCCTTAGGATTTTGCAGTAAACCTTATGTTTATCAACTTCATATTTTTATATAAATTTATATTGTCTTATTGAAAAGACCACCTTATGTAGATGCAAGTTAAAATCATCCTTAGTCACACATATGATAATGACATCATTTTAAACTATCTTAGAAAATGATGTTAAACTAAATCTCATATCACATAAGTAAGGTGACAGACCTACAAAAAATATGTTCTATAATGATCCTCTTAATCTCAATACTTAACCAACCAAAGAACTGAAAAAACTATTATAAGAAATTGCATATGCCTCGAGGTGAAGTACCCATGTCAAATAAGTATGCCAAATCAATGTAACCAAGTGTTCCAAGAAAGATGTAGTCAATTGCATCTTCTTATGGTTTTAATATTAATGCCAACATATGTCAGAAGGGTCAAAAAACCATTGTAACATTTTGATAGTAAAGCTTCACTACACCCTATCATAAGCTTTATCAAAATCTATCTTAACCAACAAAATGTTTTGTATTCGATTATTGTTTCCATGAGAACTTTTTTCATAGGCCAAGAGTAAGTTATTGAGAATAAATCTTCTACTTAAGAATCCTATATATTAAGGTTTGAATATACCTTTAAAGAAGTATTGAGGAATGTAATAAGATTTCATTAAAAGATGGAGTTTGCATTCTTTTCCTTAGGAAGAAACTTGATTAAGGATTTATTAATATCTAACCCTAACAAACCTTGTTATGTATCTTCCAAGTAAACAAGATAAAAATATTCCCTAATATGCTACCACAAAGTCGGTAAAATTCAACTAATAGCCTATCAATCCAAAAAGTTTTATTAGCATCCATAAAAACACAATATGTTACAAGTATTCTACAAAGACATCTCAATTAAGAAATCAACAATATTCATGATTCACCTTTTTAGGTACGATTTATTTGATGATATCTATTATATTAGTTGATCATCCTATTAATAAGGGTTCTCTCGAAATATCTTCTTACACAAATCTTGATACGTGGATTTAATTTCTTTTGGGTTCTTATGAATTTGTTCAAACTTATCTTGTATTGCTCCAACATGCTCCTTCTTGTTGGCATAATTGTCAGAACCATGAACATATTACATTATTTATTATGTTGTTGCATAGTTACAATTAGAATAAATATATGTGTGCATGTATAAGTGTTTCATTCTCATTTAACAAATGACTCAAGCATTCTTCTCCTTCATTTTATATGAGAGCTATCACAAGTGCTCATTTTAAAATTGTAAGAATTTTGATATCGCTCTAATACCATGTAAAAATTTTGATATCACTCTGATACCAAGTAAGAATTTGCCTAAGGCAAAGAATGAATGCCAAGATCTAGAAGCTCAAGAGATAGCACAAGAGAGACAAATATGATATGATCAAATGATCAAATAATGAATAATAGATTGAATGAATTGAATTGATTACAAAGTAGGAGTGCCTAAATATATAGGCAATGCAATAAGACTACATGATAAGGAGATGATAAGATACCATCCACACAAGGTGGAATCACATGTCCACCAAAGGTGGATCATCCTCCATTGTACATGAAAGTATGTGAAACATGTGCAACAATGAGAGGATGATAATGTGATAAGAGTACTAAAGGTGGATCTCACACACAAAGAGGTATGAGAAGACAAATATGACCACCTAAAATAGAAATTCTACTAACCATGTGCTAAAAAGAAATGCAAACTCCTAGGTGTCTCAAAGACAACTAATATGCAAATGCATTATCCTAAGTAAACTTAAGTAAAGTGTAATTAGTAAATACTTAATTACACCAACACCCCCCCTTAAGTGCAACTTAGGGGAATGCACTTAAGCTCACAATGCAAGATGGGTCTCGGCTACAAGGCCATGTTAGGTACCCATGTACAATATGCAAGAACAATGCAATCTCTCATAAAGCGGAGAAAGAGGGAAAACCTCATGGAAAAAACCCTCCCCCAAAAGAGAGATGAATACAAGATGCATGTATGGATGGAGTAATCAAGACCCCCCTATTATGACATACATCATGCATATACAATAAAAAATCCCCCCAAAGGAAGGAAACAAGGAGACATGGTATCCCCCCCATAATGAGTAATCTCCTCCAAGGATGGTAAGTGCTTGAAGACAAAACATAGTCCAATGCCTACAAACAACATTTCTCCTCTTAGGAAGAAGATACACCAAGTATAGATGTAAGAAGGCTTCCCATTGTGGATAGGAAGTAGGGAGGGGAATCCAAATGAAGTATGATGTCTCTGAAGTATGCCCAAGTGTCACCATGTCCTTGGTTGATGAAGATGCCATGAACCAATCAGGAGAAAGCTCAATAGAAGAAGGTGACATACAAGGAACCAATGATAATTGATCCATGTAAGAATTTGGATCAAACTCCAAAGACAAAGATGCCTCCTCAAATGAAGTAGGAAGAGAAGCAAGAAATCCCCCCCTCAATGTAGAATGTACACCCATGATAGATGCACCTAGATCAATGTAGAATCTGCACCATGAAAACTGAATGATGTTCCTCCCCTTAGGAAGAGACAAGTCCATAGGTGGATCAATGAGTCCTTGCCAATCTCTAGGAAGAATACTCAAAATGTATGATGTCTCAGGAAACTGAATAGGAATCTCCAACACATGAGTATGATCAAATTGAACCATGCAATGTGACATCTTAAGTGAAGTTTGAGACTCATGAAAACCAATCTCCAAAGACTCAAATGTCTTCTCTGAAGTTAAAAAGACCTCCTCCAAATGTTGTATCAAAGGATCCACAATCATGTCAAACTCGAAAGAAGGATCATGTGGAGAATGAAGTTGAGGGTCAACATGCTCCCTCACAACACCTGAAGAAGGATCATCCTCAACAAAGAGAAGATGAATGTCATCAATGAAGTCTCCCAAATCTGAAATGTAAGACTCCACAAACAAACCTGCAATGTCTGTAAAGTAGTCATCCCATGGAACAAAGTCTGGAAGACAAGGAATATCTTGCTACACTGAATCACAAGAGTCAATGGCTATAGGAAGACATGCATCATCAAGAGATGTGATCTTAGAAGGAGGAGAAGGAGCTGCAAGTGGAGGTTCTGGATGTTTTGGAAGTGGAGGAATATGTGGATCTCCATAGAATTCCCAAAGAACAGTCCAAAGACCAGAAATATTTTCTGTCTCATCTTCATAGTTATCAAGGGACTCCATAACATCCATATCCATATTCAAATAGATAATCTTCATAACTTCTAAGTAAGAGTCAAGATTGAAAGAAGGACTTTTAGGTCTATACTCATACAAATAGGGCAATAGGTTATGCTCACTAAGATGAGCAAGAACCAATTCACTCCATTGCTTATAGTTCCTTCTTGTCAACTTAATTAAACCATCCATGATGTACTTCTCACATAAAACAATGAGACCAAAAAATTAATGCATCCCCCAAAATGCAATGAACCAAAGAACCCCCCCAAAATAGATGATTTTGGCACTTTATATATAGTGCATGTACAATTGCCACTTGCCAAAATGAACCAAAGTGGACTTCTGATTTTGATGATTACAACAGAAAATATGAAGCTATAGTAGACTCAAACAAATAAGACATAAGATCTCTCAAGGATCTAACAAATTACAAGCCAAAAATAGGCCAAAATAGACCAAATTCTGAAAGTACTATGTCTACTCAAATTTTTTCCAAACTGATACCAGATCTGGAAAGTAGACAAAAAATCATGAACTTTAAAAAAAAATAGCACATATAAATGTGTCCATATGAGCCCGAACAAAGCCTCTAAAGTTGTAAAAATTAGAATTTATGATTTTCAGAAAATATCAGAAGCAAAGATCAGAAATCGCCCACACCATTGTGTAGATTGTGAAATTCTACCCCAAAACAAAAAAAAATTGCTCTGAAAAAGGAGTTCGGATGACTGAGATATCGCTGTTTGAAAATCGTCTCTGAAATTATTTTTTCTAAATCGCCACCGCTGAACCTTGAAAATTCAAATGGCTCTAGATTTTGCTTCAGATATCTAATTTGGATGAAACAAAATTTGATTTAGGGGTTTTTTGGACCTCCTCAATGTGATGCCAACCTCTAATTTGCACCAGCAAGCTCCAATTTTGACCTGCAATAAAATTCTCTCAAAATAGGCTATGTAATGAAACTCCTATGGCTCTGATGCCATGTAAGAATTTTGATATCGCTCTGATACCATGTAAGAATTTTGATATCGCTCTAATACCAAGTAAGAATTTGCCTAAGGCAAAGAATGAATGCCAAGATCTAGAAGCTCAAGAGATAGCACAAGAGAGACAAATATGATATGATCAAATGATCAAATAATGAATAATAGATTGAATGAATTGAATTGATTACAAAGTAGGAGTGCCTAAATATATAGGCAATGCAATAAGACTACATGATAAGGAGATGATAAGATACCACCCACACAAGGTGGAATCACATGTCCACCAAAGGTGGATCATCCTCCATTGTACATGAAAGTATGTGAAACATGTGCAACAATGAGAGGATGATAATGTGATAAGAGTACTAAAGGTGGATCTCACACACAAAGAGGTATGAGAAGACAACTATGACCACCTAAAATAGAAATTATACTAACCATGTGCTAAAAAGAAATGCAAACTCCTAGGTGTCTCAAAGACAACTAATATGCAAATGCACTATCATAAGTAAACTTAAGTAAAGTGTAATTAGTAAATACTTAATTACACCAACAAAAATCAATGCTTTCATGTTTTTCATACCAATCTACCAAGGTTGTTTTTGCCATAAATGTTGAAAAGAAAAGTTCTCATTTGGCTTAAGAAATGAGTACACACATGAAGTCCAAGAGAGAACCTACTTTTTTCTAAGCTAGTGTAGATGAAAGATATAGGAGAAGGGTGTAGGATTTAGATTACATTTTCAACTACATTTATTTGATAGTTTTTAAAGCCATTTCAAAAAATCATTTTTGTGCACTTCTTGCAATCACTACATTTATAACTATATTGGAAAATATCTAATTATTGGGGTGAATAAGGCATTCAAATTCTGTTAGGTGCATTGTTCTTGCAAAAGCTACAATGTTTAGTTTTTTTTCTTATAACACTGTGAATAGAAAGTGTGAATTAAATTAGCGACTCTAGAGTAAACCATCTATTTCAACTCTAAGAGGTCACTCCAAATGGTAATCTGCAATTGAATCAACATGAAAATAGCAAGAAGATAATTATTTTATTAGATACTTGTGTTTATTGGTTATTGTTGAAAAGTGCTTCATAGACTTGCATTGAAAGGAAATTTTAAGAAGGTGCCCTCAAAGATACATCTCTTCCTATGTAATTTTTGGTAAACAACAATTATTCTACTAAATGGATAATATCATAATGTTGATTTTGAGTCAGAAGATTCTCTTGTGTAGTTGTGATTTTTCTTTAGTTTCTCCTATGGCCTCTATTTGATGTTGTAAATAATGATAGGTCAAGTTATGGCTACAAAGGTTCAAGATTGTGGGATAATGAAGGCACATGCTCAAAAGGGGAGTAGTTTGTATGGGGAATGTGTTGTGTGGATGAGTCATGAGGACTAGGTGGTCATGTTTTCCAAAGGGTTCTTTATAGTGGTAACAAGTGAGTAAAATGTTACTATTATAGAAAATATAGCCAAGAAAATCTATGGACATTGGAATTTAGTATCACTCAAAGGTGAAAATACACTATTTCATTTTCAATGTTTGTGGAATTAAGATTAATTGGAAACTAAAATACGAGTCAGAAGAGAAAATCAAGAAATTAAATCTATGGATGGATTGGAGGACCATGTTATTTGTGCTTTATCAAGTGGCATTGTCAAGGTTTTCCACAATTATCTGAACACAAATATGTTGCATACCTTATTCCATTACTCATTACTTATTTTTGTGCAAATAATAGAGAAATTTTCTCTAGTCACTATTTTTCTCTTAATTATTTTGTATGTAATACCAACTAATACCACAATTCAATATTTGTATTTTCTAATCACTATTCTATTTTCTCTTTTGTCCTTCCCTAAAGAAAGCTTAGCCTATGTTGAGAATGAGGCTCCACTAGATGGTGGTGGTGGTTTTGTTGAGAATGGATATGTATTTTGAGCCTTCATGTTTGGACACTAGAAGTAGCATGGGATGGAGGAAGTTCCATTGTCTCAAGTCATCTTCTCACTTTGAGATGGCATTCCACTTAAGAATCATTTTTGGCAATTTTGGTTCATGATTTTTCTTTTCTTTTCTTTGTTGATGCTAATGAATTTGAAGAACACATGTGTTGTAAAGATTCATTTTGGAGACATGTTTAAGAATTGATGTTGAGCTCAATATGAATTTTTGTCTAGTTAGCTTCAAATTATATGATTAAGAATTATACCCTTTTGTGGTTATTAGACAATGATAGATATATGTCGTATCTCTTAGAGATTGTTGTCAAATAATTGAAGACTCTATGATTTGAGAGATTGCAACTGATAACTCAAGGACACAACTCGAAGCTACATCTTTCCAAGGGTCAAGAGACAACTTGATTGAGCCCTGCTTGGTTCAGGATTTGTTTCTTTGAGATATGATTTTTTCAAAAATATTTATTCATATTATTTAATCAACATTTTTTCTTATGTAATCCTTAAGAGAGTTCCCTAGGGCATGATGAATTTGATGTTGTTAGGATCAATGTAATAAGTGAGATGGAGGAAATGTTGGTGTAACCATCAAAACAATGAACATATTACATTGTTTATTATGTAGTTGCATAGTTATAGTTAGAATAATTATATGTGTGCATGTATAAAAGTGTTTCATTTTCATTTAGTAAATGACTCAAGCATTCTTCTCCTTCTCTTATTATTTAAAGAAGTACTTATAACATTTGTTTCCCTTCTTAATCTAATAATGTAATCTATCCCTAATTTTGGCTGATTTTCCCTTATAAATATCAAGTTTATGAAGTTAGGTTTCAATAGTAGCTATAGAGGTTCAAATTTGAATTCAACAATGTTTATTCAGATCTAACTTCTCTTAAGATATTTTTCTTTATATTTTTGTTGTCATGATAATCTTTTACCAATATATTGTTAAAAATCAATGCATGGAGAAACAATCACCATTCTCTATAATACTCTCTTCTCTTAGTTTGGGTATGGATTTTCAAATGCCAACCAAAGCAACAACACAAGAATGAATTTAAGATGTGAAGTATTAATCTTGATGGACAATTAAGAACCCATTGCATTTGTTTGTTCTCTTGAAGTAATACAAATGATATGAAAGTGATCTCTGAGAGTAGTAGAATAATCAACTTTCACACAATTCCGCAAAGTATCCTCAAATTTATCGAATATGCTAAGTTTCCTATTAAAAGTTGGTTTTTAATATATTTATGAGTTCTCATTTTGATTGATTGGGGCTATTTATTACGACTATGGTTTTTTTTAATATAAAAGTTGTGTATTAGTATCCTTGATATAACTTGTTTGTTCTATCATTTCCTTATAAATACACAAACCATAAACCATAAATTAGATCAATATTAATAAAGTAGACCAATATTCATAGCCATTAAATTTGTAAGCAAGAATTTTCAATTAGAGAAGGTAATTTATAATTTCAATTTATTTCTAAATTTAGATTTTCAAATGGTATATTGAAATTATTTGAAGGAGTTGAGATTGTTCACTAAAGTGATGTAAAGTTCCAAACATGTAAAATGTAGCTTCATTTCAAAGAGATTATAGTGCATTCCATTGATTTTGAGTGCATGTAGACCACTTTGTACAATGTCTACCAAGAAATTTAAGCTATTGAAGTAATTCTATTTTATAGACATTTTGTCCTACCTTTTGTTAATAAATTTAAAACATATTTATAATCTTACTTTTATTGTGTGTGAACGTTTATATATTTCATATATTTATTTTAATTGAATTTTTTTTATGAATAAGCCTTTCCATTATAAATATATAAATAAAAAAATGCTATTCACAAAAAGGTTGGGGGATATAGGATCACCTAACAAGAGTCAAATCAGTTGAGTTCAAAAAACTTAATAGAAACTTAAAAACATAGGCCTAGCCCATAAATAACAACAAACCACATTAAACAAATAAGACAATGCCTTTAAATATTTTAATTGAATTGATTATTAATATTTTAAATAATGTTTAAATAGAAGATATAACTTAACTATATCACTCTCGCATTATAATTGAAATGATTAATAACATTTTAAGCAATATTTTTTAAAATAAAAATTGAAAAACTACATTATATTAATTTTATAAAAATTAAATGCTATAACCCTTATAAATACAAAAAAAAAACTACATTTATATTAATTTTATAAAAATTAAACACTATAACCCTTATAAATACAAAAAAAACTTACATTTATATTAATTTTATAAAAAATTAAACACTATAACCCTTATAAATACCAAACTCCAACACATTAAAGTTTACATTATCTTCTTTGCTTCTTATACTTTTAATTGAATATTTATATTTTGTACAAATGTGTGGCCTGAGTTTAAGAACGTCACTCCACTACCAAATTCAGCCAATCATGTTTCTCTTATAATTAGTTTTCTTGTTGCTTGTTTAAAAATTAAAAACTTATTTGAGTCATTTTGGGAACCTTTTATGGCGGGTGTCTAAAGTTAGTTGTCCCAATATTTGTGTTTTGATTTAATTGGCTGCGTGTGGGAAAAGATTCCTTCCCTTGATTCCATCCAGCTGACAAAATGCTTTTTATATATATTTATTTGTTATTCGACAACATCTCATATTCCTAAAACGTCAGAGATGGAGATTTAATCAAAGGAATTTCTTGTATATAGATTTAATACTCTAGCAACTGCCTCACTCAGGTATTAGTCGTTCTGTCCATTGATCTGGAGCTTTTAGTAATAATGTTTTGGTGACATGTTAAAATTCAGTAGACATTTGCAAATTGGCTAACTTGATCTTTGATCAAACTTTCAGTTTTTGTATTGATCTCTTGACAAAAACTTGTAAAAGTGGAAGAAAATTTCTGGAAACTTGAAATCACAATATATATTATATGCTGTCTGAATATTTTGAAGTAAGATATGTTGATATTAGAATAAGTGTAAGCAACAATTGATAGTACTTATCATGACTGGAAGATATTGACAATAGATCTAATATAATAAAGTCAGTAACTTATTAGGCTAATTCAATATATCACATTAAATAGGTTTAGATATTAACAGTAATGTTAGACTAATTCAATATAATGTAGGTATTGTTCTTGCACATAATTTACTTTTATGGTATTGTATAATATATTAATATTTAATGTTGCTAATGGAAAATGGTCCCTATCATGTTAGAGTGGGAAATCAATCCTACAAAAGCTTTTGTAAATAAACTAACATTTAATTATTCCTTTGTGTTGGATTTGAGGTACTTAAGTTGACTAGTTCATTGATGGTTCCAGTTATGTTCAACCTCTTAATGTGTAAATAATTTGTGAATAGAATTAAAATAGGAATACTGAATTTCCTAACATTATGCTATGCTATCCCTGTTATGTTTTCCGTTTAGTTTGCTTTTTCCAGATTTCTACAATTATTTTCTTTCCTACTTTCTGCATGTATGGCCCATCTTACTCTTATGGTACAAACACCTCATTTATATGAAAGCAACAATTAACCATATAATTGGAATGAAAAATAGTCTAAAGCATTCATTCATTCACATACCCAGTTCATGTTTAGAAGATAATTTTTTTGGTGAAATAAATTATTCAATCAGAAAAAAAAAGTCATGGCTGGTAGCCAGTCCATTAAATGTTTTGCATCAACACTTAACTAATGTATGATTACTATGCCATATCATACTTTCAGGAGGAGTTTGAAAATCAGGATACTCTTCTGTATACCATAACCATGGAGTGCGTGACAGAATGAAATGCTTACAGGAAAATAATAGTCAGAGAGGATTGCCAAGTGGGAGCTATTCTCAAAGAGCAATTCCAAGTCAGAAGAACAACTATACAACAAGCCTTGCAAAATCTGGTTGACCTGCACATACCAGTGCAAATACTACACAGACCTATTAGAAATTAAAATATGTGATCAGGATAATGAACTTCCTACAAAAAAACCTATAAAAATATGATAAGTGAACATTTTAATTACCCACAGTAGAAGTTGGAAGCAGGTTTGAAATTATAAATGCGGAATGAGAAATTTTGCATTCAAACCATTACGTAGAGAGAAAGTTTCATTACTGTGTGCAATAACTAGGCCTAATATTGGGAGCCTTAATTTTATGCAAGCACATAAACTTTGGTTTTTCATCCTAGGGCTTTTCAAGAAAATCATTGCAAATTTATGTAAAAAAATCAATAAAAGAAAAGAAATAGTTTTTGAGCATCTTGCCCATATTTCTTTGACAAACTGGATGGCAGTTGAATTTATTTTAAAATATTAACTACAATTAATGATTAAGGTTAGGCATTCCATGAGTGCTCAACATATTATATTTACAAATATATGGTATTCAGGTCATATCATTAGCTATAATATTAGGGCCCTTATCCAATGTGAAATGTTTTCTTGGCAATCAACTAGTCATGGCCAACATAAATTAATAAAAAATTATAATGGTTTAGAAGATAAATTACCAGCAACATAAGCAACTGAACATAAGGCTCTATTTTGCATCAAATTATAATTGTCTACGGCGGAAGAAAATCTAGATTTGGGGGAACTTATAGCCCAGGTCAAAAATCATCACTTGGTGAAGGAAATGATTGTCAAATAGAACACTTGAGAATAGTTTGAATTTGTTACAGAATCAGGTGGTCTCCTTCCCACATAGTGCATATATGGGTCACTTGGTCTGGTATCAAATGTTCATTTTAATGATCTCTCTACCAGAATCATAAGTGGCAGATTTACAAGGCTCTACTTTGCCTCAAATACTAATTTTCATACCCCTAGAAAACATGAAAATCTAGGTTTACCTGCACAATCAGAACCAAAGCTGTCACTTGGTGAAGAAAATATGTTGTATGGTATCAGGATCTTTGCTCAAACTACACTATTTGAACCACCACACTTGCAGGTAGTTGTGTTGCTTATTAACGATGCTTTTGAATAGTGTACAAATTTATGTTCCCAACATCTGATACCAGATCTTTTCAGTGAAGTAAGATTTACAAACCAATTTATGAGATGAATGCATCAGATTATACACCAGAATAAAAATTTCACCGAATAATTGATGTATGTATCCAACAAAAAACACTGCCTGTCATGTCAAACAATATGTCAAGTGGCTTCATCTTCTTCCAGTGTCATGTTATATGTTTATTAGTATCCGTAAACAACATATCAGTGGCTACATGTAATGTGAAACCAAAACATCACAACAACAATTTCATGAAGATCCCAATTATCTAAGTTTATGCTAAAATTGATTTAATTTCCAAAGATAACCCCATGCCTTGTGATAACACACCCTGTTTCAAATTGTTCAGCTCTAGAGAAAATGTATGGGACTCTAGTATAATTGTTTATTTTATATTCTATTTGTCTTATGAATGGGTCAAATTCCTTTTCCTTGCAAAAGCTCATAAGGAAAAGAGACAATGGCTAACATGTGGCAGAAAAAAGACATACTTCTGGACAAACTACATTTATGTATTAATCTTTGTCACAATCATTTGCAAATGATACTATGTGTATTAATTGTTGTCTTCACATGGAACTAAATTGGAAAATGCTGAGTGTTCAAGAATATTGTTTTAACAATTGGGACTTAAATGTGAATCTGAGCACAAAAAGTTCTCAACAACAATGGTATTAACAGAGCCATAATTCAATTGTAGTCATGCCTTGGTTTCAAACTGACTCCAGGGTTCCAATGACTGTATTCTTCTCCACCAAAAAACATGTGAACAGAAAACAAAAAACAATAAGGCCGGGTGGAACAATAGATTGCACACAAGCACATCTGAGTTGTGCACGAATATTGTACAAAACTCCCTGACTGATTATACTAGAAATACTCAAGATAGAGAAAAAGGGCGTTGAATGCTGCCGAGGACACTCTGTGAACAGTAGATTGCACACAAGCACATCTGAGTTGTGCACGAATATTGAACAAAACTCCTAACTGATTAAACTAGAAATACTCAATACAGAGCAAAAGGGTACTTAATACTATCGAAGACACTCTATTGATGATAAGCATTAGTGGTTGTTGTGCATTGGCAAAGGTTGTTGTACCATTCACTTTGAGTCACACAAAGTAACTCCCCTAAAGACTGAAAATAGTTGCATACGAGAACAAGCCACCAGTGGCTCATGTTCAAGTCAAGCAAAATGACTCCTCAAAATAAAGTAAAAATGGTGAGAGTACAGGTTCAAGTCAAACAATATCTCTTCAAAATGAAGAAAGAGTAGTCCAGGAAGAGATTAACAATCACTGGCACAGGTTTGAATCAAACGAAGTGATAACACAAAATGAAAAGAAAAAGGTCCGGGAAAGGAGCATCATGATAGCTTAAACATAGTGTTGAAGGTGCGAATAACATATAGCGATTTCCCCATCACACAAAGTTGCTACCCAAAATAAATTGAAAATAGTCATGAAATAGAGAAAATAAACATTGACATAGGTTTCAGCTTGAAAATGTGAGTCCTCGAGATAAAGTCAATAACAGGTGCATGGAACAAACAAAATAGTGGACTTGCCACTAGTAAGGACTGTGTGTTGATGATAAGCTATTGGTTGTTGCACTATTCTCATAGGTTCGAGTCGCACAAACTGAATCACAAATAAAGGATATGCCATTTCACAGAAAGAAGCGTTGTACAGGGAAACATACAAAAATTTTAACACACCTACTAGAACATCTGAATGAATATATATAAACACTTGAGAGTGCCCTAGGCATGAAGCTACAATGTCCCTAGGGGAGGTGTTGTGTTCAATCAAAGACTCCTCGCTGCTGGAATCCTTGTAGTACTACGAACTACTATCGCGCAAGCTGCGATCTTGAATTGAAGTGTCAAAACCATCTTCTCTGAGCAGAATAAGGTTGTGGAGTATAGCACAAGCTCCAATGCATCTGAATCCTCCTCTAACATCCTCATTCTCAATAGGTTGACTCAAAATAACCCCAGCTGGAGAGGCAAGCGATGGTCCTCAGAGTAGGCTTCCTCATGACCAAGAGTTTAGCATTGAAACACTCCTGCGAGGAAGCTTCCATAGGATCCACGAAGGGAACCATGAGCCATGGAAGAAGAGGGTACCTGCCATCACCCACAGAGTATTGAGGAATGATAATGCCTTTCACTATTACCATTTCAGAATTTAGCAGCCACCCTTGCTCTACGTCTGCAAACAAGCTCGACGACCTCAAAACCCTAGCATCTCCGTTGTCACTGCTCAAACCCGTTGTTATACTCAAAATTCTTCCCGAACTATCGGCCACTATTTGTGCTATGATGTTGTATTGCTAGGAACCTTTGAAACTGAAGCGGGTGCAGTCGATAGCACCGCAACAATTGGGTAGGCCACCGCTTAGGGTTTGAAAGTCATCACAAATAGAGCAGAGATTAGCACAGGAAGGATATGAAATCTAGTTGTGGAAACACGTGTAGAGGAGATGGAAAAGGCATTGTGTGCAATCTCATACCGCAACCTCCGTAGAAGAGAACCGTTGTGCCACGTCCACGTAGCTGTAACCGCTCACCAGCCTTAAAACCACCATTCCCACCCTCGAATTCTCCCTCTTATACTTCTTGCCCCTTTCCTTCTGCATCTCTGCACACATCCACTCAAATGTGGTTGTCGACATCTTAAAATTGTCCTTGAATGAAGCTGCTCTCATCATTCCATTCAATTCAAAGGAGGAGAAGGAACCGTTAGCATCAACCGGTGCCTCTTGCAAGAATTAGATGCAAGTGATCTGTCATCCTCATAATTTAATCTGGGTCTTTTGCTACTCCTATTCATGGTTGCCTGTACCACCTCAGAGGACTGGAAAATCTCCACCAGGATCGGTCACACGGATTTCAGAGAAAAACAACACCCTCCGCATGGAGACGGCGAGTGAGTAAAAAGTAAAATAAGTAAACAATACGCTTCGTACCACACATTGTTTATGCAGGGCAAGTGCTCACGTGCCATTGTACACACACCTTGATGTACACTACGATAGGCATTTAATTCATCTTTATCTTGACTTTTGCACATATTTTGAAAATACAGACGACACTTCATATCCTTGGGAACAGTTGAAAATTATATATTTTTCCTGGCTAAAATGTTTTAAACCACTAGCAAAAAGTAAAATGGCCAATCAGAAATTAGAGTAAAATTGTAGAAAATTCAACATTAATAATAACACTTTAGTGCCTCCAATGTTTTCTTGTTTCAAAAATGTAAAAAACTAATGCAAAAAAAATATGAAAACTTTAGTCTCCTGCCTATAAGGCAGGGACTAATAATAATAATAATAATAATAATAATTCTTCCAAATTGTATTATGGCTATTTCATACAAATATAATTAGATTGGTTAATTGATTAGAAGTTTGATATTAAGTTTTAAAGATAAACAAATATACATTATTGTAGTTACTAAGTACAAGTATAATTGATATTAATCACAATGTAATTAATATTATAGCTATTTGATATAATAGGTGAAGTTTTTTATTAATTTAGAATTATAAATCTATAATAATTATAAATATTTTACTTTTTTGTTTTACAATTTTAAGATATTTAATTATCATATTTAAATCAAATTAATAAAAATAAAAGAAAATTAATCCTTATAAATGTAAGTGAATATATCTATGTTAATAAAGTACATAAATTATCTTTAATTTTTAAAAAGATTTCAAGTAATATCTTTTATATTATTTTTTAATTTTTTAATTTTATATATTATCAATATTTAAAAAATATATGATTTGGAGAGATTATGAGCGAAAATGCGAACTCTGCACTTGCAACGAAAATACAGCAGGTTTAGTAGACAAATTAATGCAGGGTTGATTCAACATAATAAAAAATCAGAGGAAAAGGCAAAACTCTACATTGAGCGAAACAAAACCCTTTCTTATTGCAAAGAAGGCCCTGCATTTAGAGGCTCAGAGGAGAACGCGGATCATCAATATGATTTTCAAAAATTGACTCGAACCTACAATCATCACAGGCATGGATCTGCTTCAAAATATAAGGTTGAAGGACCACTTAGGAAGGAAGATGATCCAAAGAAGGAGAAAAAGGTAGCATTCTCAAGCTACTGTTTTAATTGCTGGCTCTATGGCCACAAAAAAAGGGATTGTAGGAAGCCACCGCAAGATCACCCGTTGTATGATCACCAGAAAGAATTCATAGCCAAACAAAAAAGGTTAGCTGATCAAAACATAGACTGGGATCAATATGCATTATTTTCTAGATTATCCCTTGAAGAAATTGCTGCGGTGAAATCTGCTATCGAAAACCCTAACTTGACCCTTTCATTAGAAAAGAATGGTAAAGATCATCAAAGTAAAAATGGGGAGGTTGGCCCGAGGGTTGAAAAACCTAACTCTACACCTAGGGCAGAATAAAAATGCACTGATCGCCCGAAAAATATGGATCAAAACAAAGCTTTACAAAGAAGAAATCAGAGAGTAAAGGAAAGCAAGGTTACATCAACCTATCAAAGCCCTAAGGCGAATGTGCCAAAGATCTTTTCTGTCCAAAACTTAGATAGATAATTACATACCTATGCAAGAACAAAATATGCATATGTGAATATGGGCAACGGGGTTGCAAGAGTGGTAGGACCTAAATGCATGTTAAAATGCAGTACTAATGATCCCTTATCTGCTAAAGGGGAAGGCAGGCTCTTACTCACCAAAGCTCCTACCGTATGCAAAGATAAAAAAGAGGACTCATGACAAGAAGTTATTCACAAGAAAAAGGTGAATTGGAATCAGGTAACAAATAAACCCTCCACTATAGTTACAAGTAATTCTTTTGATTTACTGCAGTATGCAAATAATGACAAATATTCTCCCCCCCATAAAAGGAATGAGACCTTTGTAGATGAGGGAAATAGGGCTCGGCAGATGGAAATTCCCTACCCTCATCGCTCAAAGACCTCACCCTTTCATGGAGGGATTGCCTCCCCATTTGATTCTTTCAATGATACTTTTTCTAAGAACAAAGGTTTAAAATATAGTCCTCCATATAGAAGGAGGCTGGAGAGACAAAAAGTCATTCTGAATAATGATGAAAAAGGTAATCTTGTTCCTCCTTATGATGCATATAATGTACGTCCTAAGATTGCAGCTTATTCACTAATGCATAGGCGTAGAAACTCACATAAGCCAGGTAAAAGGAATATTAACAGCAATCATATCTCTATTACTTTAGACAATGATGATATTATCCAAAATCAAAAAGTTATGGCAGAAAAAGGCATGGTATGCACATGGACTGGTACTGGAGTGTTTGTCCTTAACATCTTGAAAGTATTAACATCATTACTGCCTCAGGAGGTAAGTATCATTCATCTTATGGATCATTTCTTTTATGTTGATTGCAAAAAAGTAGATACAAAGACTAGCATTAAGAATATAAAGGATTTAATTTTCAGAAATAGTTCCTTTATCTTTTTTGATTGGATGCCTTTATTTAATCCAATATTTCTAAACAATTTTAGAATAGAAAAGGCTGTAACACTAAAAAATTTACCGATAGAACTGTCAAACGCTGATATCGTTAAAAAAATAGGAAACAAAATTGGGAAATACATCAGAACTACTGAAACAACCCTTAACCAAACAGATAAAATTATCATAATAGAAATGGATTATCATCAAAAAAGCATTTTACCCATCCAATTAGTCTTCAACTCGAATGCCATCGTAATAAACCCTACAATTGTAGAAAACTTTATAGAAGTAGGTATCAACTATCACTAATGTCGTAACCATAAAAATCTTTTGCATCAACCCAATAAAGATATAGAGATAGAATTAAACAAGGATAAAGGAGGATTCACTATTAAAACCCAACCATTAGAAAATAATAAGACCACAGAAGACATAGGTTCTAAATATGCATGTATAAACCAACCCCAGATTAATAAGGCAACAATAGTAAACATTCATGATCCTCAATTATCCCACAATACAAACACAACTACTTCCGAGAAGGAAAATCACCAAATTGAAACAGCTAAGGATACCACATTAATCAAGGATAAAAAATTGAACCAAGAACATACAAGTAACACTCAAACAGAATGTGTAGGAACACTGCTAGCACCTTTAAACAACCAAAATGTAAACGGGAACTAGACAGAAGGAAGTGAATCAGAGAGGCTAAAGAAAGATAGAGATATCAACCCCATACAAATCAAAGATAATGACTCTAAGCTCAAAAGACAACAAACTCAAAAATTAGGATATAATTACTCAACAGAATCAGAAGATCAGACAAGCAAAATAGAAAAGGAAATTAATCAAATAGTTAACTATCTAGGAGAATCAATAACAGATGAACTGATGGATTGTTTCCTAGGAGAAATTTGCGATATAGAAGAATTAAAAAATCAAAGAAGTTTATTAATTAAGCAAATTCAGGTATGTAGGTTAGAAGAATCTAAGATGGAAGACACAGACCCCCCAAAATACTAGGGGATGACCCTAATCAAAAAGATATTTATAATAATTCGCTAAATCTAGGTACTCAAGGAAAAAGTATTAAAACATCTGATATTGAAAAGGAAGGGACCCAAGGGATTTCTATTCCTCTAGAATTAGAAACCCTTGCTGTGGATCTAACTAGGGGAGAAGAAGACATTACAAAATTTTTTGGTAAAGAGTTTATAGACAAATATGAACCCGATGTAAATAGAGAATTAAACGTTAATAACATTGACAGCAGTGATTGTTTAGCAATAGGAAAAGATATAAACTTAGATCTAGATAACGATGCAATTGAGGGACTTTTTGGAATAACAAATGAAAATCGAGAATTGGGTATTGTCGTAACTAGAGGCAGCCTAAGTACCCCTAACATTAACAAATTAAAAAAGAAAAGAGGTAGGAAGTCTGTAATAGAACTAAGATCGCTAGACGGTAAGGCTGAGAATCAAGTAAAGATAGTAGATCTTCTGAATGCAGGGAAGGGGAAGATCCTTCCCAAAGCACAATGAGAATCACCACTTGGAATGTTAGGGGACTAAATGCCCCTAACAAGCAAAGAATTTTAAAAAGACACTTAAAAACCTTCGATTCCGAGATCATTATTATACAGGAAACTAAACTTAATTCATTAGAATGCGACAAAATGAGTAAGAAATTAGGAATTTGGAAATCAGAATTCGAGCCCTCGAAAGGCCTATTTGGTGGATTAGCAACACTATGGGACCCACGAAAAATCTTAGTAGCAACATTAGCTAAGAATAGCAATTGGATGGCATGTTGCGTTCAAAGCTATAATTCTAATCTAAAATTCAGACTAATCAATGTATACGGACCCATTCCAAATGAAGATAAAAGGAGAGTTTGGCAAGAGATTCACATCTTTTTAAGTAACAACTCAGATACCCCTATATTTATTGGAGGAGATTTAATACTATACTTAGCTTGGAGGAAAAGTCAGGAGGCCTAAAAAATGAATCCCAAGCCCTTAAGGATTTTAGTAAATGGGCAAAAGAGAATCATTTATTGAACATCAACACAAATAATGGTATATATACATGGAACAACAGAAGAGCAGGCTTTAGTAACATCACGGAAAAATTAGACAGGTTCCTTTTTAGAGATATCCCAGATAACTTCAAACAGGTGTATAATGCAGAGATCCTCCCCGAGGAAGGCTCAGACCATTTCCCAATACGACTCTCCATTATGGAAGATAAAAAACCATCCATAAACCCTTTTAAATTCGAATTCATGTGGTTCCAAGACCCTGAATTCATTATTCTCCTTGAAGATTGGTGGAAATAGATAACCGTTAAAGGCTCCAAAATGTTTTGTTTAACCGCAAAATTAAAAATCATTAAAAATAAAACACTAGAATGGAATAAAAACAAATTTAATAATATATTTTTAGTAAAGGACAAGTTAGAAAAAGAAATAGCATACCTTAATAATCTAGTAATAGCACAAGGAATGGACGAGCAAAGCTACTATAAAGAAAAAGAATTGATGAATAAATATAATGATATCCTCCTCAAAGAGGAAATTTTCTGGAAATAAAAATCTAGGGAAACCTGGTTAAAGGAAGGAGATAACAATACGAAATTTTTCCATAAATCCACAAACTTTAAAAGAAATATTAACAGAATAACTAAAATTAAGATTGACAAGGAACAATTTTCGGATAATCCTTATATTATCTCAAAAACTTTCACACAATTCTATGAAACTCTCCTTAACAAATCAATAGCCTCGAATATGAAAGCCCAAAACAACATGCGTAAGGCTATACCAAAGATTCTCTCAGAAGCGGATAATAAAATGCTCAATAACAAACTATCACAAGAAGAAGTAAAAACAACGGTCTTTCAACTCCATCCCGATAAAGCCCCGGGCCCGGATGGCTTCCAAGCTGGCTTTTTTCAGAAGTGTTGGCACTTCATTGGAGAGGAGGTATGGCAAGCAGTAGAAGCAACCAGAAATTCAGGAACACTGTTAAATGAAATAAACAATACATTTTTCACTTTAATTCCAAAAAAGGATGAAAGTGTCGAACTTGCGGATTTTAGACCTATAGCCCTTTGTAACACAATCTATAAGATACTATCGAAATGTTTAGCGAATAGACTTAAAACCCTACTACCCAACATTATCTTAGAAGAGCAGACGGGTTTTGTAGCAAATAGATCGATATTAGATGACATAATCATTGCTCAAGAATTAATCCATACAGCGCAATCAACTAAGACCCCAAGTATGCTAATCAAAGTTGACATACAAAAAGCCTATGATAAAGTGGATTGGAGATTCCTCTGTAAAAGCATGGAAGCCTTCAGTTTCTCAAAACAATGGATCAATCTAATATTTAATTGTATATCAACCCCTAAAATCTCAGTTATGATAAATGGATCTCCTGAGAGTTTCTTTGGAATTTCTAGGGGTATCAGGCAGGGAGATCCAATCTCTCCTTTTCTATATGTTATTATGGCAGAAGCGCTAGGTAGAACCTTAACTCAAAATCATATGGCAGGAGACATTGTAGGACTTAAGGTAACAGAAAATGTGCCAAATATAACCCATCAACAATTTGCGGATGACACGATACTACCAGGATATGCAAGTACAAGAGAAGCGCGCACGTTTAAAAATATTTTAAACATATATATGAAAGCTTTAGGTCAGCGCATTAACCCTAGTAAGTCAGAGATTTTCTTCATAAACTCGGTAGCAGAAAAGGAACTAAAGATTTGCAATATTTTGGGATATAATAAAGGTAACTTCCCATGTAAATATCTAGGCATAGAATTGGATAAAGGAACTTTAACATCCAAACTATGGCAACAAGTAACATCCAAAGTACAAAATAAAAGGAGCTCTTGGAAAGGAAGGTGGTTGACGAAAGCAGGAAGAACTACTATGATTAAATCGGTTCTTTCTGCCATCCCTACTTACCACATGTCTATCCTTCCCCTCCCAATTAATGTGAAAAAGAACTTAGATAAAGTGTTGAGAGATTTCTACTGGCAAGGTTCATCAGAAGACAAGAAAGCAGCCCTCATTAAATGGGATAAGTTATGTCGACCAATCTCTAAAGGAGGTTTGGGAATTAAGAATTTACACTGGCATAATTTGGCCTTAGGGGAAAAACTTATATGGAGGATGTATAATGAGTCTAGGAGTAAATGGGAAACAATATTATTAAATAAATATATCCCTGAAGGTGACCCTATTAACATTTTTAGATCCTCCTCTCTTGTTAAGGGCTCTTGCATATGGAATTTTATGAGAGAATGCAGAAGCATTATCAGCAGATTCTTAACCTGGGATATTGGAGGTGGAGACAAAACCCTCTTTTGGGATGATTCTTGGGCGGGCCTTCCCCCCATGAACAAATTAGGCTTTTCCTCAAACTTCATTGAAGAATGTAAAAGAGTTAAAGGTCTTTTCCTTAAGGATTATTTGAGTAAGGAAGAACCATCTGAATGGAGTAAGTTTGAGGACTTAGAGCATATATGGATAGAGAAACATAATTTAATGACAACTCTGAATTCCAGATCTGTCTCTTTTAAAACTAGACCAGACCGCTTAATTTGGGTAGGATCCAAGAATGGTAAATACTCGGTCAAAGAAGGGTACAACATAATTATTAGTGAGCAGAAAATGGATAATATAGATATACCGCTGAATCTCTGCTGGAACAAATCATGTCTACCTAAAGCAGGCATGTTTTTATGGGTAGCAATTCAAGACAGAATTCTCACTGCGGACAGAATTACCAAACTAGGCTTCGAAGGACCATCAAGATGCCCCTGTGTGAGAACGCTGTGGAAGATGTAAATCACATACTCCTCAATTTCCCCTTTGCACAACAATGATAGAATTGGTTGTACCAATGCTTAGGATGGAAATCAGCCCGTCAACAGGATATTCTTTCCGATCTCAAAGCATGGTCTTCCCCGTTCAAAGATAGTTTGTTCAATGATATTTGGATTATTTCCCCATCAATCATCGTATGGGAAATTTGGAAAGAAAGAAATAGGAGGATTTTCACTGATCAAAAGCTTCAATGGCCTTCAATAGCAAATAAAATAGAGACATCAATTGTAGAGATAGTTAATAGTAAGCTAAGAGACAAGTCTAGTTTTGAGAACTCCTTTATGAGTTGGGACAATAAAATTAGATCTAAATGGCCTAAAATAGAAATTCCACCATTATATGGCAAAGGTGGCCCTAAAACTAGAGAAGAAAGAGCTGCCTGTAAATGGACCCCTCCGGAAAAGGGGTGGGCAAAATTAAACTTCGATGGCGCTTCTAGAGGTAACCCTGGGATAGCAGGCATTGGAGGTATCATCCGCAACTGGAAAGCGGAAGTAATTGCAAAATACTCCAAGCCCATTAGCCCTACCACTAACAACATGGCGGAGTGTAATGCGGTATTAGAAGGATTAAAACTATGCAAAAAGCTAAACTTAAGAAAGGTTATTATAGAAGGTGATTCTCAAGTAATTGTTAATGCTATTAGATCCAAAAAGACCCCAAACTGGCGTCTTAATTCAAAAATAGAAGAAATCAACCAAATTTTAGAGAGTATAAATAAATATGAAATTAAACACGTTTATAGAGAAGGAAACAAAGAAGCAGATATGTTAGTGAATCTAGGAGCTAATGAAACAGTAACTATATTTCAACAAGAAAGGGATACCGCATAGTAAATGAGCAAACACGCTAAGTAGAAAATCTATCAATAATGCATTATTAGGAACCATTTATATAAAGAGAAATCGTATTTAATAAATTCCACAACTTTATCCCTTAATGAAGATTTATATTAGACATCAAGAATAATTAAGTCTTAAAGCTAAGCAGTAAAGAGACCAAAGATTTACAAAGGGAAAGTCAGAATAATAATAAACTACAGTCCTAAAATGTATTTTTAGGCATCCCTTCCCCAGTCTATAATGGTATTTTTTATAGGAGATTAATCCATGCTAAGTAAGTAGCTATCTTTTTAATTAGATAAGAGTATAAGGCAACAAAGTCACCTCACAGGAGATACTCTTCTAGAGTCAAACACCCTCTTAGCTTATATCCAGTGAGCCAACAAAGCATCTCCACATGCAATGACAGTCTTATCGGATAATAATTGAGGTATTAGGATTTAAATAATGTAGTTTTGAATTATGATTTAGGTGTCACAATCAAACAACACCCTTTCTCATTCATAACCAAGGTTTCACCAGCTGTATCTCCCCCTTTCTGTATGAACCTTCGAGCCTTTAGTCTATCTTATCCCTTCACCCCTTCTCCCTCTTTGTCTATAATGGAAGCAACAAGTCCTTCTCATCGTTAGCAAATTAGTCTTCTTGTAGACGTTTTCCTATATATGCTAGAGACTTCTAGACCCTCCCTTAATCATGTTACGGAGACAAAGTTCTAAAAACCCCTATTTCCAAAGTATTTTCCCAGACCATCTACCTTTTCTCTCATTTTCATCCTCCAATTTCAGGTCTGGCATCACTCTCTAATCCCTTTTATCTGGTGGAATGGAAACCAAGCTTATCACTTTCCACCAAGGTAATTCAAGGACAATGGCTTTATGAGGAAGTATCACTCTAGAGAGGTGGAAAGAAGTGCTCAGGCCCTTGCCAGATGTCATCAGAAGAGCCCTGGGAAAGACTATGGCTGAGCAGACTTTCAACTACGATTATACTTATAGAACCAATGGAAACATAGTTGGAGCATTCATAGCAGTCTCATATTTAGCAGGGAAGGAGAAATAAGAGATCATAGAGGTAATTAGAATGATTTTCAGGAAAGAATATCTTCTGGGTTTAGAAATAATGGTACACTCCATAGATGATAAACTTACCATACCATTCCCAGAGTCCATTATGCAGACTGCTATAACAGAGCTACATAGGATCCCCTCAGACCAGAGGATACCTCTGATAGTCTTTAAAGAAGAATCATTAATTGAAGATGCCTGGCCTAGTATGGAGAGAAACATAGTATTTTTGTATGATACAATGCAACAGAAAACATTGGGCAATAAAGAACTCTTAGATTACTAGAGAAAGGAAGGCTTCCTAATCCCTGAGTTTCTAAACGATTACAAAGAAGGAAATCTCAAAATCCTCCCACCGAATACTAAGAGAAGAACCAGTAGGAACAAAACAGAGATAGAGGAAGGAGAAAGCATCATTGTCATGAGGTAGGATAACCATGAACGGATTTGCACCATGATAAACAGTGGGACTTAAGAGCAATTGTCAACGAAAGCCTAGCCTATAACAGTAGGTTCCTAGTTCAACCTTTTGTTAGCTTTCTTAGTTACAATGGACTCTTTAGTTTTGAAAGGTTTTGATATGTACATTTATTTACTTTCAAGAAGGAACATGTGTAAATTGTATATATCCTCTATTATGTTTCTCAGACATAAGGAAAAAGGATCAGTACTCAGGGCCATCGAAAATAAGATGTATATTTAGCTGGGACATTATGTATAAAGATATAAGATGTACATTAAGCAGTATTATTGTGATTTAGAACTAATTGGTGTAATCTCTTGTTTAAGATCCTCTCTGTAAAGTTTGTAGACTTTCCCACAATATACAGATTTACAAAATCGTTGAGATATAAATGTGAGACTCACTGCAAAAGACTATTCAGATATAGGCTCGCTGTTAACATAAGGAAGCAGATTTTTACAATAGATGATTATAAAGATCATAGGATAAAAGTTCAATTTTTTTTGAAAGAACAGACTTAATCTCCTTGTCATATAAAGTGAAGGAAGCATAGATTCCTAGGAAGTTTTTATACAGAGTATTAAGAAGGCTTAATTACAGGAAATTTGTATAAAGTCTTGAAAGATGAATCAAAATTTCTCGATTATGTTACAAGGGAAAGGAATTTTAAATGAAACATTGGTATAGAAAGAAGGTGGAGTATAGTACTACTAACTAGCATCCCTCTATGGACAATCAATCTAAGTTGGTATAGCATAAGATCAAAAGTTCATTATCCAGGAAAAGAATAAATTATGATTTTGGAAATCAGTTAGGTATCTTATATATATATATATATATATATATATATATATATATATATATATATATATATATATATATATATATATATATATATATATATATATATATATATATATATATATATATATATATAAAGAGTATATATTTATGTATATATATACCTTTGATATCCTTTTGCTTGTATACATGCATGTATAAATATGCCTATATTCTATACATGGATGCATAAAATATGTTCAAGTTATATATACACATGAATATAGATGGTATATATATATTTATATATCTATACATAACTTGATGGTGACATCCCGATCTCAGCTTTTCACATTTCATGCACTTATTTGATTAAGTATATATACCTCCCTCAATTTCATTAAGAGGATTTAAATGCTTAAAAGGCAATGACTCACAAAGTCCAACGGATCTCTTCAAGTCCCTGCTCAAGTCCTCCTTTATATTCATAATAACAGGTACTGTAGATTACAAAAAGGTAAGCAATAGAATATCCAGAACAAGGACTTCAACAGTTCCTTTACTGTTTAAAGAAATTAAGTCTTACGGGTTACTGTAGCTTATAAATATTCTTATGTGAACAGATACTACTTTCACATTTGTGATAAGATGAAATCAACATGGTTGTACTTGTTTTGAATTCCTGGGCAGGAACCCCATTTGCATTAGATTATATTTTGTATGGTATGCAGGGTCTTGGCAAATCATGAAACTGAGATAATTATGTAGAACCAATAGTCCTCTCTTTTCGAAGGACTCAACTCGGTGTAATGAGGATATATATATATATATATATATATATATATATATATATATATATATATATATATATATATATATATATATATATATATATATATATATATATATATATATATATATATATATATATATATATATATATATATATATATATATATATATATATATATATATATATATATATTGGTATATGAACATCTATCCTTAGTATTTATGTATTCTTATATCTTGCTATACACGTTGTATAGGTATTTGCTGGTTAATGTCTCAATTCAGGTATCCTGATTGTTTCTTTCCAGTCGAATATATACAAAAATAGATTTAGATTTGGATTTTTATATATTTGATTGGATTATTATCTGAATATAGATCTTCAACTAGATCAATGGATGGCATTGTGTAAAAACCAAGTATTGGGATAGCAGCAAACATCTACGAACTAAACAATTGGGCTCATGGCTAATCTACATTTAGAGAAATGCTGCTTGTCCAAGGAACAAGTTTCTTATCCTCATTAAGTAAGGACAGTCATGTTATAAAATAGAATAATACCAGAATAAGGAAGTATAGGCTTCTTCCAAAGGCAATCCTCTATATCAACGATTCTAGTTTGATCTATCTGACTTCATAGCTCCATATATAAATATATATATATATATATACATATAAGTATATATATGTATATATATCATTTATATTTATATATATATATATAAATATATATATATTCATATGAACTTACATATAAATATATATATATTTACGTATATAAATATTTTTATATTGTCATTCTTTAGCATGTGCAAAATGACACATACAAACACACATATATTATTTTTGTTAATCTCCTTTATCTTGGATGTGTTTGGTTTATGATCTTGTAAATAGGCTCTCGCCTATCCTATTAGGATAACAACAGACCATGGTATATCAGGATACTAGGATATCTTAACTGTAGAGTTTTTAAAAGGTTATTTGAATTATTATTCCTAACCAGCTGTGCTTTCTGTTTGGGTTCACATTATTGTTTAGAAATACTTATTACCATAACATGATTATCCATATACAAAGAGCTATTGGAGGAAATTCCAATTCTAGTGGATATAGGTTTACCAGTGTAGATGGTAGTTGTGTTTATTTGATCTTACAGGTATCAGAAATTGTAAGAAGAAAAGCGTTCAGCAACATTAAGTCTCCAAAAACAAAGTAAAGAAAACAATAAGGCACAATACCCTTTGAGAAGCAGATGCATCCAGTCAATGAAGGTCATAGATAGTTCTTGTATCAAAGTATTAAATAAAAGGAAAAGATGGTCTAGGAATAGCAGCAGTTCATGATTTTATAGAAAGATAGGGAAGCCCACTTAAAAATGTAAATGTAAAAATCATAGAATTTCTCTGGGTAGTGGGAATTCCCACAAAATATTTACTATTTAGAGAACAGTTCTCGACAAGGTCGGGACGTGGGTATGCCCACGTTAACTATGTACACAACAAATCTCAGCTTGTGTCGGGTCGTGGGTATGCCCACGTAATTTTGTATAAGTATAGGACCAATGGTCTTGGGCAAGGCTGGAGGTTTTCTCAACCCCACTCTTTCCTACCAGCGCCCGCAGCAAGCCAGGTCACAATGTAAATTTTTTTATATATATTAATAAAAATATCTTACAAGGCTTAGGCCTTTTACCGATCAAAAAATAAAAATAAAAATTTAAAAAATATATAATTAAAAATATCAATAAAATTATTTTTCTTAAATATAATTATTAATTTTTGAAATAAAATAATTTATACATAAATAATCAATATAATATATTATAAGATATTTTAAAAATATAATTATAAATCAAAATTTAAATACTTCACATAAATTATTAATCTAATATAATATAACTTATAATTATTTATTATAAATAGTAGATATTATTATCACTAATTCATAAATTAATTAATATAAAATATATAATGAAAAAGTTAAGTTTATTAATATTTAGATTATAATTATAATTTATGTTATATAATCTAAATATATAACATCTAATTATAATACATATAACAAATTTTATTATTCAATTTAATATACATTAGTTAATAAATAATCTATATCCAAATCCATGCATTTATATTATAACATATTTTTAAAAATAAATATGAATTATTTTAAGGGCATGGTAAATTATTTGCCCCTATAATATTGCCTCGAAAATTGTAATAGAGGTAGTGCTTCCACAAAATCCGTATATAAAAGGCTAAATTTTTAAGTTAATAGAAGAGCTCGAAATTAATTTTGTTGAATTATAAACATAAAAAATGTGCATGTATACTCTACAAATTATTAATATGATTTTTTAATCACTAGTTAATGGAAGAAATCCAAAAACGGATGCAATAGTACTTGCCTAGCCTATCAACAAGTACTAATAAATAATATTGAATTGAAGTAGAGTTATGGAAAGGCCATTTAAGTATTTGTCCCTTTCTTTTTCACTCTCTCTCCTCTTCTCTAGATTTCTTTATCTCTTTAAATTATATACCCACTTTCAAACATGTCTTAAACAAATTTTTTAAATGGAGAAGATAATTAGGTTCCTTACTCTGTTACCAATAATGTCATGTTATGTTTGCAATTGAGAGAGTGGGGGAGATACATGGAGGGAAGGATATGGAGGAGAAAGAAAAAGAAGAAAGAGGGATAGATAAAGATGGAAGAGATAAATATATTAAAAGTTCATTAGAGATGACAAGATAAATAGAGGTAAACTTGGAGAGATAAAGAGAGGTAAACTTAGAGAGATAAATAGTTTTAAATTAAATTAATTCTACTAACTTTCAATTACTATTTATAAATGGTAGATTTTGTAAGACATTGCAATGTCTAGCCTCTTGCTCTCTTTTATATTTGCACTACCAATAGCTGTTAGGAACCTGTGTTCCTTTTGTTTATTCTATTAGTGTAGTGTTGTTGGACGCATATGCTTTGTAAGTCGTCCCGTTAGTTTATTTTATTATCCCACATGCATAGGTAGTATCACTTTTCTAGATCGTACTTAGTATATAAGTGGGTGTTGAGTCCCTTGTTGGCACCGAAGAGTTTATTGTATTGAGCTTGCTCAAAGGAGGTTACCCCCTCGAAGTGGCCCATGATCAATAGACTCACTCTGAGTTCTACTTTGCTCTATATTTCTGTTATTTCGTGCATGTTCATTATAGCGTTGCTGGAGGTTCCTCTCATCTGGTATCAGAGCACTTTCTTGGGCTCGCTGGTGGAAATTCTTTTTTCCGTCGGGCTTTCAGGTTCCTCTCAAAATCTCATCTGTGTTACAATTGGGTTATTTCAAATTACAAAAATTCTTGTTCTTGCAATAGTTCAATTTCGTTATTAGTATCTCAGTTACCAAAAAAAAAAAAAAGAGTAAAATTTTTTCTGTATTTTCGCCATAGCTTCTTTGCTTCTTTCTGGTTTCCTCTCAAAGTTTCTCAGCACCTCCGACATACCCTTTCGCATACTTCCTTCCTTGAGGACCCTAACCCCAATTCCCCATATTTAAGCCTTAAATCCCTTATTTCTCAAATTTTAGGGTTTGCCCTAACTTTTCCATTTCTCAGCCAATCGCCACCAAATCAAAGCCACAAGGTTCATTTCCTCATTCTGCTCTTTTGTCCCTCTTAGAACGTTCGTCCCATTTTGCCTCCCCGACCCTGAAACCCTCATTTTTCTTTTTTCCTTTTCATCAGAAAACGCATATCCACTCTTCGAAACCTCATTACCCATCTGCGTTTTGCCCAATTCCAAGTTTGCCCTTACTGAAAAAGTTTCTATTTCTCTTTTTCTTCCCATTCCACAAAAAAAAAACAAAAAAAAAAACCCTGCTATATGGTTGTCACCCGTACATGAGCAAAAATCATGGAGGAGGAACTTGCCTCCCTCAAGACCAGACTTCAAGATTTGGATGAAAAATTTCTCGGTCTCACTCTTCAACAGTCAAGCCTGACCCGAGGCCATTCTGCCGACACTAGTTCTAGCCCTTTTCGTGGACCGAAGCTTGATTTTCCTCGCTTCGATGGTGCTGATCCAACTGGATGGATTTACCGGGAAGAGCAGTATTTCAGTTTGCATAATACTACAGATTTCAACAAAGTTCCGCTTGCATCTTTTCATTTGGAGCATGACGCTCTTCAATGGTTCCGTTGGTACATCAAGGCTAACAATGATCCCACCTGGACAGAATTGTGTACACTTCTTTTGAAGTGTTTTGGCCCTAGTGATTTTGATGACTTCACAGGCGCACTCACTAAACTCCGACAAATAGGCACAGTGAGAGAATACCAAACAGAGTTTGAAAAATTAGCTAATCACATAGAGGGATTTTTGATGAATTCTTTCGTAGTTATTTTATCAGTGGTTTGAAGGATGCACTCCGATCTGAAGTCAAAATGTTTCGACCCACTACTATGATGGAAGCCCTTGGGTTGGCTAAATTAGCGGAGGACAAGATCAATGCTTTACAACGATCCAGATCTAATTTTGTTCCATTTCGAAATGCAGGCTCTCAACATCCTCCGGTCACACCAACTCCCAAAACTACTCCTATCAAGCACTTGTCTGAAACAGAGATGCGAGCCCATCGGGAAAAAGGGCTTTGCTATAATTGTGATGAGAAATGGTCCCGAGGCCATAGATGTGTGTAGCAAAAGCTCTATCTCTTGGATGTGGATTCCCCACCCGAACAGGAAGAGTATGAAGATGCTCAAGAAACAGTAGATGAAGAGGTTGAACCAGAAGCCCAACCAGAGATATCTGTCCATGCTTTGGCCGGAGTCACTACCCCACAAACCATGCGGGTTCGGGGTTACTTCAAGAAGGTCCCTCTTACTATCCTCATTGATTCTGGTAGCACTCACAACTTCATTGACCCCAGCATAGCCAAACGGGCTGATTGCTTTGTTCATCCCTGCTCTAACTTTGAAGTCATGATTGCTAATGGGGGCACTTTACCTTGCAAAGGGAAATGTCGCAATGTGCGTCTCTCTATTGGAGATTATACCCTACGCTCTGACATGTTTGCCTTGCCCTTAGGGGGTTGTGATGTGGTTTTGGGTGCCCAATGGTTACGCACTCTTGGTCCCATTCTCTGGGATTTTTTTGAACTTTGGATGAAATTTTCAGTCAGTGGGCAACAACACACTTTGACAGGCTTGCAGCCCGGGTCTCTCAGCATCATCAGTTCACATCGTATGGAAAAGCTTCTTAAGAAGAATTCACATGGTGTCATCGCTCAGCTCCATTCCATCCAAATGCAGCCATCAGCAGTCTCTAGTACTCCTGCAGATCTACAACACATTTTGGATAAGTATTCCACTGTATTTGCTGAACCTACGAGCTTGCCACCGTCTCGCCCAGAGGACCACCGTATTCAGCTCCTTCCTGGTAGCGTCCCACCTAATATCAGGCCCTACTGCTACCCCTTTCATCAAAAGACTGAAATTGAGATGCTTGTTCGTGATTTACTGAAGCAAGGTATTATTCGCCCTAGTACTAGTTCTTTTTCATCTCCAGTTCTACTGGTCCGCAAAAAAGATGGGTCTTGGCGACTCTGCATTGATTTTTGAGCCCTTAATAATCTCACCATAAAGGATAAGTTTCCCATTCCAGTTGTTGATGAACTTCTTGATGAGCTTCATGGCACTCATTTTTTCTCAAAGTTGGATCTTCGTTCTGGGTATCATCAAATTAGGGTCAATGAGGAGGATATTCCTAAAATAGCCTTCCGCACACATGATGGTCACTATGAATTTTTAGTCATGCCCTTTGGCCTCACTAATGCTCCTTCAACATTTCAGGCAGTGATGAATAAAATATTTCGGCCCTACCTCAGAAAATTCATTCTGGTCTTCTTTGATGATATTCTCATCTATAGCAAAACTTGGGCCGAGCATCTCCATCATCTGGAACTCATCTTGCAACTTCTCTCTGGTCATCAACTCTGTGTGAAAATGTCAAAATGTGTGTTTGGCCAGAAGGAAGTGGAGTATCTCAGGCATATTGTTGCACACCATGGGGTTCGGGTGGATCCTACCAAAATAGATGCCATGAAAAATTGGCCGCATCCTCAAACTCTCAAGAGCCTTCAAAGTTTTTTGGGTCTGACTGGCTATTACTGGAAGTTTGTCAAGAATATGGGAAGATTGCAGCACCATTGACAACTATGTTAAAAAAGGATGCTTTTACCTGGACCCAGGTTGCTGAGAATGCATTTGCACAACTGAAACAAGCTATGTGTAGTACACCTGTTCTTACTATGCCAGATTTTTCTAAGCCCTTTACTATTGAGAGTGATGCTTGCGGCAATGGACTGGGTGTTGTTCTCCTTCAAGATGACCATCCTATTGCATTCACTAGCAAAGCTCTTTTTGGTAAGAATCTAGCCTTATCTACATATGAAAAAGAAATGATGGCTATTTTGCATGCTGTACAGAAGTGGCGACCATACCTCCTTGGGAGTCATTTTTGCATCAAGACTGATCACCAAAGTTTGAAATACTTCCTGGAACAACGAGTATCCTCCCCTGCACAACAGAAATGGGTCAGCAAACTCATGGGGTATGATTATGAGATCACCTACAAGAAGGGTAAGGACAATATTGTGGCTGATGCTCTTTCTCGCACATTTGATGATCAAGCTTCACTTTCATCTATTTCTATGCCAATCCCAAATTGGTTAGAATCTGTTCAATAGGGCTATGTCAGTGACCCCTCTTTATCTCAGATCATTCACCAGTTGGCCAATAATCCTTCTATGGTACCACATTATTCATGGGATGGTGCTTCTCTCCGCTATAAGGGGCGTCTAGTGCTTCCTCAAAATCCAGATTTGCAATAGGCTATCTTTTATGAACTCCATGCTTCTCCTTCGGCAGGACATTCTGGGTTTCTCAAGACTTATGAGCGGGCAAGGCGGAATTTTTTTTGGAAAGGAATGAAACAGATGATTCAACAGATGGTGGCTGAATGTGATACCTGCCAACGCCACAAGGGTGAAATGACCCTCCCTCCTAGTTTATTGGAACCCTTTCCCATCCCTACACGGATTTGGACTGGTATTTTTATGGATTTCATCGAAGGGCTTCCTAAATCTGGTGGCAAAATAGTGATTTTGGTTGTGGTTGACTGTCTCTCCAAATATAGTCATTTTTGTGCCCTCAGCCACCCCTATACTGCCTCCTCAGTTGCACAGATCTTCATGGACCAGATCTTTCGTCTACATGGCCTCCCTTCTTCCATTGTCTCTGACCGTGATGCAGCTTTTACCAGTCATTTTTGGACAGCATTGTTTCAGCAAGTTGGTACCAAACTGAAGATGAGTTTGGGTTATCACCCACAAACTGATGGTTAGATCAAAATCGTCAACAAATGTTTAGAAACTTATCTTCGCTGCTTCACTTCTGAACAGCAACATTAGTGGGCCAAGTGGCTTCCTCTTGCAGAATGGTGGTACAATACCTCTTACCATACGACATCTAAAATGACTCCCTATGAAGCAGTTTATGGGCAGGTACCCCCAGTACTCCTTCCCTACACTCCCAGCAGTTCACCAGTTCAGGCAGTTGACATAGTTCTCCGCACCAGGGATCAGATTCTTCACACTTTACAGGATAATCTTCACATTGCCCGCAATCACATGAAACAAAAAGCAGATCAACATCGTTCTGAGCGCTCTTTTCAAGTTGGGGATATGGTTTTTCTTCATCTTCAACCATACAAGCAATCCTCCCTGAAGCTTAAAGGGCGTCATAAGTTGGCCCCCAAATTTTATGAGCCATATAAAGTTCTGCAGAAGATTGGTTCAGTTGCTTACAAACTAGAACTTCCTCCTTCTCGCATTCATCCAGTATTTCATGTTTCTTGTCTCAAGCAAGTTCTTGGCACTAACATCAAAGCAAAGACTACTCTACCTGAATTGGATAAGGAAGGATCCATTATTTTGGAGCCTGAGGCAATCCTTGACCAGCGCACTTGTCAGCTTCGCTCTCGCTCTATCTCTGAGGTATTGATTCAGTGGCATGGCATGCAACCAGAGGATGCTACATGGGAACCCCTTCTTTAGATTCAGCAACAATTTCCACACCTTAAGCTTTGAGGACAAAGCTTTTTTCTGAGGGGGAGGGGATGTTAGGAACATGTGTGTTCCTTTTGTTTATTCTATTAGTGTAGTGTTGTTGGACGCATATGCTTTGTAAGTCATCCCGTTAGTTTATTTTATTATCCCACATGCATAGGTAGTATTACTTTTCTAGATCGTACTTAGTATATAAGTGGGTGTTGAGTCCCTTGTTGGCACCGAAGAGTTTATTGTATTGAGCTTTCTCAAAGGAGGTTACCCCCTCGAAGTGGCCCGTGATCAATAGACTCACTCTGAGTTCTACTTTGCTCTATATTTCTGTTATTTCATGCATGTTCATTATAGCGTTGCTGGAGGTTCCTCTCAATAGCCAACAACGCAGGGCTTCATTGCTCTTATTTTCTTGCACAAATGGTAGGAGGTTTGGTTTTTAGGTTAGGGTTTGTTAATTACTTTTTAAATTATTATGTTTTCAGTGTACAAATATAATTTTTTGAGTTTTCTATTTTTATTATATTACGTTAATTTATTAGTATGTTGTAAATTATTTTTATTTTTATCTATAAATATTAAATATATTTGTAAAATAAGAGATTAAATTTAAACATCTAAATATTTTTTTTTAATTTTATTTATATATTAAATTATAATTATATTTATTATATATTATGTGTATTAAAATTATTAAACATAAATATTATATAAAATATTAGTTAAATTGATACATGAAAATTAAATAGTTTTATTTAGGAGTTCAATAATAAATAATGCTAATCTGGGTAAGATTTACCCTTAGCGAGAATATTATATATAAGTGAAAAAAATGATGAAATATTTGTTTACATGTGCAAAGTAAAAGAATAAATTATCATAGATAAAGTTGACCATAATGCATTTCTAGGAATAGGTAACTACATTATTCTATACTTGCAGTAACATAGAGTAGCTTATGTGTGTACTTGCATTCAACATGTATCCTAATAAAAAAGAGAGAATGCAAATTTGCAAGGAAAACACAAAATTCTAAATTGCTTCTCGCAGTAGAGAAAGAATAAGTGAGTACTTGTTTATGCTGAAACATTTACTTTAATAAATTTTGTTGAGCATCATTTTACCATGGGACAATGACTGGAATTTGGATAAACAAATTCCCCTCTTAGAAGAATGATAAAATTAGTCTCAAGGTTCCTTCTAGCTTGGGTCTCAACCGTTTAGATAGCCTAATCAAAGATAAATGTGAAATTGTTCACGAGGAGGCCTTTGCTGGTTCAATCTTAGAGAGGCTACAAAAACAATCTTAAACAAATGATCTTTCTCTTTCCTTTTTTGTATTTTCTAAATCTTTTGAATGAAAGTAATTTAATTTTATTTAAACTACTAGGACTGATTTGTAAAGAAAGTAAGGAGCAAGGTAACAAGAATTGAATGAAAGTTGTTGAAAATAAAACTAACAGAGATAAATCACCGTTGCACCGCTTTGTGAATTAAATTACCAAGATGGAAAAAATTCACAAAACTTAGGTTTGAACAAATCACAACCTTAATTTTGCAGATGCAATCATCAATGGAAATAAATATAGATGTAAGATTTGTCAAAACTCATCAAATCATGAAGGCACCACGAATGTGCACACACATGAGACAAATTTATCTTGAAGCACCAAAGAATGATCTTCCCAATAATTTGTCACAACAAAGTAATGCAACAATGATAAACACCAAACTAATGAATTCGCAGATCAAAATCACCATACAATCAATTGGCTCTTTGAATAAAAGGAATGAGCAAACACACATCCATAAACTTCACAAAGATAGCAGAAAATTATCACACCACAATTGAAACACCAATCAAGCATATATTGTATTGCAAAGTAATCAACCATAATTACATCGTTGATTTACAATTTATAGGGCTTCACCCTTTAGAGAAAGAAATTTGCAGCTAGGGTTTCAGCTACGCATGCAACTTTGAAATAAATTTAAACTAAAACTAGACTGAAAGGAAACTAGTCTTAAAGCTACCCTAAACTATCTAGCACAAATTTAATCCATCTGCATTACAATTTCAAATCCTAAGATGTATTAAAAAACTTAAAAATTTGTTCTAGAGTTTCACCATTTTCCTTCATAATCTTTCTTCAAAACTTGGATTTCTTTCCATAAAACCCTCATCATGGCTCCTCTTTGAGATTCTAACCGAAAGATATCTCCAAAGCATGCAAAAGCGACCCAAAAGATGTGGTCAATCAGACTAAAAATACATCATAGCAGACTGGAAGTTCTTGACAGTGACAGCCCATAAATTTTGGACCGTGACCCCTAATCCAAAAAATGAAAGTTCAAAACACCATGCCAGGAAAAATTTTGGACTTTCGGAGGCCGAAACTCTGAAAATTTTGAGAGGCAAAATATTTTTAAGTCCACAAATTTTTTTCTCCAAAAAATTTCTAAATCCACAAAAAAATTTGGATTTTTGGAAAAATGGCTAAGTCCACAAAATTTTTTGGCCTTTCGGGGTTGTGAGGAATTTCGGCATTTCAGACTCCAAAACTCTGAAAAACTTGAGAGAAAAAATTTTCTAACTCCACAAATTTTTTCTCTAAAAAATTTCGAAGTCCACTTTATTTTTCAGATTTTTGGAAAAATGGCTAAGTGCACAAAAAATTTTGGCCTTTCGGAGTTGTGATGAATTTCAGCACTTCGAACTCCAAAACTCCAAAAACTTGAGAGCAAAAAGTTTCTAACTCCACAAATTTTTTCTCTAAAAAATTTCTTAGTCCACAAATTTTTTTGGATTTTCGAAAAAAATGGCTAAGAACATTTTTCAGCCTTTCGGGGTTGTGTGGAATTTTGGCATTTCGGATTTCGAAACTCTGAAAAACTTTGACTTTGAACCTTCTCACTTCGAACCTCTGAACTTTGAACTTTTGAACTCCGAACTTTGAACTTTGGACCTTTGCACTCTGAACCTTCGAACTTTAAACTTTTAAACTCCAAACTCTGAACCTTCGAGTTTTAAACTTTTGAACTCTAAACTCTGAACTTCGAACCTTCGCACTTCAAACCTCTGAACTTTGAACTTTTTGAACTCTGAACTCTGAACCGCCAAATTTTGAACTTTGAAGCTTGAACCTTCGTACTTCGAACCTCCGAATTCTAAATTTTTAAACTCCAAACTCTGAACCGCCAAATTTTGAACTTTAAACCTTGAACCTTTGCACTTTGAACCTCTGAACTTTAAACTTTTGAAAATTGGGCAACTTCATAACATCCAACTATTTTTGTTGTCATTTCATAACATCTTCATACAACTACAATTCAATCCCATCAAAGAATTTCTCTTAACTCGTCAGTTCATAACATGCCACATTGATATTCTCATTTCTACAACCACAAAGGATGTCTCGTCAGCAATCTTTATTAAAAAAATGAAAATTAAACTAAATCAACTAAGTCTACATGCAAGACAAGAAAGACAAACCTAACTCTAAAAAACACACAAACAGAGAAGAGACCAAAAAAGGGAAAAGAAAAGAGGGGGAAAAAACACAAGTTGATTCAACTGACATCCAACTATCAAGAGCACACAATCTCACAATTTGATGCACTAGATGTCTAATCAAATTGACCATATGGATCCCTCAAAGAAACTAAAAGCGGAAAAGGGGAGGGGTCTCCATTAGGCCAAGTGGCTGAAATGGGGTGTGTGTTGTGGAACCACAACAAATAGCTCCGACAAAAAGGAAATAAATGACCAAGACATTCCTTCATCATCAAACTTTAAAAGAATCTCGTCTTGCAATAAACTGAACATGACTATCAATCGTAGTGGTAATCCTCCCATCAACATGTCAAAACTTGAAATCCCTCGCTATCACTTCCAGTGTGTGCACATGTGTGTTGATTTCCTTGATCCCTTATCAAAAGTCCCTTGAATTCAAAAATAAGTCAAGATTAAACCTTCATTCATAGAAATGAATTGGTTAAAGTCATTTTAACCTTTCTTTACTACTAGTCAGGTGTTGATAGCCTTGACAGAGGTTTCTAAAGTCACCCTTTTCCTACTTCTGACAAGCTTTTGAAGTTTTAAACTTCTTAGAGGGCTCTTGACTCAACATTTTTTATTTTGCACATATATCTTCTTATTTGCATATGTACTCTCTTTGGACCATTTTATTTCAGCATGACTTGTGATATGCCAAGAGTAGCGTCTTTAGTTGTGCTACTTTAGTATTCAAACTCTTGATTGAATGTTTTTTTTTTATAACTTGGGTAGCGATTAGGCTATGCTACCCAAGCATTGGATCTCTAATCTTGCAATTTTGTTGATCTTGTCTTTTGCATTCCTCCTTTTTGTTTTTGCTCTTTTTTTTAGTCAAGACTTAGATTGAAAAGGGTTCTGAAATTTCACTTCCTCCATAACCATGGGTTCCAATCAATTCTGACCGATATTTTATCCAAGAAACCACAATCTTGGAATCATTTTGGAGTTTGTATTTTTGTTGAAGATGATCAACTCTGAAAATCAGCTTGATTGCTAAGAAGGTCCCTCCACTCCTGATTATTGTACCCAATTTCTTGCAAGACAAAATCTAATCAAAATAATTGACTAGGAAACACCTCTACCTCTTTATCAAGAACGACTTGGTATGGACTACTTGCAAAGAACAACCCCGACAAAAAAAAAATTAACCCAAAACTGACAAACAAAAAGAAGAAACACACTCAAACAACAAGGAACATATACAAACACCCTAACCAAAATAAGAAACAAAACTAACCACTAAAACACAAGGGAAACTAATTAACACCTACCTAATTATAACTAAAGTTAAATTATATAAAAAAAAATATAGAACAAGCATATGAGTTGCATATTAATTGATTTTTCTTTCCATGCAATAACAATAATGCACCTTGTATAGTTCTAAGGAATGTGAACTCATCTTTGTACTCAGAAAAATAAAATTTAGACAAGTTTTGTTCAAATTCTGGGTATAAATTACACAAAATAAGTAGTGGCAACTCTCCATAATCATGATTAATCCACAAACAAGTTTTTTCACCTTTATCACACTCAAATTGAAAATTATCAAAAAGCAAGGGATAATGGACAGATACAACCTGGTTAAGTGAGTTCCCAACCATGGGCATATACTCACACAATATCTTTTCTTCTTCTGGAGGTCTTATCTCATGGTAGACCACTCCATCCTCATCAAGTGCATGCACACCACAAGAAAATATATTCATTAGTGATGTATTATACCTATCATTACAACAAGGTTCAAAACGCAAAGCATCCAGACTGTGATCCTTGTTATAATTATCATTAGTCCTAAATAATAAATCATCACATTTGACCTCATTAGGACTAAGAATTTCACTCATAAGCATGCCTTCAAAATTACAATAATCGTTAGTATTAGCATTCAAATCATTTTCTCCCTTGTGCCTCAAAGAAACATGTTCAAAATCATACTTACCTTCTAAGGCAATCTCCCAAGCTAACAAGAATTCAAGACAACTTACTTTTGAATGTATCTGAAATGGATGAATCCTACATAAATTGGTTATTGCAAGGTTTTATATTTTCATGAAATACCCATAAATGGACATTTCTTTACTCAAACATGATACCAAATCAAGCACTTTGTCCACCTCCTCTGATGACAAAAATTGAGATTCATCTTGTTTGTTTATTTGTAAATGCTGAGAGTCCTCTACCTCATGGAACAATTTTTCATCTTCATCATCTTCCTTTTGATCATCCTCTTGAACCTCTTGAATCTCCTTTATTTTGTTTCCATCATGATTAGCATTCAAAAACGCTAGCACATCATCACTTATGATTTCATGAGAAGAGATCTTTCCACTTTCAACTTTCATGAAGACGTCTATGAATGTATTTATGATCTCACTCTCTTCATCATTTGGAATTGTCTTACCCTCATTTTATTGTATTTTGATCACTTTATCTTTCTCATTAGACAAACACATATCTTCCAAAGTCTCGTGGATTTGGTCATGTTCATCTTCTAATTTCCTTGATTGACTATCCCAATGATTTTCTATAGGAATTAATACCTCTTCAATAGTCATATTTCCTTTCAAATAGAAGTCCATCTTTTCAAGAAAAATAGGGCAATTCATCTCACTATGGTTATTTGTGAGGTGTATTCTACATCCTTCCATGCATGAAAAAATTGATGACATAGGAGTACCCAATTCTTGCAACCTCTCATTTAGTCTACTTTGTTCAAGTGGAATATCCACCCAACAATGACTATCTGTGTCTTTGTCATGTGAATCTTTTTCATTATCGAAAGAGACATCAAATTATTTTGTTTAGATGTCAAATATTTTGTACTTGTTGATCTTTCATGGAAATAATTCTGGGGAAGCCTTGAATATCTCTCATCCTCTTAGATTTGGTCATCCTTTCTTGATACCCCATGACTAATTTTTGTTGAAAAATCATTTGGTAACTTGGATCCTTGATTACAATTGGCATTTAGGATCATTTCACTTTCATTGTTGCACAACTTATCATGCTCATATAACTGACCAACAAGCTTTCCATTTGAAGTATCCTCATGATTTGATGGATTGAGCAATGGAGTATAGCAAGAATATGACAAGACAGATATAGGAGCATCATTGGGAAAAAAAATGCTTGCATTCAAGGTTGTAGCATGAGAATTTTGACTCCAACTATGATCTCAAAATCGATTGATTTGATTCTTTTGATCAATTGATTTCATCATTTGGATATCACACATGTTGCAATTGGTTGAATGAGATGATTGCAGCTGATTTGATGTATTCAATGGGTTGACATAAAGCTTCAATGATTGGCAACATTCAATCAATTACATATTGAAACTTCCATCAAGACTATTCGTACCATTTGTAACATTGCCTCCACATTGTGCCAATAAAAGAGCCTTTTTGAATGCATCATGAAAGGTAGAAATCTCTCCAAAAGATCTAATTGTGCTTGTAAATGAGACACCCAAACACCAGAAAAAATGTTCTTTTAACATTGAATCATGCACCATCCTTTTTGAATCTTTAACCCTTTCATTCATGAGAAGAAATCGATGATTAAATTGGGCAATTGACTCTTGAGGTGTCCTTCTTTGAGTAGAGAAATAAAATAGTGAATCTTGAGAACTCACATGGGGATCAAATTGAATTAAGAATAAATCCTTTAATTCAATCCATGAGAAATTAGAATTGGATGGGAGTCTCCTATACCAATGAAGTGCTACACCTTGAAATGTCTTGACAAATAGATTGCAAACAACATCTTCATGTTCAATTTTGATAAAAAACATTAGATCCTTGCAAATCCTTACATGATTTATAGCATTATTTCCATTATTGGGGAAGAAAAAAGGAAGCCTATTATGTCCATGCAAATTAATCTCATGGAGACCTCCCACTATACATAATGGACTATCCATTGAAGCTATATTTTCTCAACATACAACTTATTTAGTGTGATTATAACCATAAAGACTTTTGGTTCAGGCCATCCTTCTAGGGCCACTTCTGTTAGCGTGATGATAAAGGGTTTGCATACCACCAAAACTATGATTTTTCCAAATTGTACCAAGACTTAATTTCAATTCAACCCTCCTTTTAGAGCCACTTCTGTTGAGCATCATTTTTACAGGGGACAACGACTAGGAATTTGGATAAATAAATTCCCCTCTTGGAAGAATGATAAAATCAATCTCAAGGTTCCTTCTAGGTTGGGTCTCAACTGTTTAGATAGATCAATCGAAGATAAATGTGAAACTATTCACAAGGAGGCCTTTGCTGGTTTTATCTTAAAGAGGCTGCAAAAATGATCTTAAATAAATTATCTTTGAACCTTCGCACTTTGAACCTCCGAACTCTGAACTTTGAACTTCAGACCTTCGCACTTTGAACCTCCAAACTTTGAACTTTTAAACTTCGAACCTCCAAATTTTGAACTTTTGAACTCTGAAATTTGAACTTTTGAACTCTGAACTTTGAGCTGCTGAATTTTGAACTTTGAACCTTGAACCTTGAACCTTTGCACTTTGAACCTCTGAACTCTAAAATTTTGAGCTCTGAACTGCTGAATTTTGAACTTTGAACCTTGAACCTTCACACTTTGAACCTTCGAACTTTGAACTTTTGAAAATTGGGCAACTTCATAGCATCCAACTATTTTTGTTGTCATTTCATAACATCTTCATACAACTACAATTCAATCCCATCAAAGAATTTATCTTAACTCGTCAGTTCATAACATGCCACATTAATATTCTCATTTTTACAACTACAAAGGATGTCTCGTCAGCAATCTTTATTAAAAAAATCAAAATTAAACTAGATCAACTAAGTCTACACGCAAGACAAGAAAGAAAAACCTAACTCTAAAAAACACACAAATAAAGAAGAGGCCACAAAAGGGAAAAGAAAAGAGGGGGGGATACCACAAGTTGATTCAACTAACATCCAACTATTAGGAGCACACAAGCTCACAATCTGACAACCCAAATGTTTAATCAAATTGATCATATGGATCCCTCAAAGAAACTAAAAGCAAAAAAAAGGGGCGGTCCCCATTAGGCCAAGTGGCTAAAATGGGGCGTGTGTTGTGGAACCACAACAAATTTACTATGGGTAAAGATAATTCTGGGTGTTGTTACAAATAATGGGATAAAAAATTACGCTAGGAAAATGTGACACAAAAGAGTACTATAGTACTAGGGATTGTAGACTTTGTTCTAGTGGAGGCATTTAACAAGTACTATAAAAAATTGTATAGAACCGTGGAAGAGAAAGAAAGAAGTTGTGCAACAATATTATAAATGTTATCAAATGACATGGAAAATGTTAGAATCTAGATACATGTCTAGAAAACTAAGTAGTGTATAATTTAATTTATGACTAAATGGAAAGAAAAAATAAAATCGAAGATCAAAACTCTATTATAAAATCATAGAGCTCATCAGTATGTGCATTTTAGAAAGAGTGACCCAAGATAAAATGCACCACACCAGAAAAAGGAAACCCCTAACTTGGATGACATGTGAACATATAATTTCACATCAAGACTATAGCATGTTCTATCTAGAATATGTATGGGCCAAATGATGTTCCTAATTACCATAAAAGAGTAATACAACAATAGACAACACATAACGAAAGATATAATGCTTTATTACAAAATAAACCTATACTTTAATTTTGGTTACATATTTCTAAATATGGAGATGAATTTAATATGTATAAGGTACGTATAAAGATTATAAGTCCTAAAGTTCCTTAACAATAGGTCAAAAATTTATCTAGCTAGTTCTTAGTTAACTCAAAAGTGCTTTTAAAGGAACCTTGTAAGACGTGTTGGTTTAAAAGGGAGCTTTTATTTATTTAACCTTGTTAAAAAGGAGTACATATTTCTTTTACACTAGTATTTATATGTATTAGCTTTCCCATTAGTAAATATTTAGCTATTGATTGCAGGTAGCATCGTGTCTTTTTTGTTCAAGTATTTGAGTTACATAGGCTAGAATCAAGGTAAACCGTACTAAGTTGATTGACCCAATTCTTGACATTATATTTTAACCTATTTTATTTTAGGTGGTTCAAATTAATAATTAAAAATTTCTATGAGTAGGTTCAAAAATTGATGGCCTCATCTCTAATAATGCCCAATTATGATGAGTGTGTGTCTTTGACAAAGTTTTATTTTAAACTTTTGACTTTAACTGAAGATGTTTAGAAGGGAAAATCTAACTGTTTAAGTAGCATAAAGAATTCTTTATCCCTCTTTCACCACCCCTCTATCTCTATCTTACCGTCTCTCTCTAGTGAGAACAAACTCTCTCTCTCTCTCTCTCTCTCTCTCTCTCTCTCTCTCTCTCTCTCTCTCTCTCTCTCTCTCTCTCTCTCTCTCTCTCTCTCTCTAATTAGCAAAGATTGAACCAAGGATCTAGAGGTTAAAGAAAAGCACAAATACAAGGGAGATGATATGAATGCAATGATTGATGATTGAATTGATCCAATGAATTCCCCTTATTCAATTATTTACACAATAGGACTCCTTATATAGGAAAGGTGATAAGAGAGAATGATAAGGAGTTGATAAGCTATCACCTATGCTAGGTGTAATCACATGTCCACCAAATGTGGATCATCCTCCATTATGCAATGAAGTATGTGCAATAAGATTAGGATGATAATGTGATAAGAGCACTAAAGGTGGATCTCACACCTAAAGTGGAAATTCTCCTACACCATGTGCTCAATTGAAGTGCAAACTCATAGGTGTCTCAATGAAAAATTACTATGCAATGCATTATCCTAAGTAAGATTAAGTTAAGTGTAATTAGGAACATTTAATTACACCAACACCCCCCTTAAGTGCAACTTAGGGGAATGCACTTAAACTCACAATGCAAGATGGGTCCCAGCTACTAGGCCATGTTAGGTACCCATATACAATATGTAATGCAAAACATGAAATGCAAAACTCTCATAAAGTGGAGAAAGAGGGAAAACTTCATGGGAAAAACACTCCCTCAAAAAGAGAGAAGAAAACAAGATGCATGGATGGATGGAGTACTCGAGACCCCCCAAGAACTACATACATCATGTATATACAAATAATTATCCCCCCATAAGAAGGATAGTTGGAGACATGATATCCCCCACATAATGAAGAAGCTCCCATGTTGATGAAGAGTACTTGCAAACAAAGGATAAGCCAATGCTTACAAGAAACATGTCTCTCCTTAGGAAGAAATAGATACATCAAATGATAAAGAAGCCAATCCATATGCAAATGGAAGGAGGAAGAAGAAGAAGGTCTCCATGTATGAATCTCTAAAGACTGAATAGGTTTCTCCATGCTCAAATATTCTATCATCTCATGTGACAAATCAAGTAAAAAAGGAGAAGAATCAAGAGTGTCAATCTCCAAAGAAAATGAAGAAGTATCTCCAACTGTGATCCTATCATCAAAGGGAAGAGAAACCCCCTCATGTATGTCTTCTAAATCTGCATCATGAGAATCAACAATTGTTGAAGAGGCATCCAAGTAGTCATCACATTTTGCAAGATCTGAAGTACTATGACCGTCTTGTTGAATAGTAGAGCACATGTCTGAAGAAGCAGGGGGTGGAGGAGTAGGAAGCTCAACACTTGTCTCAACAACAAAATGATTCAAGTGTCCAAAGTTCTCCTCATATACATAATTATCTCTTGGAAAAGGGATGTGTACATCATGAATATCATCATCATCATCATCAAAAAAATGCGAAAAAGAATACAAGCATAATGTATGATCAACAAATCTCATAGCTATGACATCTCTAGTCTCCATGTCCCTAATGTAGACATAATCAAGAGTGAACTCAACAATTTTACCTTGTGCCCCATGTGCAATTTGGTAAATAGAAAGGAGATCAATGGTCAAGGATGGTACACAAAGAACATCATTAAATGTCCCCTCTCCCATAGGAATAGAACCTTTCTCACAATCTCTCATATATGTGTTGTTACCCATAAAAATATTAGGAGAATTACAAGGCTCAATAGAAGAAAACATACTCGTAGAAGATGCCATATAATGTGATGCACCTGAATCAAGAAGCCATTTACCTTTCTCAAGATGTGTGGAAGCCAAAAGTGCTTGTCATTTACCTTTATCTTTAGATGATGATGGAGATGTAGAAGCTGCCAAATGTGCAGAAGGAGTAGATACTGATGATGACAACTTAATATTGTAATTTTGAATAATGTGAGTCAGCTCATCAATCTTCTTTTGAAAACACTTATGCTCATCATGTCCTAGCTTTTTACAATATGCACATTTATCCCTCTTTCTTCTAGATGATTCCTCTCTTGAAGAGGACTTGGATTTAGTAATATTGTGTGAAGGAGATTCATTACCTTTGTCATGAGGCTTAGGATCCTTAGGTTTCTTCTTTCCTTTACAATTAGAAGCCTTTGAAGTAGACTCATTTGCAATCAATGCATGACATGTGAAAGGCTTCAATTGACCCATGTGTGCCAACTTTTCTTGTTCCCTTGTGAGTTGAGTTGTAAATTCATCAAGAGAGGACAATTTTTATGCACTACCAAGAGCATCCATAGTAGCATAGGGCCCGTTTGGTGCATGGAATATGGGCTCTAATTTCATAATTAGATTTTTGGATTATTGAATTCCATGTTTTTGTCCATCCAAACAAGCAGGAATTGGAATTTTGAAATTCCAATTTTACCCTCAAAATGGGCATATCATCTTCCACTTGAAAAGGTGGAATTATAAATTCTCATTCTAATTCCACTTTTCAAATGCCCATTTTATGTGCCGTCGGGTCCGCTTGCTATTTATAATATTTGGCGTCTGAAATTTTCATTCATTTTCGTTCGCCAAAATTTTCATAATCTATTTCGCGTACTTGAATTTCTTGTGCAGCTTGCGAAAGTTGGTTTTCTCACATTCCTCTACCAGTCCAAGACCATCGACAAGTTTCCCCCGAAAGTCTTCAATGCTTCACAACCATTCTTCCAATGACGACTCCAAAATCAACTCCCACATCTCGTCGACGACTGACCTTACTCCATTCAAGGTTTCCCTGAGCACCTTTGTAGGCCCCGATCTATTCTTCAATCTTTCATCTGTATTCCTCTCATTTATCGTCTCTTCTATTTCTTTCAGTTCATTCCTAAAGCTTTGAAATGCTTCCATTACCTGCTCATTATTAGTCCAATCCCCTATTTCTCTCTACCCCACATACACTTCATCTCTGGAATGTCTAGACAACAACTCTATAAGGAATTCCTTTCTTTATGGCTATGGAGGCCTCTTGAAATGCCACCCCAACCACAGTACCCACAATGATGGCCTCCATGCTAGATTTGCACACAGCTTTCTGTCATAGCCAATGAGATTAAATAGTTATACAAACACTACAATCTACTTAGAAAGCACGGGTAGGCCCATTCGTGGCTTCAGAAAGCACGAGTAGGCTAATTCCAGATTGTGGCACTCAAACGCATAAAATAATATCTTCTTAGTCATCTTCTGGGTGAACCAAACGGTTACAAACATATTGCATTTATCATTTTGAGGATATGTATCTTCCAGAATTGCAGCATATTCCAGAATTGACTATATCCAGCATTCTGTATTCCATGCACCAAACATGCTCATAGAATGTAGAAACAAAGATAGAATATTCAGGACCTAGCTTGGAAAGAATATAAAAGATCAATTGTTCATCCCGTTTAATAATGCCACAAGTAGAAAACTCCAATCTAATAGAATTAAACTTAGAGAAAAAGTCTTGAATATTGTCAAAATCACTAGGATTTAGACCTATGAGCTCATTCTCTAATCTCAATTTTCTCATTCTATTAGGTTTACCAATGAGTCCTTCCAATATGACCCAAGCATCATGAGGATGTGTGCAAGATGCAATATGAAAACACAAATCGTGAGAGATGGATGATCTAAGAGAGCCAAGTTCTTTATACCTTTGATCAAACCATTTTTGCCTTTCTGCAACACCTGAAAGTGGCTCTAGATCCTTCCCAAGAGTCATTCTAATCAATCTAATATTCAACAAGTGATCACTTAAAGATACTTTCCATTCATGGTAGTTATATGGAGTGAGGATTTTGACCTTTAATTATTTATAATACAACCAAATAATGACTGATAACTACTGATAAATCCTTCAAATTATTGATGCAAATTAGAAAATTGAAATCCAAGGATTAACCAAGTGCAAATATAGCCCCAAAATATCATATTTATGAAACTGATATATCCACCCCAAATCACTGAAATATGATTGTAGATCTGGAAAGTAGACAAAAAATTATGCACTTTCAAAAAAGAATTCACCTCAAAATGTTATTGTATGTGCCCAAACGAAGCCCTGGAAGTTGCATAAATTAGGAACAGGCAGGAACAATCATCAAAATTTGCAATTTATGATTAAAATGGCCACCAAATTGAAAAATAATACCACCACTAGAATCTTCAGGAAATTCTACCCAAAATAAAATAAAAAATTGCTCAAAGAAAGGAGAAAAAATCAGCAAGATATGGCCTTTTGAAGTTGGACTGCAATTCAAAAAACTCAAATGGTGAAGGCTGAGATTTTCAAATCCTTGTTGATGTCAGCATTTCATTGCATTAAATTTGAAGACCGTATGGATGTCACTAGAAAGATAATTTTCCCTATTTTGATAGTTGGAAGGTTGTCAAATTTAGGCTCATAGAAGATGACGTGGCAAAAATTCTAGCATGTGCTGACGTGTCTGGTGAAGTGGACTACTAACATGGCTGGTCGTACGGATGACATCACCATCTATACTGATGACATCACTGGGGTGATGTTGTAGATTATGTGGCAGGGGCCATGTGTCACAGTCTGATTTTCCTTTGGAATATTGAGGTGGCAGATTAGGATGGTGCCACGTGGCGCTGATAAAGACAGTTGCGTGGTGGTCTCTCAGCACACCAGGTGGCGTGGTCTTCCTGCGTGGTGGCAGAGCAATGGCTCGATATTCCCACGTGGTGGCAGTGGCGAGATGGCTGAGCGGAGACATTGGGATGCTTAGGTGACACTATGGTGGTCGCTCGGGCGACGGAGGGGGCTTTTGTGTGGGGATTAATCCCACATTTCCTATGGGAAGGGGTTTAGAACCCTTAATATATGCTAGCACCTGTAGAAGATATAAAAGAGCTCAGAGTGTGTTGGCTCGAGATCGGTCTGAGTGTTCTCCTCCGGATCGGGCTCGCTTGTGTGCACGTGTCAGCTCAATCCGAAGTCATTGGTTTTGGTTCAAAACTTTTTTTTGCAGTGGGTGTTTAGTCCCACATCGACCATGGGAGAGTGTCTAGGGCCCTTTATCAATGTTAAGGACTGGTGACAAAGCAAAGAAATCAATAGATCTAGGCTTAGGCTCAGTTGCGGCTTCGAGCTGGAGCTGGAGATCTATTGTTTTGCCGATACTGACCCATGATTATGATGTCACTGGGATGTCTAATGATGCCAAGGTCTGATGCCAGAGTATATTCTCTGTGTACGGTGACAATAAATGCAAGGCACGTTCCAAGCCCAAAAAATAATTTTTATAGAAATTTTTTTTTGAAAAATAGAATTGACATTTTTTTTCGAAGTCATATTGCAAAGGTACAGATCGGGTCGTATGGGTGGATTTGAAATTTTTTTTGCCTTGATTTGGACTTTTACCAAATATGGGCAAGTTTATAGTCAATTTTAATCGAAAGATCCTTCCAAACGCAATGTTGAGGTTAGATTGACCCAAGACGCTTCTACAAAATATTGGTCTTCATATTTGAGATTTGGACCTTCAACGCTTACACCAAGATCTCTCCAAATAGGCTAATCAAAATGCTCCAATGGCTCTGATACCATGTAAGAATTCACAAATAACAAAGATTGAACCAAGGATACAGAGGTTAAAGAAAAGAATAAATACAAGAGAGATGATATGAATGCAATGATTGATGATTGAATTGATCCAATGAATTCCCCTTATTCAATTATTTACACAATACGCCTCCTTATATAGGAAAGGCGATAAGAGATAATGATATGGAGTTGATAATCTATCACCTATGCTAGGTGTAATCACATTTCCACCAAATGTGAAACATCCTCCATTATGCAATGAAGTATGTGCAATAGGATTAGGATGATAATGTGATAAGAGGACTGAAGGTGGATCTCACACCTAAAGTGAAAATTCTCCTACACCATGTGCTTAATTGAGGTGCAAAATCCTAGGTGTCTCAATGATAAATTACTATGCAATGCATTATCCTGAGTAAGATTAAGCTAAGTGTAATTAAGAATATTTAATTACACCAACACTTATCTAGCACCTAGATACTTTGCACCATTCACTCTTATTAACTTGACATATATTTGTATTTATATCTATCTTATATTTAAGTTGTGAAGAAGTGTATTCATGCAAACTAAAGAGATTATTATTATTCATAGCATGTACTATATGGTATAACCTATAGAAAACAAATACAAAAAGACAAGAAAAGTAAATGTGATTGACAATTAGATATTTCTACCATATATTTATTCCTATAGAGTTGTAGATTTGTTTCATGTTAGATATGTCCACAAGGCTGAAAGTAGGTGATACTACTAAGATATTTTTTTTTGATATAATATAAATATAAAATATGTTTTAATACAAGTAATGTCAAATTATATATTTTTTAAATATATTTATATTTACGTTTATATGTTAAAAATCAATTATGAAATGTTCCAATTAACAGAATACATATTAAAATAGAAAATTTTAATAGAATAACAACTTAAAAAATACTCTAGTCAATAGATAATAGTTCTATTATTCTGTAATTTTATAAATTCTATTATTTTGTGATTTAATAATTTAATAATATTATTATAATATAATTTAATAATTTTGATTAGATTTGTAGTGTGTTGTACCGTTAATGATGGCACTAATTGGCCACAAAGTTTTCGATTACAGAGGAAGAAAATCTCAAATTCAAAGCCCAACTAATACTCTATCTATGTCACATGGATTTATTTCATCTGCCCGTAAATGAAAGCACTTGATTGATCATTGTTGCCTTAGATGCATTGCTTTTCAATAATACCTCCTACTTATAAGATTTTAAGGAATGCTTTAACTTGTAGTAGCTGGTTATTTTTGAATTATATTTATCTTAATCTATAAAAAATAAAATTAAAAAGATGATCTTATTTCTCACAAAACTCATTCATGCCTATAAAAGAACATGTTAGGAAATGACTTTTCCCTTGAATGGCTCTCTTCTTGATGTCTAAAATTGTAAAAGGAGGACCCACATAAAGAGCTCTATCCGTGAATAACTCTTAAAATGAAAAAAAAATTAATTCACCTCCGCTTGCTGCTCTATTGCATATGGAAACTTATAAATTATGCGGATATCAAGAAATTGGTAGGGGAAAACAGTGAATACGAACCTGAAAAATGACAGTTGAAATGATGGTATGAAATGACAAGCTTCTTTTTATCTCTACCTGTCGATCTATTTCTATCTCTCTATCTATTTTTCTCTCATTCTTCTCACTTTGTCTTCATCTCTATCTCTATCTTCCTCTCCCCCTTCCATATCTAGACACATCTCCCTCTCTCTATCCATCCATCTTTCTCCATCACCCCCTTCCTAAACCTTTAAATCTCCACATCTCCATATTTCTTCCCTCATCTCTCCCTCTATCTCTATCTTTTTATCTCTCTATCCCTATATATCTCCCCCTCACTACCTCTCTCTATATATCTTTATATATTTCCCTCTCTCATTCTCTCTTCTTTATATATTTATATACTCCATCCCCCCTCTCTCTATTTCTCCATCTCCTCTCCATATCCCTCTTCTTCTTCTCAATCTCCATCTCCATACCTCTCTCTATCTCCTTTCTCTCTTGCTCTTCCCTTTACACCACTCTCTCTTTCTATCCCTATCTCTCCCTATCTCCCCCTATCTTTGGTAGGAGAGAATCATTCAACACATGGTCCAAATATTTTATTCACATCCTCCATGATTATTAAAATACTTTTCTCACTAGATATTCATTTTAGTTTTACCGCACGAAAAGCTACTTTACCTAAGAAATGGAAGTGTAAGATATGCTCTAGCGTGGAAACATTGAATAATGAAATGACAAAATAATGAGAGGCAAAGATTGATGTGTATGAGAAAAATGTTTATACATTCACTTCATTGTCTTACCTTCCACCCGGCAATCCAGAGAATGTAGAGTTGTATGAGACTTTACAAAATAAATGACCAAGATTCCTTTGATGGTTGTGCATTGGTTCTAAAAAATGTTGGACCTTGGTGTGTAAAGTTAGTTAGGGAAAATTCTAGTCCATTTTTTTCATTCATTAATTAATTTCATGCGGTCTATATCTATTTACCTACCCTCCTCTCCTTTTCACTCTATATATCCTTATATCTCTACCTCTTTATCTCACCATCTAGATCTCTCTTCCTCTCCCTCTCTATTCTTGTATATTTCTCTATCTCACTCATTCTATGTCTATATCTCTCTATCTTTTTTCTCTCCCTCTACCTCTCTCTATATCTCTATATTTTTGTGTTCCTCTTTCTCTCTCTTTCTATCTCCATCTCTACCTCTACCTTACTCGCTTCTTCTCTATCTCTAAATATCAATAAATATTGTAACAATATATGATGGTCATTTTATTGGTATGCATAATAATGTCTATAGTAGTTATAAACATGAAAAAGGAAGACTTGATATATTTTCACAAAAATATCTTCTTTTTAGACATGGTTCATTTCTGGTGTTTTTTTATCATACCCAAAGGGAACCTAAAATATTTTTGGTACAATGTGATTGTGCCTTAATTCAATTTAGAACAAATAAACCAATATGATAGGGTGTATTCACATTATTGAAGAGTGAAAGTATTGAACCAACTTATGTGCGATGGTGTGCACATGATAGGATTACATATGGTTATAAAGAGGTGATGCTACTTTGTGAGTGGGAGAGATTGATACTTAGTCTAAAAGAAGAAGAATAACTACCATGGTGGTCTAAAGCTTGCGGGCTTGCTTTTTTTGTTAGGTAACTGAGAGGGGGGGGGGGGGGGGGGGGGGGGAGGGTTGAATTAGTTAAGTCCAATTATCCTACAATCCCAAATCTCCCAGATGTATATATTAAAACTTTTCTTTCATATAATCAACTCGGTAAGATACCAACTGTGTTTTTCTCTTTATCTACTGATTACCAATAAATTAAATACTATGCTTACCAATCTATCCAGTTATGAAATGTGTAAAGAAAAATAACAATTCAACACATCATACACATATAACTCCATAGTGTCTCTCAAACACATCAAGAATATATTCATTTACCCAAGACTAACTGCAAGTGATCAACTAAATAGGTCAAGATTTTTTATTTTCCAAAAGGAAAAGAGCATACTCTCCTACTACTCAACTAATCACAAGATAAGAAGCCTTCTAATTAAGCTAGGTGCCTAGAAAACCAAATGTAAGTAAGCATAATGTTGATTTGTATCTCCAAGGCAACCTACAAGACAAATAACATTAGTAGTTTAAAGATTGAGCCTTTAACAAGCGTCCTACATCACAAAGCATTAGTAGTCATGAAGATATTGATCTCTTTAGCAAGAAAATCCTACAAAACCACAAGTTAGGGCACAAAAGGTATGCAAAATGAAAACAATAACCCTACAAGATTACTTGTTAGTTGTTGTTAGGAAACCATAAAATTTGAGAATGCAAGAAAGAACAAGCAAATTCAGCTAAAAATTCAAACTATGATATAAATTAAATCTGGACGATACTTAATTATTTTGTCAAAAATTTGTACGATATACCATAAAGAGGCCATACGATATTTTAGGACAATAGGATATACCTCAGAGAAGTAGAATGGTATTTCTCTGAGAAGGAAATGATACTTCTTAGAGAAGCAGTGCAATATTCCAAAGAATAATAAATTTTGCCTGGCAGTATATTGGAATTGCACCTGAGTATAGTATGAAGTGTTGTACAATTCTCTGGCTTGCAAAAACAAAGTGACAAACTTGTGAAGACAAAGAATAAAAAATGCAAGAAATAGAGCTAAATATGATGAACGTTTAGCCCCACAATGGCCGCCAAAGATGTGTGGTATGTTGGAAATTTGGCTGATTTGATTACATAGATGTTGTCATTATAACAACATATGATCCACATGAAGATCGCACAGGTCAGAGAGCAAGTATGACATAGTGCATTGCCAATTTGTCTAAGTGTGAGACAGTGTTTTTACCAATGAACTTAGACACAGTTTTTGTTTGCGACATTGACTAGAGTAAGTTCAGTGGTTGTGCACTTGAACATAGACTCTATTATGTCTATTGAACACCCATCTCAAAGCGCAAGTTAGTAGGTCATGTATGGAAGAAGTTACGACAGTTTTACCGAAGATAGTGTCAAGCCGACATGACAGAATATGAAGACAGAAGTAGTAAAGAGTTAAGGGATTATTTTGTTTATCAAAATAATGACTTAACAATATAAAGGGATGAAATCCTAGATGTTAAATCTTGGATAAAGCTATTGGTATAAATGCAATTGTAATTGTATAGAAGAGTAGTATTATGTTGTAGTAATGAAATGTAATGAAGCAGTGATATGATGCATATGTAATAGTGATAGTGAAAGAGAAGCGAAGAGATATTGATGCAAGTAGTATAAGGTTATGTACCTTAACCTATTTTTGTAATCAGTGTATATTTTATATTACTTATTTGGGCAGTGGGCTCGTCTAGTAATCACATTTTGAACTACCAACTCCTAACAGGGTTGAGGCTTCTAACAAGGCCTATAGTCTCTTAATCAGGATTGATATACTATATGCTTGTAATAGACTCCTAACAGGGTCAACATCCTTAACAAGATACTTTTGATTAGTGGATCTTTGTGGGTACCATCCCCACCGCGGTTTTCCCTTGGCCAGGGTTTCCTCGAGACAAATAATGTGTTATGAGTTCTTTATTGTTATGCATGTTGTTTAGCTTCTTATGTTATGCATGTATAAAGATAATCTGTTATATCCATAATTGAGCAAAAGATAAAGTTTGTAGAATACTGATTCACCCCCCCTCTCAGTATTTCCTATTTCTAACAATTGGTATCAGAGCTTAGTTACTCGGAAAAGAATCATTCAAGGAAAGCCTAGCAGCTTGAGTAAGATCTCTATGGGTATGGATCAACTATAGAAGAATCTTGAAGAAGCTCTTGAACAGATTGACCTGCTTACTATTGAAAAAGATACTTTGAAAAGAAAGTATGATGATGCAAAGAACCTATAGGATTTGGGCAATACAAATCCACAAAACCCGAAGATCACCTGCATACAAAAACCTGTTACAAGGAAGTAGAGACAAGAAGAGGGCAAGGGTTTGACTCAAAAATATGAAGGAGAAAATATCCTCAATTAATGAATGAATAGAATGTACAATGGATCATCCTTATAAAGGAGATCGAAAGCCTTGAAAAGAAAATTCTAGTGCATGTAATAATTAGTTTAACTATTACATGACTAATGCATGCAAGTTTATATTTAAAACAACTAGTGCATAGGTTTAAAACAACTCGTGCATGTGTGTTTAAATATAAAAAACTAAAGCAAAAGAATTGACATCTTAAGAAGGGAGTAAATATTAATTAACATAATTAATACTTTACTCTAACACCCCCCCTTAAGATGAGCAACAATGCAGCTACAAACAATGCAAAAAGAAAGCAAAGGAAACTACAGTGCTGAAAGCAAAAAATGGGTCCCGACAACAGGGCCTGATGAGGTACCCAAGTACAAAAGAGAGTCTCTATAAAGCGGAGAAATAGAGAAAACCACATGGAAAAAAATCTACTCCAAAAAGAGACAGAGGCTAGTCTGAAGGACTAAAGAAGCCTCCAAAACTAGGAATGTTCTAGAAAATATGAACAAAGATGAACATGTACAACATCACTGAAGCATGAAACTGCAAACTTTGTCAAGAAGAAACTGATGATCTAAAGATCCTCCACATAAATATGACCAGGCAGAGAAGACTGTAATCTGCATGAGTGCCCTCAAATGACACTACTCAAATCAAGAGGCAAACAAAGGCAAACACCTGAAATCGAAGATACAGATGGCATAAACACCAAAAGCCTGAAGAGTTGATCAATCAAAGCTGGAAGAGTGCATCCAAAAAATAGGAAAGAAAAGAGTGTCCATATGGTAAATGATCCATCTCACTGGAATGCATAGGTACCCAGCCACTGCAACCACCTAGTACATAGGATCAAATACTGAATACATAGCTCACACTATCAAACTAAGGAAGTAGTAGAACCAATAGTAGAAAGCCCCCCATACTGTTGACAAGGGAGTAATGATAGGTACACTGAAAAGATCGTCCAATATGAACTGCATGATGAAGATGAATTTGAAACATCGAATGTGCAGAGAGAGTACAAACACATATAGAGATACCTGAGGCTAATGTCATGGAAGGAACACTCACTTGAAAAAGTTAGATGGAAAACAAAGGCAAACATCAAACCCCCCTGACACTTTATAATGGAGTGCGAGTACAAATAACACGAACATGTGCAAGATCCCATCAAAGCAATAGAATGGCACTTTATCTCAGTGCCTGTGCATAAAATAATGCTACAAAAATGAAGTATACACTACTCAAAGAAGATCAAAGGCTGCTGAAACAAAAGAACAACCTAAGACGAGTCATCCCACAAAGGGAAGAGATCCCAGGACCTGAAACAACCAAGATATCCACCAGACTACAAAAAAGAAAGAATCTGAATAAAATGAACCTAGAGTAGAATCTAGAAAAATGACTCATAGCACTGAAAAAATATCTGAACAAGCTTTCCAACAATATATCATTTTCTGAAAACGGAGTCCGGATGTGCAAGATAGAGCTCCCGGAGTGCAGAACTGAAGATCTGGCTTTGACAGAGAAAAAAACTATCAAAAAAATAAAATCAAAAAATATAACCTCTAGATTTGGAAAGAGCTCAGAATTAGATTTCTGATGATATCTTGTTTGCCAAATTTTGACACCGTATGCTCAAGATATGAGCAAAAAACCAACAACTGCGCTGGAGGGCCCAAAGAAGGTGTCTGCAAGGATCTCAGGATGGGTGACATTATCAAAAGGATACAAAACCACATGAAACTATCAGATTTGAAAAAATCTCAAAAAGAGCTTTTCAGAAATATCTCATTGGCTGAAAATGGAGCCCGGATGCAAGAGAAACGGATCCCGGAAGGCAGGAGGTCTGAAACGCCATGATCACAGAGAACATCTGACTTTGACAGCAAAAAAGAGCATCAAAATGGAAAAATCACAAAACCATACCAGTAAATTCGGATCGGGCTCGGAACCAACTTTTTGACAATATATTGCACACCCAATTACGATCCCGTATGCCCGAGATATTCGCAAAAAAAGCCCATGTACCCTTAAAAAACTCAAAAAAAATGAGCATAAAAGGTGATTTTATGATGACGTCAACATCATCACCAAGGGCTTAAAAAAAAGACCCTGGTCACCCATGTGACCAGGGGCGCTGCATAAGGGCCACGGTTAGAAGACCGCCAGTTGACCATTGACGGTCACCATGACGGTCGGTAGAGCGCGGGCGGGGAGGACCGACGAAGGTGGAGCAGACCGGGTGGTGGCTTTGGTAGCGGCGACTGGGCCGCGGGTGGAGGAAGCTGAGCGGCAGCTGAGCGCGAAGGAGCCTGGTGGGTGGCGCTGGGGTGGCCACTAGATGGCGCCCTGATGGCTGCCCCCAAAAAAATTTATATATATTTTTAAATTGTCATACACTGTACTTGCATCGGAGTGCGTGCTAAGGTCGTACGACTTTGGTACGCAAAAATCTTTTGCCTCAAAAGCCAACTTGTCAGAATTCAACAAGTCTTATATAGATTTTGGCTATCTTAGGCCTTCCAGATGCAACCATGAGGTCCATTTGGGCCAGAAGTGCTCCAAAAACTAGTGATCACCTTGGGATCTGTGCCGGGGCTGATTGCAATTTTTTTTCTCACAGATTCCAACTTTGTCCAAATTGGACAAATTTTATATGGATCTTGGGGTTCTTGGATGCTCTAAATGCAACCATGAGGTCCATTTGAAGCCAAAATGACCAAAAAAATAGGTCCCCCATAGATTCAATAAAAACCCCAAAAAAGGCCTCATTTGAAACAGATGAATTTCATCTCTGAATCCTTCAAACGTGAATAAGTTGTAGCAGATTAGGCTCTGATACCATGTAGGATTTGAGCAATACAAATCCACAAAACCCGAAGATCACCTGCATACAAAAACTTGTTATAAGGAAGTAGAGACAAGAAGAGGGCAAGGTTTGACTCAAAAATATGAAGGAGAAAATATCCTCAATTAATGAATGAATAGAATGTACAATGGATCATCCTTATAAAGGAGATCGAAAGCCTTGAAAGGCAAAGTCTAGTGCATGTAATAATTAGTTTAACTATTACATGACTAATGCATGCAAGTTTATATTTAAAACAACTAGTGCATAAGTTTAAAACAACTCGTGCATGTGTGTTTAAATATAAACAACTAAAGCAAAAGAGTTGAAATCTTAAAAGGGAGTAAATATTAATTAACATAATTAATACTTTACTCTAACAGAACCTCATAGAGAAACTGAAAAAAAATTTGGAAGATCTGAGATCCGAAAAGGAATCCGAAGTTTTTATTGAAGATTGTGATGACAATTTAGAAAAAGAAAATGAGATCCTTAAGCATGAACTGAAGATAGCAAATTTGAAGCTTAGTTTGAAAGATGGAAATGGCAAGAATAAAGCAAATTTGAAATCAGAGAATGAAAGTCTAAAGACTGAAAATGAAGGACTAAAATCTAAACTTTGTAAAGTAACATTTGAACTTGAGAAAGTCAATTTGTAGTATGATGAACTTGAGAAATAGAATAAGATTGTGAAAGGTGAACTGATTCAATCCAAACAACAACTTGAAAGGCTATATTCAACTAGTGAGAAGATTGATGAACAAATATCTTATCAAAAATCATTCTATGATAAGACTCGTCTTGGATTCAACACTTTTAAAACAAATGATGAAAGCAAGGAACCAAATCTAAAGATATTTGAAAGCATAGATGAGAAGAAGTCTGATGAGATCAACAAATCTGAAGATACACCTAAAGAAGAAGAATCACTGAAGCAAGAGGAATCACCCAAAGGTATGCAAAGAGAATTCAAAGGTAGATGTTTTTCTTGTAATACTATTGGTCATATGAAGAGAGATTGCACAGGTAAGTAATTTAAACCTCTTAATGGTTATTATTGTCATGGTTTTGGACATAGAGCTATTGAATGTAGGAAACTTAAATTTATTGAGAATAATAATGGTAGTAGAATTTTTAGGAATAATAACAATGCAGATAAAAAACCTACTAAAGATATGAATAGAAGAAATGGAGTAGTATGTTATAAATGCAACAAAGTTGGACACATTGCTAGAAATTGCAAATCACAAATCAATCAAACTGGACCAAGATATGGAAACAATAGAATTGTTTGTCAGATATGCAACAAGATTGGACATACAACAAGGTTTTGCAGAATCAACAATAGAGTTTTTCATCCTAATCCCATAAATCATGCAAGAAGAAATGAAGATGCAAGTAACAGTCAGAAAGGATGTTGTAGTAATTCAGATGAAGTAAAGTTTATCAAAAGCATAGATCAAGGAGACATATTCAACATTGAAGATAATCAGGAAGGTGAAGTATTGAAAGGTAAGAATGAATCTTTACCTGACCTATCTCAAAGTACTTAATTTATGTAAATTGCAGTAGAATAGGAACTCAGACTTAGTGTAGAAGTAGATATATGATGAACTGAGTCTTGCGCAGTTAATGCAAGGTAGTTTATGATGTTCTAATGCTATGGTTAAGAGCACAAAGAAAAATATTATATTTTGCGAGATCGCAAGAAGTTTTAAGTTTTGCAGGTTAGCAGAGACAACTTTTTGGAAAGAAGCAGCAAAAGAATTGAATGCGATGTCAAATCTAAATGAGATTGAATTAATAAAAGGTTATGATCGGTATTATTTGATCATCAAAGTGAATTCAAGTGTCAAGGAGACCAAAGATCAGTGATTGAAAGCATTTTGCAAGGATTTGGAGAAGAATTTTGTGCCGAATCTACGCAAGCCCTAAAATTGCAAAATTAAGGTATTTTACTTGACAAATCTTTGAATCAATAAAGGAATTTGAAGAAATCATGGATGTTTCCTTAATACACAATGTCAGAGATAACAATAGACCAAAATTGAAAAGGGAACCAATAGAACCCTTGGAAGAAGACCCTAGGTTTGCATTATCATCTGTACCAAACGGAGTTTTACATTTACAGAATGTCAGAAGTTATCTTGGATGCAAACTAGAGACAGTGAGTGATAATGATTTCATAGATGAATATCAGAAGATTTACAATCAGGATATGACACTGAAACAAGGTTTTGAATATTTGGAACATAATGAAATTGTTAAGTATGGATTACAGTATGAATTTGATAATGAAGAATGTACTAAGATTATCTTGAGCAGAATTTATAATGGAAAGTTTTGGCTAGAAGATAGAGTGATAGATATTACAACAAATTTGATTCATGAAGTCATTGGATTCTCTAAATCTAGAGCAATTCCTTTAAATGAGAAAAATATGAGGAAAACAATCATTGATAACACAAACTCATCTTATAATGGTAGATTAATTGTGATTAGTAAGATCAAACAAGATAATGTGAGATACTTATGCAAGATCCTAACTACTAAGTTTTATGCAAATTCAAGAGAGGATGACATGGCAGCTAGAATGGTACATGCAGCCTATCTAATGTGTGTTGACAGAGCACAAGTTGATATGTGTGAAATTCTAAGAATTCAATTGTTTGAGAACTTGGAGAAGATCAAGAAAACTAAGTATACACAGTTTAGGTTCTCATCCCTAATCACTTATATGTTTTTTCATCTTTTGAGGAAATTTCCTTACACCATAGGAAATGACTAGAATGATGGACAAAATACAATGGAAAGGATTAACCTAGTGTACAGAAGACATGTTATTGACAGTGTAAATGAGAGTGCAGTACTTGTTATTAAGACATTTCAGAATATTGTGTCTAGTAGATCAAGGATCCCCAAGTCTCTTGTTGAAAAATATATATGTTTTATGGTGGATACTGACTTTACCTATATTGAAGAGTTGAGCCTAGAATAGAGTTCATAGACCCTCTTGGCTATGAGATATTTGAGGTAGAGACTGAAGAGTATGTTAGAAGGTTACTTAAGTGTAAGTTGGACACTCAGGGTAATAGGTTTGGAACCTTTGAGGAGAACTTCAACTCCGCAAAGATCCTAATTGAAGAGAAGAAGTCTAAGAAGAGAGTTGAGAGCACTATTAAGAAAATCCTAAAAGATACAGGAATGACAAAGCGTGAGTTTTTGGTAGCAAAACAGATAGCAACAGCAATCAGAGAGAGTGGACAAAAAGAAGTTTTGTCTATCCCTCCTTTATCATCAATTGCAATACAACAAGAAGAACCACAAGTGAAGGTGAAAGTGGAAGTAACTGAAAAGGACATAGAAGAAAAAATGTCTACTAGATCCACTTCCTCCACACCTAGCAAAAGAGTAAAGGAAAGTGCTACTGGACCAGGAAAGAGACATAAAAATCTAGTGCAACTAGTTCCAAGAAAGATTGCAGAAATAAAAGATCATGTCACTACTAAGAAGAAAGCTTGGAAACCAAAAGTTGAAAAGCTTAATGAGCAGATCATTGAGAATGGTGACTTTGCAAGAATGAACAAATACTATGATGTTTATGATTTTACAGACAGACTTAATCTGGAGAATGCAATTGTGAAGCATATGATTTTGACTGACAAGAAGTTTGACACAATTCAGGGATGGATACTTGATGATTTATATAACAAACTTGTAAATAGGAAGAAGAGAGTATCATAGGAGGACATGGCTATTAGAGAAAAGCTTGTGAGGAAGCTTTGTGAAATAAGAGATGAAACACATTTTAATCAGATCATGAAAGCCCTAAGCACCCATCTAAGAACTAAAAGAACTATTCAAATTATGGGAGGTAGGTATGAAGAAATCAATTCTGAGACAGAATAGGCTATTATCAAGGTTATGGTAGAATATGTTGGAGAATCATCAGTTGTATCAGAGCAAGTAGGTGAGAAAGAACAAGAGGACATTCCCTCTCCTCTAGCTATTAATATTGAAGATGAAACAATGAATGTAGAAGGTACAAAAATCACTTTGGATACTGATGAAAATGTATTCAAGAATTTGGAGAACATTGTTGACAATTCGGCCTTTGAAGAACAGGAAGCTACAAAAGAAGAAGAGATGATAGAGACCATAGTTGTGGAACCACCAGTAACAGAGGAACAAGTTCCCATTCCCACCAAAGAAGATATCAGTCTTACTCTTGAGACTGGAAAGAAGACTCAAATTGGATCTATGATTGAGCATTTGGGAAAGGAATTAGACGATGATGATCAGTTGGAATTGATCACATCCTTGAATAAAATCATTGGCAAGAATAAGAAAGTAAAGAGTCTTGAAGCGTGTCTGAAGGAACTAACTGAGAAGTTAGAAAGTACTGTAACTACACAAATTGCAGAAGCAGACCCTATGGAGAAAGCAAAGAAGGTAATGAGCACTTTTGACAATGAATTCACACACTTGTTTGATATTGCAAAAGTGAAAGCACAAGTAGCCTATGAGGCTAGAATGCTTTTGAACATCAGTCAGAACATCAGGAATGATATCAACACTCTTGATATTTGTATCAAGGATTTGAGGAAGCATTTGGAAACATGTAAATCTTTGTACATACAGTGTACAAAATTAGAGACCTTGACAACAGAAGAAGATCAGAAGAGAAAGTTGAAGGAAGCATAAATTCTAAATGAAACAAACCTTCTATCTAGCCCCAATGTGAAGGTATGTGATGTTGAGAAGAAAGTTCGGAAGCTTTATGATGAAATCAGAGTTGTGCAAGATGAGAGAGATGGGAAATTGAAAAGACACTCTTTTGAGAGAGCATGCTTCTATGAAGTTAAGCATTATTGAAGAGCAGTTGGAAGAATGTCTTTCAGCTAAGACATCTTTTCAGAAGTTTAACTCTGAAAACCTCCAAGCATGTGAAATAGCTTCTTATGGACTGAGCGCATTACTTAATGTGGGAGATTCCATTAATAAATCATGGGAGAAGGAGATAGAAGCCATGAAGATAGGTTTTGCACATTGTGTTGCAATCCTACCGGCTTTGCAATAAATGAATTGAGGTATAACTTTTTGTGATACAATTTTGTAACCCTCCCTACCCTATTTTGTCATTGTTGTCAAAGGGGGAGAGATATATAGAACAAAATTGATAGTATATGATAAAGATTGTTACTCTTAGGGGGAGTACTATATTAGAGATAATATTTTTTTGAGGAAATATAAGGATAGTAAATATTTTATACTATGGCCACAATTTTGAACAATTTTGAGATTTTGAGTTGTACACTTAGCCAATTTTCTCATATGTTGCCACCAATGGCAAAGGGGGAGATTGTTGGCAATTTGGTTGAGTTGATTATATAGATGTTGTCATTATAACAACATATGATCCACATGAAGATCGCACAGGTCAGAGAGCAAGTATGACAGAGCACATTGCAAATTTGTCTAAGTGTGAGACAATGTTTTTACCAGTGAACCTGGACACAGTTTTTGTTTGCGACGTTGACTAGAGTAAGTTCAGTGCTTATGAACTTGAACATAGACTCTATGATGTCTATTGAACACCCATCTCAGAGCGTAAGTTAGTACAGCATGTACGGAAGAAGTTATGACAGTTTTACCGAAGATAGTGTCAAGCCGACAGGACATAATATGAAGACAAAACTAGTAAAGAGTTAAGAGATTATTTTGTTTATCAAAATAATGACTTAACAATATAAAGGGACAACATCCTAGATGTTAACTCTTGGATAAAGCTATTGGTATAAATGCAATTGTAATTGTATAGAATAGTAGTATTATGTTGTAGTAATGAAATGTAATGAAGCAGTGATATGATGCGAAGTATATGATGCATATGTAATAGTGATAGTGAAAGAGCAGCTAAGAGATATTGATGCAAGCAGTATAAGGTTATGTACCTTAAAATATTTTTGTAATCAGTGTATATTGTACATTACTTGTTTGGGCAATGGGCTCATTTGGTAATCACATTTTGTACTACCAACTCCTAATAGGGTTGAAGCTTCTAACAAGGCCTATAGTCCCTTAATCAGGACTAATACACTATATGTTTGTAATAGACTCCTAACATGGTCAACATCCTTAATAGGATACTTTTGATTAGTGGATTTTTGTGGGTACCATCCCCACCGGAGTTTTCCCTTGGCCAACGTTTCCCCAAGAACAAATAATGTGTTATGAGTTCTTTATTGTTATGCATGTTGTTTAGCTTCTTATGTTATGCATGTATAAAGATAATCTGTTATATCCATAATTGAGCAAAAGATAAAGTTTGTAGAATACTGATTCACCCCCCCCCTCAGTATTCCCTATTTCTAACATGATCAAAAGTGTGACCCACTTCTATGAACCATTACACTTGAGAGAGTCCATGGAAGAGGAAATCTCAAGAAGCGACTCATAGCTTCGTAGTTGAAGCGAGTTTAATCTTTCTCATGATGCTCATCAAATTGGCATACAGGATTAATGACTTGACTACTCCAAAATGAAAGATTCAAAGCTAGAGATGAAGCTAGAATGCAAGGCTAACAAGCTAGAATGAGATATTAAGCTAGTAGGAATGCAAATAGCTAGTATTCTACAATGAAGATGCAAGAGCTATTCTATGAAGCAATACAAGAAAGGAAACTAGATTAACAATGCAAGATTAAGCTAGAAATGAAGCTAAGCTAAGAGAAACTAAAAATTCAAATTAGCAAAAGTAATCTAAGAATGCAAGAAGCTAAAGACTAAGATGATCTAGATTGCAAGATGGAACCTTTATAATGCAAGAGAATGGACTCTTGAGCCAAGGAAGAGCTTGCTCTTAAAAGAATTGCCTCAAGAATGAAGGGTGGAGATTAAGAGGTGAAAGAATGAGTGGTTGAGATGAAAAGACAAAAGGAGATGCGAGGAGACGCAAAGTCAAGTAGAGATGAGTGGTGAGGATTAAGAAGCAAAATAGATATTAAGTAAGATAAGACAAAATAGCATTTGAAAGCAAAAAAAAATTTTAATTGCTAATTAATCAAGATTAAGTATGTGCACACATGTGAATGTGTTCTTTTAATAAAAGTGTAAAAACTTTATATTAAAAGCAATGTTATAACAATTAAATAAGTATGCAAGCTCTAGAAATTAGACCATAGTTATAAGCTTGATATAAGATTTTTTATTTAATTATGCAAAGGGGATCTTTAGGGTTACTTTGCACAATTATGTCTAGTAAATATGTCTTTATGATTGAAGATTTTATTTGAGGCAATTTGATCGAAAATGGGGCTCAAGTTCTACTAGACCAATTTTAGGCGATTACACACTCTTCCAAGGGTTTTGAGATAGCTTGAAAGATTTGTACTTGAATCAAGATATTTATTAAAAGAAAACATTTGTAAAAAAATATTTATTTGAGTTTGTCAATTGATATCATTTGTATGCATTATATAAATTTAAAAAGAGATAAAAAATATTATGATTTACATTAACAAAATTATCTTAACGACTTGTTTATTTTTAATATTTAATAGTTAATCATATTTTCATAAGATGATACTTTAGAAAACTATATTTGAAAGACTATATTATAGTGATATTGCTATTAGGATTCAACTCTGTAGTTTTCAAGTCAAACTCAATAAACCATGTTTCATGAGCAGTGATTCACAAGAACCCATCTGTCATGAGAATGAAAGGAACACTTAGCACTCATTATATGTAGGTGATGCTCATAGAGATGTCCAAGAGGTCACCCATCCCAAGACTACTCCAACTCAAACACATTTAACTATAGAGCTTCCTCTAAGGTTAACCCACTTAGCTTGCAAAACATTCAGCAAGTGGTGTGCCTTATGAACTACTCATTATAAAACCTATTTAGACTTTATAATAGTCATATTGTAATACATTTCTACTTCCCCTCAACAATATTATTATCCTTTTAAATTTGATATTTTATCAATGGGCCCTTGGTTTGTTGGTGAAGTTGTTTGGTTGTGAATGAGCCCACCAAAGATCAAGTCATTGCTGAGTTCAAAGGCGAATGAAACCTCGTACTCCTCAGTCCTTGGCTCTTAGCCGAAGAGATAAAAATAATAATATTTTTATAAATTTTTCCAATAGAATAATCATGTATGGACACTGTATCTATTCACTTGGGTCAGCAAACTAAAGACTATAAGAAAACCATTATCATTCATAATAATTTCTTATGCTTTGCTTCCAAAGCAATTTTCCGATTACATGAGCCATTTAGGCCGATACAAAACTTATTTGGCAGTCGATTAGAGTTTCGAAGTCATGTTTCTTATTTGAAACTTTATATACTCAAGTAGAAATCTAGCATTTGGGAAGATCATTTGGTGGAGGCAATATGGATTGATTGGGTCCCTTCCCATTTTCAACCACGAATGCCATCTTCAATCCCCAAGTTGTGTGCACTTCCAGATGACAATGCATAAACCATACCCCTGTGTACACATCAATTCATCCATCAGATCAACAGAATCATACAAGAAAATCAAAGGAAATGACTCAAAAATGAAAAAAAATGGTGCATACCCACCTGGATTGTCAGCTGTAAATCTTATGGCACTCCACCCACCTGTTGGCACTGCCACTGTATTACGCTCGGGAGGATCCACCAAATTAAAATTTGCTGGGTCTTTAATTGGGTTATAATTGCCGAAACCTGATCCAACAATGAAGAAATTGAAGCCATGGAGATGGATTGGATGGTTATCTGCTGCCAGAACGCTGGTATCCTGAAGAATTAACTGCACTGTTGAATTGTATGATAAACGAATGAGTCTTGTTCCTTTGGATGCAATCAGGTTCTTTGGTGGGGTGCCTGTGTAATTGAAGGGCATGGGAGGTTTGTCTGGAAAATCTGTGGTAAAAACCCCTGTGATGTTTTGAAAATGAGCCTGCAGAAGGGCAATTGTGGGCATGACAAAGCTTACATTGTTGATTGCTGCAGCAATACGGCTGCCATTCAAGCAGGTTGGGCATGAATCCATTGCAAGACCCACTGTGAAAAACAGAGTGCGGTCTACTTTCTGAGGGACTTTTGCAGGGAATTGGGGGGAATTTAGGCTTCTGATAGCCTTGTTGAATTTGGTGGCAGATGAGGTGTCATTTGGAAAGGGGATTTGAGGCATTTCAATGGTGTTGGAGGAGAGAGATGAGTTGGGTGTGTTGATGTATTGGAGGATTGCAGTGGCGGTTCTGGTGTCTGCGGGAACAGGGGCATCCATGTAGGTGCGAGCAGCCATGAAATACCTTCCCGGCACTTGGTTTGCTTGGAGTAAAACGTTTGTGGTTTGTCCTGGAGCAATTACTACAGATGCGGTGTTAAATGGCTTGGTGTACACTGCGTCTACCTCCACCACTTTAAGTTGGTGACTAGCCACATCGAAGAAGAGCTCGTCATTCAGGGCAGCATTGATTATTCTCAGCAAGTAGGTCTTCCCCTGCTGCACTGGAATCACAAATGTATCTGCAGCAGAAGAATGTTGGGTTATAAAACACTTCATGAGTTCTCAAATCTTATCTATTGTTGAGAGGAGAAATAGAATCCATCATATTAGACAAGTTGTTGTTTTGGGGTCTGCAGATGATTGCCGATGATATATATATATATATATATATATATATATATATATATATATTCATATTTCCAATATGCAAGAGACATTTAATTGCATTTCTAACAAAAGACATACATACTTTATTTTTTATAGGATTTGAATTTGTGATTTTTTTTAAGAATTCAATTTCTTTATTATTAGATCAAGTATTGGAGGCATACACGCTCATGTATTATTGTCAAAACTTATCTATTGTTGAAAGGAGGAATGGAATCTTTTATAGTCTATTGTATTGGAGCTGTTTTTGGGTCTACAAATAGTACTTCTAATAGGAGAGAGGGACCAATAGTTGATCACTCATTTGTGAATATATTATCCGTCTTAGCCAAATGCATTAGTTAGCCTTCACCTACTAGTAAATGCATACTCTACCTCTTGTAAGATTTGAAACTTTGACTTCTCTTTCACAAGTTCAAGTGTTTTACCATTATACCAACATAAGAGCTTAAACAATCTATTGATTGTTTATGTATAGGACTAGATCCTATAGTGAATGAACCGCTCTCTATTGGAGGCCTTATTAAGGTTGAAATTAGGTTCTGTACAAATAAATGACAACATGTCTTTTATATACTTTCTCTATTTTCTAAGTTGTACTATTTACTTTATAGTCAAATTTATAAGATTGTAACTCATATTTTTGTATATAGATTAGGTGATGGGGGATTCTTTGAGCTAGTACATATTTTAAGTTTTTCAAAATTATTGATTATTTGATCATTAAACTATGTACACAATAACTATTATAATCTTATTGTAAAATATTTTACTATTTTAGATGATAATATCTCATGTCACACAAAGTTGTTGTTTTCTTATATCATCTAGATATATTGAGTTCATTTCAAATGTGATATTGATGGTTTACAATTGAATTTGAGTAGAATTATGATGATGGTTTGTAATATGATTAAGAAAGAAGCCTATCCAACTAGTCTCCTTTATAAAGGAGATTTGGTTGAAGTGGTTAGTATTGAACTTTTGTTTGCATATCTTTCATAGGGTTTCCCATCAATATTTTTCTTCTTATTAAAGAGAGATTAAAAAGGGGTTTTGTTGCACTTAATCCACTGAGACAATGTTTTCAATTGGAGTTTCAAGATGCCAACATGTAATTGTATATCTTCAAAACTTTCATGTCACCAACAATCTTTTATGGTTGTGAGATTTGGCAACTTGGATTACATTGTATTGGTTGGATTAAGTTGACAATTCACGTTTCCATGATATCAAAACACTTATGCCCAAAACAAATCAATGTCCCATGAAATTATTAGGAAGAAATAAATGAATTTCGTTTTCTTTATATTTAGGTTTTTTTATGTATTGATGTTATATCATTAATTAAGATATATGACATATATAACAATTGGGTATAATAGATATCCATTAAAGGTTCTTCAATCATCTATGGAGTTAGGTATACAAGGGATCAAGAACACTTGTTATGCCTAATATATGATTTCTTGGAAGGAAGTCCTCTTAATATCAATTGTTTGAACCTTGTATTTTTTTTGTGGTGTTATTTTTTAATTTTAGAATAAGATGACTTCTTATTCATTATTTAACATCATTTTGAAAGATACTTTTAGCATGTTTCAAATTATGTTTTTGATTAAGCACCCAAACAAGGGGGTTGACCCTTACAAGAACATAGCCAAAAGACTGTTATTTAAGCAATTGTAATATACAATTTATATTTTAAGAAAAAAAAAACATTTTTACGTCATCAATTTCATCATTGAATTGTGGAATCTAAAAGCTATAATTATATTTAAAAATATATTAAGATAGTACTTTTAAAAAGAAGCTTCTAAATATATTTCTTTATATTGTTTGAAAAATCATAGTATTTTTTACAAGAGAGTCTTTACTTTTAAAAATATTTTACAAGCAAATAAGTCTGTAACAATAAATAAAAGTAAAACTTTAAACTCAAACATCTTGAAAAACTAGTAACTCATATAAATCTATAAACATTAAAATTTTTTTATAAAAATTCTCCAAAAATATCTCAATATTAAATAATACAAATTTTAAAATATAAAAACTCCTTTAAATAAATTAAAAAATAGAGACCACTCAATTCTAAAAGCCCCTCCATAAAACCACTTTTGAAATCATTTACATACATTCTGAAAACATTATATAAACAACATTTTAGAACATAAATTATGATATACCTTACATTCTTACCTTTGGTAGGACATGTGAAGGTGCCTAATGGCCCTGGTTTTCCATTAATGGTGTGGGTATCAGACACATTGGGAGCTCCTCCAGATTTAAGTGCTTCATTTATAACAGCCTCCACATCTGAGTTCCACCATTCTCCTGCACCCAAAAAAAACTTTAAAATTCAGCACTGATGCACCATTGAAAGTCTTCATGTTGTAGTTACTTAAGCCTTTCCCACAAAAAAAACCATAACTCAGTACCAGTATTATGCCCTAGAATAATCATGAAATCAAATCAAATATAATTCAATAGTAGAGTAACCCTTTCACTGACCTAGAATCACTGTGACTTCCTTATGGGGTTTGGGGAATGGATAAGACACATTCACTTTGGGTAAAATAACAATGGCTCCATACACAGTTGCTCTTAACCAGAGAATATGAGCATGCCAGAAGAGTGTCCCTCTTTGTCCAGTGATAGTAAAGTTGTAAGTATAAGACTGCCCAGTTTGAATTGGGCATTGAGTGATATAAGCAGGCCCATCAGCCCAACCAGTCCTCAGCTGCCTTATTCCATGCCTTCAATCACAATTCCAACAGAAATTCATACCCATTACAAAGCATACACAAACCTCAAACAATAGTAGTAAGTAGTAACACTACAGTTCATACCAGTGTATGGACATATTGTACTTCACATGATTGGTGACATTGATGAGCACTGTGTCACCCTCCCTAGCATATATAGTTGGCCCAGGGAACTGCCCATTCACTGTCACAATAGGCTTTGCTTGACACATTCTGCTAACATTTTTCAATTGTATCTGCACAACCAATCCAAATCCACTCAAAGTTTCATAGAATCAACATAAATTTCAAGCCTCACAAACAAACACAATACAATAACATTCAACTCTAAACAAACCCACTTCAAAACATGCAAGTTTACACAGATTTCAAGCCTTCCTAAACAAACCCAATATGAAAACATGTAACTCTGAACAGACCCAATACAAAAACTTGCAACTTTACACAAACCCAATACAAAATCATGCAACTCTAAGCAAACACACAACAAAAACATGCAACTCTAGACAAACCCAATACAAAAAACATGCAGGAAAGATCAAACCCACGTCGAATTTGTAAGTGTTGGTTTTCCCCTCTGCAATTGAAGCTGTAACCAAAAGCAGCACCACCACAAACATACAACCAGAAGCCAACATTGCTGTTCTCCAATTGATTGCAGAGAATGTATGTCCTGCCACCTGTCTTTGCTTCTCGTTTTGTCTCTGCTAGGTACTTTAGTTCCTCTCATTTTGTACCCTTCTCTTCATACAAAACTTACTCCAGCAAGCGACGTAATACACAATACTTGATTTCTAAGGCCCATGCATAACCTCAGTGCCACTGGTCCAAGGTTTTGTAGATTATCATTTACTCTAAGCTTTCACTTGTTCAGGTGATTTACTATTTATAATTTATTGTTTATTCTAAGTTTTGATTTGTTAAGATGGTTCATTTGAAATTGTACTATTTTTTTTTCGTAAGATCTATTTACTAACGTGATTTGAAATGAGTCATCGATACAAGTAGAGATTTTGCTATCATTCTATTTGCTATGAATTTTCTTAAATGGAAGGGCGAGCATTCCACTCGCAACAACTAACCTGATCGTTTATATAGAATTCATCTATAGCTCGATGTAATAGCCAAATCTTGATGTCTAAGCTCCATACATAACCAGTGCCATTAGCACTGTGTTTTATAGCTTATGACTTCGTCGAAGTTTTGATTTGTTTAAGTAGTTCATTTTATAGTTTATAATTTATTGTTTATTCTAAGTTTTGATTTGTTAAGGTGGTTCATTTGAAATTGTACTAATTTTTTTTCGTAAGATTCATCTATTAACGTTATCGATACAAATCAAAATTTTGCTATCATTTTATTTACTATGAATTTTCTCAAATGGAAGGGCAAGCATTCCACTCACCACAACTAACCTAATTGTTTATATAGAATTCATCTATAGCCATGCAATAGCCAAAATTTGATGTCTAAGCTCCATACATAGCCACAGTGCTACTAGCTCTGGGTTTTATAGCTTATGACTTCATCGAAGTTTTGATTTGTTTAAATGATTCATTGTCTTATAGTTTATCACTCATTCTAAATTTTGATTTGTTTTGATAGTTCGTGTGAAATCGTATTAACCTTTTTCATATGACCTATCTATTAATGTAAATTAAAATAAACCACCTAAACGAATCAAAACTTAAAATATATCTATAAATCAAATCCATTTGCTATTATTTTCCTTAAATGAAAGGACAACCATTCCCCACAAGTTACAGCAACTAATGTATAGAGCGTTACTGTAGATCCCACTAAGAAGCGAATCTACAACTCATTCCTAAGGCTTAAAGCAAAAGATTTTCTCTGTACCATTTTGGCGTATGCATTTGATGTTTCTTCACTTTTCTATGAAGTTTTTGCATTTTGCCTTGTCATTTTCATGCTTCGCTTGAATCTCTTGTTTGCTTCCAATGTTAAATACTTAAAAACACACTTCTCCTCGTATCTTCAGTTGTGTTTATAGGTAGAGGACGACATTGTTAATCAAAGTGATTTCATTTGCATCTCCTCCTAACTAGCAAAATCCAACAACATTTTATTGTTTTTCTCCTGAAAAAGCTTCTATTTTAACTTAGTTTCGTTAGAATCTGATTTCCGTTTCAATTATCTGGTTGCTTATTTTGATTTTGATGTTGATGTTGATCCTCTAGATATTGTTCTAGAGTAGAAAAGTGGAGCTTTCCCACTTTTTCTTTTGCCCTATATTTATTTTAATTTTGTTGATAATTATGTTATCTTAGTATGATAAATATGTCATTTGAGCAGATAATTTAGTTTTCTTATTTTGAGTGGTTCAAACATATTTGTAATTTTGATCTTTTTATAAAAATGAAAATTTTATTTCTGAATACAAAGTTGGAAGGTTCAACAATTAATATTCAATAATTAATAGGGGCATCATCATCTAAAGTTGAGATATAAACATAGCAAAGACTACATCCATATAGCTTTACAAAGTCATTGTACTAGTTGTTAAACTATGTAGAATCAACCAAAACAATCAAGAGTGAAAAATACATATTCAGCTATAATATATTAATAGTAATAATTGAAATGTCTAAACAATCGAACCCAAAACAAACCTAGAAGCCACCTATTGACTAACCCTTTACATAAAATCATAATGTAGGCTTCGAACATCCCCCAAAAATACAATTACATTTATCACATAAAAATGCATTACCATGTGAAACCATCACTATCGTCTTATTTGAGACTTCGTTATTACATAACTCATAAAAACATCAAAATCATGTCCATAACTAGAGTCACCTTCAAACCCTTCACACTTTCCTCTATAGAATGGGACAAACATTGTTGTCTTTTCTTAGTTGCATGTAAATAATCAAGTAGACAATTAAAATATACCTCGTATTGTTATGCACATCCTCTATATCGTCATGAAGTCTAGAGGAAATGACCATATTTGATAGCAATGAAGCACAAGACAAAGTCTAAGCCATGTAAAAAATATTCATCATTCCCCAAGTATGCCAAGGGTCAAGTAGATGATTCACCATAGTTGGATGAGTCTCCACACTTGATGCCCTGTCCATGTCTTTGGTAAGATTCAAAATCCTAATCACCTAGTGACTAAGCTTAGGGTACATCTAATCTCCTTCAACACATACACCATGAAGTCCATAATCATTTCTTCTCCTTAAAGAACTCTCGTTCTTATCTTCACAACTTTCTCCAACACTTGTTCCATCCCCTTATGCCTTCCTCCTTTCCTCCTCACCTTAGACAATGAATCTCCTTGAGATTCCATTTACGATAGAATCATAGAACATTGACCGAAAAACATTTCAATTTTCTATGTTGTAAGTCATTTAATTAAAACAACCATTACCACCATTACAACTTAATATAGACACTACCTCAAAAACTTAATAGCTCCCTATCCTTTCAAACTTAAAACAAGACTAACATACGTGTCAAAGTACTTTTCATCTCCCCTCCAACCCATCATTGAGTGACTATACACTAATTTTATCATGGAGAAGTCTCATGGCCTCAATAGGAAATCACTAATCCATACTAGATCTTCCTTCTTTGCTTCTCTACACTACACACATACTAGCAACCCAATCAACAACATTAGATTCCTTTTCCTATCAATGTGATTGAAGTAATCCTATCAAAATACAATGTCACCACCTTAACCTCTAAGAGGATAGTGACTAACAATCAATTCATATTATTGCAACCATTCATAACCCCAATGACCAACTTTGAATTGCCTTCCACCTAGATCTTGATCCAAACCTTTATCTTTAGCTAAAGTTAACCTCAACAACAAGTCTATAGATTTTACCAAATTATTGATCTGTCAACCTTGAAATCAAAGATCAAAATGTCATGGGCATGCCCCTTATCATTCCTATGACCATTGTGGCAAGATTACCTTTGGATACCTTGTTAAAGTTGAGTTTAATCCATCCAACATTAGGAAATCTCCCCATTTGTACTTCTTATATTATTTGGATCTACTAGACTAACAATCGCTAAGGTAGACAAATTATGGATAAACATCAACCTAACCCTTCATCTTCCATTTAATACATCAATTCTATCCCTTACCATGATCAATGAACTCCTTGAAAATAACTTCCATAATATCCTGAATCCTTTCAACTAATAATTACCTATCATGAAAAAATCTTCTACTCTCATATATTTCAAGTGTCTAATTCCAAAAAATATTCATTTTTCTGTTGAGCCCTCCCTCAAAGACATGTGGTTATGGATCAAGGAAAAAATTGCTAAGAAGCTGAATAAGTGGCATAATAGATCTTTATCTTTAGCTAGCAGGGTTCAAGTTTGCCAAAAGATTATGTCCTCCTATAGTGTTTACTACTCCTCTGCTTGGATGTTCAACAATTACCAAATATTGGAAATCCAAAAAACCATTAGGAACTTTCTTTGGTCTGATGGTAAAGGTAATAAATTGATGCATGCTGTCAAATGGGATTGGTGCCACACTGATAAACCCCTTGGGGGATTAGGGCTAAAAGATCTTAAAATTCAAGGTACTGGTCTATCCGCCAAATGGATCTTTCACTCTATGGATGGTAACGATCCATGGAAGGTCCTTGTTAGGCATAATATTGAAAGAGGCATTTGAAAAAAAGCCAAGTCTTGGAGGAATCTTCCCTTCTATGATTTGATTATTGGCAATTTCTCGGTTAGTGTTCAAGGCTCTGTTATTTTTAAATCCATATGGAAACCCTGGGACCATGTTAGAAAGTATATTACCACCAAGGATTTCCATGATGCTAAGCATCTTTATGATGAAAGATCCATTTGGTGGAACTTACAGGTATGTCTAGGAAACTCCTCGCCCTCTCCCAAGGATGCTCTGCTCGGCTTTGGTCTAAGATGGGTATCTCTCAGTTAGCTGACTTATTTGAGCAAGATAACCTTATCAGTTGGAATGAGCTTAGTAGCAGATTTAATATTCCAGACTCTCAAAAGAAAACTTACAATATGGTTGTCAAGGCTTCTAAGGATTTGCCTACTGACTGTCATGTGGACTCTCATAGATACTTAAAATGTAAATGCCCTGATGGGGTCATTATGTCCAAAATCAAAGCCAAAAATATTTATAATATTATTGGGCGTAATGAAAACATCATTGACCATGTTAACACTATTTAGTATTCCTCCCTTGATCCTGGGTCTTGGAAGAAGTACTTTGATATTATTTGGAAAGGTACTACTGAGCCTAAAATTAAGTGTTTTAAATGGCTGGCCCTTCTTGAGAGACTTCCTATTAGGAAAGATGCTTCTATGAGTGATTTTTGTAGCTTATGCAGGCTTCCTGAAATTGGTAGACATATTCTTTTTTACTGTATTTTTGCTAAGGAAATCTGGAATATGTTTGGTATTACTTATCCTATAAATGTGAACATTCTTGAAATTATCACTGGTAATATTGATGGGCTTAAAAAGGATTCAAATTTATTTTGAAATATTCTCTCTTCTAACATTCTTTGGCAGATCTGGAAGTGCATGAATGAGGAAAGGTATCAAAGAAACCCTAGATTTCTTACTGAGTTTTTTTGAACACTAACATTTAAAAAAAAAATTCTCCAGGTTCACACTACGATGATGATGGAGAAGGACAAGCTGAGAAGATTCCTGAAAGATGGGCATGCCACCTTCTTTGTTTATGAGCTAAAGCATGGGTATGAATGGAGGAGGAACTTTGATGACCTCCAGATGTTTGAGAGGACCTGCAAGAGACTCAATCAAGAAATCAAGAAGAACATCAAGTCCAAGAAGGACGAGATCTTCATGCTAACTCAAATCCAAGAGAGAAAGAGCATTGTGTGGATGGAGGGATCTTTGGGGTGGACTGCTTGGGTTGACACCCACTATGATGTTTTGCATTAGTTTCTCTTTTTTCTATGAGCTATGATATACTCCGTTATACTCTGATTTTGTGGCGAGGTAGGGCCTCCTTTTTTGTACTCTTGGTTGATACTGTTGTATCTTATTTTGACCCCCTTATATATAATACAAAAAAAAACATTCCCAAATCAACTTCAACACCTTAGTCGTGATCTTCAAATGTCATTCAGAAAGGTCAAAAGCATAAATAGTAAAGGTTTTTTTTTAAATATCACCTTTCTAAAACCAATTCCATAAGACCACGACAAATTCGTATATACCAAAAAGATAATTAATAGTTTTAGGCTCCTTTTTAAAAAGAAAAATGAGAAGGGACCATTTTATCTAGTTTTAATAACCTATCCCAAGTGAGCACCTACTTATTGAAAACAATCCATAAAAAATTCAAAGAGTTAAGTAATCCTTGATTCAACTAGATCTTATTTCTAAGAAAACAACCACACTCCACCTTTTTCCAAGAAAAAATTGTTAAAAATACAAAATGAAACTACAACGATGAAATTTCAACAGTGTTTGCAAACATGAAAATATATGCTTATTCAAGATTACCCACAAGGATTATGTTATTGCACATTTGACAAAAATACATGAAGAAATAAACATGCCACAAGTGGCACAATATGTACGTAGATAAATCCTCGAGAGAAAAAATATTTTGTTAAAAAGATATCCAAAGCTTGCATTAAACCTTCAAATTAGTGTACATCAATAGAACTTATCTCTTTGAATTTTTGTAGCAGTTTCTTCCTTATCCAACTTTTAAAACAACTTTAATTTTAATAAGACAAGTCTCCAATTTATAGAGGAAATGGACGATATTACCATTGTTGTATTTCAAAACAAGGGTCAAATCCACTTGAAATTCGCTTGAATCCTTAGGTTGGGAAGATAGAGAGATGGGAGAGGGATGTTTAGTATGGTTAGACTCCTTGGATTGGGTTAGAAATAGGATGGTGGATTCATGGTGTTCATAGGGTTTGGATGGATTGATCTTGATGGGCTTAACTAGTGTTAGGATCTATAATAAGGTTAGGATTTTGGTTGGTTCTAATGGACTAAATAATAGTATAGTTTTGGATTGGGAATGGTAGATGGAGAGTGAGTAACAAAATAATTGATTGATAATGCACTTGAATAATTTTGGACTAATGTGGTAGAATGACTCCACAATATTAAGATGTGGGTTTAGTCCTTGGAATAAATTGGTTATGAATGATTTGAATTGTTTAAGATTAGGTGTAGGATTAGGATTAAACTAAGGATGAGTTGGAGAGTTGGGTCTATGAATTTGTGCACAATTGGATAAATATTTGGATAATGGAGGGAGATGGTGAGGATCTCATATAAATTTGGAGATTGATGCATGGGTGGTGGAAAAGATGGGGATATGATTGAGTTTAAGATATGGATTAAGGATTAGATGGAGACATAAATGAGGGATAGGATGAATTTCCATTATGAAAGGCATCATAAGAGCGACAAATAGACATGCATGTAAGATGAGTTAGCTTGTTATCCAATCCTTGGTCACAAGGTGATTGCTTGTGGATGGGTGAAAAAGGGAATCTTGGAGAAATCTTGCCAGTGATGATGGCATAAAGGAGATTGCTTTCATACTAATTTTGACATTAAACTATCATAGAGAGAGAGAGAGAGAGGATGGTTGTAATTAAGGGACTCGTCAAAATAAAAAAAAATTGTGATGATAATGCGAAATGGGATTGGATAAGAAGAATTATTTAGGAAATACATGTAATAGATATGAAGAAAGTTGAAGAAACGATCTTAGGATTTGTTTCTATATCAAAATATCTTGAGGTTGATTTTATTAAATTTTAGATTCAAATTTGGATTTAGATTAGAATTGGGATAAAGTTGATTGACTTTGGTTCAAGGTCAAGGATTTACATTGCATTATGATTGGATTGATTAATTGAGTATTTTTTATTATTTAAGGAAATCATTACTATAGAAATTCCACATATATATGCAAATACGATGTAGGGTGAAATTGCTTAGATGCATTAAAAAATGTGGTAGATGCATTGATATAAAATGTGTATGTGCTAAAAGGTGAACGAATTCATTCCAAATATATTATAGAATTTTAGGGCCATTTATTTAGGGTGTAGATATATTGATTTAATTTTTTTTCTTATGGGTTGTCTAGGTGAAATCACTAAGTTATGGTGTAGGTGTGATGATATATGATTGCAAAGGAATTTTGGAGATTTTGGGTGGATTAGATGGGGTAATTTTGGATAAGGAGGTGGTTGAATTGGATTGGGAGAAGGAATCATGTGTTTGATTAAAAAATTTGAAGAGTATTTAGATTAGGATGGATTAGATTAGAGGTTAGAGAAATTTATTAAGATGTATTTAGAGGAAAATATATTTGATTGGGTTGGATGAGTTGAGTTACCCGATTAAGGTTGGTTTTGATGATTAGAATCATCTGGACATGGATTTCAATTGGACTGGATTAGGAGATAAACCTTTGGCAATGTTTGAAAATAAATAATCTTACACAAGCATTCGAAGGCATGGATTAAAGGGGTCGCATGTGTTTAAACAATGAAGATGTATGCCAATCAAATTAAAAACATACAATTATTCAAGTGGTTGTATCAATCCTTGTAGGTACACAAATAAATTATCTATCAAAAGCTTGGTACATATAGAGTGACAAATTACATGGATTCCCTTCCCATTAGAGGTGTTGAATCCTACCAAAGGAAAATTCTATGTGCCAAAAATGTGTTCAAAAAATTGAAGTATTGTACCATCTTAAAATGGATGCACTGTCATTTTGAGACCTTTTAGCCCTCCTTAGCATGGTTTTGGTCTCTCTTTATTCTTCCTAGCCCTTCCCTAATTTCTAGATCATCTCTCATCTTCCGACATGGTCCTTTAGGTGCTATTTTATCACCTTTCTGGCCATATCTTCTAGCAGCTTCATTTTCTCTTGGTTCTTTATGCAGCTTCTTTGAGGCCTCCGAGACCCCTTGCTGGGCTCCCCCTCAGGAATAGGTCTACTTGGTTGACCTATTTCTAGAATAGGTCGACTTGGTCGACCTGTTCCTGGAAGAGGTCAGCCAGGTCAACCTCTTCCCCTAGGGATTTTGATTGCGGGGTCCTATGTGCCTCGAGTTTTCCAATTGATTTATTTTCTCTCAGGTTGGCATGCTTTATTTTTTATCCCCAAAACTAGTATATAAGGAGGCTTGGGAATTTCATTTTCATCCAATTCCGATCACCATCAAGCTACATTATCATTCTACAAGCAATCAAGAGAAAGCATGCACGTGTTCATGAGATTTCAAGTAAGCATCTTCAAGCATTCATCAAATTCAAGCATTTCCTTCTTGCATCAGGCTTCTTCCTTCAAGATGGTAGTGGAGTTTGGCTTCTAAGGAGGAGATCCATCATTCCAAATCATTCAAGTTCTTCCATCCTTCATCATGGCATGTCACATACATTCCTATACATGAGGTTTTGACTTGTTTGGTTTCCTTTTGAGTCAAGGCTATACATTTTCATATTTGATCACATCTCATCTACATAGGTAATTGTATCTTTCATTTGATATATTCAATCCTACTACATGTTAGCATTTCCTTTATCAATACATTTACATTTCAATTTCAAGGTTGATTCCTCAATCTAGGGCTTGACCAAGGCAAGCCCTCATCTGCCCAAACCCAAAAATAATCTTTTTCTATGTGCAGGAACAAGATATCAAAATTACAACCACAGATCTAGAAACTACTTGTCGAGACATTTCTAAAGAATTTGGGTCGAATTTGCTATGGTATCCTGGGAACATGGAGACCTAGTCAATCTGTTACTGGAGGTTTGGGAAAAATAACATTTTCTGGATTTTTTTGTCATGATCATGAATCCACAGTCGGAAGTTCTGTCATAGGTTTAGATCCTTAGTTTTCAGAGAAAAAAGGCACATTCCTCTACACATTTCAAGGTGAGTACTATATCCTTCATTTCACTTCTTAGTCTAGACCCATTTTCAAATCTTAATTGGGCTGATTACATACATTTGGTATCTAGATCTATCTTACTTTCCTCATTAAATAAATTGGTTCAATTGCACTTTTACATTTACACATCATTAATCAAATCCTACATTTCATGAAAGAGGACTTGCTAGCATATTTCCTTAATATAATTTGTGTTCAGCGTTGGCATCCCTTTATCTCCTTGGGTTGTTCTAATCTAACTTGGGTTATATTGAGAGTTGTGTTGGAAGCCCCTCTTTCTCTTGTATTTTGAATGTTAGTGTGGAAGTGGTTAATTAATTAATTCATCTCACATAGTTTATATTGTTAAATTCATTAGCACCCACATTTCACCCTTAAACATTTTGGTGAACCCGATGTCCTACAACTTCCTTTTGATTTTGATACATCTAGTTAGATCTCCTTTCACATTATCTTCTTTACATTGTTTGCATGTAGATTTTTTTAACTACATTGTTTCATTTTCATATATTTGCATTGTGAAAATTCAAAAAAATGCATCCTACATTTTTAGTTGCATTGCATTTTGTTTCAAACAATATTGTAAAAACACAAAAACATTTCTTCTAAGTCATTGCATCTCATTTTCAATGGGATTTTTATCTTTATTTTCAAGTTTTCTTCATGGTCTTAAAAATATTCCATTTCATGCATATGATGATACTTTATTTTTTCCTTTCATTGATTCTCATTAAAACATTTCTTCAAAACACCCCCTTTCAACGGGTAATGGTGCAGGAGCACACCTAGGCTAACCTCCATAGTTATGCTATTTTGGCTTGTATCTAACATTGGCCAAGTCAGAGTAGTGTGATTTTATTTTAGACCTTATAAGTTCATTGCAATTGTGGACTAGGTGAGTTAGTCATTAGGACTAAGATCACCAATTAGTCATTGTTAGTAGTTTTTAATTTGCTTAGTCTTAGAAGCTTAGTGTTGGATTTGAGATATTAATGTGTCTTAAACACATGAATGATGTAATAGAGATGCCTTGAGGCCATAAATGAAGTTGGTTCCTCAGAATATAGAGGTTAGAGGTCCTAAGAATTAGGATGGTGGCATGAAGGAAAAGATGCCAAATGTTGTTAGAAGTTGTCATGACAACATTTGCAATAATGGCAAATGTTGCATGCAACTCGGTTACATAGGATCCCCTAAAAGATAGGAGTGGGAGATCGACCAACATAGCCTAAAAACATGGAGAAAGGCATCTAATATTATGGAAGGCTTGAATCTTGAGGAGAGAGATCATGGTAACAAGTTTGTGAATAGTGAATAGAGCTTTGCAACTCTGTTTTGTGAAGGAAATCAAGCTTTTTGATGTGACGGTGATATGTAATGGATTGAATGTCCTGATTTAGTGATTGTTTTGTGTTCATAGGAATTTTATAAGACTTTTTCATTTTGATAGAAAGTTGATTTGAGGTGTTTTGTTGTGTTGAACAAATTGTCTTAGTTTAGAAGGTTTTCCTGGTCCTGTCCTGACCAGTCTCTCGTTTCATGGCTCCCCCATGAAATCTAACCATGCAAATTTCCTAAGGGTAGGTGAATATGTTAGGGGAGTCATTAGTCTATACATATGTAGGATTAGGAGTCAAGAGGAGATGGATAGCTATTTTTAATACCAAGCCCTGGGCGAGTAGACAGTGCCCGGTTAGAGGTTTGAAGATGAAGAATTGAGAATTTCTTGCAGGGTATTGAGACATAGTATGGAACAAGTACAGTTCTAGGTGGGGTATAGATATATCTTGATGTTCTAGGATTTGTGAACTCACCAATCTATTTGGGTGAGATTCAATCGAGAATACAGTCTAGTCCTAGGAAATAGGTCTTTTAGCCCTATTTGGCCTAGAATATAGGAATCATGTGTACGAACGACTTGGGAGACCAAAACTTGCAAAATATTTAGTAAAATCCAAAAGGGTATCCAAATCCCTAATTTTTTTTGCAGGTCATTTGGTAAGTTTTTGCAAGAAGTGGAAAAAGGTCTCTGGTAAAGGCTACAAGGAAATAGGCCTAAATTAGGCCTCCTCATGGTGAAACCTTGAACCCGATAAGGAAAGGCTTGAAGATCCTTTTAGATGGATCCAAATGAGAGAAAATGGAATGTTTCCATGATGATAGACACCCCTGCAATGAATCTCATGAATGGTGAATAGTTAGCACTAAGAGCTTTCTAAGTGAAGGTACAAACTGTGAAGAAATTACATGGTGTTAGTCCTTCAAGGTGAAGCACAAGGTGTGAGACTCTTGGAGAAGAGTTGGATTAGGACTTAGTTAATCATCTAAGCCTAACAAGGACCTAGAGAAGATTAGGTTCCTAGAAGAAGACAAGGAAGGTCTTCTTAGCTAGTTGTGCAAGCAAGCCTTGGAACACTCACATCATATTGGTATCAGAGCTTGAATTGATCAGGCTTGTGGTTGATGTTGCAACCTACTGAATCAGTAGGAGAGAATACATCAATGGGATTAGTAGAAGATAAAACCATGGTGACTAACGTTGAGTTATCCAAGAAGGTAGAAGAACAAAAAGAGAATAATCGGTTGCTAAGAGAAAGATTGTCCCAAATGGAGCAGCTCTTGGGTGAAGTCCAAGACAAAGCTGATAAGGTCAAAGATAAAATTGATCAAAAGGAAGAGAAAGAAGTAAGGGAAAAGGAATTAGAATTGGAGGACGAAGCTCCAACACCTGGCCCTGTTCTTCCTGAAGAACCCTTCTTGAAGGCATTAAAGGCCTTAAGTGGCAAAGCTTTGGAGGGTGTGCCACTATTCAGTGGACAAATGGATCCAGATTCAGTTGTGGATTAGATAGACATCATAGAGAATCACTTTGAATGTGATGGTATCTCAGAGGCCCAAAAATTTGTGGTGGCCAAGTCAAGGTTGAGAGGTTCAGCTCTCACATGGTGGAAGTTTGTGCAAACTGAAAGAGAGAAAGATGGAAAGGGTCCTATAGTTACATGGAAGGGCATGGTAACTAAAGTAAAGCAGACCTACCTACCTAATGACTATGAAGTTCAGTTGCATAGGAGGAGACACAATCTTAGATAAAAAGATTTGGATGTCCAAGCATACACCGAGGAGTTCCAAAAGTTGTGCTTAAGATCAAAAGTGGTTGAGGATGAAAGCATCAAGCTAGCAAGGTATTTGAATGGAATCAAATGGTCTATTCAAGAAGAAATGAGTCTTGTGAACTTCAAAACCATCCGCTAATGTTATCAAATGGCCTTGAAGATAGAAGAGAAAAGAAAAAGGAAGCAAGAACAAACCTCCAAAGGTAGAGGTAAGGGGAAATACAATAGAGGGCAAAGAGGTGGCTATGGTGGAAGGAGTTCAGATTCAAAGGCTCGAGGAGAAATCAAATTTAGTGAGCAGCAAGAGGGAAGTTCTAGTAGAGGTGGTAGAGGAAGGAGCTCTAGTTTTAGAGGAAGAAGTGGTGGACAAGTAAGAGGCAACTACTTTGCCAATATGAAATGCTACCATTGCAACCAAATGGGACACCCTTCCTATAGGTGTCTAGAGAAGGGTAGTACTTCTCAAGGAGGTGATAAGAGAACTAATTTAGTTCATGATGAGAATAATGCAGTAGAGAAACATTTTGAAGTACCATTAAATTCAAAGGAAGGTGAGAACCTCATGATGAGGAGAACACTAATCAAGGAGCCGGTTAAAGAAGAACCAAGCCAAAGAAGGTCCCTGTTTAGGATAAAGTGTAAGATGATGGGGAAAGTATGTAGAGTCATCATTGACTCAGGGTATACTGACAACATTGTGTCAGAGGAAGCAGTCAACAAGCTAAAGTTGACAAGGATACCCCACACCAATCCTTACAAGGTCACATGGCTCAATAAAGGCCAACATGTGCTAGTAAATGAACAAGCATGGGTGGAGTTCTCAATTGGAAGGTATAAGGATAAAGTTTGTGTGATGTGTTTCCTATGGATGCATGTCACTTGCTCCTAGGTAGACCATGGAAATTTTACTGCCAAGCTATGCATGATGGAGGAAAGAACTCCTATACCTTTAAGAAAGACAATGTGACTTTCAAAATTCAGTCATTGTTAGAGGATGCAGAGGTGAAGACAGCACGTCCTAATGTGCTCATAGTTGGTGAAAAAGAGTTCTTAGAAGCCATGGAAGAGAGTGAAGGAGTTGGCTTTGCATTAGTGTTGAGGCCAAGAGAGGTAGATGAAGGTAAGGCAACCAAGAAGCCAGAGTTACCCAAGGAAATACAAAGCATGTTGCAGACTTATGAAGGTATAGTAAGTGATGGACAACCATCAACATTGCCCCCTAAAAGAGCCATAAGTCATAGGATAGACTTGATACCAAGAGCTACCCTACCTAATAAGGCAGCCTACAAGAGGACCCCTCAACAAAATGAGGAAATTGCTAGACAAATACAAGAACTCCTAAACCAAGGTCTAATTAGAAAGAGCATTAGTCCATGTGTCGTACCCACTATCCTTGCACCTAAGAAAGGAGGAACTTGGAGGCTTTGTATTGATTCAAGGGCTATTAATAGGATAACCATTAGGTATAGGTTCCCTATTCCAAGGATTGAAGACCTAATGGATTGTCTAGGTGAAGCTAAGTACTATAGAAAGATAGACTTGAAGAGTGGCTATCACCAAATAAGGATACATGAAGGAGAGGAGTGGAAAATAGCCTTCAAGACCAATGAAGGTTTGTATGAATGGCTTGTCATTCCATTTGGACTATCCAATGCCCCCCCCTCCACATTCATGAGGCTCATGAATGAAGTCCTCAAATACTACATTGGAAAATTTGTAGTGGTATATCTTGATGATATACTGATTTATAGAAAAACAAAAGGTGAGCACCTAGAACACCTTGAGATTGTTTTCAAGAAGTTGCATGATGAGAAGTTGATGATCAACTTGGAGAAGTGTGAGTTCATCAAGACAGAGATAGTGTTCCTTGGATTTGATCTATCACATGGTAATCTAAAAATGGATGTTAGTAAAGTGGAAGCCATCATAACTTGGCCTACTCCAAGGACAGCAACAGAGGTAAGAAGTTTTCATGGCCTTGCTCAATATTATAGGAAATTCATAAGGCAATTTAGTGCTATTTGTGCTCCTATGTTAGATACTATTAAGGGAGGTATGAAGACTAAGTTTGTATGGAATGAGCATGCTAACAAGAGCTTTGAGTTGTTGAAGGAAAAGATAGCTACCCAACCCTTTTTAGTCTTACCAAGCTTTGAGAAGCTATTCACCATAGAGTGTGATGCTAGCAATGTGGCTATTGGAGCTGTTTTAAGCCAAGAGGGTAAACCGGTGGCTTTTCATTCAAAGAAGCTAAGTGAAGCCAAAAAGAAGTACTCTTATTATGACCTTGAGATGTATGCATTGGTTCAGGCTTTGAGGAAATGGAGACACTATTTTCTTCCCAATGAGTTCATATTTTATCCAGACAATCAAGCTCTTAGTTTCCTAAATTCACTAGAGAAGTTGAGTCACAAGCACATGAAGTGGGTTGAATACCTGCAAGCTTATACTTTTAATATCAAGCACAAGAAAGGAGTACTCAACAAGGTGGTAGATGCCTTGAGTAGAAGAGCTCTTACCATTCAAGAAATTCAGTTGAAGAGCATAGGGATAGATCACTTCAAAGATCTATATGCAGATGATGAAGATTTTGCAGACATTTACAAGGTATGTGTTGAATACAAGAATCATTTTCATAGTCAATATGCTGAATACACTTTGCAAAGTGATCTCTTGTTTAAAGGGAATCAATTATGTGTTCCTAGAGGCTCTATTAGAGAGAATTTGATTCAAGAAAAGCATAATGGTGCATTGAGTGGTCACTTTGGGATCACTAAGACTCAAGAACTTGTTCAAAGGTTCTATTATTGGCCAAGGATGAATCTTGATGTTAGGAGGTATGTGGAAAGTTGTATAGTGTGTCAAAAGGCCAAGGGCACTTCTTCAAATGCATGCCTATATCAACCACTACCTATTCCTACTAAGCCATGGGAATGCTTGAGTATGGATTTTGTAGTTGGGTTACTCAAGACAAGACAAGGCATAGATAGTGTTTATGTAGTTGTGGATAGATTCAGCAAGATGGCTCACTTTGTGCCATGCAAGACAACTAATGATGCTAGTCAAATAGCCTCTCTCTTCTTCAAGGAGATAGTAAGAATTCATGGGTTACTTATGAGTATTGTGTCAGATAGAGACACCAAGTTTATGAGTCATTTTTGGAAGACTCTTTGGCAGCGATTGGGCACTAATTTATCCTTTGGATCTGCATACCATCCTCAAACTGATGGTTAGACTGAGGTTGTCAATAGAAGCCTTGGAAATCTATTAAGGTGCTTGACCAAGGATTATGGTCAACAATGGGATTAGTTGATTGGCCAAGCTGAGTATGCATATAATGATACTATAAACAGATCCACAGGGAAGAGTCCCTTTGAGATAGTATATGGACTACATCCTAGAGGAATCTATGAGCTAAGAGACTTAAAGGATGGAGTGAAGGGAAGTGGATATGCTGATGACTTTGCTTATGCAATGTAGGAGGTGCATGATACAGTCAAGAAGAATTTGACAGAGAACACCATGAAGCATAATACTAAGGTGGATGAGATTAGAAAAGAAGTTCAGCTCAATGTGGGAGACTTGGTGATGGTGCATCTAAACAAGTATAGACTTCAAAAGGGAGTCCCTCACAAGTTGCAGATGAGGAGGATAGGTCCCTGTCCTATCTTGGCAAAATATGGGCACAATGCTTTTAGAGTGGAGCTACCGGAAGATAGTGGACTGTCCCCTGTCTTTAATATTGCAGACCTGGTTCACTACAAAGGACCACCACTAGACATGGATCAAAGCCTCAGTGAAGTAATCAGAGATGTGGAAGATCTCAAACTACCTACTGCTATAGTCAAGGAAGCTGGCAGTATATTGGATACTAGAGTCTATAAGAAGACTAGAACCAAGGAGTACAAAGAACATCTGATAAAGAGGCATGGTCAAACAGATGCTGATGCAATATGGGTTAAAGAATTAGAGTTTAAGAAGATGTGGATTGATCCTACTCTACTCAATCCAAGGGTGGATTGAACTCTTTCATTTTGGGGAGGATGATGCAGGAGCACACCTAGGCTAACCTCCATAGTTATGCTATTTTGGCTTGTATCTGACATTGGCCAAGTCAGAGTAGTGTGAGTTTAGTTTAGACCTTAGAAGGTCATTGCAATTGTGGACTAGGTGAGTTAGTCATTAGGACTAAGATCACCAATTAGTCATTTTTAGTAGTTTTTAATTTGCTTAGTCTTAGAAGCTTAGTGTTGGATTTGAGCTATTAATGTGTCTTAAACACATGAATGATGTAATAGAGATGCCTTGAGGCCATAAATGAAGTTGGTTCCTCAGAATATAGAGGTTAGAGGTCCTAAGAATTAGGATGGTGGCATGAAGGAAAAGATGCCAAATGTTGTTAGAAGTTGTCATGACAACATTTGCAATAATGGCAAATGTTGCATGCAACCTAGTTACATAGGATCCCCTAAAAGATAGGAGTGGGAGATCGACCAACATAGACTAAAAACATGGACAAAGGAATCTAATATTATTGAAGGCTTGAATCTCGAGGAGAGAGATCATGGTAACAAGTTTGTGAATAGTGAATAGAGCTCTGCAACTCTATTTTGTGAAGGAAACCGAGCTTTTTGATGTGACAGTGATATGTAATGGATTGAATGTCCTGATTTAGTGATTGTTTCATGTTCATATGACTTTTATAAGACTTTTTCATTTTGATAGCAAGTTGATTTGAGGTGTTTTTTTGTGTTGAAAAAATTGTCTTAGTTTAGAAGGTTTTCCTGGTCCTGTCCTAACTAGTCTGTCTTTTCATGGCTCCCCCATGAAATCTAACCATGCGAATTTCCTAAGGGTAGGTGAATATGTTAGGGGATTCATTAGTCTATACATATGTAGGATTAGGATTCAAGAGGAGATGTATAGCTTTCTTCAAGTAGACAGTGCCTGGTTAGAGGTTTGAAGATGAAGAATTGAGAATTTCTTGCAGGGTATTGAGACACAGTACATAACAAGTACAGTTCTAGGTGGGGTATAGATATATCTTGATGTTCTAGGAGATTTGTAAACTCACCAATCCATTTGGGTGAGATTCAATCAAGAATACAGTCTAGTCCTAGGAAGTAGGTCTTTTAGCCCTATTTGGCCTAGAATATAGGAATCCTGTGTACGGAGGACTTGGGAGACCAAAACTTGTAGAATCTTTAGCATAATCCAAAAGGGTATCCAAATCCCTAATTTTTTTTGTAGGTCATTTGAAATTTTTTTTCAAGAAGTGGAAAAAGATCTCTGGTAAAGGCTACAAGGAAATAGGCCTCAATTAGGCCTCCTCATGGTGAAACCTTGAACCCGATAAGGAAAGGCTTGAAGATCCTTTTAGATGGATCCAAATGAGAGAAAATGGAATGTTTCCATGATGATAGACACCCTTGCAATGAATCTCATGAATGGTGAATAGTTGGCACTTAGAGCTTTCTAAGTGAAGGTACAAACTGTGAAGAAATTACATGGTGTTAGTCCTTCAAGGTGAATCACAAGGTGTGAGAATCTTGGAGAAGAGTTGGATTAGGAATTAGTTAATCATCTAAGCCTAACAAGGACCTAGAGGAGATTAGGTTCCTAGAAGAAGACAAGGAAGGTCTTCTTAGCTAGTTGTGCAAGCAAGCCTTGGAACACTCACATCAGGTAATCTTTTCCATGATGATGTTGATCAAGCTCTAGTGATTCATGATGTTCCTAACTTTGATAATCCTACTATTTGGGATGATATCTTGGATAAGGACACAGATTACTACCTCCCTCATGAAGCAACCTTTATACAATTGGATGATAACATGATTATTGCTCCTAATGATCAACCACTTCCTATGCATTTCATTGATATTCCTTCTATAGATGAGGCCTTTATGAGTTATGTTTTTCCTTCTCCTAAGAGTGCCTTAGTAATATAATAGCATATCTTTGATGCTTCTTCTTGTTCCTTTCAAAATACATCTCAAATCAAATGTGGGCATGTTGAAAAAGGTGAGCATGATGATTTTATTTTCACAAATTCTACCTTAGACCATAAGGATCCTAATCACATCGACCCTATGGGTGACCTATCAACTCTTCAAGATTGGGGAACATTAAATTTCACACCAACATTCTATACCAAAACTAACATCTTTGACTTTGGAAATCAAACACCTTTATTTTATGAGTGTATGCATATTAAACGCTTTTGTTTACATTTCAATCTAATTATAACTAAAAGATCTTTTCCTCTATTTCATCAAATTCATAAGACTAGTCAATATCGTTATTTGAAATATAAAGAATTTGTTGCTTATGGTATGTTTCAAATGAATTGTGATGATACATGGTATCTTTTTCATGATCATTCTACTTAGTACATCTACATCCATATTATGTTTCTCCTCGCTTTGTGACTTTTGTCCAAAATTTCATACCAATTCATTTTTGGTCATAGGCTAAATTTAATCCCTGGTCCGCATTTTTAACCTTGCCAAGCACCTAAAAATTTGATGGTTTTCTGCCTGCTCTCTTGGTCTCTGCAAATCTCCAACTCTCCGGTCTGCATGCTTTAATTCAAAAAATAACCGTTGGAGCCCAAAAACCCTAAAAAAACCCTAGGCCTGTTCTAATTTGCCGTTACCTTTTCAGGCCACTTATATTCCTTAAACGCATGTGCTTTATAAAATGACCACCTTCATGTGTTACCACTAGGCCGTTGGGCGAGGTCCCTTTTAATATTTCCTTCAGAGCCTAAGTTTTCGACAAATATTTCCATGCGACTTCCCCTTTAAACTTGTGGTTGTCGCATGATCTCATGACTCTGGGTTGTTAGATTTTCTGACATGCGATCATGCGACAGGGTGACACCTGTCTGGGTGGGCCCTCTCTTCATTCTCAGCTAACAATGCTTCATAATCAATGGGTCCACTGCCACGTAGTCCGAGGTGTGTGTTTCTTATTGGTCAAAGTGCTAAGGATGTGGTGCCTTGTCAGAGCGGGCCCCACGTGTTGTCTTTCTTGAAGATCTACAGCTATCGTATGATCGCATGGAATATTCTTGGCCCATGTGATCATACGCCAACCATTGATCTTACTTTATCTCCAAGCCCTGTCAGGTGGGTCCTCTTGTTTTGACGTGCTCGCATTTCATTGGCCAACTGGATTATGATGTGGAAACCTGTTAGTGGGCCCGTGGTTTTTGGCTTATGAGGCAAGTTAAGATCCGAGCAAGATCTACGATTGTCGTTATACCGTTAAAGTAATATGCATGATCTTTAGCATCGCGGTATAATGACAACCATCCGATGAAAAGTTAGGATTTTTTTTCTTATGTAAGGTGCCAGTCGTGCTGAAGTGTTCGCTTCTCATTGGTTCTGTTTGATGAGTTGGTGCTTGACTTTTCAAAGGATCTCTCGATTGTTACAAGGATGATTTGGGCCGTTCATCTATCGGGAAAAATAGATATCGATGATCACGTTTCAAATTTGACCTGTTAGCCGTTAATATTTAAATTCAAATATATCTTTGCAGGGTTTTGCTAGGGTTTTGATCCAGCGGTCGATTGCGACAAATGGGTAGCTCAAATTGAATTCTTTAGGATAGTTACAGTTGGGAGAATGATTAGAAGATCTGATGGCCGTCCCCTGCGATTTCTCATGGTACCATGTTGATTTTCTCGCATCGAAGAAACATTGAAAAGGTGGCGCCACCTGTGGCCTTCTATACTTCAAAAATACAAATCAAACCTGTATCGGATTTGGGCATTTATGGCAAGGCCGAGTTGGAGAAAGTGGTAGATGGATCAAGGTGGCTTGTCTGTAGGAAAATGCAGTACAGAGATGGAGATTGCATTCAAAGCACATATCTGATCGATCAAGATATTTCAAGATACATTTATGATCAGACATGACATATTAGGGTTTCTAATTATTTTATGTCAAATTTATGTAACCCTAGTTAGGTTTTGCTCCTGCCTGCATGCAAAAAAGGAGATGTATATAATGTTTTTGAGCTTTTTAAAGCTCAGAGTTGACAATTGTAAACGAAGGATTTTCTCTTTCTCAGAATTTATCTATGGCATTCTTTTTGCCCTCTAATTTCTGTAGTTTGAAGCTTTCATTGATGGTTCAGATATTGCAAGGTACTTTGTGACATTTTTATGTCCCTATGCTTTCTTGTCCAAATTGTCTCTTAATGGATTAAGTATTTGAATGTTTTCACTAGTATCTTGGTTTTCCTTGATCCCTCTTTCTTTCTGCAGTTTATGTGTATGCTTGTGAATGATCTGATTTGAATGCTCTTGTGGGTATACTTCAACCCCTGGCAATCTGTCTCGTTCTTATACCCAATTGCAGAGGTGAATGTCTGTTTGCAGGTTATAGTTTGTGTCTAAATTCTTAGGAGTGCTACTGCCTTGTGAAATTCTCTCTTTCCCTGCATAGCATCTCTCTATTGTAGGCCCTTCTATAAAATATTGATGCAAGCCTATTCATTGAGTTGTGATCTCCTAGACCTAAGATTGTGTGCTGAGTTCATCCTTTATACTGCAATTCATACCATATTTTCGGTGTATCACCTAGTAGGTAGTTTGCTTTTAGTCATTTCCCTTCAAGCATTCCTTCTATCCCTTTCCCCCTCAAGAGTTTACTTTCCTATCAAAGAAGCAAATTAAGGTGATTATCCAAGAGGAACTAGCCTAGAACCTGGAGGTCTCATCTCAGTTAGCACAGGTCCCACAACCTGGAGATGATTCCCATGTTATACTAGGTTATCAAGACCAAAAGAGCTTGAAATAAGGGTGAAAACTTAGTGTATAACAATTCTGGCACACCTGGTGGGACTAAGGTTCAGATTTATATTCAAAGGTGTTACAAGATCAGATTCAAATCCAAAGATACCTCACCTTGGGCATAATAATTCTGACAGCAAAAGAAGTTCATTTTGAAAAGATTATGCTATCTCTGATATACAGATTGCATAATACAGGCTTTTAGAAGTTTTTCTATCAAGTATATCTAGCGACTCCACTGATTTCACAGATCCAGGCTAAACTTGTTCAAAGTTTATGAGAAAGATTGAGACTAGAAGCTCAAAGCCTACTGAATTTGCAGAGTTGCCCTTAAAAAGAGGCTACAAAGGTAGATCAACTCAGAGAGCATCTCCTGCAAGGAGAGTATAGTCTACAAATCCTGATACCTCAGAAAGGACACCTTTGCCCCTTCATCTCAGAAGAAGAGGGAGATCTCTAACTAGAGATCTAGAAGAAGATTCAAATCTAGCATCGAATACAACTCACACAATTGTTACTCAGCAGGTTTCAGTTCCTACAATGGCTAGGCAGTTTGCTTTTGCACCTTTCAACCAAGGGAGTCCATTAGCCTTTGCTCAACATCATGATGTGCCCTTGGTGGCACTAAAAAGTCTACCTGATTTCACAGGTGAAGGACAAACTACTTCTTTTGAGCATATAAGCGATGTGACTACTATCTGCAGCATACACAATATAACTCAAGAAGATGTGGCCACCAAGCTATTAGCAGCCTCTCTCAAAGGTAAGGCTCTTGAATGGTTTAGAACTTTAACTATTGGCTCCATTACTTCATGGGATGAATTAGGGGATGCATTGAGTAAGCATTTTGAGGATAAATTAGACAATTTATCTTTGGTTGAGTAGTTGACAACCATTAAAAGAGACCCTCAAGAACAAATGACAGATTACAACAATAGATTCCTCAAGACATGGAATAGAATTCCAGTCTCAATGAGGCCATCAGCTGACCATGCTTTCTTATACTTCTTGCAAAGTTTGAATGGTCAGATTTCTATCATGATCCAATCTATGGGTGGTACCTCTCTACCCCAAGCTTTTGACATAGCTGTCAGGGCTGAAAATTATTTAATCCAAGCAGGCATGATAGCTATAAGGCCACCCATGCCTATCTTTCCTAGCCTCCAACCTGTTGCACCTGCACATGTACCCCCATTTACCCCTATTCCCACCATATTAGCCCCTCAAGCCAGTACTAGTGGTCAAGAGCTAAAGACAAGTTTCTCTCAAGAGCTACAAGAGATCAAGAATAGTCAACAAACTAGTCATCAAGAAATGACAAACTTGTTGCAAACTTTGACTAAAGAGGTCACAAACCTAAAGAGACAAGGGAAAGGAATCAGACCACCCTTTCAACTACAAGGCCAAGGTCCTAATCAACAATATCAAAGTCAAGGACAACCTTATCAAAAAAATAGGCCACCATACCAAGGAGGGTATCAAGGGAAAAGACAAAATTTTAATCAAAGACCATTCCAACCATACAACCCTGCACCTCTCAATTCTGTGAATCCAGTTAGGGACATGGTTCCTAGTCAGAATAATATGGCTATGGACAATGAATGGTGTTTCCCTTGTAATCAACCTCATAATTAGGCTACATGTTCAAATGGATAGATGAACCAAGCACTGATGGTTCAAAATGCCTCACAAGCTCAATCAGAGGCTTCTTCCAATGGATTAGTTCCTCAACAAGAACCACAAGATAATGAGACTACTCTTCCGAATTGGGAGCAACAAGATTTCAATGGAGTCATTGGTGAACCTTCCATTGCTGCCAACACAAGGTCAAAGAGAAGAGCTCAAGACATGGAGCGAGCAGACCCTGGTACTAAAGCTACTACATCTGCAGAGCCAATACAACAAGCTACTCCTATCACATTCAAGAAGGCTCCTGTCATTACAAGCAAAGAGGGCCAGATTCTCAAAGAAGTAGAGCCCATCATGGTAAAAGCACAACAAAGAGTACACACTGTGACACCTTTCAACATTGTAAACAACATGAAGAAGGTGAACATTACCATGTCTATGTGGGATTCTTTGGCTATTCTAGGGCAACTTGAGATTTTGAAGAAAGCTATGACTGAAATGACTACTCCTCAGCATACAAAAAAGACTGCAACATCAGTGTTGGTCAACACTGATCAAGAAAAGGAGGCTCCAAGTTCCAACTCCAAAGCTAATATCTTTCAAGGTAGGAACTCAAAACAACCTCCCTTTTATGTATCTTTAATTATTGGAAAATTCTTAGTACATAATTGTATGGTAGATAGTGGAGCTACTAGTACTGTAATGCCCAAAAAAGTCACTGACCAATTAGGACTTAAATATGAACCCCTCCAAAAGAAGGTTACACAACTTGATGGATCCTCAGTTAACACTATAGGTGTTGCTAAAGATACCTGTCTAATTCTTCAAGCTAGTCCTAATTTCTCTATTGTACTCGATATTTATATCATAGATCTCCCTGCTTTGTTTTCCATATGTCTATCAAGGGAGTTCACAGCCAAAATAGGAGGCTACCTTTCTTCTGATTGGTCTCACATGCTTTTCCACACAAGATATGGTACCAAGGTTACCATAAAATCAGAATCATTGGTAGCACACCACATAGAACCATATGTGTCCAATACCATCAATGCAAGCTGCCCTATATTCGATGACAGTGATTTCCCAACTATCAGAGAAGCAAGCACTAAAACAGAAAGCATCCCTGATATTTTCCTTGATGAACTAGAATCAGAAAAGGTTTTTGAAGCCCAAGAAAATGTTATTTGGGATGTTGGTTTGGGAAGTTATTTGATACAAGAAAGTGGATCCATAGAGCCAAGTCTTCTCAAGGAAGACACTAATTTAGAGGATCAGGGCAATCTGGTTTGGGAATTGTTTTTTGATGGTGCTAGAAGCAAGCATGGTTCTGGTGGTGGTGCTATGCTAATGTCCCCAAAAGGAGAAAGATACTATACAACTTTCAGATTCAGTTTCTCCTACACTAGCAACACTGCAGAATATGAAAGTCTAGTGAATGGACTGGAATGGGCTAGGAAAAGAGGTCTTAAGGCCTTGAAAGTTTATGGTGATAGTGAGTTGGTAGTCAGCCAAGTGAGGGGGATAAGTGCAACTAAAAATGACACCTTGAAAGTATACAAACATAGAATTTGGGATGCAATTGAAGACTTTTGTGCTTTCAATATTGTTGCTATCCCTAGAAATCTGAATCAGAATGCAGATAGATTAGCTACTATTGGGTCTCAATATGACATTCCCAATAGCATTTCAAAAGAAATAGACCAATAGCATATCAAAGTGATTTTCAGACCCTCTATCCCTGACAATGATACTAATTGGCAAGTGTTTGACAACGATGAACAAATTCTACAATTCTTGTTTGAAGAAGATGTCTTTTCAAAACATAACCAAGATAGGCTATCACAAAACTATGGTGATCAGGTGATACAGCGTAAGTCTAATAAGATGCCTAGAGGTCTTGTCACCTTAGAGACTGTCTTCAATAAGGACGATCAAGTTAAGAAGAATAAAGCTGGCCTGGTAGTTCAATAAGAACATTGTGTTGAATTAGAGTTGGAACCAGGTAAAAGTTTACAATTTGGAAAGGTAAACACTGATTTAGAAAAGCAAGCTTACACCCAATTATTCAAATAATTCAGTGATGTTTTTGCATGGCAATATGAAGACCTCAAAGGTTTTGATCCCGCCCTTGCCCAGCACACTATTGAATTAGAGCCTAATGTCAAACCAGTAAGGCAAAAACAAAGGCATGTTAATCCCAAGCTTGAGCCACTTATGCATAAAGAAGTGCTCAAATTGATAGAAAGTGGTATCATCTACCCCATCAAGCATACTAGTTGGGTTTCCAACCTTGTTCCTGTCAGGAAGAAGAATGGGGAATTAAGGTTATGTGTTGACTTTAGGGATCTTAACAGGGCCTCCCTAAAGGACCGCCATCCATTACCCTCTATGGAGCAAATTTTACAATGTGTCTCTGGATCCAAGAGATTTTCATTATTGGATGGCTATTCAAGATACAATCAAATCTTAGTTAAGGAAGAGGATCAATATAAGACTGCATTTACAACCAAGTGGGGGACCATGGCTTATCAAAAGATGCCCTTTGGTTTGTCAAATGTAGGTGCTACATTTCAAAAGGCAATGGATATGGCCTTTAAAAGCCTCATGTACAAGTTTGTATTGGTCTACTTAGATGACATAACTATCTATTCTAAACATGTAGCAGATCATATCAAACATCTGAGGAAAATCTTTGAAAGATGTAGAGAATTTGGGATATCCCTTAATCCCAAGAAATGTGTGTTTGCAGTACATGAAGGAAAATTGCTGGGATATATAGTATCCAAGAAAGGAATCACAGTAGACCCTGAGAGAATTGCGGCCATCCTAGAGCTACCATTGTCACATCATAAGAAAAGTCTCTGATCTTTCATAGGAAAGATTAATTTTGTTAGGTGTTTCTTGCCTAATATTGCAAATTTATTAAAGCCTTTAACAACCATGTTAAAGAGGAGTTCAACTTTCAGCTGGACTAAAGAAGGAAAAGCCAATTTCCAAGCCATCAAAGAAGCCTTGACAGAAGCTCCTGCTCTATTAAACCCAAATTTCAGTAGGGTTGGAGCAGCCTATTTCTTTCTTCAGCAAAGGTTTAGAAGAATATGAACAAAGATACTCCTTTGTGGAAAAACATATACTTGCTGTGGTGAAGAGCCTTAAAAAGTTCAGATATCTATTAACCCATAAGAAGGTACACTTGAAGGTTACTCATCCAAGTGTCAAAGAGTTTTTTCTTTCCAAAGACCTAAAAGAGAAAAGAGCTAGTTGGATTACCAAAGTAATGGAGTATGACATTGATATCCAAACCACCAAGCTGGTTAGAGGAAGAGGTCTTTGTGAGCATTTGGTAGGGGGTGAAAGTTCAAAGAAATTAGAACAAATAGATGCATCTCTGGTTGTGCATTCTATAGAAGAACATGCCAAGGCATCAGGTTGGTTGCCTAACATGATTCATTACTGAAAAATAGGACAATGTCCTGCAGGCCTAGATTCAGCGAAAAGAAGATATTATAGGTTACAATCTGTTCCTTTTGTGCTGATAGATGAAGTTCTTTTCAGAAAGGATCACAATGGTGTCATTTTAAGATGTATTGATTCAAAAAAGATAGCTGATGTCCTATTTGAATTTCATGATGGACCTTCTGGAGGTCACTTCTCTCCTAGGACTACTGCTTTTAAAATCATAAGAGTCAGATACTATTGGCCATCTATATTCAAGGATAGTCATGATTATGTGATAAAATGCATCAAATGTGCTATGTTTGCAAGAAAAGAAAGGCTTGCAGCTCTTCCCCTTCAACCAATCAAAACAGAGCAACCTTTCATGAAGTGGGGCATAGATTTCATTGGTATGATCAATCCTCCATCTAGTGCAGGACACAAGTGGATAATCACTACTATTGATTATTTCACTAGATGGACAGAGGCAGTTGCCTTAAAAGAATCAAATGAGAGTGTTGTCTTAAGTTTTTATGATGATATAATTCATAGATTTGGCACTCCAGACTCTATAATATCAGATAATGCATTGGCATTTACAGGCCTTAAAGTCTCAGAATGGGCAATCAGAAATGGCATCTATCTGAATACAAGTTCAAATTACTACCCTCAAGGCAATGGTTTGGTAGAATCAACTAATAAGAACTTGACTAGGATAATCAAGAAAACTCTGCAGGATAACCAAAGAGATTGGCATACTAAGTTGAGGTCTACCTTATGGTTAGATAGGATTACTCCAAAGAAGATCATTGGGAATTCTCCTTACATGTCAATGTATGGCAGAGAAGCTAAGTTGTCCATTTCAACTGAATTGCCAGCTTTGGACTTAGCCACTCAATATGCCCTGTTTGAAGAAGGAGATCCCTTACAAATCAAGTATGCTCAACTCATGGAGTTAGAAGAACTCAGAGACAAATCCATGAAGGATATGGAGTTCCATCAGATTCAGACAAAGAAATTTTTTGATAAAAGAGCTAGGGCCAGAAGTTTCAAAGTTGGAGATGTAGTTCTCAAATGGGATGAATTCAGATCAAGGCCTGACAGACACACAAAATTTGAGTCCTTCTGGGGTGGACCATTTGTTATTACAGAGTGCAAGGGGCCTAATTCTTTTCAGCTATCAACTCTAGGAGGAGATGCCTTGCCTATTTTAGTTAATGGTTTCCACTTGAAGCCCTGCTTTGAGGTCAATCCTTCCTTGTAAATCCCCGTAAATATGTTTCCTATTTTCTGTCCCTGCTTTCTAGTTTAGTTTTCCTGCTTTTCAAGAAGTGCCCGTGCACAGTTTTGTCGCTCTAGTTCCGATTTGTCTCTCTATCAAGAAGTTTTGTGCTTAGGAAGAAGACCACATGCCCAATGAATATGTCAAGGCCACTGATCTAATGTCTAGCAGGCTGACATCCAATAGAAATCGCCAAAATGTTGTCCAAAATTTCATACCTATTCATTTTTGGTCATAGGCTAAATCTAATCCCTGATCTGCATTTTTAACCCTGCCAAGCACCTCAAAATTTCATGGTTTTCTGCCTGCTCTCCTGGTCTTTGCAAATCTCCAACTCTCTGGTCTGCAGGCTTTAATTCAAAAAATAATCGTTGGAGCCCAAAAACCCTAAAAAAACCCTAGGCCTGTTCTAATTTGCCGTTACCTTTTCAGGCCACTTATATTCCTTAAATGCATGTGCTTTATAAAATGACCACCTTCATGTGTTACCACTAGGCCGTCGGGCGGGGTCCCTTTTAATATTTCCTTCAGAGCCTAAGTTTCCAGCAAATATTTCCATGCGACTTCCCTTTAAACTTGTGGTTGTCACATGATCTCATGACTCTGGGTTGTCAGATTTTCTGACATACGATCATGCGATAGGGTGACACCTGTTTGGGCGGGCCCTCTCTTCGTTCTTAGCTAACAACGCTTCATAATCAATGGGTCCACTACCACATAGTCTGAGGTGTGCATTTCTTATTGGTCAAAGGGCTGAGGATGTTGTGCCTTGTCAGAGCAGGCCCATCGTGTTGTCTTTCTTTAAGATCTATGGTTGTTGTATGATCGCATGGAATATTCTTGGCCCATGCGATCATACGCCAACCGTTGATCTTACTTTATCTCCAGGCCCTGTCAGGTGGGTCCTCTTGTTTTGACGTGCTTGCGTTTCATTGGTTGGCTGGATTATGATGTGGAAACCTATTAGTGGGCCCATGGTTTTTGGCTTATGAGGTAGGTTAAGATCCGAGCAAGATCTACGGTTGTCATTATACCATTAAAGTAATATGCATGATCTTTAGCATCATGGTATAACGACAACCGTCCGATGAAAGATTTAGTATGTCATGGGTCCAATGTGTTACCTGGCACTAACATGCTCGATTCTTATTGGTTGCTGGGCAGAACAGTTGGCACTTGACAATGGGTCTGGTTGTTAGAGGATCAACAAAGTTGATGAAGATCTACGGTTGTCGCGTGATCGCAAGGGATCTTCTGAGCCCATGCGATCATGCGACCACCGTCCGGTGAAAAGTCAAGATTTTTTTTCTTAAGTAAGGTTCCAGTCGTGCTGAAGTGTTCGCTTCTCATTGGTTCTATCCGATGAGTTGGTGCTTGACTTTTCAAAGGATCTCCCAATTGTTACAAGGATGATCTGGGTCGTTCATCTGCCGGTAAAAATAGATATTGACGGTCACGTTTCAAATTCGACCTGTTAGCCGTTAATATTTAAATTCAAATATATCTCTGCAGGCTTTTGCTAGGGTTTTGATCTAGTGGTTGATTGCGACAAATGGGTAGCTCAAATTGAATTCTTTAGGATAGTTACAGTTGGGAGAATGATTAGAAGATCTGATGGCCGTCCCCTGCGATTTCTCATGGTACCATGTTGATTTTCTCGCATCGAAGAAACATTGAAAAGGTGGCGCCACCTGTGGCCTTCTATACTTCAAAAATACAAATCAAACCTGTATCGGATTTGGGCATTTATGGCAAGGCCGAGTTGGAGAAAGTGGTAGATGGATCAAGGTGGCTTGTCTGTAGGAAAATGCAGTACAGAGATGGAGATTGCATTCAAAGCACATATCTGATCGATCAAGATATTTCAAGATACATTTATGATTAGACATGACATATTAGGGTTTCTAATTATTTTATGTCAAATTTATGTAACCCTAGTTAGGTTTTGCTCCTGCCTGCATGCAAAAAAGGAGATGTATATAATGTTTTTGAGCTTTTTAAAGCTCAGAGTTGACAATTGTAAACGAAGGATTTTCTCTTTCTCAGAATTTATCTATGGCATTCTTTTTGCCCTCTAATTTCTGTAGTTTGAAGCTTTCATTGATGGTTCAGATATTGCAAGGTACTTTGTGACATTTTTATGTCCCTATGCTTTCTTGTCCAAATTGTCTCTTAATGGATTAAGTATTTGAATGTTTTTAGCAGTATCTTGGTTTTCTTTGATCCCTCTTTCTTTCTGCAGTTTATGTGTATGCTTGTGAATGATCTGATTTGAATGCTCTTGTGGGTATACTTCAACCCCTGGCAATTTGTCTTGTTCTTATACCCAATTGCAGAGGTGAATGTCTGTTTGCAGGTTATAGTTTGTGTCTAAATTCTTAGGAGTGCTACTGCCTTGTGAAATTCTCTCTTTCCCTGCATAGCATCTCTCTATTGCAGGCCCTTCTATAAAATATTGATGCAAGCCTATTCATTGAGTTGTGATCTCCTAGACCTAAGATTGTGTGCTGAGTTCATCCTTTATACTGCAATTCATACCATATTTTCGATGTATCAACTAGTAGGTAGTTTGCTTTCAGTCATTTCCCTTCAAGCATTCCTTCTATCCCTTTCCCCGTCAAGAGTTTACTTTCCTGTCAAAGAAGCAAATTAAGGTGATTATCCAAGAGGAACCAGCCTAGAACCTGGAGGTCTCATCTCAGTTAGCATAGGTCCCACAACCTGGAGATGATTCCCATGTTATACTAGGTTATCAAGACCAAGAGAGCTTGAAACAAGGGTGCAAACTTAGTGTATAACAGTGACATTGCTAACATATCCTTTGGGGGTTCATTGTCCTACTTTGTGAGAAACATAATAGTCATTTCCCTTGTCTCCTCAATTGGGGGGCAAGGGCCCTATTACCTTTTCCTATCTATATCGCAGGATCCATTTTCCCCCTTTGTTGACTTGTTTTCCTTTTATGTGATGACATCTTTTCTTGCATACATTTATTTTGTTACATAAGGATTAACATCTCGAGTACAATCTTTTGTTTTCTTGAAATCACATGTCTAGTATGAATCAAAACCACTTAGGAGGGCATAATGTGTGCTTCTTCTCTTCTTTTCTTGTTCAATGCATCCAATATCCCTTATGAACTTGCATTCTCTTACAATTTTATGTTCTTTCTTGCATGCATTTATTGTGTTACATAAGGTTTAACATCATGAGTGCAATCTTATGCTTGTGAGTGCATATTTTTTTATAAAGGATCTCTCATTTAAGGCATATATTAGATATTTATTTCTCCTGTCTCTTAAGGGTCTGTTATCTTTTTTTTGTTCCTCTCGTGTTCACTAAAGTAGGCATAACAAGGTATCCTTTCATCTCCTTCATTCATCTCTCTATAGATTTTCCTTATTTATGATACATTCTTATATGTGGGTATGTAATGCTTTGTTTCATGCCCAATGCGATAGTTGTTCCCTAACAATGTCCTTACATGCCTTGGATTCTAATGTTTGTCATTTAATAATCATCTATAGTTTATTTCATAGGTGATATATTTTCTAGCATATTATGTTTAGAATTGCATATCCTATGATCCAACACTTCTTGCCTCACTTTGTTCTATGGTTTTGTATTATTCTATGATACTTCTTTTTTGATATTGGGTGTTTTGTTTTGTGCATGGCTAGATTATGGTTGTTTCTCATCTTTATATCTCACAATATTTTGATATATAATCTACCATAGATCTTTCTTTCTTGTCTCACGCTTGGGGGGCAAGGTTGTTTGTACACTCTTTAGCTCTCTTTTTCTAAGGATTGACTTTCCTTAGTATAGTGGCATCTGTTTATCATGTGACATTCTTTTCCTATGAGGAATTGTGTCTTGATCATGACTCTCTTTTACATACAAGAGGTGCATGTTTGTGATCATCACCTCTTCTTTATTTGAAAAACTATATTCGTTATAAACATTTTCCCTTGCTATGTGATTTAAAGTTTGTCATCCTTCATCCAAGGATCTCTATTCCACTTATACACAGGGGGCTGAATAGGTGCATCCTTGTTCTTCTTCTCCTCTTTTGTCTTGAAGTTTTTATCTTTGTTCATGACACACCTCTTGAAGCTAGATGTATTTCTAACAAGATCTCTTCCTTTCAAGGGTCTCTTCTCATAAGCGACATATCCTTTCAGAAATTATCTATTTTCTTATCTTACGAGAGTCAACGCTCTTCACTAAGTTTATGGCATACCTTGTTTTTAAAAAGGATATCTCCTTGTTGCTAGAAGTTGTTATCCGTGATTCTCTTCCTTATGATGTCTATGGCTATATATTCATCATAAGGAGGATTCATACATGTGTCATCTTTGTAGTATAGTTTACTTTTTATGCACTTTTACTTTTACATTGTTACATGTCATTCCCTAGTGGGTATCAATGATACTTCTCCATCCCACGGAAACACACACATGCATTTTCTCTATGGATAACGGACCCTTGTCCATCCACAAAGAGTAGACATATTTACACTATGTGGTGATACCAAGGAATTGATCAATGTTTGGACACACATACTCATGCATGCAAAAGCTACCGATGGGTGCACGGAATTGACTGCCAGGCACACAAACCCGTTAGACCATTTGATCCTGTCTTTTTTGTTTTCTTTTTCTTTGTGATTCGTAGTAAGGCACACAAACCTTACTGGGTAAGATAATCACGCTCTCTCTCTCTTTTTATGCTTTCATGTAGTAGGATAGAATCATGAAAGATGTAATCCTTTGTGGTGCTCTTTCCTTTCCTATGTGATCCCTTATGCTTTTTGATAGCCTCCCAAATATGATATCAGTGGGTGAGACATTTCTTCAGCTGAGGTCTCTTTCACTAATTGATTTGGGGTTTTAGTACTAACATAACCTGTTTTAAGTCTTTTGATTTTGTTTTTGTTTGGCCCTCTTTTTTCTTTTGTTTTCTTTTTCTTTGTTTGTGTGCTCTTATGCATGGGAATGGAGTAAGGATCCTAGGTTTAGGGGCTTATGTCCTTAAACTTTGTGATGTTCTATCTCATTGTGACATTATCTCTCTTCTCCCTCTTCCTTTACCGAGAGTATGACTTGCCTCATACTCCCCCTCAAGTGGGAACTAAATGTATCATCTTATAATGGGTGCACTTTCATTTTAAGACAAATTATCCCTCCTTAGTGTGGTTTTGGTCTCTATTTCTTCTTCCTAGCCCTTCCCTCATTTCTAGATCATCTCTCATCTTTCAACATGGTCCTTTAGGTGCTATTTTATCACCTTTTTGGCCATATCTTTTGGCATCTTCATTTTCTCCTAGTTCTTTTTGCACCTTCTCCAAGGCCTCTAGGACCCCTTTCTGGTCCCCCCCTTGAGAATAAGTCCACTTGGTCGACCTATTCTAGAATAGGTCGACTTGTTCATAGAAGAGGTCAACCAGGGACCCCTTTCTGGGCTTCTCCTTGGGAATAAGTCGACTCGGTCGACCTATTTTGGAATAGGTCGACTAGGTTGACCTATTCCTGGAAGAGGTCGGCCAGGTCGACCTGTTTCTAGAAGAGGTCAGCCAAGTCGACCTATTCTTGGAAGAGGTCAACCAAGTCAACCTCTTCCCTGATGGATTTTGATTGCGGGGTCCTATGTGCCTCGGGTTTTCCAATTGATTTATTTTTCTCTCAGGTCAGCCTGCTTTGTTTTCAATCCTGAACACTAGTATATAAGGAGGCTTGGGCATTTCATTTTCATCTAATTTCGATAATCATCAAGCTACATCATTCTACAAGCAATAAAGAGCAAGCATACACATGTTCATGATATTTCAAGCAAACATCTTCAAGCATTCATCAAATTCAAGCATTTCCTTCTTGCATCAAGCTTCTTCCTTCATGGTGGTAGTGGAGTTTGGCTTCTAAGGAGGAGATCCATCATTCCAAATCATTCAAGTTCTTCCATCCTTCATCATGGCATGTCACATACATTCCTATACATGAGGTTATGACTTCTTTGGTTTCCTTTTGAGTCAAGGCTATTACATTTGCATATTTGATCACATCTCAAATTCAATGGCATCTACAAAGATAATTGTATCTTTCATTGGATATATTTAATCCCACTACATGTTAAAATTTCCTTTATCATTACATTTACATTTTAATTTCAAGGTTGATTCCTCAATCTAGGGCTTGACCAAGGAAAGCCCTCATCCGCCCAAACCCAAAAACAAGTTTTTATGTGCGCAGGAATAGGATATCAAAATTACAACCACAGATCTATAAACTTCTTGTCGAGACATTTTCGAAGAAGTTGGGTTGACTTTGCTAAGGTATCTTGGCAACGTAGCGATTTGGTCGACCTAGTCTAGAACACGGTGACCTTGTCGACCTATTCCTGGAGGTCTGGGAAAAATAGAATTTTCTAGGTTGTTTGGGGTGATCGTGAATCCATAGTCGAAAGTTCTATCACAGGTTTAGATCTATGGTTTTCAAATAAAAAAGGCACATTCCTCTACACATTTCAAGGTGAGTACTCTATTCTTCATTTCACTTCTTAGTCTAGACCCATTTTCAGATCTTAATTGGGCTGATTTTATACATTTGGTATCTAGATATATATTACTTTCCTCATTAAATCAATTGGTTTAATTGCACTTTTACATTTACACATACTTAATCAAATCCTACATTGCATGAAAGAAGACTTACTTGCATAATTCCTTAATATAATTTTGGTTTAGCATTGGCATCCCTTTATCTCCTTGGGTTTTTCTAGTCTAGCTTGGTTTATATTGAGAGTTATGTTTGGAAGCCCCTCTTTCTCTTGTATTTTGAATGTTAGTGTGGAAGTGGTTAGTTAATGAATTCATCTCACATAGTTTATATTGTTAAAGTCATTAGCACCCACATTTCACCCTTAAACAAGTATAACAAAACAACTAAACAATATAACCTATCCTACTCAAAATGCATGGATTATTTAATATGAAGTATAGGGATTAGTAATTGGGAAAAAAAAAGTAAAAGATCATGAATATCAACCCCTATTGCACCAATCAATGGTATTTGTGCTCAAAGATGGTTGATTTGGTGGTATGTGAGTACCTTCACCAACAACTTAAGTTTGTATAAGGTCAAGAGATATGATAATGGCTTGGGATAGCATCACATTTATATATTTTTAGTTGTATGGTTAAATGACCAAGATTAACAATAGAGATCAAGGATGAAAATTGGTTGAGATCCTTAGGAGGATGAAAGGGGGACAAATGCCCCCATTTCATTGGTGAGTTGGGAGGAACCCACGATTAAAGAGGGATATATGGTGGAGAAACTCCTTAGAGAGAGTAAAGGGATGAGATGGAAAAGGGATACTTTGGAGTACCCTAGGGGAATGGGCATGTTCTTAACCCATGTCACATGTACAAAATGTTTGGAAAATGGTGTCTCAGCCTTTCAATAATAAAGAGGTACTATTGATGAAAGGTTATTGTTGATACGTGAGCATATAGGGTTGCAGGGGGCACCTCCCTCTGGGCTCTAGTCCCCTGACTAGATAGGGTTCCAAGGACAATGTGGCTTGGCAGGGGTTTTGGGGGGCATCACCCCTAAAACAAAGTCTTATTTATAATTTGTCATTGTGAATCTTAATTGTTTATCATTACGTCATAAATCTAACATTGAATATGTTGTGTGCTTTATTTTCCCTAGAAGGAAACCCTATTTTATGAGGGTGTTGTATTACATGTAAGTATTGCAATGTGTTTTGAGAGTCTGACAAATGTTGAGTTTCCTCTAGATCTCTTTTGGTGATACTCCTATAAGAAGCTTACTCTACAAGTATATTATAATATATTATTGATTTTCAAATAATATATTGGATGAATTTTGAAGTGTGGGGTTTTTCTCTCGAAAAGGTTTTCCGCACATAAATCATTGTGTTGTGGTATGCATGTTATCTATGCTTATTGTTGTTCAATTTCAGTAATTGTTGTAAACTTTTGAAAGTTTTGTATATCCCTCCTCTCAAGGTTAGTGTAGGAAGTTGTTCTTCCACCTTAGCTTCCTTACACAAAATTCCAGCTCATGCATACAAAGGTCAATTATTTGTGTACAAAACACCCATTTACCTTTCTACAAGTGAGGATGTGCAAAATTTCAAAGCATTTGACTAAGGTTAGTGTCTACAAGTGAGGAATTTGAGGGTTAATAAAAAGTCCATGGGAAAGAGAAACTAAATGAATAAGTATATTTATTTAATATTTGGAAAGGGGATGAGAAATTAGTTAAATAAATATATAAATTTATTTACTAATGTGGGCTATAGAAGAAAATTGATTAAATATTTTACGTTGAAATGGGATAAGATGACTAGTGATTATATTAACTATATAATTAAATATTATTTAGTTATTAAGGTAATAAAAAATAGATAATTAATTGGATAAATAAATATTTATTCAATGTTTTCTGGCTATGATTAGTTTGCAGCAAGTTAAAACAAAATTGATGCAACAAAGAGGCAATTTGAAGAACTAGATTCTTCACTTAAGGTTCCTCAAGTTTCTAGATTATAAAGACAATTTAGTTACTTGTGTGGCTTGGGTGATTATGAATCCAAATACTTCAATGTTAACATCAAGTCATTTTGTTCCAATGATCTCGTTACATTTTTTAATCAAGTTAACCAATTTGACTATGGGTACATTTAGCAAGATCTAGGTAGATGAAAGACTAAACTATTGGATTGACCTTCCATAGTTTCGTATTATATCTACTCAAGAAAGATAGTTTTTTTGGATGTGTTTTGATGAGGATTTGCCTACAAATAAATGGATTGGCTATGTATTTTTTTTCTCTCATGTGAAGCTTGATTTATATAAGGTTGGTCTTGATATACCTAAATAGGTACTATTTAAGAGATCATTTTCTTGTAGAAAGACAAGTATGATAACCCATGTGATTATGAGTCAAGTTCTATATGTGTGAATGATAAATATGATTATGATAATATGGTTATACATGATTAATTTATCTTACATGGCACATGGATGGATCCAAAGCTAGGGCACCTAGTTGAATTTGACCACATCTTCTTCAAGACTAGTGGGTTTGCATGCATATATGAAATGTGTGAATATCTTCATGTTACAACTAGGCAATGATTATAATATTAGGATTGAATAGAGCTTTTCATTAGAATTTTTTTCTTATGACAAAATAATAAGTCAATTTCATGTTTGGCCATGGGATTTCTTTATAGAGTTTAGTTTACATCATATGTACTCAATTATTTACAAATTCATTAATGTGGGATTTTCTAGTGTTACTTACATGTCATTGGCTATATGTGAAAGTTCTTGATCCTATGAATTCTTATTGGTTTCCTACCTCTATGTGTATGTGCATAGTTGTTTATTTGTTTTATTTTTTTCTCCTATTCTATCTCCCCTATTTTCTTTTGATATTGTCTACTCTTCTAGATTCCTTTGGGTTATGATAGCACAAGGAGTGCACCACCACAACCAAGTCTTACATTTTGGTGCCCTAATAATGATAATCATCTAATAAACTTAAGTCTATGTCTCTATCTTTGTATCTTCATGCCGAGCTAATTTATACTCACGCCCTTGTGCTGTTTTTCATTTCCTTGTGAAAATTGTTCAATCTTATGGTTGTATCTCGCTTGTTTCTTAAGTCCTTTGTCTAATCTTGCAAACTTTATTTCCATTCTAAAGGTGACTAAATGTAGGTTTCCATATATAATGTCATGCCTTCTCCACTTTCTCCTCTTTTTATAGGCTACATCGAAACCTCCCTCCTCGTGTGATACTTGATTCCTCATGATGTGTCACATCTCTATACTTTTTTCATCCACCACCACCCAACCTATCACCACTACTCTTAATCATGTCACTCATGTACCTACCACTACTTCTCATGCAATGTTTATCCTCATTTCACATCTACATCCATGTCCAAAAACTCCCTCAAGTGTCTTTCCTCTTCTATGCCTCTTTCTCAATCTATCACAACCTCCATTGCTCTCACTTCTCGTACCCATTCCTGTTAAATTTATGATTAGATTTATAAGGCTTTTAAATTGTCTTTTAAAATTCACTTTGTATATAATCTCTCAAGGTATATTTAAACAAGATATATGTGTGTGTGTGTCTATATATATATATATATATATATATATATATATATATATATATATCTGTGTGTGTGTGTGTGTGTACATATATACATGGATATATATACATATATATTAATGATATAGTAATGAATATATATAAATATATCAATAATCAATATTTATATTAACCAAATTAAATGTGATTTAATATTAGATTAATATCCTTGTAAAACAACCTGATGCCTAATGGTCTTGAAGACTGCAATGTTGTTTGTGTTTGTATTGAATTTCAGCTCGATTTGCATATGTATACAGGAGTTAGTTCATCATGGAGTTACATCCACGATGGGACGTAACTCTCCATAGAATCAGTCCATCGTGGAGTCACATCCATGATAGAGTCACGTACTATTGTGGACGTGACTCCGCGATAATACTTTTTCTTTCCTCAAGTTAGCTGACTTAATAGTCGATGACAAAATTTGCATAGTCGGTTTAAATATGTTTTATAATATAATTACTTATATATATAACACAACAATAAACATATTTCCACAATAATAATCAAATTAATATTTATATGATTAATAATAATAACAATTAAACATATATGGAATCCTTTAATAAGTTGCCCATCTGGGTTAGGCTGCCTAATCTCCCCCTCCATCTTTGGGTTGATTCTCTTCTCGAAACTGTGGGGGATGCTTTGGGGGATTTTATTTTGGTGGATGAGAAATCGTCTGACTTGCTTCACTCCACTTATGCCCACATTCTGGTGGATTTGGATATTTCTAATGGTTTTCTTGCTATGATCAAACTCTCTACCCCTAATGGTAGAAGTTGGATTCAACATTTTGATTATGAGGGCATCCCCTTCAAATGCCAAAGATGCTTCAAGACTGGTCACGTTTCAAATCTTTGTGATCTTCATAAATTTAATAGGACTGCCTCGTGGTGGTAGGGTGTTTCTTCTCAGGGTGTCTCTTCTTAGCACTATACGGTGGAGAATTCCTCACCTCGGAGCTTTTCGCAGGTGGTTGGGCAGGTCCCTATGTCCTCTCCTCTTCCTGGTTCCATTCTTGTTGTTGTGGCTACTGGTGTTCCTCCTTCGTCAGCGTGTGTGCAGTTTCCTTTTGTTTTGTCTAGGGAGGCCCCTCCTTCTGGTGATGCCAGGTCTCTTTCTGGCTCTCCTACAGGGTTAGCTATTGGGTCTGCTCCTTCTGGTTCTTCTGGTGGGATTTTCCCTCTCTCTGGCTCTTGTTCTCAAAGTGATGCCTTAATTCTGGGTGTTTCCCCCTTTGGGGGGTCTGCTTCTGATATCTTGGACTCGTTGGAATGGCAAAATGTTGATGCTTTGGTTGAAGAAGGTTGGTCCAAGGTTAAAGGTAAACATTCCAAGAGATCTTCTCCATCTTTTGATATGACCCTTTAGTCCCATCAGAAGGGTGCCAAAGGAAAATCCTAAATTTCTGGGCTTTCTTTTGGTTAAGTTTGCTCGGAGATCTGCTCGAGTTTTGTTTGTTCTGGGTTGTGGGTGCCTGTTGTTTAAACTCTTGTCTTGGTTTTGTCTCGTTCCATCTTGTGGGTTGTCTTTGTCTATCTTTTGATTCTTCATGTAAAGGGTTTCGGGTCCCTTCAAAACCTATTTTCCATAATAAAAAACAATATAACATATATTATATGTATTCTAAATGGTCATATGATTGAAGCTACAAACATTAATAGTCCTCCCTCTTAGCTAGGGAGCATGATCAGACAGAATGTGTAGTGGTCTCCTGTGTCAACACTTATGACCCTCACCATAGCTACACAAAACATTAATACTCCCTCTGAGATAGGGAAGATAAAATCCATCATCCAAGAGAGCAACATAAAGCTAATTGTGAAATTTTATTTTCATATCACATTATTGTGATGTCAGAGATATGGACTGACTAGGAATATCAAGTCTCATGATATTCACCATAACTCATAGATGTATAAATATCATGTCATGATATTAGGAGTATTTGTCACAGAATATCAAGTCGCAAGATATTCTCCAAATACTCAGAGTAATAGCCTACCAACATCAAGTCGCATGATGTCCACCAAGTACTCAAAAGTTTACAAAGATATCATCTCATGATATCGGGAGCATTGGCCTGCAAAATATCAAGTCACATGATATTCACCAAGTGCTCAGAGTAATGGCCTACCAACATCATGATGTCCACCAAGTACTCAAAAGTTTATAAAGATATCATCTCATGATATCAGGAGCATTGGCCTACAGAACATCAAGTCACGTGATATTCACCAAGTGCTCAAAGTAATGGCCTACCGACATCAAGTCACATGATGTCCACCAAGTACTCAACAGATGTTCATAGGTAATGTGCACTTACCATAGGAACATTCATATCATTTATCATGATCTGTTTCAGCCATCATAAGATGTCTGTCATGACAGAAGATTAAGTTATTGTAAGATCGTCACCTTTCAATAACTTTAACAAATACAAGTGATAATCAATTTGGAAGTCGTCACTTCCTCATGATTTACATAGTGCCCAAAAATAACATAAATATTTTCATTAGTACAATAATCAATTATTGCAATCATATCAAGTTTACCTCAGAAGTGTTCCACCTTCATCAGTGAACTCCCTCTTAATCACAAGAGATCTGAAGTTCTTTAGAATACAAGTTTCTCTGAATGCAAATCTGAATTACTGGCTTCAGCAAGGGAAGCTTGAATTTTAAGCCTGTCGGGACATTTAAATGCAGTGTGACCACATTTGTTGCATCTATAACATTGTATTGTAGAGAGGCCTCTAGATTTCTTGAGCAGTTGTTTACCATTTGAGTTCTTGTCCTTTTTCCTTTTCAACTTAGCAGTGAGAATCTGAATGTCTTCATTTGTGGATTCCATATTGATTCCTCTAGATATTAGATTACATTTGTCTTGAATGCAGTAATCTTTTAGTCGATCGAACTTGGGAAGTTTGGAGCGAGCACTTATTCCTTGTCTGATGTTTTCCCATGACATCATGAGTCCATTTTGAGTTACCATAGTCAACTCTTTATTATCATAGATGTGATCAATTGTTGAGAGTTGGTTTCTTAATTATGTTATCCTCATAAAGTATGAGATGATGGTCTCTCCTTTATTCATTTTAATATTAGAGAGTTGATTTTTAGGAGTAAGAATTCTGCTAGTGTTGTTGATCTCATACATGTTTTCAAGAGCTTTGAACATTTCATATGCGGAGTCTAGCTTTGTGATAATAGGTAGAAGATGATCTTTTACTCCATCAACTAATAGTTCCATTGCTCTTGTATTGTCATTTTCCCATTTGTTCTCCTCATCATTCTCATTAGATTTAGGGGGATTTTCTATGATTGAATTTTATTCATTCTTTCTTAGTATTAGCATCATTCGTAGTTTCCAAGATTCAAAATTTGAAGCACCTTCAAGTTTGTCTTCAATTCTAATTCCATTCACCATTCCGTAGGTACAAGGTTTCCAAAATAATCTGATCTTGATCTTCCTTCAATCTAATCGAATCTTCCTTCAAGTGGTTAGACTTTAACAAAGGAACCTAGCTCTGATACCATGTTAAATTTATGATCAGATTTATAAGACTTTTAAATTGTCTTTTAAAATTCACTTTGTATATAATCTCTCAAGGTATATTTAAACAAGATATATATATATATATATATTACTGATATAGTAATGAATATATATAAATATATCAATAATCAATATTTATATTAACCAAATTAAATGTGATTTAATATTAGATTAATATCCTTGTAAAATAACCCGATGCCTAATGTTCTTGAAGATTGCAATGTTGTATGTGTTTGTATTGAACTTCGGCTCGGTTTGCATATGTATACATGAGTTAGTTCATCGTGGAGTTACATCCATGATGGGGCGTAACTCTCCATAGAGTCAGTCCATTGTGGAGTCACGTCCACGATAGTACGTGACTCTACATAGAGTCACATACTATCGTGGACGTGACTCCACGATAATACTTTTTCTTTCCTCAAGTTAGCTGACTTAATAGTCGATGACAAAATTTGCATAGTCGGTTTAAATATGTTTTATAATATAATTACTTATATATATAACACATATAACAATAAACATATTTCCACAATAATAATCAAATTAATATTTATATGATTAATAATAATAATATAACATATATAATATATTAATATTAATCAACATATATTATATGTATTCTAAATGGTCATACGACTGAAGCTACAAACATTAACAATTCCTATAGATACCATAGTGGCTCTCACCTTCACATTATTAAATGGGGGGGACATTACTCCTGCATTTTCCATATCTTTACATTAGGGCACCATGTTGTCCCTACTTTATATTGAGCATCTATTACCATATCTTTTTATTGGAAGCATCATGCTTTCCTTATGTTGAGTGTGTCTTTATTGTCATATCATACTTCTAGAGCTTATATATTGCATCAAATTTGTCATATCTCACTCTTAAAGTTTACATTGCACTATATCCTCCACATAATAGTTGAGTCACTATGTCACCTCTTCAAAACTTGGGGAGCATCATACCTTCCCTCATATTGTTTGTGCTTGCATTGCCTCATTATACTTTTGGAGCTACCTCTCTTTAGCAAAGGCATCTTGCCCTCACTACTCATATTATATGTTGGCATTGCTTATCCCTTCTAGAATGGAGGAGATCATGTCTTGCCTCACTACACCTTGAGAATAAATTCCTAAACATGTGTTAAATATAGGAAACTATTCCCCTAACTTGACCATTGTGTGATTATGCTCTTCAATGCCACATTGGGAGCTTATTCCTATCATAGTGTCCTATACAACATGGGCGTTTCTAGCCGTTGAAGGCCAATTCCAACCTTATACCTTGAGATTAATCTCCAACCCATATGATTTATGTACCTTATCATCCTACACATTTAATTACTTATCACAACAATTTTTATAGCTACTAGTTTATGCAAATTACATTTTTAGATGATATTTACATTTCATATATTGTTTTTTCCTTCTATAATTCCTCATATCTAGTGTATACCACCAATTGTAGTGGCTGTGTTGTCACTAAAATTCCTATGTTTTGAGATTTTATGTGATTAGAAGTACTACATAGAGATTAATCACTATGTCCAGACAGAGCTCATATCACAAAGCATGCAAGATCTTAACATGCCACATGGCAATGTGTCATCACTTTTTATATAGATAGAATCCTGACACTTCACTCTCTCATCTCCTAAATTTCATTTCTTAAATAGTTAAGAAAGTTTGTATTTTGTGCCTATTTTTTATTTGTGACGCATTAGCTACTCATTGCACATTTTTACTCTATTTTGTAGGTTTATAGAGATCACATAGACCAAGGATGAGCTTACACAAAGATAACCAAGGCTCCATTACTTTACATGGATATACATGCATGTTTGTGTGATACATACTTTGAGAGGATTTATGTGTGCCTCAAAGTGGGGCCAAATTGTAACAATAACACTTCAATAAATGCACTAAAAAAATGTTTACTCCAACATCATCTTGAACACTCGTATGATTCTTTGTCTTTGGTCCTTTGCATGACTATAAATTTGATCATTTCTAGGTATTGATCTATGAGACAATGTTACCGAGTGATTAGACAACCTTCTAAAGATATTCTAAAATATTTCCAATCCATTAAAATAAAAACAAAGAAGCAAGCAAACTAGGAAGCAGAAACACAGTAACGATAGAGGAGAATCTGCATGTCAAATGAACAAATCCAGTTTGCACATGTTATCCATATCTGCAAACTTGTCTTGAACAAAAAAATTTATACAGCACAGGAAGTAAAACATAAACAAAAAGGATCTACTTCCAATTGCAAGACAGTCAATACTAACCCTAGAGTCTAGAGCTGATTATATATACCATATTTAATTTCCTAACCTAACATTATATTCTACATCTCTGTCTCAATTTCTACTTATGTGTATGCTTTTTAATTGGATTAGGCTAGGTTAAACTTAAGAAGGATTGTTTTCCTTTACAATGAGACAATAATTATATGTCTTATTAATGTAAATGAGTTGTATTGTTTTTTATTATAAAAGTTGAAAAACAAGGGCGTCAACCCAATTCAAAGATGGGCCAAAAAGGTCACTTGCAACTAACTAGTCAAGAATAGATCACTGACAGCAAAGGTCATCACAACACACTAGCAGAACAGCTAGTTGTGTTGTTAGGACACAATAGGTGATCTCATTTTCTTGATTTTGTTAAGTTATATCTTTAATTTTAAAATTTATTACAAGGAAGTTTCCTCCCAAACTTCCCAACCATACTGACTTAAGCTAAATTTATGTCGAAATCAATATCTGGTAATAATGATTTATCAAGCATTACATACCGATCTTGTCTAATCTTGCTAAAAGGAATTGTGATTGTAACAACTTTTAACAATAGTTGTTTAAAATTTTAAATAATAAATTGTCCTTTTTAAATCCTTATTTTTGGGGAAACTTGTATATCAAAACCTAGAAAATCAACTTTAAACGGAATGAGGAAAAAACCTACAAAATGGTTGTTTTAATGAGCTAAATTTGGCTTAGCAATCCATTCAGTGATCATCTTTGCATTTAGGATAGGCATTGCTAGTGTTGAATACCACACTAATGAATATATTAAGAAGGAAATGTTACAAATGTAAATGGCAGAATACTTGACTAATTAATTAGAGATCAAATGATCTATATATACAAAAAGGAGAGTCGAATAGAATAGAAACATTCTATTCTAGACTACACCTAAATATTAGAAACATTCTAATATTTACAGAGATACAATAAGATACAATAGTGAGCATTAATAAGAAACATAAATATTATTGTAATACCCCCCCTTAATGCTCAATCTATTTACTACACCAATAGATCCCCTGAATTTAACAAACTTGTCAGGACCAACGGGTTTTGTGAAAATATCTATTGGCTGCTCTGAGGTAGGGACATAGAGTAACTGAATAGATCCATCTTCTACTAACTGTCAGATGTAATGGCAATGAAGCTCTATGTGCTTGGTTCGTTCATGAAACACTGGGTTCTTGGCAAGTTTGAGTACTCCCTGATTGTCTGAAAACAAAGAAGTCAGACCTGCTTGAGGAATATGCATATCTACAAGCATCTGACGGAGCCAAACTGCTTCACAAGCTGCCTTGACAGCTCCTCTATATTCTGCTTTTGTAGAGGAGAGTGCTCGTGCCTGTTGCTTCTTACTGGTCCAGGTAACTGCTGCAGATCCGATACTGAACACATAGCCAGAAGTAGATTTCCTGTCATCAACTGAGCCGGCCCAATCGAGATCGGTGAATCCACTGAGCTGAGGAGTAGCACTCCTTGTGTAAAGAAGACCATAATCTAAAGTACCATGTACATAGTGCAGCACACGTTTCGCTGCAATCCAATGATCAATCTTGGGGTTCGTCATGAACTGTGAGATATAGCTGACTGCAAAACTGAGATCAAGTCTAGTAGCAGTAAGGTAGATGAGACTACCTACTAGTTGCCTGAAGAGTGTTTCATCTACAGGAGGATAATCAGATTGTGTAGACAATTTCAGACCAGTCTCCATAGGAGTGGAGACAGGTTTGCAATCTTGCATTCGAAACCTGTCAAGCAAATTTCTGGCATACTTGGACTGAGACAAAAAAATACTGTTGTCAATCTGCCAAACCTCAATACCTAAACAATAATGAAGCAATCCGAGATTTGTCATATCAAAAGTTCTACACAGATCTTGTTTGATTTCTGAAATCAAATGTTCTGAACTCCCAGTAATGATCAAATCATCCACATAGACAACAAGGAAAAGAATATCATTACCAGAGTGTTTAATATACAGATTACTGTATGACGGGCTACGCTGAAATCCCTAAGCAACCAAGTACTGATCAATCTTTATGTACCAAGCCCGAGGGGCCTGTGTAAGACCATAGAGGGCCTTCTGGAGTCTACATACTTTTGGTTCTGAACCGGCAACCTTGAAACCTGGGGGTTGCGTCATGTAGACTTCTTCCTGTAATTCACCATTGAGAAAAGCACTCTTCACATCCATCTGATGAACTTTCCAACCATACTGAGCTGCAATGGCAAGAAGAAGGCGAATAGTGCTCATCTTGGCTGTCGGGGCAAAGGTCTCTTCATAGTCAATGCCTTCGCGCTGGGTGAATCCTCAAGCAACAAGTCTGGCTTTGTATTTGTCCAAGGTACCATCTGCATGGTACTTGACCTTATAGACCCATTTACAGCTAATGGGTTTCTTCCCAGGAGGGAGATCTGAAAGAACCCAGGTGTGGTTCTTTTGAAGACTCTGAAGCTCAGCATCCATTGCCTGTTCCCATTCTGGAATTCCTTTGGCCTCTGCATATGTCTGGGGCTCAAGGATACTGTGGATGTTGGCCATAAGAGCAACATTAACTGTGTTGTGTTGAATGCTCTTATTTCTGGAGGTTCTACCCTCAATGAGTTCATCAAGATGAAGATCACGAATCGTTTGAGCCCACCATTTTGGTCGAAGAGTAGAGGAGTCAATATCAAATGCTGTCGGAATAGCTGGATGAGGAGCAGAAGAAGAAGCAGGAGCAGGAGCTGTGTTATCTGGAGGTGGTTGAGGTGGTGTATTAGTAGCATCAGATGACTCATATAAAATAGAAGGACCCAAGTCAAAGATTGCTCAAGACTGAATCTCGGAATGCGGCGGGGAGGCAGAGAGCTGAAATGGTCTGAGTTCCTCATCAAACACAACATCATGACTAAAGATTAAACGATTAGTGTTTACATCAATCAGTCTGTAGGCCTTATGTGTGTGACTGTATCCTGTAAACATGAGTTTCTAGCTTTTGGAATCCAACTTAGCACGTTTGGCATCAGGAATCCATACATATGCTAGAGAGCCAAAAACTTTCAAATAATGGTTGATCCTAGGTTTGCGACCAGACCATGCTTCCTCAGGAGTCTTATGTTTAACTGCAAGGGTGGGTGACCGGTTAAGAAGGTAGACAACTATGGATACTACTTCTGCGCAATATTTTCTGAGAACATTTCTATGTTCTAGCATAGCCCTAGCCATTTCTGTGATGGTACGGTTTCGACGCTCTACAACACCGTTTTGCTGAGGGGTGTGAGGAGTGGTGAACTGACATCTAATGCCATGAGTAGTACAGAAGGCAGAGAAAGCAGAAGAACAGAATTCCCCCCCATTATCGGTCCTAAGAGTACGGATGGGGGAACCAAACTCTTTTTTTACTAGGGCTTTAAACTGCTGAAATATATGAAAAGCATCTGATTTGTGCTTAAGAAAATATACCCACATTTTGCAACTAAAATCATCCACAAAGAGTAAGAAGTACCTGTTCCCAGTAACAGGAGTATTCATAGGACCACATACATCAGCGTGGAACAGCTGGAGTACTTTAGATGCTCGCCATGATTCACCATCCTTAAATGGTGTCCTATGTTGCTTCCCTGCTTGGCAAGCTCTGCAAACGCGATGGTTTTGGGTCTGGATATCAGGTAGGCCATGGACTAAATCATCCCGAGCAAGTTGTGCTAGATACTGAATGTTCAGGTGACCGTATTGCTGATGCCAAAAGCTGCTGAGAGCAGATGATTTGGCGATGAAGGCACGCTCAAGGGAATCGCCTGAATCTACAAGCCTATAAATACCATGATCCTCAAGACCGACAGCAAGTGTAGTGCGAGAAGCACGATCAATAATCGAACACTTATTTCCACTGAAAACGACATCCAACTGAGGGGAGTGCTGACTTCTGATGCTGTTGATACAGATGCTCATAATATGTGAATATCTCAAATGGCACAAACTTCGAGGTGAGAAAATGAAAGACCCAAAAAAAATGGAGAAGTACTCAGGAAAGAGCTCAAAAAACCCAAAAATAATATGATGTCGAAATCCAAATCCGCTGGCTCGAAAATCAAGGCACAAAAATCAAGGCACCCAAAAAAATTTAACGACAACCCATTTGAGATCTTGAAAAACCCACCAAGAATCTATAATCAAAAAAAATTTCCGAGCCCAAAAATTAGGGTTTCACAAAAAAATGGCGCTGGCTGAAAAAAGCTTGAAAAAAACTCAGATTTCTTGATAATAATGGCAGATTTGTGAAACAAAACGCTATTGGCTTCCACCAATGAAGTCATTTTTGGATTGTGAAGTCAAAAACGGCACTGTTTGTGCAAGAAAGACACCATAAGCTGCACTCAGAAAAGACTGCCCAGATTTTAAAAAATTTTCGAAAGAAAACAAACCCAAAGAATTTCGAAAATTTCAGTCACGAAATTATAAGGGTATTCGAAAAATTCCTTATAATGGCTCTGATACCATATTACAAACGTAAATGGCAGAATACTTGACTGATTAATGAGAGATCAAATGATCTATATATACAAAAAGGAGAGTCGAATAGAATAGAAACATTCTATTCTAGACTACACCTAAATATTAGAAACATTCTAATATTTACAGAGATACAATAAAATACAATAGTGAGCATTAATAAGAAACATAAATATTATTCTAATAGGAAATGGAGATAAGAGAAACCTCCTCCTGCATACCTCCCATTCCTAATGATCGGTCATGTCCATCCAGACAAATGACCTGAAGTTTGTGGATAAAATGGATGAGCATTATCCATAGAATTGGTAATGAAGTCAATCTTTAATCCAAAATCAAAGCTTCCTGTTCATTTGTGCATATGTGACCTTAACTGATTTTCTTTAATCTACTCAAAAAGATCTTTGTAGCACCCACAATAATCCATGAGGGCAAGGTTATAAGCACTAAGATTACATAATGGATAAAATGGATGAGCATTATCAATAGAAGTGGTAATGAAGTCAATCTTTAATTCAAAATCAAAGCTTCCTGTTCATTTGTGCATATGTGACCTTCACTGGTTTTCTTTAATCTACTCAGAAAGATCTTTGTAACACCCACAATAATCCATCAGGGCAAGGTTAGCATATAAGCACTAAGATTACGTCAGATAAAGGTCTCATCATATGATGGTTTACAATGGTAAAGATATTCTATTTTAACAGAGTTTAGGAATTCTTTGTATAAGAGCTCTCTCCAGTGCTCTTAATCAATTATCCTCGAGCCAAAATAGAGTTGCCCTTCTCATCGTAGTTTGAATGTGTGATGAATTTCACCATGAGCCTAATATTTATGGGACTAAACGCATCAAGAAACTATATTGTGTATAACAATAGGCAAGTGTTCTTATCGTTAAGTTTTGCCAAAAGAAAAAATTATATTTAAGAAAAAGCCTTCCAGCTGAATTTCACCCATAAAAATTCATGCAACTCATTGAAATTTATTGCCATTCTTTGTGATTACATTCAGCATAACCGCTTCAGCTAAACATGAAGAAAATGATCAATGATCATGAGTGCTATAACACCATGACAGAATGGAATTATTTATATGGTGGGTTTTGGAAACAAAGTTTCACATTATATGAAGTCTAGAAAGATCATAATATCCTCAGATTGAATTTGTTACCGAAGACAGATGATTATGCTTATACGATCCTCGTAGCAGCCTAAAAGCTGGACCTTGCAAATGTACTTAGTGACTGACAACCTGAGAACATACTTCAAGAAAATTGTGTAATTGTCCAGTATAGATATGGGGGAAACTTCGGAAATGGTCAACATGTGGTGTGACCTTCATGTCATAGGCCATGACTTTTTTCCCTGATTTCTTCTGTTCCTTGATAAAGGACTCGATTGATTCTGCCCGTATCACTGTGTCTGCACTGCTATATATATACAATTGCGGACAAGGCGGCTGATTGTTGGAGAGGATAGAGGTGACTTCAGCCAGCCTCCTACACAAGCAAATATCTTGCATTAGGATGTTCTTATTTTAAGATATTCAATTAACACCATTGATGTCCATAACAAGAACTCACCTTTCAACATAAGGAAGCTTAAGTACAACTGAGAAGAATTTCTCTAGTATTGCTAAAAATGCCACTTCACTGAAAGGTGGATCATTCTGTTCAGTTGACTTTATAACATTTGTATCAACTTTTGCTGAATTTTCAACGTCATTCTCACTTGTCAAATGCATAAGACGATTAGGCTTCTTCAACAATGCAGCTGAAAATCCTAATGCCCAAACCTGGGATTCAAAGTAGAGTCAGTTCACTGAACAATTATAACAGAGAAGATTAAAATCTGATCATCCTTGAACAGATTTTAATCTCTATTTGACAGCGAAAACTATGACAAAATGACACATTCCATGACCTCAGAGATTTCTTCTTTGGGAAATCACAGTTTCAATGCTCAAACCTGAGGATTTGGCTCTGGCTCTGGAGCTGAGTCAATGACACAGCCTTTGATCTTATCATAGAAATCACCCAGCATCAGAAATTTCTCCAATATAACACCATACCTGTTCTTTCATAAGTCAGAAAAGCAAAAAAGAATCTGAAAAGTAATTAACCTTATAGCCATGTAATGTTAAGTTAATTGAAGTTGTATCCAAATATTTCAAATATATACTAAGATATTAATCCTGGCAGTGATGAAAACATAGGAAAATCTTATCCTATCCAGAAAATAAACTACATTGTTTGATGGAATGATTATCCACTTTCCCACATGATAAATTGAAAAACATGCTTAAATAAAAGAAGCCCTACCAGTCCCAGACTATTTCCAGGTCTGATATAACTTACTGCACAGAGAGGGAGCCCCATTCTGGTCTGTGCAGTAGTAGGTAGCCCATAGATTAACCACCATACTTACGGTCTACAGAAGATATAAACAATTAATTAACTGATAGGCTTTTTAAGTGGACTTGCAAGTCAACAAAGCTGCCAGTAAACTTGTCGTATGTCTGTAAGCAAGCTTGAATTTGCCAGAAAACAGAAAAATTCAATTTCCAAGGGAAAACATTTTAAAAATGCCCAGAAATATCTTATAAGCTAAAATGAAAGGTATGCCAAACATGTTTCTGGCAATATCAAGGAGGCACGATCAAATTGGATCATAACATATCCTTGTTATTAATTTTATGCTGGCAGCACCATAATCGTATCTCAACTGTATTTTGCACACACCTGGTATCAATAACTGGTGCAGTGGCATCCATCTTCAATGTTTTTTAATAAAAACACCAACAAATGACTTTCAGGGACAAAATCAAGCAACCAAACCAAACACCTTGAGAATCCAGTTGACAGACTCCCTGCGAGCATTAAGGTTAAGGGTTCAATTCCTGAACTGCTGCAGATAGCCTTGTTTGGGTATGCATTCAGGCTCTTTGTGGAGCAGCATAGAGAACAATTCATCATCCTCAGCTGCAAAGAAAGTCAGAGACAAATGAGCCTGTTGGGGATTACCCTGGTTGTCCCAGGATTTGATATGGGAACCATTTTCAAGCACACTGGACACATAGTGTTGAAGCTGGGTGCTATGGCTACAATATGGCACAGTGGATAGATGCAAATGTGGAGTGCGCCAACCCCATTGTGAGCCTCTCACTATGCCTGTATTACATGACCAGACCAGCCAAGTCTTAGACTTCTGCCAATGATTGCTGCCACACAGTATTTGTGCCAGCTCTTTGCTGAAATGATTTTCCAGGCTTTCCCATCAATCAAACCCTTGCTATCCCACCTCCCTTCTGGCTGCAATCGCCTCTTTTTCCATGAAATTGACCAGTCCATAGGCATGTTGTTACAAGTTGCCTGCATTGTTTGCTAGGTTCTTTGCTTTTCAGAGCTTCAAGATTTGAACCCTTGCCTGATGCAGCGGCCCCTAAAATAGATTATTCGGCTTCACTCCTTCTTATTGACCTAAAGATGCAGACACTAGGTAAGATGTCACCTTCGGAAAATAAAATAGATGTAGAGGCATTCAAAATGTTGTTTTCTAATCTTACCTTTTGGTCTAGTCCAGGGCTTCTCATGCCTCCGAGCACTAGTATTTTTTATCGGCCTGGTGTGGCCAGATTCTTGCTTCATTTTGCATTCCCAGCATCTTTTGAAAACTTTCATTTATTTGAGATCTTTTAAATTCTTTAACATTTCAGGGATTTCTTTCTATTTTCTACTATGCATCAAAGTGCAGTCTGATAGAGGTTTCTAAACAGAAGTAGACACATTCTGAACTGAAAGTCTCTGAATCCAATAGCGTTAGAAGCTCAGTGGTAGAGCATTCCAGTAATGCATGAGAAGTAAAATGGAAGTTTTAGTAAATGCTTGAAAACTTGGCAATTGTACCAGAGGTCGATAAGAGTTGTAGGTACAGAAGTGTGGCTTTGCTGCCATGGAGAAATAGAATACAATTCGTTTTTTCTTAAATCCCATACATGGGCACTGAGAGCTTATTTTAGCCTTTTTCGACAGCCCTGACAAAAATTTCATCTTTTAGAGACCAACTTGGTAAGTTTACTCTCTGTTTTTCTTCCTCAATTTGTTATTTGTTATTTTTGTCATTTTTCTATGTAATTTAGTTGTATCCTCAAAAATATCAGGACCAAATTTGGAAAAATAGATTTGCTACTTTCCCAACCTACTGAATTCTTGGATCAACTTTGCAGATGTACCTCTTCAATTTTGTATCAACATTTCCATGTATCACAATTTCTTAAAAACAGATTTGGTAATATAATTGTAATTGAACATCATTTTAAAGCATCACTTTGAACATGTATTTGTCATCATCATATGAAATTTTGAATATAAAACAAATTTCAGAATTGACATTCATTGATAATGTTCACTTTAAAATTTCAAAAGTTCAAAACTTCAATGCAATCATTGCAATGTTTTTTACTTTACTATTTAGTTTAGTAGTTTCCTTAATATGCCAAAGTTTCATTTCGAATTCTTATTCTTACATCTTTCTATAACTAATTTTTAAAGTACTACATAAATATTTGGACCACTCCCCCAAAAGTCCCCCAACCGCTATCCGCTTGCTATCCCCTCACCATCCCTCGGTCCCCGATCCCAAAACTTGTTCCCCTATCTCCCTATCCAGAAACTCTTTGGAACTATTCTAGATCGAGGTTTGGAATCTCAGACTCGGTGCAGACTTGGCAGCCCAAAATAGGACTCAGGTTCGGGACTTGGCAAAAAACTTGGCTAGGGCTTCGCTAGGACTCAGCAAAGAAGAAAACTGTAGTTTTACAAACAAAAAATGAAATTAATGCATTTAGAGAGCGTAAGAGCCATAGTTCAAACATTACACATCATATCATCTTCAAACACTCCATGTTTGAAATTTCATCATTCATACACATAGTTCCAAACTACCAAATGTCTAATTGCACCATAAGTTTATAGATGTTTACAAAATTACATATAATGATATGTCCAAACGAGGAAAACAGCCAACTAAAATCTACATCTTCCTCTTTCCTCTCCTAATGTAACTCAATTTTTGAGGCCTCGAACTTGGCTCTCTTATGACTCTTTGATCCCATTTTCGCGTCTTCTTCAAACCCTAATCCACAACTCAGACCTGTTTTGAGCAGATAGAAATGACTCAAATAAGGAAAAATAAACAAAAGGGGGCTTTCATCGAGACTCGTGAGTCCCAATACAGGACTCATGCAAGTCCAAGGCAAAAACTTGCAAGTCTTTTGTTGGGATTCCCATTGTGAGTCCATGGCAAGTTGACTCGACGATCCACCTGACTTGCAAGTTGTGGTGAGTCCAGCAAGTCTTCCAACTATGTTCTAAATACTGTGTTGGCAACTGCTTTGACCCCTTGAGCAGAAACGGGAAATGACATTACAATTGCATAAATGACATTGTCGCTGGGAATGGCAATGGAGAATGCTTCAATATAGAGGAGGATGTGGTGGAAAGAAAATGCACAAAGACATTTATAATGTCAATAATGAAGGCATAGAGCAAGTGGCAATTTAATTCCTTTTTTTTTCCAAAGTTGGTCATGCTAGTTGCTATCATTACCACCACAATTCACTATATGTCCCTTTCATTTGTACACCATCTAGTTCAAGAGTTTTTTGAGCCACTTTAGGCAGTTTGATTGCAACAACCTTGACCATAGTTCCAACTATGAATGCATATTTCATTACCAGCATTAATGTTTTAGGTGAGAAACATAAATAATTCAAGTCTTTTGTTAAAATAGGAATCAGGTATTCATCACCCTAATTCCTCCTAATCTTCTTAAAGTTCTCTTAAATTTCCCATCAGCACTGCCCTTGCACCTCATAAAGTTACAAGTGCTAGTAATACATCACATGGCTATGTTGCACATGTTCATGGACAGCTAATATTTGATTCTATGGAGTATGAATCAAGTGCCCAGACAATAATAATATACAATGACTGGAAATTAAAAATCTGTCATGGGACTATAAATGTCTCACTATTGATACCAAAATCCTTAGATATTTCACCATGTGCAATCTCCTTAAAGCTCCCATATGTTTATTTTTTGCCAAGCCTAGCATATTACTCTTTCCCTTCCAATATGGGGTGATCAGCTAGCCATACAAAACAATTTTTAAACTGTTCATTATTAAAACTGTTCATGCAGTAGCTAAGCATATATGTGGGGTATAGTCATTAATTGAATCACTATCTCTGTAGATGAGGAACTGCAGTAGTTTGCTTATGATTATGTTCCAAACTTCTCTTCAATTTGCATTACTTATGTAGATTCAACGAATGACAAGCATTCTTGCCCCTTTGCCAATCGAGCGGAGGAGGGCTTGATGAACAAAGAGATATGAGATAAAAATCACTGAATTAATCTTGATAGCTAATTGCTATGGCTTATTACAAAACCACATTCAACCAACTGGGTCAAAAGCAAATAAAAATTATTTTAAATCAGTCAATGAAATCTATTAGTTGCTTCTATTTTACAACCCATCTGTGCTATATTTTAGAGCTTAAGAAGATCAACAAGAACAATCATCAAAGCTGCAAAAAGATTTAAATTTTTTGGATATTTTAATGACAAATTTCATTTTAAAGGCAATTTTGTGTTAAATGCATTCCACATAATCATGCAAATCTTGTTAAAACCTAAAAGTTCTCAGAATATTTTGGTAAGCCTCAAGAGCTTCAAAAAATGTCTATCCATATTATAAAACAGTAAAAGGGATCAAATCAAATTTTCTCCATTCAAATAAAACTCAAATGTCTCACAAGAGAACAATTGTTTTTAGCTATGTTAATGGGTTTAAAATGCCACTCAACCCCACCCATGTACCCATCTAGACCCAATTCTAGGTCAGGACAACCTAAGTTCCACCCTGAGTACCCTCTGGTTGCTTTTCCAAGGCATCCCAATGGAGAGGATCCACAGGGTACCCAGGGTGGATAGGGCAGACCCTAGGTGTGTTAGCCGGAAAAACTACTTTATTATATGTCGTGTATTAGTTATGTTGTTCCGATGGTAATTAGTTATTACCGAAGGGCAGTTGGGTCGGGTGGTGACATTTGGTCACACCCCTTCAGGTAGATAAATATGTACCACCTATAGGTGAAGGATTATTATTATGAAGTGAATGTACTCATACGTTGGAATGATTAATGAAAGCATCTATTATTCTTTGATATATTTTGTGTTTATTATATTTCTTGTATTATGTCTATGCACCAGTAAACTAGTCTACCCTAGTGGGTAAACATCTGGCACCGTTGCCAAACAAATCTGGCAAGTGACGGAATGAGTGGATGGATGGGAATACCATTGGAGGAGAATATCAATGTGAGGACAAATGAGGACGGAATCACAGAAGTTTTTGAAGAAGAGCATGCTCTGACAATTGATGATTGAATAGAATTTATGCCTAATCAATTGAATAAAAATAGAAATTTAAAGAAGGAACTCGAAGAAGAACAAGCCACTAGAATTGTCGTACTCACACAGTAGCAAGCCGAGTGAAGGGAGAGATTAAGAAGACGCGTCGAAGGACTACCGAAGGGAGTAAGTGAAGGCAAGCGTCTGGAGGAATCTAACCACGAGGCTGGAAGAAGTGATGAGGACCGCCCGGAGGAGACAAGGAGCTTGTTCGGGTCCTTAACCTTAACCCCACGGACGGAAGCAAGAGAAGCCTGAAGGAAGGAAGAAGAGGAAGCCGCACGGAGGGAGGCTCAGGATACCGCTACCGCCAAGAGTATCGAAGTGACAGAGGGGCACGGGGATCACAGTAGCCCACCAGGCTTGGACAGTTCTAGTAGTTCGGGGACATCAAGTGGTACGGTACCAAACATTTTCGGGGTACCAATGCCGGCAGGACCATCCCAACCTATCGTACAACCAGCACAACAAATACTTCCGACGACCCAACGAGCAACACAACAGGTGGTACATACCACCGTCCCACCCCCGAGGGTGAATATGGCGGCTAACAAGGAGAAGTTACCCAAGTTCCATGGCGATGGAAAAGAAGACCCTATTCGGCATTGTCGCACATGTGAGAGAATTTGGTCCGCGAATGGAGTTGCTGACCAAGCGGAATGGATGAAACAATTTCCGACAACCCTTCGAGGGGTAGCAATCGATTGGTACTCTGACTTAGACAAAAGCGGAGTGACCACGTGGGACTTATTGAAGAAGGCATTCGAAAAGGAGTTTAGGCTCCTGCGAGACGATAATGAAATCATCTCTGAAATATATGGAACCAAGCAAGGGAAAAAAGAGATTGTGCGGGCTTACAGTCGCCGACTGAAGGAGTTAGTCGGAAAAATGGATAGCCAGCCATCGGATGGCCTGAAGAAAAGATGGTTCGTGAAGGGCCTGAAATCTAACCTACGGAGGAAAATGAAGATAGTGCCCCCCACCTCATACGTAGATGCCTATAACCGGGCGATGGACTTGGAGAGTGAATAGAAGACCTCCAAGAAGAAAAGAAGCAAATCCTCTTCCGACGAAGATGACACTTCAGACGATGACAGTGGCAATGATGGTGAGTCGAAGAAAAAAGTCATGGCACTCCAAAAGTTCATGGAGAGAATGATGAAGGAGTTCAAGACCATGAAAAGGGGTACCAGCAAGGGGGAAGTTGACATATGGTGTACGGACTGCAAGGTGAGCGGCCATACAAAGGGGTCGTGTCCCAAAATGGCATTTTGTGACATTTGCCAAATCATGGGCCATTCCACCAAGGAATGCCCATACAACATGAAGGTGAGGAATCAACAAGTGCTATTTACCCAAGAGCAACCATCTACATCAGGGGCAGAGACTAACAATAACGCATCCTCGGGCGGGTACAGAGGCAACCGACGCGGCGCCAGAAGGGGCAATACCAACAACACGAACACAAGGAGTCAAATAAAATACGACTCCAAGGGTTGGCCGATGATCCAATGCCGAGCTTGCAATCAGTGGGGCCACTTTGCAAGGGATTGCGACAAGGGTGAAACCCCGCAAAAGCTATGCCACTGGTGTGGTCCTGGCAACCATGAGGATGCCAACTGCCCAAAATCCGGTGTCAACTTGCTCAACATCGACGGAACGAGAAGTGACGTGAGGGTACTAGCCATCACACGATCACAAGCAAAACAAGGGGCACGGGAGGGTAAGGAAGAAATAGAGAAGACGATGAAGGCACCAAAAGAAACATGGGAGATGGCTACCACCTTGAGCTGGAGGGAGGCAAAACAAAACATTATGAGAAAAATGTTACAATTAGAGGTAACGGTGAAACTCCAGGACCTCCTTCACACCATGCCTCACTTGGGAATGACATTGTTGGGGAAGTTGGCCACGCAGCCAAATACCACAGGTATGGACATCCCCGGAGGGTTTGCAACTGACCCGATGATACTTGCTATAAACAGCGGAAGGTACCCGACAGTCGTCAAGATGGGCATCCTTGGCTACATCGTAAACACTATAGTGGACGGAGGGTCAGGAGTGAACGTCCTTCCGGAGGAGACATGGAAGAAATTGGGCAAGCCAACCTTGTTGCCCCCAACCTTCAATTTATTGGGTGCCGATCAACAGGGTATCAAACCCCTCGGAACGTTGATGGCACAACAGGTCGCCATTGGCTCGCAACCATTTGTACTAGACTTTGTGGTGATACCTTTGAAAAAGAAGGGTTATGATGCCATTCTGGGTCGAGGGTGGCTGGTCACGACTAAGGTAAACCACAATTGGAAGAAAAACACCCTCTCGATGGAGAATGGGGGGAGGAAGTTCACCATCAACCTTTGCACCCAAATGGTGAGCGAAGAGATAGCCTCTTCTTCAAACTCAGAATCTGACTCCAAAGAAGAAAACGATCGAAGGGATGAAGGAAGGGACGGAATGGAACCGAATAGTGAAGGTGTGCTAAGATTGGGGGAATACTTAGAGGATGATGCAGATTCACTGAACAGTCTCTTCCACTGGCAAATAGAGGATTACGAACTCTTCCGACCAGCATGCAATATACTAAGTATTGAGGAAGAGCCGAAAACATTTCCCCCCGAGTACTGTGAATACAAGGAAGAGGAACCTAAGATCATTCGTGTCTACGACGATTGGAATCCTAGGTGGACAACTGCAGCCTTCAAAATCCTTATTCTCCTTATGTACGGGCAAGAGACCATGGTCCCTGTAGAATTTATGGATCCAAGCCTTTGGATGGCCATTGAAAACAAACTCAGCGACAAGGAAAGCTTGAGGGAGCAGCTGCACACTCTCAATAAATTAGATGAAAGAAGATTGATAGCATGATGGGCAACAGAGGTTGCACAACAACAGAGAAAATGTTGGCATGATAAGCACCCACGAAAGATGTGTTCCTCCCCTGGCCAGTTGGTGCTAAAGTACAACGGAAAGAATGAGATTAAGCCAGGAGGATTTGAAGTAACAAGGGTGGGACCATACAAAGCTCAAGAAGTCGGCTACGACAAGGTTGTCAAGTTGTGGGCTCTCGACGGACTAGAGGAGATACATGAGGCCATCAACGGATCCAAATTGAGACTTTACCCGGAGAGAATAGACCCGAGCGAAGGGATAGAGCACCCGAGAAAATGGAAAGGGCCTTGAGAGGTCAGGCAGCGACCTGAGAGCCGTCCAGACGGGCGACCGGAGAAGCATCCGGAAGGTAATTAGACTAAGAATTTATAAATAAAATAAAACCACACCGTACGGCTAATGGCTGAACGACCATATGGTGGACCAAAAAAAACACACCGTACAGCTAATGGTCGAACAACCGTACGGTGGAAAAAGAGAGAGAGAGAGAGAGAGAGAAACAAGTTGGAAGTCACCGAATGGTGGACACTGAACGGAGAAGCTAGTCACCGAATGGTGAAGTCACCAAAGGAGGGCGATTCTCAATCACATGGTAGTGAGGAAAACATAAGCAGTTGGCAGGAAAGAGTATGGGATCAGAAGAAAATCACAAAAATGGTGTGCCCCATAGACTTATGTGGGTTTGAAGGTGTTAATTTGGTCTTGGCGGCGGGGGCGCTGCCCCTTGACCCCACTGGGGGCGTTGCCCCCTAGACCCCCATTTTCTTTTTGAGGTACACTACAATTGTGAGTTGGGGCATCAGAATGGCACGAGGAAATTATTCAGTTAGCCTTTGGGAAGTGTGACCAGTTGATGAGACCCGGAGCTGCTGCAGGCATGGAGTGTCTGCACGTCAGAGGGGAGAGAGCACTAGAGCAAGCCTTTCGAGAGGGGTACTACACTTGAGGCACTCAGAGTAGGTTTTGGTTGGACGTGAGGCTGTCTTGGTGGATGCACAGAGAACTCAGGAGGAGCTGACCACCCGGTTGAAGGCAATAGAGTGACACTTGGCTTAGCATACCCAGGAGTTGGAAGCGGAGAAGGCGGCATGGGTGGCTATCGAGGTAAAATTGGCTAGAGAGACAGTATCGTTTGAACAAGAGTTAGTGGGATTTTGGAGACCAATTTGGTACAGGCACGGGAGGAATGTGATGTGACGGAACAAGAACTACTCGAAGCAACATTGATGGGGAGGGCGGCACTCCAGCTTTTTCAGAGACGCCCCTCTACCCCTTCTCAATGATTTTCTTATTCTATGTGGTGTATTTCATCTCCCTTTTGTTGTGGGTCGCCGGAGACGACTTTCTTTTTTGGGGGGATGATGTTAGCCAGAAAGACTACTTTATTATATGTCGTGTATTAGTTATGTTGTTCCGATGATAATTAGTTATTACCGAAGGGCAGTTGGGTCAAGTGGTGACGTTTGGTCACACCCCTTCGGGTAGATAAATATGTACCACCTACGGGTGAAGGATTATTATTATGAAGTGAATGTACTCATACATTGGAATGATTAATGAAAGCATCTATTATTCTTTGATATATTCTATGTTTATTATATTTCCTATATTATGTCTATGCACCAGTAAACTAAAACAGTGCGAAACACGCAATGGATTTCAAAGAATTGATTCATTTACAGAATGAGCAAGACGCTCATAAATAATACAAGAGTATTTACAAGAATAGCAAGTTTCTAATAAGAAACTGCTATCAAGATCGAAGACGATCTTGACTAAAATAGAATGTATAATGATTGAGCATTAATACTAAATTTAACATAATTTAATATTCTATTACCCTCCCTTAATGCTCAATCTATTAACTACACCTATAGACCCCCTGAATTTTACAAATTTATCAGGACCAAGGGGCTTGGTGAAGATGTCTGCTGGCTACTCCGAAGTAGGAACATACAGCAACTGGATGGATCCGTCTTCAACCAGCTGTCGAATATAGTGACAATGCGTTTCCACATGCTTGGTTCTTTCATGGAAGACTGGATTCTTGGCGAGTTTGAGCACTCCCTGATTATCACAGAACAAGGGAGTAGGACCTGCCTGGGGGACATGCATATCCGCAAGCATTCGTCGAAGCCAAACCGCCTCACAAGATGCCTTAACTGCTCCCCGATACTCTGCTTCTGTCGAGGAGAGAGCCACTGCCTGCTGCTTCTTACTAGTCCATGTGACAGCACCAGATCCCAAACTAAACACATACCCTGCTGTAGACTTACGATCATCAACCGAACCTGCCCAGTCAGAATCTGTGTAACCACTGAGTATAGGATCAGAACTCCGAGTGTACAGAAGTCCATAATCAGAAGTGCCACTCACATAACGCAGCACACGCTTCACTGCTAACCAATGATCAGCCATGGGAGCTGTCATGAAGCGTGAAATGTAGCTCACTGCAAAACTGATGTCAGGTCTAGTGGCAGTAAGATAGATGAGGCTGCCCACTAGTTGCCTGAACAGAGATTCATCCACAGCTGGTGAGGATGACTGAGCTGAAAGTTTGAGCCCGGGTTCCATAGGAGTAGAGGCAGGTTTGCAATCCTGCATTCTGAACTTGTCCACAAGACTTCTGGCATACTTGGACTGAGAGAGAAAGATACTGGTCTCAGTCTGCCAGACTTCAACTCCTAAGCAGTAATGTAGAAGTCCCAAATCTGTCATATCAAAAGTGCGGCACAAATCCTGTTTGATTCCAGTGATCAAATGTGCTGAACTGCCAGTAATGATTAAGTCATCCACATAGACAACCACAAACAGAATATCATTGCTAGTATACTTGATATACAGGTTTGCATCAGATGGACTCCGCTGAAAGCCATGATCTGTCAGGTACTTATCAATTTTCATGTACCAAGCCCGAGGAGCTTGTTTCAGACCATAGAGTGCTTTGACTAATCTACAAACCTTCTGTTCTTGACCAGCAACCTTGAATCCTGGGGGCTGCGTCATGTAGACTTGTTCCTGTAAGTCACCATTCAAAAAAGCACTCTTGACGTCCATCTGATGGACTTTCCAACTGAACTGGGCTGCTAAGGCAAGAACGAGCCGTATGGTACTCATTTTGGCTGTAGGAGCAAAAGTCTCCTCGTAGTCAATGCCTTCTTTCTGTGAGAACCCACGAGCAACAAGACGAGCCTTATACTTGTCTAGGGTTCCATCAGCTTTGTATTTTACTTTGTACACCCATTTGCAGCTAATGGGCTTCTTCCCTGAAGGAAGGTCAGAAAGGGCCCAAGTGTGATTCTTCTGAAGACTCTGGAACTCAGCTTCCATAGCCTGTTCCCACTCAGGTATACCTTTAGCCTCTGAGTATGTCTGAGGCTCAAAAACACTGTGTATGTTCGCCATGAGAGCAAAATTGACTGTATGCTGCTGTTTGCTCTTATTACGGGAGGTTCTACCCTCAATGAGCTCAGTATCCCTGAGATCACTAATGGTCTTGGCCCACCATTTAGGCCGGAGAGTAGAAGTACGAACATCTGGAGGAGCTGAAAGAGTCTCAGGATCAAGAACAGGAGCAGCAAGAGGAGGATTGTTCTCCGGAGGGAACTCAGGTAGTGCATCATCGAAAATGGATTCTGCATCATCCCTCCCATCAGGCGAACCTAATGGAATAAGAACACTGTGAGGCTGATCCTCAGAACTCTGCTCATAAGGAGGAGACTGAAAGAATCCTCTGTCTTCATCAAATACAAAATCGCGACTGAAGATAAGACGATCAGTGTCTATATCTATCAGTCTGTAGGCCTTATGGTGATCACTATATCCTGTCATCATGAGTTTCTGACTTTTGGAATCCAACTTGGAGCGCTTAGCATCTGGAATCCAAACATAGGCAACAGAGCCAAAAACCTTCAGGTGACTAATCTGAGGCTTCCGACCAAACCAAACCTCTTCTGGAGTCTTCCCTTTTACAGCCTGAGTAGGAGAGCGGTTAAGAAGGTAGATAGCAGTAAATACTGCTTCAGCCCAATACTTGTTCGGAACACTCCTGTGTTGTAACATAGAGCGAGCCATCTCAACAACCGTACGATTGCGACGCTCGACAACACTGTTTTGCTGAGGAGTGTGGGGTGTAGTCAACTGGCGTTTGATGCCATGGGTATCACAAAAGTTGGAGAATGCAGAAGAACAAAATTCCCCCCCGTTATTTGTCCTAAGAGTAATGATACTATGTCCAGACTCTTTTTCAACAAAGGACTTAAACTTCTGAAAGACACTAAATACATCTGATTTATGTTTAAGAAAGTACACCCACATCTTTCTACTAAAATCATCTACAATGAGCAAAAAATATTTGCAACCAGTAACAGAAGATGTATTCATAGGACCACAAATATCAGCATGAAGTAATTGAAGTACCTTAGATGCACGCCAAGACTGTCCATGTGGGAATGAAGTCCGATGCTGTTTGCCAGCTTGACAGGCGCCGCATACTCCAAGATGCTGAGTCTGAATATCAGGTAACCCTGAAACAAGTCCCTCCCGAGACAGCTGAGAGAGATACTGAATGTTGAGATGCCCATATCTCTGATGCCACAGAGTGCTGAGAGGAGAAACACGAGCTGCCAGAGCCACTTCAGGAGAATCACCAGTGTCAAGAAGCCTATATAGGCCATGATCCTCTAGACCAACAGCAACAGTAAGACGAGTCTCCCGATCAATGATGGAGCACTTGTGAGCACTGAACACCACATCTAGTTGAGGAGAATTCCTCATAATCTGGCTGACAGAAAGCAGATTAAGTGCCATTCCAGGGACATAATACACATTCAGAAAAAGAAGAGTCCTGCCACCAAACTGTATCTGAACAGTGCCTTTGCCAACAACTATATACTCCTCACCTCCGCCAAATACAACGGAATCACTGAAAGGTGAGAAGTCTGTAAACCAGTCACGCCGATGAGAAAAGTGACGTGATGCACCAGAGTCGATGTACCAAGCAGAAGACCTGGCATGATTTGAAGACCGCTTAGCCATAAAAGCATAAAAGGCAGACTCCTGCTCGGAATGTTACGCAACATGCGCCTTCTGGTGTGACCCTCCCTGCTTCTTTTGTTCAGAAGCGAGCCTCTGACGACAATCTTTCTTCATATGGCCGTACTTGTGACAGTAATTGCACTGCACATTTTTCTTCTTAGCACCATCCTGTGTCTGAGAAGAACCTTTCGGCTGAGAAGACTGAGAGGACTGAAATTTGCCTTTATCCTTCTGAAAGGATTGAGCTGTGAAGGCATTTTCCGAGGAGGCTGATGTAGTACCACTACCAAATTGCTGTTTCCAGCGATCCTGCTGTAGAAGTTTGGTGCACAATTCTGAAAACTTCAGATCAACATTAGTGGAAGTAATATTGAGAGTTTCAATGAAGTGTTCATACGATTTCGGAAGACTTTTTAAAGTGATTACAACCATATCTTCTTCCTCCATAGTCCGACCAATAGCTTCGAGTTGATCTCGAATGTCCTTAATCCTCGTGAGGTGCTCTTGTAAGGACATACGTTCGTCCATCATACTGGAGAACAACTGATTCTTCAGAAAGAATGCTCGGCTCTTGTCGGATGTCTCATGCAATTCCTTTAGATGCTTCCAGATGTCAGAAGCTATCTTGCCGGAAGGAATCTGCGGTAACTGATCATCAGTTACTGAGAGTTTGAGAAGCATGACGGCCTCCCGATTGCGTTCATCAAACTTATCTTGATCTGCACCAGGTGTACCAGGACTGAGCTCTTTTTCCAAAACAAGCTGGTCAAGACGCCTATATTAAAAAATGGTCAACATACGCTGTTTCCAAATGTTGTAGTTGTGACCATTAAAGCGTTGACTGCCTTCTAACATCAGATTGGTGAGAGAAGCCATTTGCACGTTTCCCAAAAAAAATTCCTGGCAGACCCAGAAAAATCCAAAGACAACCCAAAAAAGCGTGCAAAAAACCCAAAAGGAATCTCCTGTCAGAATTTGAATTCACGGGCTCAAAAATTGAGGCACGAAAATCGAGGCACCCAGAAAATTCGGACACCAACCCAGTTGAGATTTCGAAAAACCCAGAAAGAATCTAAAATCAAAAAAAATTTTCGAATTCAAAAACTATGGTTTTCGAACAAAACCCTAGTCGGCGGCCATTAATGACAAAAAAATGCAGTTGCTCCCAGAAAACAGCAGATGCTTGATTGTAATGATGGATTTTGGAGGAAACTGAGGATGAGGGTTATTCATAAACCCTAGCCGCATCTAAAAAAGTGTCCAAACACGGGCTGAATCGCGTGCAAAAAAAAACACACAACACACAGGAAGTGTGTCGCGATTTGCAGAAAAATCGCACAAACGCAGTCGCGCGGGTTACAGAGAGAGGCACCAAAAGTTGAAACGCGAAGCCCTTACATGATTCTTAGACGCGAATGCAGGATGAGTTCAATGTCGTCCAGAATGAGCGCAAGGCTTGCAGACGCGATTTTGTTTGGAGACGGGTTGTAGGTCATGAAAAAAAACACCAGAAACAAACACGAGTTAAGTGTTTGTTGTTCACGAACAGGAGGCTTCAAAACCGTGCGATGGCTGAAATAGAAGTCACGCGTTTTACAAAAAAAAAATGATGCAACTCAGACCCAAACCAGCGATTTTCAGATCCAAACCCGCGATCTGGCTCTAATACCATAAAACAGTGCGAAACACGCAATGGATTTCAAAGAATTGATTCATTTACAGAATGAGCAAGACGCTCATAAATAATACAAGAGTATTTACAAGAATAGCAAGTTTCTAATAAGAAACTGCTATCAAGATCGAAGACGATCTTGACTAAAATAGAATGTATAATGATTGAGCATTAATACTAAATTTAACATAATTTAATATTCTATTATAAACTAGTCTACCCCAATGGATAAACAAGGTGAACCCAAACAGACGCACAGGCAACCCCTTGTCAAAAAATGCATTTTTTTGAAACAAAAAGTGAATTCCTAACCTAATTTTGCCCTAAAGTGAGGGCTGTTCACTTCTTTTGCTTCATTTCACAAAGAAAAGTAGGCAAAATCAAAAATAGTTTATTCCCCCTTCAAGCTGTCATTGCTAATTTGTGAAGGTTGCTGCATTTTTCTTTGAAAGTGAAGACTATAGGAAAGAAAGAGCTGCATAAAAAAGATTTCTCTCTCAAAGGTGAGTGAACATTGTTATTTTGTCAAAAAAAAGTCATGTTCTTTTGTTTTTGAAAATGTTTTGAATATCTTTTAGAACCTTTTTTACATAATATGGGGGTTATAATGCCATCTTTTGGGGGAGGGATTTCTTAGAAAACTCAGCATAGAGTTGTAATTTTTTTTTGTCTAGTTAATCATACAGAATGGCTGGTAGTTCGAGCTCAGTTGCCCCACAGGTATGGAGCTCATTCAAATTTGACATAGCGGTCAGTTCTTTGGTGAGATACATCCAATATTGAGCAACTTTTTGAAGGTGGGATTATCATTGGCATTCCAACCAATGTGGGAATGAATTTTAAAGCTTGTATAGACAAGTGAAAGCTCACCTATGTGTAATGATGGGTCTAGGGATATAATTTTTTCCAAAACCAAATAAATAAGGGTTGCAAAAGGAACAAAAAATGGGGTATATCAATAAACAAAAGGATGTTGACATTATAAGTAACAAGGCAAAGAAGAGAGTACATCCTCTTTCCAGGAAAGGATCACACAAACTTCTACTGGCTTGGCAGAACCGGTTGGCTCACATCCTTTCACGCCACCATTAACTTCTTGAGAAGAGAACACTCATTTTTATTCCCATAAAGGAGGCCCATTGGAAAGGGCCTTCAAGAATGAGGCAAGGAAGGTTATAAATGAGAACATTACTCATTGCATTTATACTTAAAGCAATTGGCTTCTTTTCAGCCTTGTCAAGATATTGGGGAACATGGTGACAGTGATTGCCAGTGCAGCTACTAATTATGTTAGTCCTAAGTATGAAATAGGGTGCACCACTTTATTGGCAAAAGAAAAATCTTTTGCAAAGGCATAATTGAGAGCAGTCAAGGATACATTGATTGAAATAGGAGTGTCCATTTTTTCTATAGATGGAAGGATTGCAAAAATAAACCACTAATTAAGGTCAATCAATGTTCCCTTAAAGGGGTGATGTTTTTTAGGCAATTATTATGAGGGACAAGTGAAGGATTCAACTTTCATTGTGAATGTCTTCATACAATCCATTGAGATGGTGAGACCGAAAAATGTTGTCTGTGGTATAACAAACAGCGCTAAAATTATGAAATGGCTTATTCAATAATAGAAGGTACATATAGGCATATTTTTTGGACACCATGTATTGTCTACTCTCTTAACTTGATATTGCAAAAGATTGGCATGGAGATCTAGTGAGACAAAAAAAAATGCATGGAGGTTGAAGAGATTCAAATGTTTGTGACAAATCATCATATGTCACAAGTCATCTTCAAGACCTCCAACTTGGAGTTGTTAAAGTTAAATCTAATTTTATATTTTTGAGTTTTTGATACAACTATATTTTATTTTTTTAACACTAGATTAGGTTGTGAATATACTATTCACATCACAAAAAATTCTCTTGACATGACTTATGAAAATACAATTGCCATTGATCACCACAGCCATCAACACTCTTTGGAATGTAAGGAGGCAATCAAATACAAAGAGAGCCCAAAAAGTCAAACATTGAGCCTAAATGATAAGTGGTGAGCTCATGTGGAATATATTTTGAGTTTCATTAATCCCATCATGTGTATGATTAGATATGCCAATATAGATCAGCTGTGTTAAAAAGAAATGTATGATGGCATGGACTCCATGGTTGAAAAAAAAATGACCATAGCAAAAGCCAAGGAGCATGACCAAACAAAAACATTTTTCAAAAAAGTGCAAAAGATCATCGTTCACCATTGGAACAAGAGGATCATTCCCTTTCATCTCCTAGTATTTGCTTTGTGCCCAAAATATTATAGCACAACAATACTTTCCTTGCCAAGGAGGGTTGCATCATATATGGATGAAGACTTGCGAAGATTCTTTTCACATCATTGTAATGTCCCCTTCCTAATTTGCCCTAGAACTTTCCCTAGAATCACAATTGCAACAAATTGGGATTAGGGTTGGATTTTACCAAGTAAAATATCTCTTTACATAATGTGATTCTGGATTTGAATCCTGCAAATTTGCAATCATAACACAAGAAACATATATATATATATATATATATATATATATCAAGGTTGCATGGGGACAGGGATACTTGGGTACCTCGGGGACAGGTACGTGTACGACTATTTTTCAAAATAGGGGACGAGGGAACTTGGGTACGTCAATTGTTTTTTAATATCATTGAATATTTTATAAAAAATCTGAAAATATGAGTCATGACAATGTGTTTTCAAAACAAGAGCAGTGATAAAGTTTGCAGATGTAATATATTGTTTTCAGTTTCAGATTTGCAATATGTTTGTAATAATAATATATACTAAATGTTTAGATGCGTAACAGAGAAGGCAAACTTAAACATGAACAAGAAGATCATAAATCATATAACAATGACATATTGCAAATGATAAACTTCTGCCTTGAACAGTGATAAAGTTTACTGTTAATCGTATTGTATCGAAGTTTCAAACTGATTACATATTGAATTAAGCTTGATAAACAGCAAGCTGATACGCAAACAAAAATCAGAAATAAAAATCAGAAATCTTAATCAAGGTCCTTAGCTATGATGCTCTACACTGAATACCTGGTACTTGGGTACGTGTACCAGTACCTGATGCGCATCCCAGGGGTATGGGTACAAGTGCCCATGCAACATACATACATACATATATATATATATATATATAAGACACCATCATGCCACATTCATATAATATCAATAATATTATACGATTACATTAGGGTATGGAGGAAGAAACATGATAGGTCCACCCAAAGCCATTTCTATACTAAGCCCAAGAGTGGATGTCTACCAAAGCCCTCTTTGCTTGCTTAGTGGGTTGCCTCCACCTACTTTCCCTATCAATGTCTCATACTCCAAAGACAAGTGTCATCATTGTGGAGTTGGGCAGAGAGGTCATAAGGAGATTTCTTGGTTCTTCTATGTAAGTGCCCTCTTGTCCCTAGGAGATAATTATATGGTCAACTCTAGGGTGGCCTACTTACATAACCCTCCTCTTACACCCGAGGCCCTTCCTAAATTAAGGGTTTCAGAAAGTCAGGCATATCATATATCTTATCATATACACTTAAGCATTATCTATTATGCATAAGCAACATGTATATATATACCACAATTGATTGTGAGGATAAAAGTGCTGAGACAGGAAGATCAGATATAATATCAGAGCGCTGTATTCTGCCTGATCTGAAGATTAAATCTTGATGTATTTGCTGTATTTAATGCTTTGATCTTAGCCTATTTGCTTTGTATTGAATGCTTTGATCTTGGTTGACCTTCCTTGATGTTAAAGCACTTGCTTGCTGATCGTATTTCAATCTGTAGAATGTCTCTTCTGCTGATTGTACTTGAGTGATTAAATGATGGTTCCTCTTCCTTGATCGATTGCCTTCTGATTAATAACAAGTTCTGATTTAGTCCCGTTCGCTGTTATGCAAATGCTGAGGCTTATCAATATTCTGACTGGGTGAATCAATGATATCAATTGATACCAGAATGTTGAATTCGACTATGAGCTTGTTTATAGCAGAAATGTTCTGATCAAATTCTTTTGTGCGCTGCTCTCTTTTTGATCTGCCATCCTTCTTTTCATCCCTTCCAAAATGAGGCCTCCACTTGACTTTATACCCCATATAGTGGAAAGGTCATACCCTTTTATTTCAGAAGAAGCACACCTTTTCAACAGATAATTACTGTTCAAGGGCCAACTCTTCAAGGGTTACAACCCATCGCTAAAATAGGAAGATAATTAATATTATCTATTTAAGCAAACCACCAGCTCAGATGAGGGTGCTCTTCGTTGGTTTTCCCTTATATGGTGGATGCCAACAGTAATTACTTGTTCTATGGTTCCCTACATTTAATTGCTTAGTATTTATTCATTTATTATTACTATTTTCTTCCTTTGCCCCTTTTCCCTAGTCGGCTCTTCTTATGGTGCTGCAATCTAGAGAATAAGGCCCTTACCTCAGACGGGGCACGACAATAACACAAAATTGTCTTGAGATGACTTGTGAAAGTGCACAAGCCATTAATCACCACAACTATCAACACTCTTTGGAGAGTAAGGAGACAATCGAATATAAAGAGAGCCCAAAAATTCAAAACATTGAGCCTAAATATGAGTGGTGATTTCATGTGGAATATGTTTTGAGTTTCATTAAATCCATCATGAGTATGATTAGATATGCTGATACAAATCAACCATGTTTAAGTAAAATGTATGATGGCATGGACTTCGTGGTTGAAAAAACAAAGACCGTAGCAAAAGCCAAGGAGTGTGAGTTTGAACAAAAACATTTTTTGAAAAGCGCAAAACATCATTGTTCGCCATTTGAACATTTGCATCTCCTAGCATTTGCTTTGTTCCCAAAAATATTATAGCACAACAATATTTCCCTTGTTAAGGAGGGTGGCACCATATAGAGATGAACTATTAGCTAAGTTGCCAGAATGGGTATAAGTATGCCAATACAACATTTTTTTCCTTGGGTAAAGTGTGTGCGTGTGCGTGTGTGTGTGTGTGTGAATATCTAAGTTACAACATTCATTCACATGCAGGTCAACCAATATTCGGCTGCAGACTTGCGGATTCGCCCACAATTCTATCAGAAGAACCCAGGCCAAGTTTTGGCATTTTTGCAGCGACTTTAGGATTCAACAATAGGACCCATGCCAAATTTGGCCAAAACATTCTTTTTCGACTTTTTAAAAGTTTTTTTGTCTATTTTAGTCAGTTCAACCCTCCAACCCTAAAATAGACCACTAAAAAGGCCAAAAGGATAAAACATATGTCAATTGTGCATTTGTGAATGAAAAAGAAAACTTCTTGCCTCCATTGCTAAACTTTCTTCTTTGGTTGTCATTGCTCAAGGAGTGTTGAAAGGTGATTGTTGCATGCTCTAAGCTGGTTTGTGAGCTATTCTTACCTGGTTGCAAGTGTTGAGAACTCCTCAAAGACATTGAAAAGGAAGATTTCAACAAAAGAGGTAGGTTTTTGTTGATTTTTTTTGTTTTTTAAATTTTTCTTTGCATTTTTTTACAAAATGAAATGAACTCTTTAGTTTTGTTTTTTTTTCGTTTTGGTTCGTGGCTTTGTATGTTGTTTATAGATTCATAGAATGGCAAGTGCTTCTAGCACTGGGAACTCCCGGTTCAAAATAGACTCGAGCTCTCCACTATGGAAATATATTGAAATGGTTCAACAAATGCCAAGTGGAGGAGGTTTCATTTGGACTTGCAACCATTGCAAAGAGGAATATAGAGCTCTTATAGTAGAGTGAAAGCACATTTGTGTTTTATCCCTATGAAGTTTGGTTCGCCAGACCCTGGTTTGCCTAGGGTTCGAACCCGTTTTTGGTTTTGATCCAGTTCTTGGTTCAGGTGGGTTCAACCAGGATTCGAACCCAAACAGGCTAGCTCATCCAAGCCAAACCCAGGTCAAACCCAAGCAGACCAAGTGCGAACTAGGTATATTTCCACTTAGAAACATTCTATAATTTAATGCGGAAAACAATTATTACAGAATTTAAATAAGATCTTTAACATTAGAAAACAAAATTTGTTGAAGTTCAGATATTTATTACATCAAATTAAACAAGCCCTCAAGATTTCTTCCAGTGAAATTTTTATATTCAATTGTTGATAATGACCACTATCTAATTAATTGGAAGCTCTCTATAGTGATAAATCATATTTTAAACATTAAACAATATCTCAATAGGTGAAGGGAGTTGCAAGTTACTTTGTTAACATTTTTCAAGTAGGATGTTAATTACAAACAAACAAGTTCTCTGTACAGTGAAAAAATAATAAGCATTTGAGCACTTGGAAAGCAAGAATGTTATTGGTGCAACCGATCCCATTGGCATTGGCACTGTTTGTGAATCAACTAATGCCTTTGAAGAAGAAGAAGAAGAAGATGATGAAGATTTAGTTAATCCATTAGATGATTGAAACTTAGTATAAAGTTCCAATTGTTGAAAGTCAAAAGAATGATACTTGAACTCGATATTATTATTTTGATTACAAGTTTATAGTGTTTTTGCTGTTTTTGTGATACTATGTGGCATTATAATATTAATTCATGCTTTTAGGCTGCATACATATGTATATATATATATAATATTTACATGTTTTTGTACTAACAAACCCAAACCTCATTTCAAATTTTGCCATACCGGCGAACTGGTTCTTTGAACCCGAACCTAAACTGACAACTTAGCTTTATCCCTTAGAAATGCATCAAGTTTTGTCCAAGTAAGCCAAGAGTTGAAGGGCAGCCTCCACCTAAAACCCTTCTTGCAAACCATTTTGTACTGAAATATATTGAAGAGAAAAGACAAGTAGATGAGGCAGCTGGGAATCCAATTGTTCATCCTTTGGAAAGATCTAAAAGTAAAAAAGCATTGAAGGCCTCTGGCTCTATGGCTAAATTTTCCACTTCTAGTGAACAACCCATAGGGGATCATCCATTTTGGTGTATTCCTCAAGAACTGGTCACAAATAAGAGAACAAAGGGAAACTTGGAAATGTCATTTCACGATGACGCTAGAGACATTGCCAAGCAAGACATAGCAAGATGCATCTATGCAAATGGATTGACATTTAATGTTGTTCACTCATTCTATTGTTAAAAAATGGTGAGATCAATTAATGAAGCTCCAAGGGGGTTCAAGGGCTCAAATTCTGAGAAGGTGGGCACCACTTTATTGAACAAAGAGGTGAAAAATGTAGAGGCTTCCTTGAAGCCCATCAGGGATTCATGAATCGAAACAATTGTGTCCATAGTATCTAATGGATGGAAAGATGCAATAAATTGCCCTTTGGTCAATGTTATTGCAGTGTCCACGAGAGGTGTAATGTTTTTGAGAGCAGTGGATTGTGAAGGGGAAGTGAAGGACAGTCCATTTATTGCAAACATTCCCATCCAAGCCATTGAGCAAGTTGGCTAAGATGTTGTTTAGGTAATAATAGACAATGCCAAAAATTGTAGGGTTGTCAGGTTATTGGTGGAAAAAAAATGACCTTGTGCTGTCCACTCACTCAACTTAATGCTGCAAAAAAATGGCAAGAAAATTGAGTGGATCAAACAAATGTATGAAGATGTCTAGGAGATCCAAATGTTCATCATGTACCACCATATGTCACAAGCCATATTTAGATAATTCTCGAGATTGGAGCTCTTGAAGATAAGTTAAATTATTTAAAATTTAAATAAGTTTTATACTTTAGTTTAGTAAACTTTCTATGTTTTTAGTTTTAATTTATTATAGTTTTGATTTTGAAACAGGTTGTTGAGACCCATTTTGCCTCAACACTATTGTTTCAAGATGCCTTGTGAAGGTTAAAAAGGCATTGTCTAGAATGGTAACCAATGCTAATTGGAGCATATGGAGGCAATCTGGTAGTACAAGGGCAGCTGTCATTAAGGTGATGATACTAGATGACTCTTGGTGGGATTGTGTTAAGTACCTCCTAAGATGTAATTTCCCCTTCCTAGTGATGGTTCACAGAGAAGAAATATTTAGCCTTTTCCATTCCCTAGGGCTAGAAAATTAATTAAATAGTAAGGGAATGAGGGAATAATTAAATATTAGCCCAAAAAGCTAAAGTTATTTGCAATATATTTAATTATTCATTATGTTTAATGTTGGGGCCACACTTAAGTTGTAACATTATGAAACCTAGTAAGTGCCATGGTGGAGATTTAATTAATATAAAGTGAGTATTAGTTTTTGCATAAGTCTAAAGACTACAAATAAAAAAGGGGTTCGAATGCTTTTTGTGGCTAAAGATTTATTTATAAAGTCATTGATGGAGAGAAGAAGGATTCATTCACTCATCTTATGGTTTTGTTTTCTTTGCTATCAAACTTCTAAGCTTTTTTCAAGAAGTAGCCCCTGATAGCTCTAACTTGGATGAAACCCCAAGTTTCTCTTGGACAAACAACATTAATTCTGATCACAGACACAGGATCTCCATATTCAGTCACCAAATCCAGGAGGAAGAGGCGACTCCATTAAATTTTGAGGCAGCTAATTCTGATTTAACATGTTAAGGGTTTGAAGCTAGGACTCCAGTTCATAAATGCGGCCTTCAATAAGAATTGCAGCTCCTAAAATTTGCATAGGAAATCACATGCATGGACAGCAACCAATTAGCTTTTTGGTTGTAGCATCTCGGATTGTTGATGATGGTATTCATTCAGAAATATGTCCTGCAGGATGCTTGTAATCATCTCTTCAAAATCTAAGACACCAATAAAGGTCAAATATTACCAGTTCTTATTTAGACGCAAATTTCTTGCATATATCAGTAGTACGTCTTTATTGTGTTTCTATTGTAAAAAACCAGCTCTTATTATTATATGCACTCATTGCTCATGATCAAATCAAATATTTGCAATCAATTAAACCAAACATGAAATCAAATTATTGTTGACATTCATTGAGCCTATATTGAATATGATTTGATACACTGACATGGATAGGCCTTGCTTGGGTGGGGTATATGAGGGTATAGACTCCATGATTGAGGATATTAAAAAAATCATAAATGAGAAAGAACAAGATCCTGAAGAAACATTCAAGGAACTACAGAAAATCATGGTGGAGAGATGGAACAAAATGACTACCCCTTTGCATCTCCTTGCCTTTGCATTGAGCCCCATGTACCATAGTCAGTCGATCGTTAATGCGATTAGCACTAGAGTTGCCCCATATAGAGATCTTGAAGTTGGTCACGAATACAAGGTAGACCTTCATAGACTCTTTCCCAATCCGAGATGGCCTTCAGTGAGGTTTGAATTCATGAGTTTCACAAGCACCGATGATCATGGTCTTGACGCTCTTGAAGACAAGAGTAATGTTGATGCTCATAAATGGTGGTGCTTCCATGGAAAAATATACCAGCACCTACAACTCGTTGCGATCAAAGTTTTATCACAAGTTCTTAACTCTTAATATTCTAATTTCTAAATTCTTGTTGATGAATATTGAATTTATATTTAAAATTTTTATTCAAAACTCAACTCTCTAATTTCAAAATTAAAAATCTTGATAGGTTGCTAGTTGAACATCATCCAAGAGGAACTAGAGCACATACTCCATCCACTCAATAAAACACAATAGACTATATTCCAAGAAGGCAGAAGACTTGGTCTATATGCATTCAGACTTGAGGCTCCTAACACACAAAGACAATACCTACAAAAAAGGGGGCCAGATCATTGGGATGTTTAACCAGAGCGTGCGGAGTTGGATGATTCGATTGGCCACCTTGATACGCTTGTAGTTGATGATGATGATGATCACAAGCTACCTACTGATAGTGAGGCTGCTCCTGAGGCTGAGATTGCTAGTACCAATGCCGGTGGCACTGTTTGTGCTTCTAATTTACCACAGAACAAGGATGATGATATGTTTGATGACTTTTGATGATATTTGATCAATGATGGCTGATTGTTAATGTTGAAATTATTATTTTTGAGCCGAAACATTGATATGGTGGTGTATTTTGGCATTTTGCTATGTCATTTGGACTAAAACATTAATATATACGGTGGTGTATTTTGTTGTGTTGCTTTACTATTAGCATAGTGGTGTATGAAATTATTTGCTGCATATATATGTGTGTGTGCTCCACAAGGACGCATCCCCTGCCCTAGAACCCCCGCTCCCGTCCCAGGTACAAAACGGGGATGCGAGGACAGGAATTTCCCATCCCTTTTTTGCCAAAAAATGGGGATGTTTTCGAAACGGATTTTTCAGGGGGTTAGGAAACTTGGGGACGGCATTAGGTACCAAGGACGGCATAGCCGTCCCCTGACCGTCCCCAGTACCTAGCGTCGTCCCCTTTTTCCCTGCCATGAAAAACGTCTACTGTTTTTTTTAAAGTGACTTTTTATTTTTATATTTTAATTGTTGGGCATGCCCCATGGGGGTAGAAGTATCTATTAAAAATTAACAAACCCTATTTGGAGGCTACAAACTAAAAAGGTGAAGTCTTCTTCATTTCTTCATTTCAACCATTCTTGGCAAGAAGAAAAAGAAAGAGGAGCAGCAATATACATTTCTTCTTCATTTCTTCATTTGCAGATACATTATTGGTCTTGATTATTATGGACATCTGATTATGGAGTTGAACTTCTATGTTATTGTTTACTGTTTAGTATTTTAGTTGGACTTCTCTTTATGTCATTTCATGCATGAAACTTAGAGCCTTCCGTGCTATAAGTACGCCATATTTTTACAGTGAAAGTATTTGAATTTTGTTAATTTGCTATGTATTCATTGTATTGAGCTTCTCAAATGTCTATGGTGATTGGTTTATCAATGTTATGATATGCATATTTGAATTCTCTCTATATATATAAAAATTCCCCTATTTTTTTAATAGTCATCCCCTAAAAATTGGCTCTGAATAGTAACCGTACCGGAAACACGTACCTATCCCCTAAAACATCCCTGTCCCCGAAACTCCATGGATATATATATATATATATTAAAAACATATGTTTTTGTAATTTGTACAAACGAACCCAAAACAAACCCGAACCCACCCCCCAAAAAAATTGAATGGATTTCAAACTTGAACTAGTACCAGCAACTTAGATAAATATACAAAAATAAATTAAAATATTTAAAGAAATATACAAAATTGCAAAACTAAATACATTTGATAGTATAATACTTCATCATTGATCAATGCCAAATGCCAAAACTATAGTGATAATGATAAATATTAAAAGTCAATTGATGGTTCAGAATTTCAATATTATGTCATATTACATATAATATATATCAGTTGCCCTTCAAAATGCCGAAATGAGAAAAGAGAAGGTGAAGAGAGCAAAATGATCTATGCATTGGGCAAAATGATGCTTTTAGGGCTGTTTTAAGGTTTTTGGATACAAAAAAAAGTTAAAAGATGTCTTCTTCGTTACTTTTTGGCACTCAATGCCTTTGGGTAGGCTTGGGTGCACCCAAGTGTATCCCCGAACGAGCCCATACCCGAAGGCACCCAGTATGGGTGCAAGGAAGGTTCTAAGTGTCCCGGTAACATAGTCTACTAGGTACAAGACTGCAATTAGAAGAATATTCCAAATGTAGATATATGAAGTGTTGTATTGAGTTTAACCACTTAATATCTTCAAGAAATCATGAAGTTTGCCATAATCTTGTGTCTCTTCTCACATAAGAAACTTGCTTACCATAATGTCCCCTTCCAAATTTGCCCTAGAATCACAAATGCAACAAGTTAGGGTTAGGGTTACATCTTTACCCAAATAAATATCTCCTTAGACAATACGGTCTTGGATTTGGATCCTCTATATATATATAGACACACACACGCACTTCCAACTATTACGGTTAGATAATAACATATAATATTCATATTACCATTCAAACACATTAGAATTTGGAGGAAGAAGAACAATAGGTCCGCTCAAAGCCATCCCGCACTAAGCCCAAGAGTGGACACTTATACTCTTGGTCCCAATGGGAAAGCAACATGGATATCCACTAGGGTGGCCTACCTAGTGGGGTGATTGTATCTGCTTTCCCAATCTATGCATCATCCCTCTAAGGTAAATAGTCATCATTGTAGAGTCGGAGAGGAGGTTGTAATGCGGGTTTCTTGATTGTCCTATCTAGGCCCAAGAGCAGATCTTTGCCCTCTTGGTCCCAAGGGCAAGCAACATGGACATCCCTTGGGTGGCCTACTTAGATAGCAATCTCATTATTCCCTTCATACACCTACCTTCCATACATGATGGGGATTTCAAAATGATCTATTAAAAGCATATGCAGTTATATTCAATCAGATATATACAGGGTTACCCGGGGACGCGTCCCTAGCCGCATCCCTAGCCTAAATCCCCAAGTTTCCGGGACGGGGACGTTTCCAGGACTTGGGGACGGCTTGGGGACGTCCCATTCCCGTCCCCCTTTTCGCCCAAAATGCCCAGGACGTCTCGGAAACTTGGGGACATGGGCAAAAAAAAGGACTTACTGCCATCCCGGGGACAGCATAGACGTACATCGACCGTACCGAGGACGGCCGTAAGTCCCCAAAGTCAAGGGTCTAAAAAAACTTTAAAAAATTAAAATGCCTTTGCATGGGTGGGGTCGTTTTGTGGGCCCCACCACCACACTTGCCCAAAAAACCCTAATTCGTCCCTCTATATTGGCATTATGAGCATTTTGGGGTTTTTTATATGCTGTCCATTATTTGTAACAGCAAGTTTGTGTTTTGGATTTTGTAGTTGAAAGAGGAGGTTTTCATATTTTCTCCATTCTCCAAGTGATTGTGCAAGGGTTTCAACTTCCTACATTGTGCAACAAGTGTGAAACTCTTTATGCTTCCATTTTTCATTTTTTTTACCAAACTAAAAGCTTGAAAGAGTCTGATTTTTATTTTTTTTCATTGTCTCAGTTCATTACATTCTTAAATCTCAAAACTAAGCACAATGAGCAGCAATGGGGATAATAGTAGTGATGAAGAACATTTTGATTTGGGGGGTGAAAGTGCCAGTGTTGAAGCTAGTAGTCAACAACAACAAATTGATAAATTTAAATGCCCTTCAACAATCATGAACAAACATGCAAAGGGCCCCTTCAACAAAAAAAAACCTCTTCTCCGATATGTCACAGCTAGGGCTGAAAAGAAAAAGAATGTAGGAGGGACTAGGGTATGGGATTGTCATATTTGCAAAGGTGATTTTAGGGGCAGCTATACAAGGGTAAAGTCACACTTTTTAGGTATTGCGGGCCATGGAGTTATAGCTTGTCTTGATATGACTGATGAGGAAAAAATAGAATGTCAAAGATTGCACGTAGAGGCTGAAATGGGGGCACAAGGTATGTCAATAACATCACCTTTATCTTCTGCAACTATACACTCACAATCATCTAAGCGTATGACATCCCCCATTGGTACTAGTAGCAGCCCTATTGACACAGGAGGGAAGAGGAGGATGAGTAGTGGTGAGAAGGGATCAGTGGAAAGTATGTTTAATGCACAAGCAATTGAAATCACAGAGTCATCCATTGGTAGATTCTTTTTTTCTAATGGTATCCCATTGCATGTGGCCCGTTCCACTTATTTCAAACAAATGGTCAAAGATATACTAACTATGAATCCCTCATTCACACCCCCAGGTGATCATAAGCTACAAACCACCATCCTTGATAAAGAGTATTCCAAGATTAATGTGTTGTTTGAGGATATGAAACATACTTGGGTGAGGATGGGCTGCTCTATTGTGATGGATGGGTGGACCGATGTTAGACACCGGCCACTCATCAATATCATTGTCACATCACCTGCTGGCTCTTATTTTCTGAAAGCCATAGATTGTTCAGGCAGAGTTTCAGTTCACCATTTTGAGGGATGCCATAGAGGAGGTTGGGTCAGCAAATGTAGTACAGGTGATCACAAATTCAGCACATGTGTGCAAATCAGCCGGTTTGATGGTAGAGGGTGCTTATAGGCACATCTTTTGGACCCCTTGTTGTGTTCATGCATTGAACAATGCATTAAAAGACATAGGGAAGATTGATTGGGTGAAACAGGTGGTGTCAGAAGCTAGAGAGATACAAATGTTCATATGCAACTACCACACTTCACTTGCTCTATTTAGGTCCTTCTCAAAGAAGGAGTTCCTCAAACCAGCTAAGACAAGGTATGTCAATTTTAATTACAATTTAGTTTTACTAGTTTAGTTTAAACTTAACTTCATTTATTAAATTATTTTAATTATTGTTGCATGTGTTTTACTTTTAACTTTTAAGTTCTAAATTTTTAATTATAGGTATGCCACTTACTTCATCTTGATGGAGAGAATGATTGAAGTGCACGAGGCTCTCCAATTGATGGTGGTGAATCCAGAGTGGACCCAATGGTCCAATTCTAGCTCCTCTGAAGGAAAATTGGTGAAGCAAAAGATCCTTGATGACAATTGGTGGTCCACAATAAAGTAAGTTGCTGATTTTATATAAAAATTAAAATTAAATGTTAGTCTTTTGCTTGCTAATTTTCATATTAAATTATAATTTCTGATTTTAATTTTTGTTTGCATCTTGTAGATATATTTGCTTTGTCATCTCACCCATCGTAGAGGTCATTAGATATGCCGATACTGACTCTCCTAGTCTTGGAGAGATATATGAGACATTTGATAGTATGTTGGGGATGATAAAGAAAACAATTGCAGCTAAGGATTCTACTTTGGGGTTTTATGAGCAGCATATTAGGCCTATAGTGATGCGGAGGTGGAACATAATGAATACCCCACTTCATATGGCAGCCTACACTCTAAATCCCAAATGGTATGCAGAATTGGATGGAAGGGCCCTCCCATGTGATGATCTTGAGGTATTAGATGGCTTCACACGAGCCATTGATAAGATGTATCCACCGCGAGAGGCCTCCATTCTTCGCACACAGTTCCTTGACTTCACACAACTTCGTGGCCCAAACTTGGGTAAACCACAGGCAAGGTTGGTAGAGTGATTTTGGCACAGATGGATCCTAATGGATGGTGGACATGGCATGGGAGGGATACACCAGAGTTGAAAGTGCTTGCCTCTCGCTTACTTGCACAGGTTGCTAGTTCCTCAGCCGCAGAGAGGAATTGGTCTACATATGGCTTTATCCACTCCCTCAAGAGGAATAGGCTTACCTCTAGACGAGCGGAGAAGCTAGTGGCTGTGCATAGTGCTCTTCGACTTCAGGATCGTCAGACTCCAAAGTACAAGCAGACTCCAGCTTTACGGTGGGATGTTGATCCTAAAGATGTGGTCCAGATTGACAAGGATGAAACAGCACCGGGATTGGTTGGGGTTCCATTGGATGAGAGTTCATTTCCACTGCAGCATGATAGTGACAGTGACTCAAATGACTCTGATTTTGATACCGTGTTGGCAGCAGAAGAATAGGAGCAGCAATGTGCTTCATTTTTCTATATTTTGATTTCAATGTTGAACACGATGATGAAACTTTATGGCAGCACTTAAGCCTTTGGGCATTTTCAGTTTTACTTTTCTATGTTAAACTTATATTTTTGTTATCATATGCATATTGACAATCCGACAATGAATTGAACTTTCAAATTTCCAGTTTACTGTTTTATGAATGCATAATAGAGTTAGAGTTTAGACTATAGTTTTACTTTTACTATGTAATATTTACTAAATGGCATTGAAATGTTGTATGTTAAGGTTCTATGATGTTTAAACGGCATGCATTGTCCATATTTTCAAATGAATGTAATGTATACTTGCAAATTTCCTTATATGTTTAAAAATTTCCCTATATTTATATAGATGTCCCCTTTGCCGTCCCCCCCCTCCCCCCGTCCCCAAAATCGGCAAAAACATTTGCCGTCCCCGGAAACTTGTCCCCCCATGTCCCGGTCCTGGAAACTCAGGGTTACACAGGATATATATAGATAGATAGATAAAAGATAAATATCGACAAGTAATGCATAGACAAATTATATACCAAAAGTGTAAGTATTAAGATTATTAAATGTTGTTATGACATATTTGTAGAAGTCTGCTCATGTCTGATCTAAATGCTATTTCTTCCACCAATTATGAGAATTTATTTTTTTATGGTAATTCTTCTTGTTCAATCATGTCTCTTATGCCTTGGAACTTCCTCCATATATACGTTGGCAACTTCATGAAGGTGTTAGGACTAATAAATATGGCTATCTCCTAATTAGAATGCATGAAATTTTTCAAGAAGAAGTTGTCAATTTGGAAATTGATCTTTAGGCCAGTCAGAATAGGTTAAAAGGAGGTATGTATCATTATGAATTGGCCCCTTCCCTATGTTCCCTTTAAGTTCTTGCCAGTTTTGCAAGTGTATCAATCTTCCCTTAAGTTATTTTGTTCTCCCCGCGCCCCTACAAGGCCCTTATTAGTTAAACCAGCTACAGTGCAGATGAGCGGGCTTATGGAGTTGAGGATGTTTCTCCCTACCCCATGTCCCCATGGCAGTAATCTGAAAAGTTAAATTCTATGCCTAGACATGCGGAGTACTAAAGGCAAGGTGGATGAAAGAAAGGGGTCAAGCCCCATCTCCCCACGGCATTTATCTGAAGGAGGCCAAACAGTGCACGTACACGCAGGGTACCAAAAAACTACTTCGAATGTAGGAAAAGGAAATTGACCCCGCATCCCTACGAGGCCCAAGGTAAATTCAATGAGTGTAATGTGGGCCTGCAGGGTAGAGGCCATGTAAGCATAACGGGTGTAAGATGGGCACCCCGCATCCCCACAACTATCCAAGGCAAATTCAAAAAATGTGTTGTGGGGCTGCGAGGTAACGTGGATGAACAATAAGGACTAAGGACAAAATGTCAGCCCCACTTGACCATGTCAAGAATTCTAATGGTGCAAAGTATGGTGCAAGCCCGCGGGGTCCTTGAGAGATGAAGAGGGGAACGATTGCCCCATGTCCCCACAATAACGAGAAGTTCTATTGCAAATAGGATGTAGGAATGCGTGGAGCTTGTTGCAAAGAAGAATTGCGATGCCCCGGGTCCCCACCAAGATTAACCCATGATGTCAAATATGCCCGCGAGTGAGCGAGGTGCCTAGCAACTGAGCTAGAATTTGGTCCATGCATAGTCAAGCCAATTGTGTGTTTGTCATGTGGCACCATGTAAGCAAGAATGTGCCAAGTGATCTTGGTCAAGATGATTTGATGGTACATTTGAAGGCAGAAATGAAGTCTAAGAAGACCGAGGAAGAAGTGACACCTGAAGTGAAGTTTGCAAAAGATTTCTCATTGGTACAGACCATGGAATGATTAAGCTTGTCATCGAAATCTTTTAGTCTACAAGTGGATTTGTCATAACCAATATTCAACGGGGATCAGTGCCTCTATAGGGTATGTTAAGTATAGAATTGCCAGAGTTAGAAGACATGTTGCCGCCATTATTTTCAACTTGAGAATTGAGAACTAGTGCTTGAGGAAGAAAAGGATAAATGCATCACTATAGGGTATACGTTTGCATTTGGGAAGAGAATTCCTTGGTTCAAATAATGTCTGGTTTTACAAGTAGTATGAGGGTGTGTTGGTGCAATAGAATGTAATTGCAGAGGGCCTTGTGTTAGGAGATGTACAAAGACCACGGTCGTGGGCTAGAGGACAGTTCTGTTTACAACCACAAAGGTATTGAAATGACCAATGACAGTCGCAGAGGTATTGAAACCATCAAGTGCAAGGGCAGGCTTTTCCTATGGCTTGCAAATAATTCCAATCTCTGTAGCTATTGCTGAGATTACCCCCAAGGGGCAGGATACAGAGGGAGATCCTGGCGTAAATCCAAAAGATGGGATGTTGGAGTTATTCTGCACCCCTTGAGGAGCATTTTTTTAATTCTCTCCCAAGAGGGCAGAGAGTGAGTGCTGCATTCTTGCCCCCTTTGTATCACTAGCCGTCCAAGTGCGATAATGGCAAGGCTCACAAGTTTCGCAGGCTTGCAAAAGGACTCTGACCTAGGGACCACTAGCAAACCAACCTAGCAATTGCACTAGAAGACAAAATTGGAGGACAATCGTTTCAGTTGGAAAACAATTCTCTGTAACCGACTGGAGGTGGTTTGGCATGATTTTTGTGTGTTATCGGCCTGTAGCTTGTTGCATCCCTTGTGCTATAAAAGGGTTCCCAAGGCTGACCTTAGGGTGCTGAAAATCTAGTAGGAAAGGCATGTACATAGAGAGTCCTTAATTTGTATGGTATTGTAGACCAAATGCATAGCTGTTTATGTTTAATTTCATAAACAAGGGTGTTTCATTTTTATGTGTTAATGTTGCAATAGTCATGGAATTGTCTCCATAAAATGTATTTTGAATCATATGAGTTTAATAAATCAAGGGTTTTGAATTCATCTTTGCAAAATTTGATTGCAATTTGTATTGTTCATTCCATAGCTCTCTTCCAAGGATGGAGTTAAACGCTTTGTGCAAACAGTAGTGATTTGAATACATGATATGGATTTCAAGGTAGAGTTTCATGCTGGCATGAAGAGGATGTGTTAATTTTAGGAATTATCACGCCATGAATCTATTTGTTTCTTGCCCTGTATGCTTGTGAGGATTCTTTTGCAGCTTAGTATTTGACTCTGTAGCCAGGATTGGGCATTGGTCTATGCATGACCATTTGTGTTTTCAGTAACAACCAAAATAACCCAAAACACTTTACTTTCCTATTATTTTAATGTTTGGAATGTAGTCCTCGCTCCCAATCTATTGTAAACTGTTAGAATAGTAGAGTTGAGCCAACCCTGTGAATGACTAATTTACATTCTAATGCATTAAAATAGAGAGAAGCCTGCTAAGCATGCAATATCATGTGCTACTTGTTTTTATCCATTAGTATTGCATAAAAGGGATAACCACTAGGGTTTTGCAGAGCCCAAAGTGAAGGAGAAAGTTCTTATTTGTAAGGAATTCTCGAGCAATTGGCCAGTGACCTAAGATGATTAACCATAAGAGAAGGCTAACACTTATATTCATCTCAGACATCAGTTGGAGGAACCAACAGAAGGGAGGCACCCCTTTGTAAAGTAGCTGCCCTCTCAACAAAGACATGTCTCTTCAAGTTCAAATCACCTTTTTTTGGAATCTCTTCATAACTGATATTATCCTCCTTAATTGCATTGGTAGTAACAAGTTATGATTGCTGTCGGCTGATTTATTAATCGCTTGGTTTATAATCACTGGTCATGCTGTTCAATCATCTTCACAGAAAATTGTGATGACTTTCTGGTTACTATTATCTCCTTTGAGGCAGGGACATGACAATTACAAGAAGGCGATGGTGATATGAGATTTACCTGCTAAATGTGCTGACTTAGATGTTACTATTGCACAACTTGTTGAAGCCTCTATAGATGTGGAAGCTTCTACACATGACATGACTAATGGAAGTGGCATTGTGGATGATTGCGAAGTTGAATCAAATGTTGACTTCGATACTCTCAATGAAGCAATTTGAGGATTACTAAGTATAGATTGTAATTTTCATTTTGTTTTGACATATGAAAAAAATATTGACACATGAATTTACGAGTGTTTTTTTATTGCAAATTATGAGGTTTTTATATATTTTGTTTATTGGCAACTATGAGTATTATTGTTTTTATAATTTATTGTATATATTAAATTACATACACACACACACGAATCCATATCTGTACCCAGAGAAAAATGTTGCATCAGTGCACTCAAACCCCAAACCCATATGCATGCCCATACTAGGACCAGCAACAAAGTTTTCTCAGTAACAATGAGAGAACATCATAATCACAATCTGCTTTGGTCAGAACTGAAGACACAGAATTTAGTCACAAGGGCATTTCAAAACAGGATCATTTAAATTATTCCACCAACCATCATCTTTTCTTTAGCAAAGAATATAGGGGTCTATTTTTCCTATTAATTGGCTCATGATCTTATCCATTCCGAGATAATGTTTTTCTTCTCCTACCAAAGATACCAAGGAAGGATCTTCATGTGGATGTGGACCACGTCACAACAAACCTAGAGATATATTCATCAGTTCCCTTATTACTGTTTAGTAACAAAACAAAACGCACCTCAATTCCTATGGCAAAAGGAAAAATATGCCCCAGAAGAAAGAACCTAGATCATAAACAACTGGAGCTCAGTCTCTTCCATAAATTGCACATGTACAAATATGGCAAACAGATCTAAGATCATATTTGCAGCCAATCAACAGCACTAGATTTTTGTACTGTTGATATAAAGATAAAAGCAATCACAAGCTCTTTAAGGCACGCCACCCAGATTTAGGGAGGAATTGATCAAGTAAAGAGGATTGTCAAGTTTATCACATCTTCCATAAAAATATTTCATAAAGGATATATATAATTTTCTCTTCTATCAGTGGATTTGATTGTTTCAAAAATACAGATATTTTTCTTAGATTCTACCTAAGAAAGCATGATCTTGATCTGCATAAAGGGACTATTGAAACAAATTTGAAATAGACCCAAATGAATATCATCAAAGGCACCAGTGAACACTCTATCACTTCATCCGAATACGACTGCTTACAGGCAACAAAACTTGGCATCTTTTTCTTCCACGAGCGACAAGATTCCTATAGATAGGCTGTGAGTCTGTGACCACTCATGACTGTATATGATAATTTAATTTTTCAACTCTTTCAAGTAGGTTGAAAACTCTCAAAATTCAATATCTAAGCTCTCAGATGCATCTCATGCATCCTCAAACATCCGACTCTGATTTCTTCTGTTCTCAGATCATCAGAATGCCGACTTAAAAAGGTAACGAAATATGAAGAACATTTTTAATATGGTGATAATGGATAGGACATTTGCTGTAACAAAAACAAACCACCAAAGAGACTAATTACTATTAGCTATAAAAGGTGGCATGTCCACAGCCATACAATTAGCATCATCTATCCATAATTGCTAAGAGAATATCGTGTATTTCACCTGTATTTCTCAACTTAATATAAAAAGAATCCATGTCCAGTCAAATCCTAAAAACTCACAATAAAATCAGTAAATATTTGCAGAACAACTATATAATGCCTCTTTCTTTGGTATCTTTTGCAACTTGCAATGATTTTAAGATGCACCTTAACTAACAAACTGAATAATCTGCAAAGTAGAAATAGTTAGAAATTCCAGTGGAACTAAGTTACAAAGGACACCACTGCTAGTAGCAGATGAGGCACAAAGGTTCACAGAAAATAATACACAAAAGATGTGCCAGGACAACAATCCAATTAATTGAAAGACGGGAATTAGAACCGGTAAAATTCCACCAACCTAGCAAAAATCAGATTTAGTTACTTGGAATTTATATGTTGTGCTAATCCTCAATATCACGATACAAACATTGAGAACAAAACTGTGCTTATCTTCAAAATAGATCCAATATTATATTACAGGAAGTAATTGGTAAAATACTTGATATTATTAACAGAGATCGAAAGATCAATATATACAAAAGAATGAACGATGTTTCCTTAGGAAACATTCGTAAAGAATAGAGACATTCTATTCTAACTAACTGAAAACTAAATATTAAAAAGATTCTAATATTTACAATAGATTTACAATAGTTAAATAGATAACCATTAATAGAAACTAACTATTATTGTAATACCCTCCCTTAATGGTTAATCTATCCACTACACCAAGCTGTCCTCGGAATTTAGCAAACTTGTCTGGACCAAGAGGCTTGGTGAGAATGTCTGCAGTCTGATCCGCTGTAGGAACATACTGCAAATGTATTGTCCCATCTTCAACCAATTGCCGAATGTAGTGATAGTGAACATCTACATGCTTGGTTCTTTCATGGAAGACTGGATTCCATGCTAACTTGATAACGCCTTCATTATCAACAAAGACAAACAGCATATCCCAGCTGCTTGCTGGTGACATCTGCATATCCCCAACCATCCGACGAAGACAAACAGCTTCACAACCTGCCTTAACTGTCCCTCTATATTCGGCCTTTGTAGAGGAGAGGGAAACAGTCTGTTGCTTCTTACTAGTCCATGTGACGGCACCAGATCCCAAACTAAACACATATCCAAAGGTTGACTTTTTATTGTCAACAGACCCTGCCCAATCTGAATTTGTGAATCCACTGAGTCTAGGATTAGGACTCCGAGAGTAGAGAATTTCATAATCAGCAGTGCCCTTCACATAACGAAGCACATGCTTAGCAACCATCCAATGATCAGCCTTGGGAGCTGTCATAAAGCATGAAATGTAGCTGATGGCGAAGCTGATATCAGGTCTAGTAGCAAAGAGATAGATGAGACCGCCTACTAGTTGCTTGTTTGAAGTATCATCAACTAGAGGAGAATCAGACTTGGCTGATAACTTCAGACCTTTCTCCATAGGTGTAGATGCAAGCTTGCAATCCTGCATACGAAACTTGTCTAACAGAGCCATAGTTGGACTGAGAAATGAATATACCAGAAGACTGCTGCCAAACCTCAACACCGAGGCAATAATGCATGAGACCAAGGTCAGTCATATCAAAAGACTGGCATAAACTCTGTTTGATTCCCTAAATCAAAGATGTCAAACTGCCAGTGATGATCAAATCATCCACATAAATGACCAGAAGGATGATTGCACTGTCAGTAGTCTTGATGTACAAATTTAGAGTTTGAAGAACTCCTCTGGAAGCCTTGATCACTGAGGTACTTATCAATTTTCATGTACCATGCCCTAGGGGCCTGCTTCAAGCCATAGAGAGCTTTCACCAATTTGAGTACCTGGTGTTCTTTACCAGCAACCTTGAAACCAGGAGGCTGCATCATGCAAACCTCTTCCTGTAGGTCACCATTCAGGAAAGCACTCTTGACATCCATCTGATGGACCTGCCAACCAAACTGAGCTGCCATGACTAGGACTAATTTGATAGTGCTCATCTTTGTTGTAGGAGTAAAGGTCTCCTCGTAATCAATGCCCTGATGCTGAGAGAAGGCCTTCGCAACTAAATGAGCTTTGTACTTATCCAAAGTACCATCAGACTTATACTTTATTTTGTAGACCCATTTGCAGCCAATGGGTTTCTTCCCTGGTGGAAGATCAGAAAGGACCCAGGTGTGATTCTTCAATAGGCTCTGGTGTTCAGAATTCATGGCCTGTTCCCACTCTGGAATTCCTTTAGCCTCTAAGTATGTCTGAGGTTCAAACACACTGTGAATGTTGGCCATGAGAGCAATATTGACAATCTTTGTAGGTTTGCTCTTTTTCCAAGCAATTCTCCCCTCGATGAGCTCATCATCCCTAAGATCAGCAAGTGTCTTAACCCACCATTTAGGCCAGAGAGGAGGACCAACATTAGCAGCAGGAGATGCTCTATGATCAAGTTCCTCATCAAAAGAATCTAGATCAAAATCAGGTGAAGCATTTGCATATCTGGGTGATCCTGCAGGAGAGGCCGGAGGTGTCTGTACAGGAATCACTGGTACTACTAGAGCTACTTGAGCTGTTGGAGTCCTCCCAGCAGATGGACCTAATGGAAGCCGAACTCCCAAATCATGAGCCTTCATAGGCTGGTCTGCTGAATTAGGAACGGGAGAGACAGGCATGAACGGTCCTCGCTGCTCATCAAAGACTACATCACAACTGTACAGGAGACGAGATGTCTCAATGTCGATCAAGCGGTAGGCTTTGTGAAGACTACTATATCCAGTAAGCATGAGTTTTGGCTCTTGGCATCCAACTTGGTGTGTGACGCATCAAGGATCCAGACATAGGCAAGAGAGCCAAAAACCTTCAGGTGACTGATTCTGGGCTTGCGACCTAACCAAGCCTCTTCCGGGGTCTTGCCTTTGACCACCACAGTGGGTGACCGGTTCAAAAGATAGACTACAATGTTAACTGCTTCCGCCCAAAATTGCTTCAGAACATGTCTATGCTCTCATAGATCTAGCCATCTTGGTGATTGTTTTGTTCTAACGTTCAACTACACTGTTATGTTGTGGTGTGTCGGTGTGGTTAACTGGCACTTGATGCCATGAAGATCACAGAAGCTAAAGAATTCAGTAGAAAAAAATTCCCCCCCATTATCTGTTTGAAGAGCAATAATAGATTTCCCAAACTCTTTTTCAACTAGAGGTTTAAACTTCTGAAATATAGTAAATGCTTATGATTTCTTCTTAAGAAAATAGACCCACATTTTTCTACTGAAATCATCAACAAATAACAGAAAATACCTGGACCCAAGAACAAAAGGAGTGGCCATAGGGCCGCAGATATTGGCATGAACAAGCTGAAGTACCTGAGAAGCCTGCCATGAGTTGTCAACAGGAAAAGGTGTGCGATGTTGCTTCCCAGCCTGGCATGCATCACAAACTCCAAGCTGCTGAGTCTGAATCTCTGGCAATCCGAGGACAAGCTCGTCACGAGCAAGTTGAGAGAGATAGCGCACATTTAAGTGCCCATAACGTTGATGCTAAAGCGAACTAACAGAAGACTACCGAGCAGCCATAGCGAGGTCCTGAGAAGTACCAAAATCTGCAAGTCTGAAAAGACCATGATCCTCAAGACCAACTGCAACAATAGACTGAGTCTCCCTATCAGTGATGGTGCACTGATGTGAACTAGAGGTGACATCTAGCTGTGGAGAGTGTCGCAGCATCTAACTGACTGAGAGTAGATAAAGTTCCATCCCTGGAACGTGGTACACATCAAGGAAAATGAGATTCCTCCTAGCAGACTGGATTTGAATGTTGCCTTTGCCGACAACGGTGTACTCTTCTCCTCCACCAAAAATAACTGAATCTGAACAAGGTCGGTAGTCAGTGAACCAATCTTTACAGTGGGTGAAATGAGGAGAGGCACCTGAATTAATGTACTAGGCAGACGACTTGACATGATCTGCTAATCTTTTAGCCATGAAGGCGTAAAAGGTAGATTTTGTCTTCTCAGTGTGCTCTACACTGTTCGCTTTGGGCAGCGAACTAGATTGCTTAGTTTGGGCAGCTAAGCACTTCCGACATTCAACCTTCATGTGACCATACTTGTGGCAATAGTTGCATTGAATGTTCTTTTTCTTGGAGCATTCTGATGGTGGAGCAGAGGGCTTCTACTGAGAAGACTGCTAAGAATGAAACTTGCCCTTATCCTTCTAAAAGGATTTAGCAACAAAGGCTTGCTTGGTGGAGGTGGCGCTGGAACTACTACCGAACGGTTGTTTCCACCGATCTTGCTGAAGCAGAAGTGTGCAGAGATCGGTGAACTTTAGATCAACACCAGTAGAAGTGATGTTGAGAGTCTCGATAAAATGCTCGTAGGACTTGGGTAAACTTTTGAGGGTTATTACCACAATGTCCTCTTCCTCCATCTTGCATCCAATGGCAAGCAACTGATCACAGATGTCCTGAATCCAATTCAAGTGATCCTGGAATGATTTTTGCTCATCCATGATAGTAGAAAACAGAGTGTTCTTGAGAAAGAAGGCCCTACTCTTATCTGAAGTCTCGTGTAGGGTTTTGAGATGCTCCCATATCTCGGCAATTGTTTTGTCAGATGGAATCTGAGGGAGCTGATCATCAGCCACTGATAATTTGAGAAACATTACTGCCTCCCAATTATGCTGGTCATATGCAACCTGATCGGGACCAACTGTAGTCGAACGCTTAGTAGTACCTAGAACCACCTGATCGTTGTCGCGATATTCGAAGATGGTTAGCATCCACTGCTTCCACGTGTTATAATTTCGACCATTAAACTTATGATTTCCCTCGAGCAGATTTGTCAGTGATGCCATGGCATGAATTTCAGTGAAAAATATGTAGAACTGAGAAGGCACGTAATTCGAGGCAAAATGTTGAAAGACCTAGAAAGAATGAAGTGCTACCCAGAAGAGAGCTCAAAAAATCCAGAAGGAATATGCTATCAGATTCTAGATTCGTTGCCTCAAAAATTCAAGCACCCAAAAAAATGGACAACCCAGTTGAGCTCTCGAAAAACCCACCACAAATCTGCAAGAATTTGAAAAACCAAGCAAGAAAAGTAGGGTTTGCAAATGAAACCCTAACCGGCTCCAAAAATGGTAGTTTTAACTTTTAACCACATTTGTAGAGAGAATGAGCAGAAAGAAGGTCGAAAGTGAAGATTATTGGTGGTGGCATGCAGATACAGGCCCGCCCTAAGCAAGGACGACTACCACTATGGTGGAAAAAGACATAAAAAATGGACACAACAACAGAGAAATCGCGAGGGGAAGAAAATGCGATTTTTCAAAAGAAAAAACGCGACTGTGTAGACCTCGCGATTTCTGAGGAAAAACTCTACAAAAACCCTAGCCGGGTTTTCATAACAAAGAGCTCAAAAACCGATTTCACAGTAGAGGATTTTGAAAAATTAAAGAGCAGATAATTTCAAAAAATGAAATTATTAATTTTTTGAAAAAAAAAAATTGGCTCTGATACCATATTACGGGAAGTAATTGGTAAAATACTTGATAATATTAACAAAGATCGAAAGATCAATATATACAAAAGAATGAACGATGTTTCCTTAGGAAAAATTCATAAAGAATAGAAACATTCTATTCTAACTAACTGAAAACTAAGTATTAGAAAGATTCTAATATTTACAATAGATTTACAACAATTGAATAGATAACCATTAATAGAAACTAACTATTATTGCAATTTATTAGACAAGCATCAAAACACATTCTATTTTATGCAAAACAGCTAGCTCTCCATCTTGTACCGAGCAATTGACATCAGAACATATTTTCAAATAAACCAAGTCATCTATTGATACTAAATAATAAACCTTGAATTTGACTGCAAAATAATAGATTTGTTTATCTAAAAGGTATATGATTTCCTTAAATAGAGGGCTCCAACTAGAAAATACAAAATCTTCACAAACTATTCTGCAAAATGAAAGCAGTTTCCTTGGTGGGATCAACTTACATTTCTCCCTAATACTATGGTGTAATTGTTGTTTTATTTGTCTGTAAACACTCATAAGCATACTATAATTGAATAAAGCAAAAGAAACATCAGCCAAATCTGCTGTAATGTATGTAACTTCAATTGAAATTGTGAATGTTGAGTGCATGTGTGAATGAAGACATAAACAAAGTAACGAAAACAGAGGAAAGAGGTACCTACGAGAGCCACCCTGTATTACTGAATATATGAAACATAACATGCCTCTCTCTGCCATCATCCTCTTTTCCAGACATCCAAGAGGCCAATTCCTGAGCCAAATTCTCTATGTGGTGCTCGGCCTTTTCACCCGGTGTGAGACTCAGAAGGTCAGTCATTGGGATAACAAAGGTCACAGCATGAATACCTCTGGCATTGTACCAGTCAGCATACTTTTTCAGATGCTTCTGTTGGGCGCCAAGCCACCCAAGTAAAACGACGGCCATCACGGGTTTCTTGTCAGCTGAAATTTTATTTTCCTTCCTACCATTCTCATCTCCACTAAGCCAACGCCATGTATGTAAACCGTTGCTGTATGTGGTATAGAGAGAGGACGAAGAAGAAAAAGTGTGGCTTGATACTGAAGAAATGAGAGGGGAGGATGAAATCATAGATGACAATATAGAAACCAGAGTACTTAATTTTGACAAGGGCGAAAAATTGTGGCTCTCTAAATGGAAAGAATACAGAATATGCCGTCTAAGGTATGAAGAATTATTTCTTCTAGCCCGAGAGTCAGATGCTAAACGGATATGTTGCAACCATTGACATTGATATTGATATTGGCGGATTAAAGAATTTTGATGGTTTCTTTTCAAAAATGATGAAACCTGAGAATAAGGAGAAAGGAATTGTGAGCATGGAGTAACCTCAAAAGTTGGGGCAGAATAGAGCCAAAAATTAGTTGCCCGAGCACAAAACAAATTTCTTTTGAGATTAAAGGGGCTATTTTTATGGAAAACAAGTGAAGAATGTGTGTTTTGGTAGCAAAAACAAGGTGTTTTAGGGCAATGACAAACCAGTTTCTGATACATAGGATACAGATTGCAGTTGGCATTGGTTGCGTGAACATTCTGAGAAAAACCAACAGCCTTGTTTGCGCAAGCATTCAACATGGTTTTCGCTGATGAATCGATGCGGTGAAAGTATTTACGGCCATGCATATCAGCAGAACCAAATGAATTATTAAAATGAAGAATTTGAAAGGAAGGATGAGTACCCATTTTTAAAAAATGGCATGGCCCTTAGAGACATGGTGTCCTGAATCCAGAGAAATTGCCGCAGACACCATTGCCGTTCATTGTGCAACTATAATGAATTTCTGCAATCCCAGCATGAAACCTATTTCTCTCACCATTAAAATGGAAAAGCACTACCCCATCTGGCATACATATCTAAAAGGCCGATGATATTCCGCCAATGTGCGCAAATGTAGTATGGGATACATGGTGTTCCTCAGAAACCCAAATGAGTAAATTGCGATTAAGATGGTAGATGTTGATCCATTTTTTCATAAGATTTTCTTGGTCATGGAATTGGAAAAATGTGAATGGGTTTCGTACCGAGGAGTACACTAAAGACTCCTTGTGCCATCAGGAGAGCTCCACTTTGTTAAATTTCTTGAGACGGAGTAATGATCTGTAGGGATAAAAAATTGATGTGAGGGTGGAAAATTTAAGTATACCTCAAGTGTTGGGTATATTACAAGCTTAATTGGTTGTGGAAGATTTTGCATTTTGTTTTTGTCATGCAATTTGTGTTTGCCGAAAGTTTGGTCATCGATCTACATGTTTCTTAGTCATTCTTCTTGTATTTCCAGTTTTTATGGGCCTGGGGATGCGCCAAGCGAAGGTATTGGAAAACATGAATTTTAGAGAAGCAAGCAACTCATTGTAATAAGACAGCTTTGACTCCAAATAATGACCATGGTTTAAGAGTGAAATTTGGGGGAAATTCACTAATGATCGATCATATTTTTTATTTATTTTTATTGAGTTAAGGAAGCAAAAAATTATATAATAAAGGGCAATCAATTGTTACCAAAACAACTCAAAAGCTCATATAACCTTGATCAAATAGATTGACAAATGCAACTATGGTGACTATTGCAAAACTTAGTAGTATAAGAGACTAAAACAACTCTAATAGAGCATACAACCATATCAAGGCTACAAAGAAGTAATTTCAAGAAGTTATGGAGAATTACAAATTGAATTTTAACATTTGTTGTAGTTGTTTAAAGCAAAAAGCATCATTTGTGTAAAGTTGCAGTAGCTTAATTCTATCAAGTTTGTTGCTAATCCTCCATCGTTCTTTGGGTCCTCCCTGCAATTGAGAACCTCATAAAATAGTATAAAAAATGACATCTAAGTAAAACCTTAAAATCTCTCCTTGGTGATGCTTATGGTTAGAGAAAACAAAAATGCATCTACTTTTTTCAAATGTTAAGAAATATAATTTGCCTCATAGAATTGGCCACTATATTTTTTTTTAGACTCAGTCCAAGAATAGCTTCTTTCCAGCTTAAAGCATGATTAAAAAAAAATAACTTGAAAATAAGTAAAAATAGGATTCCACTTTTTCTTAAACAATATACAGTCCCAAAAAAAGTGTTTTAGATTTTTATCCTAAAGACAAAAGGGACATTTCTCAGGTTGGATCATCAAACACCTCAATTTGTCACCTACTAACACTTTGAAATGTAAGATTTTCCAAGCCAAAACTTGTGCATTAGTCTATGCTTTATAGAGCCAAATCTAAGCACTCAAGTTTTTCCAAGTCTTTTCCTAGAATTTGCAATTCCATTTTTATTCAATCTTGGATTTAATGGCAAAGAAGGCAAGAGTTTTAAGTAAACTTTTTTAAGAGGAAAATGGTGAAATTGATGAGTAGACAGCCACCACTAATCCTTGAAGAAGTTGTGTTCCAACAAAGTACATATTTTCATGGTAAGCTCAATAGGGAACAATAATCTAACAAAGATGAGGAATCCCTTAAACCTGTTATTTAGGCCAAATGTATTTTTAATGGTTGGACAAGGAGCCCATTTTACAGAATTGAAGTCCTACAAGTCTTTAAATTGGCATACTCCTTTCTTGAAAAGATAATTAGCATACCTTTGAAAAAACACAACAAGATCCATGATATTGAACCACTTTATTCCATCAAATTGAATCTTCGAATCACTTTACTCCATCAAATTGAAGAACCACCAAAACTGAAGTCGTGTTGTAATGAGAGATTTCTCTAGTTCAAGAATTTGCAAACTTGTTGTCATGTTTTCTAGATAGACTAAAGAGGGGAGGATGCTTTAATATGAAAAGAAGGGGGCATCAAAATTTTATTTACCCACCTTATTGGTTATCATTTTTTGTTGGCAAAGGCAAGGTTGATACGAAATCAGACCAACTATTTCCAAGGTTCATCTCCATTGATTGCTCTAATTATCCACTTAGCAACCAAGCACACCCCTTGATTTTAGGGGTTTAATAGGCTCAACCCCCTTTTTAATTGGGATTGGGTACAATGTGTTAGCATAACTGATGCAGCAATGCTAAGTGTTGCATTGATCAATATTGGTATAGATTTAATGACAAGTGAATCAGTTATTAGGTTGTCATTGATGTCAACTAATTGACTTAGTGTTTTCAGTATGTTACCATATATTGTGTGAGTAAATCATGAGTTGCAATATGTTTATGAAGTTGTTATTTTAATGGAAGAATATGTTACGTGTTGTGATGTTAAGTTTGTAATCGTGACTTTTGATATGAAGTATTGAGTTGCTTATGTTTGAATGAAATCAAACCGGGTAATTGTTAAAATAGTTAGTGACAAACAACAAGTGAATTGAATGTTATCTCAAATGGGTAAGTTATTTGATAGAGTGGTCATAGGATATGATTGATAATAATGTCTAGATACTAGGTTGAGGATCATGACTCATATTGTTGATCGGTGAAGATGGTTTAATGGACTAGAAGTAGTACTAACAAAATGAATAGGTAATGAAGATTTGTGAATCGGTGAAGAAATTCAAAGTGGCAATGGGATTGATGATGTTTTTAGTGAAGTAGTAAGGAAGTTTCATGATTTATGGAAAGTATTTGACATCACATTGCCCGAGGTATGCATTTGAGGTGGATTTTTCAAAAAGCTTATTTTGGTCAAATGAGTTTTTGAAGATGGTTCAAAATCCAAGGTGAAATCCATATCGAAGTCAATGTGGTCAAAGAAAATGGTTTATGAGTTTTTAGACACATTGTATCTTACCTAATATGATCTGGATCGTTCGTATCTCAGATCTAGGGTTTATTTTAAGATGCTAGAAGAAAATCTATATATTGAAAAGTTGAAAAAGAAGTTATTTGTTGATTGCGAATTGTAGAAGGATTTGGTGACAAAGAAAGTGAAGGAATCAAGTGTGATCAAGCCAGGGAAGATTATAGTGTGTGGAGAAGAGTTTCATAACTTAATAGGATCTGATCATGCAGAGGTAGTGCAATTTCACTGATCATTTTATCTATTGTTTTCTAACAATTGTAATAGTGAAATCCCTTACTAGGGTGGATCCTAATAGATCTTTTTTTGTAAATCCTCTAACAAGGTGGAATTCATATTGAATGTTTAAAGTCCTCTAAAAAGTTTTCTCCTAACAAGGAAAAGATCCTAATAGATCTAAAGGAAAATCCCTTAACTGAGTAGCACCTAGCAGTGTTTTTGTAAACCTTTAATAGGTAAGCTCCTCACATGGCGTATTCCAAAAGAGTACAGATTTAGTGGGCACCAACTCCCACTGTGGTTTCTCCCATTTGGGTGTCCACAAGAAAAATATGGTGTCTTCATTGTGTGATTGATTATTTGTGGATTCATGCTTTGAAAGTTTCTATTTATATTAGTTTTTGTTGAATATTTTGGTGCATAAAGGTTAAAGAGTTTGAATCAGAGAATTTGTTGATTTATGATTCACCCCTCCCCTCTCAGTAATCATACATGTATTAACAATTGGTATCAAATCCAAGTTCCCCTACTGAGACATCTTAACAGCTTGAGGGAAAATATATGAAGATGTATCTAGGAAGGAAGCACCTAAGTTCACTAAGGACAATTTCTCTACATGGGTACGCAGGATGAAGCTGCATCCGGTAGGTGTTGGAGATCAAGCATTGGTTCATCTCACAACCAAGTATGTTCAATGTACTGGAACCCTAACTAATGAACAAACAAAGAGAAATTTGGAGCATAACTTTGTAATGATAGAAATAGCAAGTGTTCTATCTCGTGTTGACTTTGTAGATATCAAGGATATGGATAATGCTAAAGACATGTAGGACAAGTTGATAACAGTTTATGGCGATGATGTTCAGGTTTAGAAAGAAAAGGTGGATAGTCTCAAAGGAAAGTATGATGAAATGACAATGCATGAAGGTGATAAAAATGCTCAATACAACTATAGGATAAAGGAGGTTGTTTCTGCAATCAAAGGAGTTGGTGGACAACTTTAAGAAGATGAAGTAGTAAGTAAAATATTGAGAAACCTACTACCATAGTATGCTATTAGAGTCTCCGCAATACAAGAATTGAGATATATTAATCCTACAAATGTGACTCTAGATTCCTTGGTTGGAAATATTACTTCTTTTGAGTTAAGTAATTTTGACAATAATATGCCTAGAATAGAATCTGCATTGAAAGCTTCCCTAACCATTGGTTCATCAAAGAAAGGAAAAGAAGTCTCTAAAATCTCTAAAGGAAATCATGATTATGATTCTATCTTGTATAAAGAAAGAGAACAAGAAGATTTGGAGGCACTACTAGAAAGGAGATTAACTAGAACAAAATGAAAGTACAAAGGTAAACTTCCCTTAAAATGCTTTTCATGTAACAAAATTGGTCATATTGCATCTAGATGTCATGACAATGACAAGAAGGATAAGCTCAAGAGATTTAGGAACTTCAAAGACAAGAGCAAGAAGGCATGTTACCTAGCATAAGAAGGAGTGACTGATGAAGAATCAAATGGAAAAGATGAAGAGGAAGATATAGTCTTTATTATAGTCAAAGAAGAACCCTCAACCATTGTATATGGAGATAATAAGGAAAAAGCATTGATTTCAAGCATGAATTGCAATAGTGACTGGATAATAGACAGTGGGTGTACACATCACATGATCGGTGACAAAAGAAAATTTATTTCAATCAAGGAATGTGATGGAGGAGCAATCAGATTCGGTAATGGTTCTCCATGTGTGATAAGAGGTAAAGGTTCAATGGCACTTAATGATAACACTAATTGTGATGATTTCTATTGGGCTGATGGATTAAAGTATAACATGTTAAGTGTTTCTTAGCTGAATAAAAAAGGTTTCATATAGGAATTTAGTAACGGTGTTTTCAAGATCTTAGGAAACTCTCAAGATTTGATTGCTATTGGCGAACAAACTAGAGGTAACCTATTCTGGTTGAACTCTACTAATAAACACTAATTGTTTTCTAAAGTGGAAGACTGTTGGTTGTGCCATAAAAGATTTTATCATGTTAATTTTGATAAGTCAGTAAAGGTCAATAAGTAAAGATGTGTTAGAGGTTTTCCTACTTTAGCTAAGCCTTATAATGCTATGTGTAAGGAGTTTTAGTTGGTAAAGTTAACTAGCTCTAGCCTTACTAGTAAAGTCTATTCATCACAGAGCATTCTTGACCTTGTACACATTGATTTGTGTGGAGCGATGAGAACTCAGAGCTACTATGGAGATAAGTACTTTATCTTGTCTGTTGATGATTACTCAAGAATGATGTATGTTATGTTTTTTAAGGATAAATATGATGCATTCTACATGTTTAAGGTGTATAAAGCAAGAGTTGAAAAAGCAACAAGTAAAGCACTTAAGTGTCTCAAATCTAACAGAGGATGTGAGTTTACTTCACAAGAGTTCATAATATTTTGTGAAGAAAATGGAATCAAGAGATAAATGTCAGCACCAAGGACACCCCAACAAAATGGAATTGTAGAGAGAAAGAAAAGATCCATAATTGATTATGCAAGAACACTTTTGATACAAAAGGTAGTGGCTCAAATCTTTTAGAGATAAGTTATAAGTACTATTGTCTATACTTTGAACTAGGTACAACTTAAGAAAGGTACAAACAAAATACCTTATGAGTTGTGGTATGGTCATACTCCTAGTGTCAATTATTTCAAAAAATTTGGAAGTAAATGTTACATAAAGAAAGATGAACAAAATAGTAAATTTGATTCTAAGAGTGATGAAGGGATATTTCTAGGATATTCTACTAGAAGTAAAGTTTATAAGTGTTTGAACAAGCATACCAACAAGATGGTTGAAAGTGCAAATGTTAGAATTGATGAATTTTATGAGAAAAATGAGGAAGATAAAAAGAAGGAACCAAAAGACTACAATAGGTTTGTTTATGTTCAAACAAGCATTGATTTCAAGAATGGATTGTAATAGTGAATGGATAATAGACAATGGGTGTACACATCACATGACCAGTGACAAAAGAAAATTTATTTAAATGGAGGAATGTGATGGAGGAGCAGTCGGATTTGGTAATGGTTCTCCATGTGTGGTAAGAGGTAAAGGTTCAATAGCACTTAATGATAATGTTAATTGCGATGATGTTTATTGGGCTGATGGATTAAAGTATAACCTATTAAGTGTTGCTCAGTTGAATAAAAAGGGTTTCATATTAGAATTTAGTAATGGTATTTGCAAGATCTTAGGAAACTCTGGAGATTTGTGTCATGCCAAAAAATTAGGGGAAAACACACACAACATTTTTTTTAAAGCACATAAAATCAATAAGGTTACATAATAAGGAACACAACACGAAAAGAAATGCAACATCCAAACAATTATTAACTCACAAGAGGTATCATGGCATGTGTTGACTTTCCTAATGAACTACAATTGATTAAGAACCCGATTGAAGAACTACAAGTGATTAGAGATCACTGAGCACTAAATTGTTATGCAGGATAATTGAATCAGTCTTTATGTTGTCATTAATGTCAACTAGCTTTGATAGTACTTATCATGGTAGTTGCAAATGTCTAAACATCTATAAAGAGGAGAGAAAAGATGAAGAACCAAGATATCTACATTGAGGAAGATGGATATGATAGATGAGGATAAGAAATACTCTTGGTAACTTATTGATGAGTCTATGACTTCATATTGTTGACTTGATTATGTTGTATTAATTTGTTATGAAGATAGAAGCAAAATGTTACAAAGTAGTGTGGTCGGTTAATGAAGCATTTCAGTATACACCGAGTTAATGTAGTGTGTACCGAGTGACATTATCAACTGAGCTTATGTTCACCGACACATTTCTTTGTTAACCGAGTATGGACAAAAGAACTAAATGATTAGTTTAGCTGACAAATTGATGAGCTAGAAAGTACCTCATAATCAGAGTGGAAAGATAAAGTTTATTGTAAGATCTATGGCTAACAAAATTTAGAGAAGATCTAAAGGAAAAAATTGAAATGCGTTACTGACACATTAGTTGAGGAAGGTTTAAGCGGCAAAATCAATGAAGGAGGTTAAGCGACAAAATCTGATGGATGAAAAGAAAATGGTTTACTTGTCTATTTAAGAGACTAGGGTTTCACAGTGAAACTAATGCTGGAGGAAGGAGACTACAGAGATATCACGTGAACATTGCTTCATGCTTGCTTGATCATACTGGTTGAAGGAGAACTAAACTGTAGAGTTAACCGAGCGTCAGAGAGATTTTATCGAAGGATAGTAAGTCATTGAATGTTGTTGAATTGAATAAGAAATATTGATCAAAGGATTTGTACGGACTTAAGATAGATCTGATAATCTGCAAATCAAGTTGTATTATATTTAGATCACCTGTTGTTACAGTTTAACCATTGTAAATAGATAAAATCTCTTACCCAAGTGGACTTGAAAGTCTTATATATCATTCATAGAATGTACATTGTTATCCTGTCAACCCCATAGTGAATGCTGGTTGGACGATAACTGTTAGTGTTAAATCCTCTAACAAGGTCACACCTTATAGTGTGTTTTGTAACCTTTAACAGGGTTGGCTCTTCACCGAGCTCACTCCAAAAGAGTGAAAATATTTTGGGTTACCGGTCCCATGTGGTTTTTCCCTTTGCATGGTTTCCACGTTAAATCTCTTGTGTTATGTGTTTATGTTGTGATAGTTTGGATATCATACTTTACGTATTGCATGTTAGATTTGGTCGGTAATCACTAAGAGCAATTGACTAGTAATCGGTAAAGTCACAGATAGTTAGTATTTTATTTTACTGAGCTACAAAATTAGCTAAATTTGTTTTGTGATATACATTTTGTATTTGGGACTGTGGATAACTGATTCACCCCCCTCTTAGTTATTCTAACAATTGGTATCAGAGCATATTGGCTTCTTGGAATAGAGTTTTAAGGACTTCAACATAAAGATCACAAAATGTATAAGAGGGAAGTGCCAAAGCTAAATAAGGATAACTTTACAATATGGAAAAGCCGAATGAGACTTCATATATCAGGGATTGGGAATTTTGTCCTCACCCTATTGGATAATGGCTACATTGCACCACCTACAGGTCCTTTGAATCTTGATCAATTAAGAGATAGACATGAGCATAATATTACTATGATGGAGATTGTTGTTGCTCTATCAGATGCCGAGTTTGAAGATGTCAAGGATTGCCTTACTTCTAAGGACATGTGGGATAAACTTGCTCTAGTTTATAGTGGTGATGCTAATGTCAAAAGAGCCAAAGCTGAAAGTTTAAGAGGGAGATTCAATGATATGAAGATGAAAGAAGGAGAAAACTTTGTGCAGTACACAAACCAAATAAAGGAGGTAGTCAATGCTATTAGAGGATCCAGTGGATTTATTGAAGAAGATACAGTGGTAAGCAAAATCTTGAGAAATTTATTGCCTATTTATGCTATCACAATTTTCGCAATACATGAAATGAGGTCCGCACCCAACAGTACTCTCAATCTTGACAATCTGATCGGTAAGCTAACAACCTTTGAACTAGACAATTTTGATAATAGTGTTTTATCGTCTGTTGAATCTGCTTTCATGACTTCTCTGAAGATTGGTTAGTCTAGTAGTAGAAGTAATAATGATGATAATGACAGTAATTCTGATGATGAGCTTGATGATCTTGAAGCTCTTATGGCCAGGAGATTACCTAAAGGTAAAGGTAGATCATATAGAGGTAAATTACCTTTAGCATGCTTTAACTACAAAGAAGTTGCTCATATTGCTGCTAGATTTCCAAACAGGAAATAAGATGATAGAAATAAGGATCAATCTAGTGAAGGAAGCTATGGGAGAAGAGGCAATAGAAGTTACCGACACTACAACAAAGATAACTGAGACAACAATGATAAAGGCAAAAAGGTATGCTACATTGCTGAAGAAAATGATAGTGATTCTGATACAAATGATGATGTAGAAGTAGTTTTTGTTGCAATGAAGGATGATTCTGAGGAAGAAGAAAGGTATGTAGAGACAACACTCATTTCTAAGGTTAATAAAAATGATACATGGATCATTGATGGTGGTTGTACCCATCACATGACTGGTGATGAAGAAAAATTTGATCATCTTGAGCAATATAATGGAGGATTTGTAAAAATGGGTAATGATACACCTTGTATGGTTAGAGGAAAAGGAACTTTAATGATAAATGATAAAATCAGATGTGATAATGCTTATTGGGTAGAAGAACTAAATTATAATCTGCTAAGTGTGGCACAACTTAACAACTCAGGTCACCAAGTAGCTTTTGAGAGCAAAAAGGTTAAGATATTTGATGATGGAGGAAAACTTGTTGGAACAAGAGCACAAACGAAAGGTAACTTGTTTTATCTTGATAATGATAAGTCTTCTTGTTTAATGATGAAAGATGAGGATGCATGGTTGTGGCATAAAAGGTTATGCCATGTAAACTTTGATAACATGATCAAAACAAGTAAAAAGAAAAAGGTTAGAGGTCTACCTAGCCTAGCTAAGCCAAATTATGTAATGTGTCATCAATGTCAGAAAGGTAAGATGACAAAATCTAGTTTTAAGAGAAAAAATTACTCAACAAGGAGAATTTTGGAGCTAGTTCACACCGACCTATGTGGTCCCATGAGAACACAGAGCTATTATGGAAACATATATATATTTTTGTTTGTTGATGATTATACTAGATTGATGTATGTGATGTTCTAAAAGGAGAAATCAAAAGCATTTAAGATGTTTAAATGGTATAAAGAAAAAGTAGAGAAAGAAACTGGTAAGGAACTAAAATGCTTAAGATCTGACAGAGGTGGTGAATTTATTTCTAATGAATTTACTAACTATTGCGACGATCATGGTATTAAAAGACAGGTTTCTGTACCAAGAACACCTCAGCAAAATGGGATTGCTGAAAGGAGGAATAGATCAATTGTAGATTGTGCAAGGACACTGATGATAGAAAATAATATGGCACAGACATACTGGAGAGAAGCAGTTAGCACAACTGTCTATGTGCTAAACCGAGTACAATTGAAGGACACAAACAAAACACCCTACGAGTTATGGTTTGGTCACAAACCTACTGTAAGTTACTTTTGAATTTTTGGTAGTAAATGCTTTATTCTGAAAGATGAAAGAAATGGAAATTTTGACTCTAAAGGGGATGAAGCAATATTTCTTGGATATTCCACTAAAAGCAAAGCATATAAGTGTCTAAATAAAGTTACTAATAAAATGATTGAAAGTACTAATGTCAGGGTTGATGAGTTTGACACTAAAAATAGTGAAGAAAGCACTAGAGAACCAAAAGACTATGATAGATTCACTTACATTGAATATCCAGAGTACCTACTAAAGCCATAGACTGTGTCAAATGGGCATCAGGAAAACAACACCGAGGAACAGGAAAGAGAAATTGACAATCAGGAAGGAGCTACCGAGCAAATGAATGAACCTAAACAGGATGAACAACAAAGAAGAGATCAAGTAGTGGCTAGATTTGTTAGAAGACATCATCTTGAGAACCAAATCATTGGCGACAAGCAAGATGGCATGCAGATAAGAAGTAAATCAAGACAAGGTACATGCTTAGTTTGTGAGTATGAACCGAAAAATGTTAAAGTTGCATTGGAGAATGAAGAATGGGTGAATACAATGAATGAAGAGATAGAACATATAGAGAAAAATAAGACATGGACCTTAGTACCTAGACCTAAAGATAAGAATGTTATTGGTACTAAATGGAATTTCAGGAACAAGCTAAATGAAAATGGAGAGGTTACAAGGAATAAAGCCAGACTAGTTTGCAAGGGGTATGCACAGGAGGAAAGGATAGATTATGGAGAAACTTTTGCACCTATTGCTAGATTAGAAGGAGTTTGAATGTTACTGGCCTATGCAACACATAAGAAGTTCAAAGTTTATCAAATGGATGTCAAGTCTGTATTTTTGAATGGGATACTAGAAGAAGAAGTCTACATCGAACAACCAGAAGGGTTTTTTGATTTAGACAAGAAAGATATGGTATGTAGACTACATAAAGCTTTATATGGTCTAAAGCAAGCACATAGAGCCTAGTATGAAAGGCTACATACTTATTTGTTAAGTATTGGTTTTGGTGTTGTTAGAACTAGTGAGAACAACAATCTGTATATGAAAGGAGATACTAATGATACTATCTTGATTACTGAAATATTTGTGGATGATACTATTTTTGGAGGACAAGATCATATCTATAAATATTTTGCTGATGAGATGCACAAAGAATTTGAAATGTCTATGTTTGGAGAGATTAAGTTCTTTCTAGGCTTGCATGTTATTCAACAGAATGATGGAATATTCATCACACAATCCAAGTACATAAAGGAAATACTGAGAACATTTGGCATAGAAGATGCTAAACCAATTGGAAAAATGATGGTCACAGGCTACAAACTAACTAAGGAAGATGAAACTACAGAGGTGAACCAAACATTGTACTGATCAATGATTGGTAAATTGATGTATATAGTACATAGTAGACCAGGCATTGCACATGTTGTGGGGATAGTTGATAGATTTTCTTCAAATCCTAGGGAGTCACACATGGTTGCTACAAAAATAATCTTAAGACACCTAAAGAAAATTGAGGACTATGGATTATGGTATCCTAAGGAAGGGAAGTTTGAACTAAAAGTCTATACCGACGCAAATTGGGCTGGAAATATAGATGACAGAAAGAATACCACCAGAGGAGCATTTTTCTTTGGTGAAAGGCTTGTTACTTGGACAAGTAAGAAACAACCTTGTATTTCTCAATCTACTACCGAAGCAGAGTATGTTGTTGTTGCTACAAACTATTTAAATATTGCCTATATCAAGAAAGTATTGGAAGGTATGAATGAGGTAATCACTGAGCTGATGATTATATACTATGATAACACAAGTGCAATAAATTTTTTAAAGAATCCTGTAATGCACTCAAAGACCAAGCACATCTCTATTAAGTATCACTACTTAAGAGAACAAGTACAGGAGAAGCAAGTTAAATTAGAATATGTTACATCCAAAGAGAAACTTGCTGACATATTTACCAAGCCTCTACCAAAGGAAACTTTTGAATATTTGAGGACTAGACTTGGGGTTCGTCCCCTGTCTATTGGTCACTAATGTGATCTGGAGGTTGCATTAGCCTAATCTTATCAGAAGATCATTCATGTTGATGCAACATAGTTCACACTTTGGATTGTGTCTAAGGTTGTGGAAGATTTGAGGAGTCAGAACACAAAGATTTGCATATCAGTATACATAGATACATTTGGTGCATGCAAAGTATAGGAACCGAACAACAGAGAGTCACATGGCTAACACAAAGCTGTATGTTTATTTGTTTCTTTGGCATTGTTGTCAAAGGGAGAGATAAACAATATGATAACCGAGGAGATCACTGGAACATCTATCTAGGGGAGAGACAATCTGAGAAGATAAAGGGAGAGATAAACAAAAGGAAGATGAGGACTGTAAAGATCATATCTATAGAAGATAGTCTGCATTTGCAATGGTGTCATGTAACATAGTGATTAAACATATTAAGCTTAGGGAGAGCTTATCGCGCTACAACATTTTCTTATAGAGTTGTAGAATACATTTTTGGTATGTGTATGGTATATTTCATATTGCTTGAGCTGCCATCAATGCCAAAGGGAGAGATTGATGAACTACAATTGATTAAGAACCTAATTGAAGAACTACAAGTGATTAGAGATCATCAAGCACTGAATTGTTATGCAGGATAATTGAATCAGTCTTTATGTTGTCATTGATGTCAACTAGCTTTGACAATACTTATCATGGTAGTTGCAAATATCTAAACATCTATAAAGAGGAGAGAAAAGATGAAGAACAAAGATATCTACATTGAGGAAGATGGATATGACAGATGAGGATAAGAAATACTCTTGGTAACTTATTGATGAGTCTATGACTTCATATTGTTGACTTGATTATGTTGTATTAATCTGTTATGAAGATAGAAGAAAAATGTTACAAAGTAGTGTGGTCGGTTAATGAAGCATTCCAGTATACACTGAGTCAGTGTAGTGTATACCGAGTGACAGTATCAACTGAGCTTGTGTTCACCGACACATTTATTTGTTAACCAAGTATGGACAAAAGAACTAAATGATTAGTTTAGCCAACAAATTAATGAGTTGGAAAGTACCTCGTAATTAAAGTGGAAAGATAAAGTTTGTTGTAAGATCTACGACTTACAAAATTAGGAGAAGATCTAAAGGATAAAATTGAAACGTGTTACTGACACATCAGTCAAGGAAGGTTTAAGCGGCAAAATCAATGGAGATTAAGTGGCAAAATCTGATGGATGAAAAGAAAACAATTTACTTGTCTATTTAAGAGACTAAGGTTTCATAGTGAAACTAATGCTAGAGGAAGGAGACTACAGAGATATCGTGTGAACATTACTTCATGCTTGCCTGATCATACTGGTTGAAGAAGAACCAAACTACAGAGTTAACTGAGCGTCAGAGAGCTTTTACCGAAGGACAGTAAGTCATTGAATGTTGTTGTATTGAATAAGAAATATTGATCAGAGGATTTGTATGGACTTAAGATAGATCTGATAATATGCAAATCAAGTTGTATTGTATTCAGATCACCTACTATTACATTTTAACCATTATAAACAGATAAAATCTCTTAACCGAGTGGACTTGAAAGTCTTATATGTCATTCATAGAATGTACATTGTTATCCTGTCAACCCCATAGTGAATGCTGGTTGGATGATAACTATTAGTGTTAAGTCCTCTAACAAGGTCACACCTTACAATGTATTTTGTAACCTTTAATAGGGTTGGGTCTTCACCAAGCTCACTCCAAAAGAGTGAAAATATTTTGGGTTACTAGTCCCAGGTGGTTTTTCCCTTTGCATGGTTTCCACATTAAATCTCTTGTGTTATGTGTTTATGTTGTGATTGTTTGGATATCATACTTTACATATTGCATGTTAGATTTAGTTGGTAATCACTAAGAGCAATTGAATGGTAATCGGTAAAGTCACAGACAATTAGTATTTTGTTTTACCGAGCTGCAGAATTAGCTGAATTTGTTTTGTGATATACATTTTGTATTTGGGACGGTGGATAACTGATTCACCCCCCTCCGAGTTATTCTAACATTACCAACATCCCTTGTTCGACAAACTCCATTAGTCTAAACGAAACCCTAACTAGGTCTCTAAGAAACCCTAACCGGGTTTAAAACAAAAGTTAATAAAAGGGATAAACCAAGGTGAAAATTCAAACTTAGATATTATTGAAAGTCAAAGGTTGGGTCAACACACCCAAAAAGGTTCAATACAATAAAATTTTAATTCGATCGTAATTGTAACCCTAATGGTTCCTAGTGTGAATCGGGTTACCAATTAGGATCAAAGATGCCAAAATATCAATAATTAAATAAAAGGATGAAATAACTCAAGGTATTAACCCTAAGCGAAAACTAGGGTTTAGAAATTATTACTTATTAAAATATAATAATATTCGAATACTTTAAATTAAAATATTATAATTTTGCTTAAGATATGAAGATCTAAAGTTCATTAATCAATTTATTTTATTTAATAACAAGGATTGAAAAACAATATAACATTATTAATATTAAATTAGACATTAATCCTAGGGAGAAATAATTTACCTAAGTCCCACTTTGGACACTTAAATTAATCTCCCCTAAATATCCATTTAATTAGAAAAATAATAAAATCACTTTAAATAATAAATATTAAATTTTAAATATGGAAATTTCAAATCTCATGAAAACATTAATCTGAAGAAATATGATCATAAAAACATTCCTATGCGAAATTTAGGTCTACAAAGTTTTTACCCATTTTAAAGTTATAATGTTAATAATAATTAATTTAAAAGATTATATTTTAATCCCAAAACATAATGCTATCAAAGTTAATTAATTAATTTGAATTTAACATTTAAAAGATTAAAATAACCATAATAAAGCTTTAATGTTAAATTTATCATTTAGGCTAAGGGAAAGTTATTTATCTATGTCCCATCCTAATACATTAAATAATTTCCCCTAGAATAACCCATCAATACATTAAAATATTATTAGTAAATTAAATATTAAATTTAATCACAGTATTATAATGAAAATGAAAATATAATATTCAATTGGAAATAGGCAATAATTTTTAAATCCATAAAATAGCAAATTCCAAGAATAGTATTTAAAAGAATAAGCATCCATTTATTAATATTTAAACATTATCAAATTTAAATTAATTTAAAATGGCATCCAAAAGCAAAATATTAGAATCCCACTAAATAATAAAAGAATCTTTTTTTAAAATCTCAAGATAAAATAAAATCAAATTTTAAAATCAAATTTAAAAAGAGGACTGTGTAAAGTCAATAGTCATTAATTACTAATAACCAGTAATTAAAATGTTAATCCAAAATTAAATGAAAAATCATAATAAAAATTTTAAAATTAAAAATGGCTCCAAAAGCCAACCCTAACCCTAATTTTGAAATTAAAGTTAGGCCCTAAAATAAAACTTGGCCAAAACCCTAATTCTTTATTTTGTGTGTGCAGGTCTAGTTGGGAGAAGAAATGGAGAAAAAATCAAGTTCAAATATATACATGAGTATACATGTATGTATATACACACCTAGGGTTTGTATACACACACACACAAGGGTTGAATGAGATGGATCAATAAAATCAGAATATTCATAAATTAAAATCAATAAGAGGGTTTATCCAATCTTTCTTCCAATGTCATTGTATAACCTATTTTGAGAGAATTTTGTTGCAGGTCAAAATTGGAGCTTGCTGGTGCAAATCTAAGGTTGGAGTCACATTGAGAAGGTCCAAAACCCCTAAATCAAATTTTGTTTTATTCAAATCGGACATCTGAAGCCAAATCTAGAGCCATTTGAATTTTGGAAGTGCGGCAGCGGCGATTCAAAAAAAATAATTTCAGAGGCAATTTTCAAACAACGATATCTCATTCATCTTATCTCCTTTTTTTGAGCATTTTCTTTTTGTTTTGGAGTAGAATTTCACAACCTACACAATGGCGCAAGTGGTTGACCTCTGTTTCTGATATTTTTTGAAAATTATAAATTCCAATTTTTACAACTTTAGAAGTTTTGTTCGGGCTCATATTAACACATTTTTAGGTGCATTTTTTTTAACTTCAATATAGCAATGTATTCCAATAGGGTATATACATCAATGTATATATACAATTATATATACATAAGTATATATACAAATATATATACATAAGTATATATACAAGAGTTTTTTTAAAATTAACATGATATCAAAATGAAATCTATTCTCATATAGGTAATTAGGAAAGAAAATCTACATTAACTTTTCTTTTCCAAATAAATGCTTGAAATAAACTTTGTCTACATAAGAATGAGTTTTGCATTCATAAGAAAATCTAACTTTTTCATGCATATAGAAAAACAAACCAATAAACTTACTTTTGCATTCAAGCATAAGGAATACACATTTTTATAATTTCTTTCCTTAGAAACAACATAGAAATTTTTGGAGATCATTTCACATTTATGTACAAAATTTTACAAGCATTTTACATGCTATTAGGCATTTACATGACCTTTCTACTCTACATTTTTTTTACACATGGCTTAATAGCCCTTTTTACACATAAAAATCTACGAGTAGAAATGACAAAATCTTCTTTTCCTTCAACAAAACCAGCAACTTCATCAAATGAAAAATTGCAAAAGAAAATCACTTTGACCATGGAGGCTCACCTCCCAACCTAGGCCATTACATGGCTACCCCCAAGCTTGGGGAAACAAAGATGGATGAGGGTTACATACATGCTTCAACACACATACACATAAAAACCAACAAGTACATGTTAACATAAAATTCCCATCCCAAGGATAAATTCACACTATGGGTCACCTTGGACCCATAAAAGGGGTGAAGGTGGAAAGTACCCAAATAAGAGATGTCATTCAAAAATAAAAACTATGCTTTCATCAAGACCAATAATCTATAACCATTGCCTTCACAAGGCCAAAAAAATAAGTACCAACTCTTCCATTTTCTTCCACAAAATATAACCCTTATGATCCCCAAAATAGAATACAAGAATGACAACATGGAGCCCATACATCCATGCCTCATCCCCTTCCTCTTTGAGGAAGGACTCTACACTAGATGGGAATTCCCAACTCAAGCCCTTCACCCATCAAGGCTTTCTTCCCTCCCAAGGGTGAGTTTGGCCTTGCACATCCCAAAAATACAAATAATAAAATAAAAACCAGCAAATAGACATAACAAGGAAGCCATGAAAATAATCTTGAAGCTTCGCAAAAAATTCACAAATACATAACAATAAAAATTTGCATATTACATTCAACAAAAGCAAGAGTCTTCCATGATAAAAACCACCAACCTCACTCCAAGCCTAAGGCAAAGAGGGTTGAGAAGATCTCCCTTTTCCTACAAGCCTTCCTTCCTTGCTAAGTCCACTAGAGGTCTCCAAAAAGTTGGACAGTGGGCAATCAATCTACCAAATTTCTTTCCATCCCACTAAAAAGGAAAACCCTACCTAACCTCAAAGATGATTGGGCACACTCACATAGGGTTCTCTCTCATCAAGAGGAAAATTCAAAATTGAAAAGAGAGGAAGACTTGTCACACTTCCCAAATTCATCACATTTTAAAAAAGCATCTTTTGAAGAGGAAAAAATGGTCTAAAATCATCTCATTAGTCAAAATTTGACCCCCAACCCAAAGTACACCTATAGGGTAATCTATTTTTAATCTTAACTAACCTTTTGGGTTACTTTTTGCCTCTCAAAAGTCTACTAAGAGTTGACTCATGAAAATTTAAAATAAGATTCCCTCCCAAGAATCAACAACCAAGATACCTAACCTTGAGATTCTACAAGATGATTCAAAGGTGGAAAACAACTAATAAACAATGCACTTGGCCATGCCAACTCACAACACATGTCAATTGACACCACAAAAGGTAACAACACATCACTACACACATGGCATGCCAAGTAGACATTAATTTAAAATAAAAATAAACACAATTAAATATTACAATCAAGAATTACTTAACAATTCATGTGCATTTCTGGATTCGATTGTGTGCATTTTTTAGTATCAACGTTTCGGATCACGCTCCATGATCCATCATCAGGAAAGAGAGAGTGCAAGAATGGTAAGAATTACTTTACAACATTATACATCACGAGGTTATTTCTCCCTTTGGAGATAACCTTGGCTTTACAAGATTTTCACATGCATCCATCTTTGATTTCCCCTTATTTAATCCATGGTCATTTCCTGCACACTAGACAAAATATCAGTAGTTCATAAAATATCAAATGTCATATTCATATAAAATGCACTACAATTAATCACACACACACACACACACACCATATAATTCAACTGCATCTACACTATTTCACAAGGAATTGACATAATTGCAATAATATATTACTCAATTTCCAAAACAAGTTAATTCAGAGCACATAAATATATCAATTAACCTAACTTCCTAACCTTGATCATCTCACATGAACTTTTCATGCATAAACATGATATTAAGGCATAATATTCAAAATTAAATAATTCATCAAATACCGTAACATCAAGACCTAAAAATTAAATCATAGAATATGTCCTAAATCATTTATAAGCAACATTTCAACTGATTCACTTTTCTCACATTAGTATAATATTAAAGCATACTATGCAAAATTTCCTACTCAACATCATGACCTAATAATCACTTTTCTATTAATACATGTCTCAACATAAAATAAATTCAAATGGTCTTTTACGTAAGCATGCATATCCAAATAGTAACATTTCAATATTCATAAAGGTTACATTCTACCTACTCAAATCTCGACTCAACACACCTTTCCTACTGCATTACTTCTAGAAATTGCATACACCCGGAAAATAATCTTTAACTATATTAGAATATATATTTCACCTTTTTATTAATTTAGTGTAGACACACAAAAATGGACAAAGTGCTTTTAAATTGTAAAAATCAATAAAATAGCTCAAAATCATCAAAATGCACTAATTCAATAAAAAATGGATCAAATTAATAAAAATGGACATAATTAAATCAAGTTGGACAAAATCAATTAAAGCAAAGGAAAAATCAAATAATGATGTTAAATAATTAAATCAAAGCTTAAAGGGGTGAAAAACACTACATAATTGATTTTAATCAATTAATTATATAGTTGTTTTAAATCAAAAAATCAAAATGAACCTATTACCCTTATATGACTAAATTTAATTAATTAATTAAATTTAATCATTCCTAATATCTTTCAACAAAGTTGAGCAACCAATAAGAATTGAGGACAAAAAGACATAAATCACTCAAAAAAGATGAATCTCAATCACTCATTCTAAAGTTTCAATCTCATCCACTCAATCTTGTCATTTTGTCCAAAGCTTTGAGACAAACCTTTAAATTGTCCTCCATTTATGAACAGAGCAAAGTATTTGACTCAACCAAGGGTTAATCATGATTATTTCACTCCACCCCCTACCCTTGGGAATTTACTATAAGTATGAGGCATTTTGAGAGCAATTCCCATCTTAGAAATTCATTTGCAAAGCATCCTTATTATAGTCATTTTCATAGCAATCAAGAGAATTTAAGGGCATTTGAATTATCTTTGTATCAATTTGAGAGTTAGTGAGCTAGAATAAGCATTTGTAGTATCATATTTCTAATTTTAGAAGTGTCACTAGTGGAGATTAAGCTGAGAGCTCTACTTACCACATCTAATTAGAGAGTCATGAGATGTCATGGATTCATATGCAATTCTTAGTTTAAATTTCCATTGTATTTGCTAAGATTGTTAGATATTAATCCTAATTTCATGAAGGTGTTTAGCATACACACACAAATGGTGCCCATCGTGGGGCCCTAGGCCTCATTTTATCATTTTCATCATAATTTGCATGCTTGTTTTGTCTATTTTTCCATGAATATTTTGCAGGAAACAGGTGAAGTCACGTTTACGGGAGATTTAATCACACCTGCAGTCATTTTATTGCCACTTAAGATCTCTGCCCTGACGCCTGTTAGCTGAGGATTCACGCCTGACATACAACTTCTATTCTATCTTGATTTCTCTACAGTCGCCTGTGAATCAGAATCTCACATTTGTGAGATCAAAGAATTCAACCTTTTGTGCTTAAAGTCACGCTTGTGACTCAAGAAGTATCATTTTACCGCAATTTGTTATCGCTTGTCTTTACGCTTTGCTTCACAATTTTAAATAACAGTTACACTTATAATCTGTCAATTCACGCTTACTGTTATTAAATTGTCGCTTAGCATAAATCATTTTTCACAATTTTAAATTATGTTCATGCTTTGTGATAAGTTGTTCACACCTGTGTAATTTTTACTGTCACCTGTGTCACTGCAAAGTGTCGCTTGCTGTCACTAAAGTTACGCCTGCTGACAATTTGTTCATGCCTATTAGCTGGACAATGTCGCCTGCTATTTGTTGCCTTTATTTACTATTAAATTGATTAAATCATTTGTCTAACTCTCTATTTGCATGATTTGACTATAAATGAGCAGACACAGGAAGGTCCAGAAGCTAGAAAGCAAGTTTAATCAAGAAGGAAAGGCATTAGCAAAGAAGATAAAGAAGGAGAACTTTGAGCACAGTAAGGCTATTCTTGAGACAACACAAGAGGAGGAAAATTAGGTATTCCATAATTATCTTGCAATCATTGAAGCTTATAAAATGAGATTTGTTTCTCTCAATTGGATCTTTAGTCCTTAATTCAAATTTTTCTTTGGAAAATTACAAATAAGATGCGTAAAGTTCATATATAATCCTTTGCTTCATAAATTTCGATTTGGTTTCCCCTCATTTGGAATGGTTGTGTTAGACTAACTTGTTGGAGGAGGGAGCGGGAATGATCGCCACTAGGTGAGTAAAAAGTAAGATAAAAGGCAAAAATCATTAAAAAAAAAGCACCTAGCCATTGCTAGCTACAAAGGAAAAGGTATTCATTGAATCAAGCTTGCACTTGCTTAAATTGTGGCATTCATTGAATCTAGCTTAATTAAAATAAGAAATTTGACCAAACACCTCAATTATAAGAATCTCTTTGCTAGGAGATTGAAAAAGAACATTGTTACTTGAGTGTTTGAGAAACTAAGAGAAATTTAGGGATATGCTCTTCACCGTTTAGGTGAACCAAATTCCCAAAAGCTTACTCTTAATTTCATTTCCTTGCTTTATATGAACATGCTAGTTAAAATAGAGCAATAGAGGGCCTGCCTTCCGAGATTTTCCTTAGGAGGATGGTGAGAGGGAACGACCCAAGTGGGAGACAACCACCTTTTTCATGGTAATATCCAACCCACTATAATAAAAACACACTTTTCCTTAAAAGGGAAGTGGCTAGATTGTGTACAAGTGTCTTCACTTCCTCTAGTAGTCCTAACAGATTATGCAAAATCATACCTTGGTGCGTGTGGGAGCCCCACAAGTGGGTATAGGAACTTGGCATAGTTTAGAATGAATTTGTTCAATAAAACCTGATAAGTAGCAAGACCACCTTATAGAGCTAAAATGTTAAGAGTCAAATTTGACTTTAGGTAGGTTGCTTGGAATTCTTTCTTGTGTTATACTTGTAGAAACAATTGAGAATATACACACTAGAGTGTTTAGGGACATGAGGAAAAATTGATGTGTGTGTTGCGATTGTGTTCTATTTTCAAAAAAGGACATTTCATAAGACCTGATCTTAAACGTTTAAAAAAATTCAAAAATTTACAAACTGGTCAGCAAAGTGTTGCCTGTGCACAAAACAATACCACCTATCAGAGGCAAAGTCATGCCTGTGACTTTTATGAAAACACATATCAACAGGGAAGTCATGCCTGGAACATATTGAATCACACCTGTTAAAACTAGAAAATTGCTTATCAATAGCAAAGTGTCACCTAACCTAGTTCTAATTCACATGTATAATATTTTAAGTCATGCCTACACTCAGGCAAGTGACACCCAAAAACAAAGAAGGGAAAACAGTGAACATCTCCTGAAGGTTTGGAAAGATTTTGACTTCATTTTTGGATACCCTTTTCAGAGATACTCCTTATCAGTGTAACAAATAGATCATATTCTTGAAAAGAAAAATTATAATGATGAGTCTATTTGACAAACAAATCAATCCTATTATGGAGCATAATTATTAAAGTCAAGACCAAGATCTCCATAGGAATCAAAATGATGAAGTTTCAGAAGCTATCCAAGATCCCATGTTTATGGAAATAATGCAATTAATTATGAATAGGGATAAAGAAGCATATTTCATGAAATTAGCTCAATTAGGAGCTAAGCTTCCTCAAGATTTTGACACATCAACCTTGAGGGATAATGGGGAAAAACAAAAAGATACATAATCTACAAAGCCATCATTAAGATCAATGTGTCCTTTTCTTTATAATGATGGGCCATTTGTATCTTCATCTTTCTCACAAAAAGAAACATTTAAGAGCAACAAACCTATCTTGTATCAAGGTAAATTTCATGATCACCCTATTTGTGATCAAGATAATAAAGAGTATGAAGAGAAAGGTACCACTCTCAAGAAAGATCTAATGCACAAACCTCTACCTAGCAAGGCTTCTCCCATAGATTGTACGCCTTTCATCCTTCATCCATCTCATGAACCTCTATCTAGAAAAGATTCTCCCATAGCATGTACTCCTTTCATCTTTCATTCATCTCACAAAGCTTCACAACTATCCAAAATTCCTCCATTAAAGAGTGAGCCTAATGATGACACTTTTCACATTGACTATGTCTACCCTCAAGAGCTACCTCTAAAAGAAACCCAAGCTAACTTACAATTTGTTGCAGATCATTTCCATGCTTCAAAGATCTTGGACCCCAAAGCTTCATGTGCTTCAATTCCTATTATACCCATTCAAAAGAATCCTACATTATTCTTGCAAACATCCCCCACACATATACAAACATCTACCTTGTCCTTAGAAGCGGCTCCATGTCAAGAGGATAATCCAAAGAGAAAAGAAACAAATGTTGATAAATGTCAAGATCAAGATTATATACAATCTCCTCCCATATTTGATGAAGGTCCCATATCTATAGAACCTTGTGATGATCCCCTTGCATCCTTTCATGTCTTCCAAGATGATATCCTTCCATTCCAAGAACCAAATACCCTTCCAAGCTCCATATTTTCTCCACTTTCCAAGAAAGATCAAGATATCCCTTCTACAATTTCCAATGAGCATATTGAAAATCAAGAGCAAAATACCCTCTCTACACCATTCAAAGATCCTTGTCAAGATAGAAGTATCCTATCATTTCCTTGTCATATTCCTCCATGTTCACCTCAAGAAACCATCATTCTTCCAAATCCCTTGCATGATAATAAATCCCTTCAAGCTTCATTTGATCCTATCAAATGTGTTCCTATCAAAGCTACTCATGAACCTATTGGTATAAAGATAAATCTTAAAGATGAGAACCTTGGCAATGCAGCTCCTTCCAAAGATGTTGATATCCCTTTCACACCTTATATCCCTCCATTCAAATGCAACCATATTCATCCAATATCCTCCAAATCCATTTTGGGTTCCTATGTCCCAAAACAAAAGTCTTCATCCCTCCCATCCATATTAGGTCCATATTTTCCTCCATCCTCTATTCCTATCATCCCTAGCTCTCCATTCACTTACCCTACCATGTAGCAAGATCAACGAAGGGACACATACTTGAAGAATGTCCAAACACCAATCCATATGAACCCTCCATATTATTCCTATTCATCCACAATTCCTAAGTCTTTTGGAAGAAATATTGATGTGCAACATAAAAATCATAAATCCAAGAATCCATATGTGTATAAAAATCATAATGTCCCATCTAATCGACATGTGAATGAAAAGAAAAATGAAATATCCAAAAGACCGCAAAGGTCCACAAAGAAAAATGAAATATCGAAAAGGCCGCAAAGGTCCACCAAGCAAAAAGAAAAATCAAATAAAATGTGGGTTCCTAAATCCCTCATTGAAGAAATGCATTCAAAAGCATCACAAAAGAAATAAAAAGCAAAGACTATGTGGATTCCCAAGTCACTGTTGAAAGACTTGCACACAAAAGAAAAATCAAAATTGACACTCAAGCTTCCAAAGGCTTCCATTTCATCTCCTTCCAAATATCTTCCATTTTCCATGTCTAATTTGGGTTCCTATATCCAAAAATCCACTACCTCAAAAAGATCCTTACCTCCTTCATCTATTGTTCCTCCATCATTCCACCACTCTTCAAAGTGTGTGTCAAAGTTGATCTTGCCAACATTTTCATCTACAACATACCTTCTTCTTATCCTCACATTCATTTTCCAATGCATACTTTCCATACTTCCATCCCTCTTATCAATATCTTTGAACATCCTAGTTATACCCATGGTTTATTATAGCATATCTTTTAAAGGAGAATTGTCCAAAGATTCTGATGTTGGGAAAATATTGAAAAATACAAAAAAAGAAAAAGAAAAATAAAGTGCCTTGGTGAAAACCTAGCAATAGGCACCTGGGTAGCAAAAGTAAAGAGAAACAAATACCATGATGAAAACCTGGTAAACAGGAATCATGCGTAATTCCTCCTTCTTGCACTCCACACTTGGGGGCAAGTTTCATCCATATTTCCTCTCTCACCTTTAATCTTGACAAGGTTGAACATATCCATGAGCATTAAGTATATTGACATCCATTATCCTTTCCATCAGCTTATGTACTTGTTGCATTCATGTTACCCTATCATGATCTTGCTTATCCCAAATTCACCTTCATTATTCCTTGACAGTCTTTCCATAATCCCAAAACATCCCTTCATAGCCTCCATCACCCCTTTACCTAGATTGTGTTATCTTATCCACATCTTATCCAAATTGACACCTTGGTCTTGATCAAAATGAAGAACTTAAAGTACAAAATTTGCTATCAAGAAATTCTTGACATGTCTGCTTCTTTTGGATCCCTCATTTTCATGACAATAGATCATTATCCTATAGGCTATCTAGCACTGCACCATTGGCTTCCATGGCTTATCCAAAAACATGCTTCACATTGCTATATCATTTTTCCTTAGCTTGGGTCCTCTTGAGGAGATGGTCCTACGGGTCACCTATGCATGCTTTATCCATCATGGTCTTTCCATCTCTAATCCATCAGCTTGCAAATCCATCATTCATGTCCTATATCTTGCTAGACATTGGGGGCAAACCAATGTGATCTTGTTTGAGAGCTGGTAAAAAGGAAAGCATAAAGTGCTTTGAGCTACATCTTGCATCCGAGTTTTTGTAATATTTTGGAAGTTTTCCCAAGTCCAACATTTTTCCTATCTAACTAGGGGCATTTGATCTTAATCAACAGATTTCAACAAACAGACATCAATTCACGTGGTGCAATGCATTAAACTCAAACGGATTCAATGATGCTACTTTCGGTCACACATCAGAGAGAGAATTATTAGAGCTTCATAATAGAGATTTTTGTTGAACCTTTGATGGATATCATTATTCACGCCCAAGTATTCTGATCCCACAACTTGATCCTTGAGCCTTCATTGACTTTATTATTCGGGATTAAAAATTGACAACACTTTAAAGATCAGAATGTTTGGAAATCCTATTTGAAAATCTTGATACATGGAAAAACACTTGAAGTTTTATTTTGATGATCTTTATTGAAATGAATTTTATCACATCTTTTTAGCTAATCGATGATGTTTCGATTAGATTGGTGATGATGGAGACACGATATTTTTCTTGCCTTTGAGTGACTGTCTTGAGGGAGATCCAACAACTTATGTGAATTCATCTAACAACGTGGTCATCAAAGAACCATCAAGGACTCTCATATAGGAGGGAGGATTGACCTTTGTTTTTTTATGCAACATTGAATCCATTGAAACCAGTATTCATACTCCCATAGTTGGTTATTCAACTAGTGAGGGTTGTACTAGTTTCCAAAAAGAGGTTACCAAAAGTGATAAAAAGTGGTATTCATATCATCATGATGTGGTCAGTGATGGTTGTACTTGTTTTAAACGGTCCCACAATGCTCAATGATGAAAATATATCTTTATGACATTTCTTTGCTAAAAGCTAGTGACACTTAGTTGCATTGCATTGCATTTTCATGTTAGATTAAGTGCATTGGTTTGTAGTATTTTTCCAAGGGAAAAGGGGTTTCAGTTAATTAGCTTGAGTAAAACATTAAAAAGGGGGAATCAAGGCAAAGTCCATATCATCATATCAATGTTCATAACATCAAAGATCCAACAATCTGTATATCAAGATACAATATCAATGACAAAATGATAAATCTAAGTCCTGATCAATAAAACATCAACATGATACAAAATCAACAACAAGGAAGATCCATAAATCTAATATCCAAGAAGCTAGGGACCGTATATACAACTTATGAAAATGTGCCTATTTTGCAAATCAAGAGAATCTTATCAGTTTTCTATATCAGTGAATCATTTTAAGTCAACTAGTCCTATCAGAATCAAAGTATCAAGCAATCACACCTAGTACCATTTGTTCATGTCTCTATGTCTTGAGAATGAATTATCAGTGACCTACCTATTAGTTATCCCATATCAGTTTTACTATCCTATCAAATTGACAAATCACATTCATTAGTATCATTATCCTAATATCCTAATCACTTGTTTGCTTAACTACAACAAACCTAGCTATCTTAGACCATATATCAACCTATCAAATCAACCGGGGCAAATCATTGAAATCAGCATATCATCAATGTTTTTCAAAAATAAAAACATATTGAATCAATCAATTCAATAAATCAAATATAATCAAATTTCATCAAGAAATCAATATGTTTTATTTCTGAGGGGGCATCAAAGTATCAAAGTGGCAACAAACATCAATGGAATCTGGGGCATCCAAATTTTTGGAATCATTATTAGTGGCATATCAGTTTATCATATTAGATCAGAAGCATATCGTATCAGAAGTATATCATATCAGGCAGCATATCAATCTCATATCAGTGGTAAATCAATAAATCAACAAATCAGTAATTAGGACCTAAAAAGTGATCAGGACTCAAAAGAATCTTTGAATCAATGTTCTTCACACATCAATTCAAAGAGGGGCATTTGTAGACACGCAAAAATGGACAAAGTGCATTTAAATTGTAAAAATCAATAAAAAGGCTCAAAATCATCAAAATGCACTAATTCAATAAAAAAAAGATCAAATCAATTAAAATGGACATAATTAAATCAAGTTGGACAAAATCAATTAAAGCAAAGGAAAAATCAAATAATGATGTTAAATAATTAAATCAAAACTTAAAGGGGTGAAAAACACTACATAATTGATTTTAATCAATTAATTGTATAGTTGTTTTAAATCAAAAAATCAAAATAAACCTATTACCCTTACATGGCTAAATTTAATTAATTAATTGAATTTAATAATTCCTAATATCTTTCAACAAAGTTGAGCAACCAATAAGAATTGAGGACAAAAAGATATAAATCACTCAAAAAGGATGAATCTCAATCACTCATTCTAAAGTTTCAATCTCATCCACTCAATCTTGTCCTTTTGTCCAAAGCTTTGAGACAAACCTTTAAATTGTCCCTCATTTATGAACAAAGCAAAGTATTTGACTCAACCAAGGGTTAATCATGATTACTTCACTCCACCCCCTACCCTTGAGAATTTACTATAAGTATGAGGCATTTTGAGAGCAATTCCCATCTTAGAAATTCATTTGCAAAGCATCCTTATTATAGTCATTTTCATAGCAATCAAGAGCATTTGAATTATCTTTGTATCAATTTGAGAGTTAGTGAGCTAGAATAAGCATTTGTAGTATCATATTTCTAATTTTAGAAGTGTCACTAGTGGAGATTAAGTTGATAGCTCTACTTACCACATCTAATTAGAGAGTCATGAGATGTCATGGATTCATATGCAATTCTTAGTTTAAATTTCCATTGTATTTACTAAGATTGTTAGATATTAATCCTAATTTCATGAAGGTGTTTAGCATACACACACAAGGGCATCAGAGTATCAAAGTGTCATCAAACATCAATGGAATCTGAGGCATCAAATTTTTTGGAATCATTATCAGTGGCATATCAGTTTATCATATTAGATCATAAGCATATCGTATCAGAAGTATATCATATCAGGCAACATATCAATCTCATATCAGTGGTAAATCAATAAATCAACAAATTAGCAATCAGGACCTAAAAAGCAATCAGGACTCAAAAGAATCTCTGAATCAATGTTCTTCGCACATCAATTCAAAGAGGGGCATTTGTAGACATGCAAAAATTGGCAAAGTGCTTTTAAATTGTAAAAATCAATAAAATGGCTCAAAATCATCAAAATGCACTAATTCAATAAAAAAGGGATCAAATCAATAAAAGTGGACATAATTAAATCAAGTTGGACAAAATCAATTAAAGCAAAGGAAAAATCAAATAATAATGTTAAATAATTAAATCAAAACTTAAAGGGGTGAAAAACACTACATAATTGATTTTAATCAATTAATTGTATAGTTGTTTTAAATCAAAAAATCAAAATGAACCTATTACCCTTACATGGCTAAATTTAATTAATTAATTAAATTTAATAATTCCTAATATCTTTCAACAAAGTTGAGCTACCAATAAGAATTGAGGACAAAAAGACATAAATCACTCAAAAAGGATGAATCTCAATCACTCATTCTAAAGTTTCAATCTCATCCACTCAATCTTGTCCTTTTGTCCAAAGCTTTGAGACAAACTTTTAAATTGTTCCCCATTTATGAATAAAGCAAAGTATTTGACTCAACCAAGGGTTAATCATGATTACTTCACTCCATCCCCCTACCTTTGGGAATTTACTATAAGTATGAGACATTTTGAGAGCAATTCCCATCTTAGAAATTCATTTGCAAAGCATCCTTATTATAGTCATTTTCATAGCAATCAAGAGCATTTAAGAGCATTTGAATTATCTTTGTATCAATTTGAGAGTTAGTGAGCTAGAATAAGCATTTGTAGTATCATATTTCTAATTTTAGAAGTGTTACTAGTGGAGATTAAGCTGAGAACTCTACTTACCACATCTAATTAGAGAGCCATGAGATGTCATAGATTCATATGCAATTCTTAGTTTAAATTTTCATTGTATTTGCTAAGATTGTTAGATATTAATCCTAATTTCATGAAGGTGTTTAACATACACACACATTTAATTACCTTGTTCTAAAACAATTTCCACAGAACATGCACTCAATTGTACTATCATAAAGATTAGTTGAATTTAATTAATCCTATTTCAACATTGAGCATCCTAGAATTATGAGTGCATAATCAACAAGAAATAGAGTACATCACAAATGGCGGTCAAGCCTCTATCCATCAGGACACAAATCCATAATGTAACAACATAACTTTCTAATTATCAAGTCTATAAAGAAGAATAAAAATAAAAATATAGTGTTGTGGTCCCACAACCACGCTCCTCTTTCTTGGTCCTTATGGCCTTAGGGGCCCCCCTTCTACTTTTTGCTTGCCTTGCTTTGTCATCTTTAGGGTGGGTGTCTTTAGTTTTTTGTATTTTGTTGGCCTTTTTAGCGTTGTGTGTCTTTCGAACTTTCAGAAGTCCGAAAGTGCTAAGAATAGGGGGAGTGAATCAAAAGGCCTTGTTGGCCCTTTTAGACCTTTCAGATCTTTCAGACATAGTCATTGTCTGAAAGATAAGTTTGTACGGGAGTCAGACCTTTCGCCGAGTCAGACCTATTGGTGTTGTCGGGCTTTCGGAGTCCCGAAATGCTGAAACATCTGAAAGGCCAATGCGCAGGGTTGCTCACGTCAGGAACCCTGTGAGCCTATAAAAGGAGGTGAGGGTTTTTAAACCCCCACTTTGCCTTCTCACTCCTTCGCCCTTTTTGCACCTATTGCTCACCGTTTTCACCATCCAAGTGCTTTTCTGCGTGGTTTGCTCTCTTCTTCTTGTTGGTCATCACCATCTTCATTGTCTCCGTGGTAGGCATCTTGTCTCCCTCTTGTTTTGTTTTAGTTTGTTTCCTTTTTCTATTTTTTTTTTCTTTTGGGGTGTTGTCTTAGGTTTAGGGTTTTGTTTCTGGCCCTTTTTCGGCCTGGTCGTCAGTTTGTTGGTCTGTCTAGTCAGCCTCTTTTGGCCTTTGGGATCAGCAAGGCAGTCCCCTTGCATCCCTTTGCGAGTTCATGGTCGAATCTCACCGTTGAACCCATTTTCGGGTTCTGGCCCTAAATCCTATTTTTGGACCTTCGGGGTTTGAAAAACCACAGAGTACACCAGGATGAAAAAGCTAAGTCCTCGATGTGTCATCCCTTTTGGACCTTTCACACATCAAACAATCCTGCATCCCCGAAACCACCGAAGGGGCACCTTTTCCTCGCTCTAGCTAAGTCCTTAAGATGTCGACGTTTTGGAGGTTTCACACCCCGAACATCTTGCAACCCCAAAAATGCTGAAGGCTATCACTTTTTTTTAACTTTATGCTTGTGGTTGTTTCGGCCTTGTTGGCCCTTTCGGACCTTACAGCGTTTGAAATGTTCATCTTGTCTGAAAGAGTGAAAAGGACGAGATCTCTACTTTTTGTTTTGAAACATGTTTTCAGTAAGAGATAATACTTTCTAGTTTCTTTTCTCATGCGGTGTTATTGATTCCAAACTTGTACTCTTTGCAGATATGGCTGAGAAGGTACTCGCATCACCAATGATGAAATACCAATTTAAAGGATACCACCCACCTTCTAAAGTGACGGACTTGCACCCTGGAATAATTGATACTGACATTGGGAATGTAAGCTAGAATGAATATTTGAACAAGTGTGCTCAGCCAGTGGGTCATTTAGAGGATTGCACATCATTGGTCCACTATTCCCTGGTGAATGCAGCGGCACACCCTGTCTCGATCCAATCAGAAGAGCTCATAAATACACTTGCTAGTCACTATGTGCCAGACGAACGCATGGTCAGAAATAGCATGGGAGAAGTGGTCCTGGACCTGAGGCCTGACAATATCGAGGATGTTTTCCATCTACCCAAGGGGGTAGACAAGTTCTTCAACTTCAATATAAACAAAGGGATGGAATTTTACAACAAAGATACCCAGAGGGCACACAACATTGTCAACAATGAATACCTGATGCAACCATTGCCCAAGAACAGGCTGGATAGAATTGACATGAGGAGAGGTTATCTGAAAGATGTCCAGGTTGCTATCACAATGATAAGCAGGGTGTATGGCTTGCCCAAGTCCCATCAGCTGGAACCCTGGATGATCTTCCTCATCCAAAAGATTAAAGAAAGGCAAGTAAGGTTCGATTGGGCCTCTATTCTAAGCGACCAGTTGGATGAACAGTTGATTTGGGTAAAGACAGATCCACATTTTTATATGACGTCTTATGTTGTGTACTTACTAGCCGCCAGGGCAGTGTATCTAGGGTTGACTAAGGTCGGTAACATTGGGGAACAAAAAACTTGGCCATTCACATTGTATCCTCAACTGGTGTGAAAGGAATTCCTTCCACACAATAGCCCAAAATTCAGGATAGTTAATGATGCCTTCATTTTTGCAATCATCAGCTCCATGGAGGATGATTTTTCCAAAAGGCTATCAACAGAAGCAACAGCCAAAGTATAGGACCTTGGGGCATTTTACATTCAATTCAGAACTTTCACATACATTCAGGAGGCAGGAAGCAATTTAGCACCCAAGAAGCTCCCAAGATACCCTCTTGATAGGGTGGTTCTACTGGAGATAGCTAGGAAATTGTTTGATGCTCACGAGCATATCAAGCATAAGAAGAAGCACTGCTGGAGTTTCCCTATTTCAGTCGGTCCTCATTGTGTTTTGGACATGAAAGTTTGCAAGTCTTTGGTCGGAGAATGGGATGAATTCCCGCTAGCAACCTATATTTTGGTAAGGCCACATTTCGACCCCATTGGTACTTACAACCACATAATGGGAAGACACTACGTCCATGAGCCACATGTTGAAGATCATTGGGCCAATTATGTGGATGATTATGAGGTGAGAATCTGTGACTATTTCTGGATGAGCATAGAGTTGGTGCGAGGTGCCCTTTCCCTGAAGATTCCACAGAAGGCATTAGATGCAAATTCTGATAAAGTCATGGATTCTATATATAACATGGATAAGGTGTATAATAGGGCCATCTTAAATGCAAAAATAGATCGAGATGAGAATGATAGTATGGACTTCAGGGCCCGACATGTGGTCAAGTTGAAAAGATCATGGGTTGCTCATCCTTTTCCAATGCAACCACTTCCTATAAAGCAACTCCTCGAGAAGACATCTTGAGGAAAGAAGAAGGGGGAAAAGAAACTAGAACCTCAGTTTAAAGGGGCTGCCCCTCTAAAGCTTGGGACTGTATATCACCACGAGCGCCCCACTGCCTACGGCCCGGTCACACACTCCAAGAATGTGAAGCCCAAAATGAGAGGAAGCATAGCATCCCCAGATGCACATCTTTCTGGTGATCCAGGTTCTCCAAGCTCGGCTAGAAAAATGAAGTTCAAAATAGTAGAACCCAAGCCGGATGGAGTGATTAAGGGCCACGTTTACAAAAGGAAAGCAGGCTCAACCCCTATGCAGATGGATACTCTAGAAGAAGGTGATGAGGATTTATTGGATGAAACCCCCCTCATTAGGAGGACATGGTCAACAAGATTCCTAAAGAAAAGGAGAATAATGGAAAATGATCCTAGTGAAGATGAAGGGGCTACTCAGGGGGAGCCAATAAATTTGGATGCCCTAGGTGACGATGAATTCAACATCTCCAATTTTGAAGGCTTGCATGGGTTCAAAGAAGCTAAACAACATGCTCCTATGCAGTTCACTAGCCTTTTTAGTGGCATGGGAGAAGAGTTACCACAGGCACCTCAAGGACAAAGTGAGGTTGAAATGGCCAAAGACTAGGAGGGAGTTGCAGGACCTCAGAAGGAATCATTTATTAAGATCACCTCGAAGGAGGAAACAAGTACACAGGTGCCTTTGGATGCATTTGTTCCACCTCCGCCCCCATTTCACCCTTCCACACTTCCCACCATTCCACTTCAAGAGCCTCCCACTATCCTGCTTCCCACTCCCGTGCGAGATACTCTGCCACCTCAGCACCCCTTTTCTTCCCATGTTCCTTTCCCAACTCCAACTCCACCAACCCAATTTACCACTCCCCTCCCATCCTCTACACCTCCCCCACTCAACATTCCTCCCCAAGTTCATATGGATTTGATACCCTAGAGCTCACAGGAACCAGAGGAAGAAGTTGAAGTCATCGATAGAGTAGGGGGAGAAGAAATTCATATTGGATCTGAGGAAGAGGGTGATAAGGGAGAATCTCAAATAGAAGAGGAGCTAGATACAGAAGAAGATAAGCCTCAAACAGATACTGAGGAGCAAATAGCTGATGAGAAATAGATGACTATTGAGGGAGAGCCAGAACAAGGTATTGGGAATGAGCAGGAGATAGAAGAAGAAGTTATAGCAGAGATAAGGACTAAACATGTGGGGACTTCTACTGCATTGGCTGCTCCCTATGAGCCATTGAATGCATCCTCAAAGCCCACTTGGTTTACCAAAGAAGTGCAACCAAGGGTTAGGGTATATACTGATGAAGAGGTTGATATGACTGCGCTAGGGCACGCCTTCCACCAAATGGCACCAGTTTCCCAGGCAAAGAGAATGTCTTATGTAATGCAAGATCAGGCGGGAAGGTGGAAGGCATAGGTGGCTGTCCCCACGATGGATATCAATGCAAAGGAGATCACTCCAGAGGACTATGTGTTAGAGGAGGTGGACTTGGGAGAACCAACCAAAGAAGGTAGCAAAACCTTGGCCACCTTGGGTCTGAAGCATGCTTTGGGTTTTATGAGTAAAGATGAGGAACCAATAAAGGCATTGGAAGAACAAAATGAAGCAATGAAGAAATTCATTTTGAAGACGGCGGGTCCAATTGACCCAAATAACCCCGAAGCCTCATTACAGGCAATTTTGGAGAAGAAGGGGGATATAGACACTAACATTCCACATTCTTTTGTATAGGCTTGTGCGAATTAGAAGCTAGATTTTGAGCAATTCACTAGCTTATCTCTGGGGTGGATTTTAAGGCCCTTTCGAGGCATTTTGGCAGGAATAGTTTCTTTGGTAGAGATCATGAGTGAGGAGAATGGGGTAGAAGAAACTATTCTAAATTGGCAAAAGGTATTAGATGAGCTGACAATGATAAGGAAGTAGCACTTCTAAGTGTTAATGAAAATTTATGAAGGGGTAGAGTTAGATAACTTTGAGGAATGGATCCAAGAGATAACAACGGCATTAGCCATACTTGAGAAGGTGCTCAAAAGGTTGGATAAGAAAAGGGATGAGGGCATGCTATTTGTAAATGTGTTATAGGAGTTCTTTGAGGGGTTAGATTTAGATCTATTTGAAGATGATGATGATAAGACTATGCACCCGGTGAGTGATATTGTCAAATAGTATTTGAATATATTCCAATGGGTAAAGACAAAGGAGGATCTTCAACAAATGTTTTATCAAAGGGAAGAGATTCAGAGAATGCTGCCTCGTGAAGAAGAAATAAAAGCCTTTGCTAGGGGATTGAACGATTATGAAGATAGATAGAAGGAAATTCTCCAAGGCATTAAGATGTTGGATTTCAATGAGGTGGTGGAGGTGGTAGATAGATTCAAGAAGGCACATCCAGAAGTACCTCCTAGCTAGTGGACCTCCAGCTCAAGATCTGTCAGCTCCCATGTATAGAAAGTGCAGTTTTGATACTTATTCTTTTTTCAGTATAAGATTTTCAGCCCTTTCTGCCATAGGGAGTTTTTGGCCTCCGACAACTTCAACAACTCTGACAACTCCATAGTAGTGGAAATAAGGTTTGCACTTAGCCAATTTTGGGTGTTGCATTTTCGGACCAAGTGTCGAGTTTTGGGCATTTTTTGGGTACGTCCGGGAGTTGACTCTAGTTTTCTCAGAGATCACTTCTTAGTCATCTAAGCTTCTTTCTAGGGATCATTTGGGCATGATTGCAAGATCTCTTTTAGTCAGGACCACATGGAGCAACCGAAGCTAGTGATTAAGGGTACAAACGTGAAGATCATCAAGTGCATGCAATGGTTCTGGCCCCATTTTTGAGATATCTGATGCTTGATTTATGAAAATTCTTGTAATGCACGAGGTTTAAATCCATGCTAGGACAATTTAACTCAGCTTTAGCAGTAGTTTCTTTAATGCAATCTCTATTTTAGATTTCTTTTCAAGTTTTAGTTGTAGCAAAACCCTAGCTGCGAAAATAAGAGCAGAGCTCTATAAATTGTAATAAAATGATGTAATGAGGGTCGACTGAATGATTAATACAAGTTATACAATTGGTGCTTCATCCATAGTGTGATTTTTTTGCTGTCTATGCAAAATCTATGAATGTGTGATTTGCTCATTCTTTATTTCAAAGATCTGATTGTTTGTTTGATGATTTCAAGTCTGTGATTTCTTAATTTGGTGTTTGCTGGTATCATATTGCTCTATTGTGATGAATCTCTAAGAAGATCTTTCTTTGGTGCCAAAAGATTAAGTTGTCTCATGTGCACAGACATCTGGAGTGGCTTCATGATCTGATGAGTTTTGACTTATCACACATCTGCATTGTTTGAATTCCATTGATGATTGCATCCGTTCAGCTGAAGATTGTGACATGATCTGATCTCTGTTGTGTGGGTTCCTCATCTTCTCGGTCATTTAATTCACATGGTGGTGTGATTACTAGCATATGTCCATTAGGTTTCTTTGCACATATTTCCTTTCAAGTTTCTTGTTACCTTACTCTTTCTAACCTTCCTTGCAAAGTTGCTTTCAATAGGATAATTTAAATTTATGTTGTTTTTGTTTCTTAAACCTAAAAATTGAATAAAAAAAGAGAGATATTGTAGAATCCTAAAGTTTGTTTTGCAGTTTCCCTTAAGAGAAGAAATAGCAAAGGCCTCCTTGATAACAATTCTACATTTGTCTTCTGTTGAGTTATTCGAGTGGTTGAGACCCAGCCATTCGGAACCTTGAGATTGATTCCATCAATCTTCTAAGAGAGGGGTTTGTTCTTATAGATTCCTAGCTGTTGTCTTCGTGCAAAAATGACCCTCAACAGAAGTGGCGGAAGAAGGAGGGCCCTCAAGAGGGACACCCCAAAATATTGGATCGTTCTCTCCCTAGAGATTCCAACAAGTCCTTAGATCTTCACCCAACAAAGGGGAGTTCCTTGAACTTACAGAGTTTCATAGACCTCGTAGCAGCAAAACAAAATGTGGAGAGGATACCTCAGATCATTCAGATCCTCTTCCAATTCCAACCATTGCTGCCCCGCCTGCTGCTCCACCACCACCAGCTCCGATGACATTTTTTGTAAATGCCCAAAGTTCACCACTGGACTTGCAGGGATAGCTCCATCAGTTGCCCAAAAATCCTAAAAAGTTCTACCCACGATTCATCTATGGAGAATGTAGGACCGCGGAAGAACACGTCCATGCATTCAAAGAATTGTGCAATTGGAAAGAGATTTCTCATCAAGACATCATGTGATGCCTCTTCCCATACACACTGGGAGAGTTTGCATATAATTGGTATCTGAACTTACCACGAGGATCTATTACTACCTGGCAAGAGTTTGAAACAAAATTCCTTAATCAATTCAAACTATATGTGGATTCGGCAACTCTCCATCACCAGTTCATTTCGGTAAGAAAAGACCTCAACAAATCTATTGCCATGTTCAACCACCATTTTCATAAGATGTATCAGAAGCTTGAGGCTCCATACACGGTGTCAGTCGACACCGCCATACAAGTATACTTGCGCGCCTTGGACCCACTAACATCCATATTCCTGAAGAGATTGCCTTTTGGAGACATCGACACTCTAGAGAAAGTGTGTAACAAAGCCATTTTGTTCACTCAACAAATGGATCCGCAAGCAGGAGGAAGATATGGTGTCCCACCTACATTGACAAATGTGTTCACAACTGGTCCTTTCATAGCAAACAATCAAGTACCAATGCACCAAACCCCAAAGATCAACCCGGTGCCAACTCCATATGTTGCTGACCCACCTCTGACCATCACATACCCAGGGTATGACACACATAGGGCTACCTTGTGCAAGCAGAAGGTCGCTGTCCCAAATGAGCCAAACCGAGCCCTAGTCAATGAGTTGGATGCCATGAAGAAGACACTATCCCAATTAACTAGGGAGATCACACGGATGAAGCTCAACCCAACTCCAAATCAAGGAAATCCCCCATGACTAGCTGCTGCCCCAAATAATTACTCTTAGAATTAGAATCGTAGCTATGGAAATTATAACAACAACAATAACAATAGTGGGGGAGGTTATGGGAATGGATCTCAAGACAAGCAATTTGGACAACAAAGGATGAATAGGACTTGGAATACACGCCGGAACAATGGTAGTATCCCTACGGATAATGCCAATTTCTTCAGTTCATCAGAAACCAGCTACACCCAAGGTCCCAGTATGCATCAGCCAGATTTGGAGTATAGGGGGGAGTATGATAATCAAACCCAAGATCCTGAGAACTCCCAGGCTCATTTCAATGCCATGGCATTCAAGTCATATGATCCAAGTGTGGATGAAACTCTAGTCAATAGTGTGGGTGCTTGAATGTGACCTCTAAATCAACCACATACGCAACATAGTCCTTACTCCTATGATTGAATTACGAAGAGAATATGAATTATTCAATCCGAAATTTGTGAGGAAGCGACCTGTTGCCTCCTATGCAGGCGGGGTGTTTAATCGCTCTCAGATTGAAGAGCCAACAACCATAAGACCAACCTAACAATGGAGGATTCTCAAAAGCATGAAAATGAGCAATCTAATTGAAATTAAACTAAAATGAGATGCAATTAATCTAAAAAGGATGCTTGAAAGTAAAGATGAAATGTAGATTTTTATTTGATTTTGAAATAAAGATGTTATTATACTAAGAAACCCATAAGCAAATTAACTCTAATATGAAATGCAATATTAAACTAAGATGAGATAATAGACTAAATATGCAATAAAAAGCTTTGAATCAAATGAGACACAAATTCCCTATAGTTCAATTACTCTTGAAATTGCCTTTTTTTGAATGAGAAGAAGAGGCTCATTAAATAGAAAAGCTCGGGAGAGGAATGAAGAGTTTCTTGATTTGTAACTCGTGACTCTTCATTCCCATATTGAGACAAAAATGCAAGAATTACTTAATAAAAAGAATGGAAAATGCCACACAGGTGACCTTTCGAATATCTTGAATTATCAATTCAAAAAAGTGTGTCCATTCGAATATCAAGTAATTATTAATTCCTTTTTATGGGTAATTAGCTAAAGAGGGTAGATTTTAATTTAATTAGAAAGCACTTAGGACTTTATAATTAAATTAATTTATCATAGGGGTAATTTAGCCAATTAAGTCTAAGACTTTAGGAATTAATTTAGCATTTGATTATTGCAATTTATGGTCTTTGCAATTGACATCAAGTCAAATTAAGTCAGGTAGGAGAGAGAAAATTGCCTAGGGAACTAGGACTTTGGTGATGTAAAATCGAGATAATGCACCAAAATTGATGAAATTAAATAGGTGCCAATTTTAGGGTATTACATTTGCCCCTCTTTGAATTGATGTGCGAACAGTGCGTTGATTCAAAGAATAGTCTGAAGTGATAGATGATGAGAATTTCTGAAGTTTAAGTTAGATTGCGAAGACAACGGTCTTAGAAGAGAACCAGAATCGGGGTTAGATTGCCCCAATACCAATTGATGAAGATGCAGATTTAGGACTATCTCTGAATCAGGGTTAGATTGCCTCAATACAAAGCTTAGTCCTCCGAGACTTGGGTTAGATTGCCCGGATAACAGTCTAAAAGAGATTTTGAGAGCTATCTCCAGAACGAAGCTTGACTCCCAAGAATTAGGGTTAGATTTCCCCAATACCTAAAAATATTTCAAGAACCATCTCCAGAATGAAGCTTGGCCCTTGAGGATCCGAGTTAGATTGCTCAGATACCTAAAAGATAGATGATAAGATAACAAGATGCAAGGCACCAAGATACCCCTAGCGATGAGAACTGATGATTCAAATCAGACTGATTCAAGAATAGATTCGACAAGATTCAAATGATGTAATCATCCTGCCCCCTCGGGAGCGAAATTGAAAGATGACATGTGAGAAGGATGATAAACAACAAGAGATTGCAGAGCAAAAGCAATTAGACTAGATTCGCGAAGCTACAGAAGTGAATCAAAGCAAAGCAGAGGTCCTGTTGACCAAGTTTGACCATAGTTGACCATGGTTGACCAAATTTTGACTAGGGTTGACTTGATGAAAAGAAGCAAAGATTTGAGAACATGATGCAAAGATGAGGATCTGACAGGAAGATGACACCAGAAGGCTGACTGCACAAGCATCCGATCCAGAAGGAGTCCAATATGTAAAACGCGATTTTGAGCCACTTAGAGATGTCAGATTTTGATTTCGATCCTGAAAATGGATTTAGAATAGTCGATTTAGCAAAGGGTGCAATTTTCATGCAAAACGGAGCACTTTTAAAAATTAGGTCAAAAGCTATATAAGGCCCGGAGGAGTCATTTTCAAATCATTATTCATCATTGTCTTTTAGTGATTCTGAGCTCTAAGATAGAGAAATGGAGGGTCTGCCACTACATACACACCGATTTGAGCATTCCCGACGACATGCCCAGCCACCGGAGTATGACGCACCTGTAAGTAGTCGATAAACCTCCTTGCATTTCAATTTGTACAGCGTGATAGGTTAGATTTAAGAGAATCTAGCGTAATTAGGAAAAAAAGTGTGAAATCTCACGCGAGAAAGTAGTTCTCTCACGCGGGCCTAGATTTCATTTTGCTCGAGATTTTGGTTTCCTCGCGTGAACTAGCAAGCTCAAATGCTAGAACTTCACGCGAGCTAGAAGGTCATCCCGCACGAACATTCTATTTTCTCGTGCAAAATGGTAGTTTTCTTGCGCGAAAGAACACTTTTTTCGCGCGAAAGACTGTTGCAAGTGTCCAAATTTTTATCAGATTTGCATGAAATCAGTGAAATAAAGTCTTGTAGAGTCTTGTCATAGGATAGATGCTCTGCTGTAGTTGCTGTTGTAGTAGTGAAAACCAACATGATTGAGGTACTGACCCAGTGTCATCATCTGCTTTGCAGGTTGACTTTCCAGATGTCGCATTCCGGGCACACCACCCTGTTATTACTACATTAGTTCAGAGATTGACAGATGTCGAGAGTGCTCACATTGATGCTCTGGGCTTGGGATATTTGCGTGAGTTACCTGACATTCAGGTGAATCACGACCTTCTTACTGCACTAGTAGAGCGTTTCCATTCGGAGATGAACACATTTCATTTTTTGATGGGGGAGATGACAGTGACCACCAAGGACATATATAGGATCTTACAGATACCCATTCATGGTACTCGTGTTGAGTACAATACACAGCCGCGACAGGGTACAGTGGCCTTGAGGACTATCTTCAGGGATGATCTTGTGATGGGTTGGGCCATCTCTTGGGAGGATCTGGTGCACAGATATGGCAGAGCTCATCCATTCTAGGTTGTGTTGGCTATATTTCTGAGTTGCTACCTCATACCTGATCGAGGTCAGCATGGACTAGAGTGCGGTTGGGGTACCATGCTGCAGAGGATGCTGGATAGACCAGCTGTGAGATTTGGATGGGGGGAATGTATGCTGGCACACATGTATCATGAGATGCATGAGATTGTGTACAGAGGTTTGAGATCGATGGCGGCAGGAATCTTCATCTTACAGGTCTGGGCCTGGGAGCACCTCCCCATTTGTAGACCCCTTTTCCATGATACGCGACAGGCGCTGGAGCCTTATATTTACAGATATTTAGGTGTGATGACCTAGCCCCTGTTGGGTAAGACAGAGCAGTGGAGAGCATAGTTGGATGACATGGTCGCTGTAGTTTGGAGACCTTGGATAGCTACTGAGCCCTGGGACGATGCTCAGAGAGAGCTTGCTACCATGTTCATGTCACGTCCACTGATTGGATAGACTATTTAGATGATTGAGAGATTCTTGGTTACACGTGTCCTGCGCCAGTTTGGCAAACAGCAGGATATTTCACAGGAGTACTGCCCCTATGCTCGCTTCTCCAACGAGGAGAAGAAGGGGTGGCGTGCACGATTGGATCCAGGGTGATGCACGATAAAGTCATGCATCCCACCAGCATGATGGGACTACATGGTGGATGTCACCAATGCAGGGGTGACACCTGCATACAGGGACTAGTTGATTACATGGCCTCATCCGAGGTTCACAGATCCAGTTGGCGTAGGAGCCCAGTAGCAGCCAGCACAGGATCAGTAGGCGCAGGCAAAGCAGCCTATACAGCAGCAGGCTGCGCAGCAGCAGGCACCACAGCAGAGACCTGGGTAGAGAGTTTTGAGGCCCCGATCAGGACAGGTGAGCATCCTTGCTAGGACCATGGGCTCAGATCCCGGAGCAGGGAGTAGCGGTACATAGCAGAGGTCTACGAGACCACGTACAGCTGATACATCCCAGTAGGTACCACAGGGGGAGGATACTGACATGCCAAACATGGCAGCTGGAGCAAGTGTAGGATAGGTATAGGAGGCTCTTAGGAAGAGCTGGGAGAGAGTACTGAAGGTGCAGCGTGAGCGTGATGATTGTCACACGTGTCTTATCCGAGAGGAGACTCGAGTAGCAGATAGGGATGCAGAGATTAGATAGCTAAGGGCGGAGTTAGCGCACTCGAGATTAGAGACGAGATATGAGGCCGCCTAGGCGGCTTATTACTATGCAGCATACTGCGGGGCTATTCCAGATATATTAGAGTAGGTGCTGCCATTTTTCAAGTATGCTGGGGCTCCACAGGCTCCTCCTCTAGTACCTCCATAGGTTCCTCCACAGGCTCCTCCACAGGCCCCTCCACAAAGACCGACGCCACCACCGCAGACATTAGGACAGCAGGCTCCTCCACCTCCACCCCCTCCTAGTGGGAGTGGATCTTGATTGTATCATAGCTCATTTTTTTTATTTTTTATTTTTTGGTACTGTGCTCGAGTAGCACCTCTTTGTATATGACATTTGGATCGAGAGATATATATATATATATATGAGATCAATGATTCTTTTGATATCATTGTACTTGTTGTAAATTGCTTGAATGTATGATGTTTATGAGATGTGCTCTTATATGCTTTAGATGTATGAATAGAAATGTATGCAATGTAGTGATATAAAATGTGAAATAGATGATTTATGCTTATAGCGGATGCACATGCAGATGCAATGAGTTTATGGATGTAAATGGAAATAAAATGCAATGGATATAATGTATATGGTACTAATCATCTCATGCAGGATTGTAGCAATATTTAATAGGTACTAATCAAAGGATAGATATGTTCGAGGATCGACAATGAAGACCGGATACTTGTGCAACCAAGAAGAACCCGAGACAATAGATGAGAGCCTTTGATGAAGACAATTAAGAGAGTAAATAAGACATCATCTTAAGTTCAAAGCTGAGAATACAAATGCAAGCCTAAGCTAAAGATGAAAGCTTAAAATGAAAATGCAAACCCTAGGACTTGGTTGTTGGACTCACCGTATTTATCATCATAGAGCCTTTCAAGTTCAGACAATCATAAGATGTCATACAATCCTCACTAATATCGCTATCATGAGAATATGAATATGACATGAGTCTTAGGTTTGTTGGAATAAGATGGAAGTATTAAGGCACAAGGAGCCAGAATGACCTGAACACCTATTCCTTTTAATCTAGCAAGTTAACATAAGCATTAGAGCATAAATGCTAGAATGAATTGAATGTCTCTTATGAACAAACACACCAAGCATGTAGGAGTTCCTTCTTTTGCCAAAGATTGCTCGTAGTGACCCTTACGTTCACTTAACAGGACGAGCATTTACAATTTCACCAGTAGCAGAAAGAAGTCACTCAAAAGACAAGGAGAAGAACCAACCTCACCAAAGCATCCATATAAAAGGAGTCGAGGTACGCATGGCCATCCAATACGAGATAGAGGCTCTTACAGATGGACACCCCTCTTAAATGAATTCTTTGGATTATTGGAACTAAACCAACAAACAGAAAGCAAAAATGCAAAGTAAACAAACAAGCACTCAAAGAAAACAAAGCTCAACATGTCTCAAAGGAACACACATTTAGTTTGAGTTTCAGTTCAAGTTCGTGTTCAAGTGGATTGAAGACAATTCAGAAAGATAACATTCAAAGTCTCAATGAGATAATGACAGTAGGCAGATGTAATGAGAATCACTGGTGATTGATAGAAGGGAGAAATCCCAAAGAAGAGAGATCGAACGAAAGCTAGGTATCCGTAGGCAGGCATAGTGGGAACCACTGGCGACCAATGCTCAAAAGAGTTTCCAAAAGTGATAGGACAATGCCCCCTAGACCAGGCAGGTGCCCCCAAGTGTGAACCAATTCCAATCTATGAAGAGTTGAGGAAAACTCAAAGATAAGCGCATGAGCTAACAAACCAAAGCAAGAAACAAACTAAAGTAGGAAAGCGGGAAAACAAACTAAAGCAAGAAAGGAAGGAAACTAAAGCAGGAAACTAAGAGCCAAGAGATGCTGAGATGAGATGTTACTTCAGGAAAACAAGAGGCGCCTGTTTACCAGGTTTTCACTATCTTGGCAGAGATTCTATTTTTGCTAACATGACACCTGTTTACCAGGTTTTCATCAATGGCACATTTTTCTTTTTTTCAAATTTTTTGTACTTTTCTCTTTTTTTTTTCTTTTTTTTGTATTTTTTGAATATCTCATTTTTTTGTATTTTTGTATTTTTTTGTATTTTTCACATTTTCTATTTTTTTTTTGTATTATCAAGGTGCTTGTTTACCAGGTTTTCACCAGGATAATAGATACATCAAAGCACCTGTTTGCCAGGTTTTCACTAAGATGATCATTTTTTCAGGGCATTTTGCAATTTTTAGGATTTTGTGCAATATATCAATTTTTAGGATTTTTTCAGGATCAATAAATATGTACATGAGCATACTGAGAATGTCAGCTGTAGAACTTTTTCAAATGAAGAGTGTTGATAGGCTCTTTGAGTTGCTCTCCTTCAGTGGTGGAGAGGCGGTAAGCACCAGATCCAAATGCTGCAGCAATAATGTATGGACCAAGCTAGTTTGGTTCAAATTTTCCTTTCTGGGCTCTCTGCTGCTGATTCTTGGAGTTCTCCCTCAAGACGAGGTCACCCACTTGGAATTCCCTTTGTCTGACTTTCTTGTTATATGTTTTTGACATTCTCTTTTGATATGCTTGAAGATGATTGAACGCCACCCTCTGACATTCATCTAATAGTTCAAGCTCTTGCAACCTAGATATTCTGGTATCTTCATCAGTGATGAGGCCCTTCAGAGAGATTCGCAATGTCAGAATCTCAACCTCAATTGGCAATACTGCTTCTGCCCCATAGACTAAGGCAAAAGGAGTGGCTCTCATTGGTGTTTGGATACTTGTTCTATAAGCCCACAAAGTCAGATTAATCTGGAGATGCCAATCTCTACCAGATTTATGAACTGTTCTGTGCAAAATTTTCAGGATTGTCTTATTAGAAGCTTCTGCTTGTCCATTACCCTGAGGATAATAAATAGATGACCAATGCTGAATGATCCTGAATTTAGCGCATAAGTCTGTCAAATCCTTGTTCTTAAACTGTCCTCCATTGTCAGTGATAATAGATGAAGGTATGCCATATCTGCAAATAATATAGTTCAAAATGAACTTAGCAATAGTCCTTCCATCAGCTACAGTCAGAGGGACTGCCTCGACCCATTTGGTAAAGTAATCTGTAGCAGTGATTATGAATTTATGTCCTCTTGAAGAAGAAGGGTGTATCTGACCAACCAAGTCAAAAGCCCATTGTTGAAATGGCCAAAAACTAATGAGAGGACTGAGCTCCTTAGCAGGAGCATGGATCAGATTCCCATGATATTGACACTGCTTGCAAGTCTTGACATATTGGACAGCTTCTTTTTCCATATCCGGCCAGTAGTATCCAGCTCTAATAAGTTTACAAGCTAACGTCAGACCACTCGAATGAGAGCCGCAAATACCTTCATGTACCTCAGCTAACGCATGTTTGGACTCATCAGGTTCTAGACACCTAAGTAGAGTACCGTCTAGGCCCCGTCTATACAAGTCATTTGCTATAAGAACATACCGTGAAGCAGTACGAATGAGGTCATGTTTCTCATTCCGAGTATAGGTATCGGGGATAATTTGGTCCCAAAGATAAGAGTATATATGGTGGTAGCGGGATGAGTCATGTCCAATGACTGAACAGATCATCTTAGATTCAGGATTGTCATAGGTAGGGTAGCATAATGTTTCCACTAGGAATTCATGCCTGAAGTCATTTTTTGGCATTTGTAATATTGAGGCCAAAGTAGCCATAACATCAGCCGCCTTATTATCTGTTCTTGGAATCTGCTAGAAGGAAATATGTGCAAAGTATAACTTAAGATCATCCACCATTCTTTTGTAGGGTATTAGCTTGTCATCCTTTGTTTGATATACATTATTAACTTGATTAATGATCAACTGAGAATCGCCAAAGACTTTGAGATCATCTATACGCCATTCAAGGGCTAATTTCATACCATTGATAAGAGCCTCATATTCAGCTATGTTGTTGGTGCAAGGAAACATCATTTTGTAGGCCTTAGGAAAAGAATAGCGTTGAGGTGTTATAAATAGAATACCCGCACCTGATCCTTGTTGAGTGAATGAGCCATCAAAAAACATACTCCAAGACTGATGTGTGAGATGCAGAATGGAGTCATCTGGAAATTCAATGTTCAAAGGTTGGTGATAATGTAGAGGAGCCTCTGCCAACTGATTAGCAATTGCTTGTCCCTTAATAGCTTTCCTTTCCACATATTCAATATCAAACTCACTGAGGATCATGACCCATTTAGCCAACCTACCCGTGAGAGCAGCCTTGCTTAATAAGTATTTTAGCGGGTCAATTTTTGCAATAAGCTTTGTAGTGTGAGCCAACATATAATGTCGCAGTTTCTATGAGGCAAACACTACAGCTAGACAAGATTTTTCAATAGTAGAGTAGTTCATTTCATAGGACACCAATGTTCTACTAATGTAATAAATAGCTCTTTCTTTATTGTTCTAATCTTCTTGAGCTAAGAGAGCACCCAAAGATGTACTTGTGGCTGAAATATACAGTATAAGCGGCTTCCCATGGATAGGAGGCATCAAAATGGGTGGATTGGCAAGATATTGTTTTATTTGATTGAGTCCCTTGTCACATTCCTCGTTCCATTCATAAGTGACACCTTTATGCAGAGTTTTAGTGAACGGCTGTGACTTATTAGCTAGCTGTGAGATGAACTACCGAATGGATTGCAACCTTCCTTGTAGACCTCTCATCTGACTTATGTTCTTAGGAGGAGGCATGTCCATAATAGCTTGAACTTTTTCTAGATCAACTTCTATGCCTTTGGCTGAGATAATGTAACCCAAGAGTTTTCCAGAAGTGACTCCAAATGCACATTTCTTGGGATTAAGTCTAAGGCTAAACTGCTCCATGCGATCAAGGATGGGACCCAAATCTTCAAGGTGAGTTCTTCACTGCATACTCTTGGCTAAAGTATCATCCACATAGTCCTCCATAGTTTTGTGCATCATATCATGGAAGATAGTAGTAACAGCTCTCTGATATGTTGCTCCAGCGTTCTTAAGCCCAAAAGGCATAACATTCCAGTAGAAAGTGCCCCAAGCACATGTGAAGGCAGTTTTTTCTTGGTCTTCTGGCACAATTTTAATTTGATTATAGCTAGAGAAGCCATCCATCAAGGAGTACATCTCATATCCTGCTATCATGTCTACTAGTATATCAATATTAGGCAGTGGGAAATCATCTTTTGGACATGCCTTATTGAGATCTCTGAAATCCGTACACACACGAATGGATTTATCATGTTTAGTAACTAGAACAATGTTTGAAATCCATATAATCAATTGCTCTTATGAAACCAGCTTTAAGGAGCTTTTCTAGTTTAGTTTTAACCAACAGTGCCACATGAGGGTGCATCTTTCAAAGCCTTTGCTTAACAGGTTTGACATCTAGTGCAATGGACAAATGATGCATGATTAGATTGGGATCCAATCCAAGCATATCAGAATAACCCCATGCAAAGTTTATTTTCTTGCGTTGGAAGAATCTAGTGAACTCTTCTTTTTCTTCAGCAGATAATGACTGTGCTAAATGTATAATTTGTAGAGTAGCCTCAGTGCCCAAGTTCACTGGCTGTGTCGGTTCAATCAGAACTAATGATCTTTCTTGAAAATGGCTTGGTAGAGTATCAAGTATCTCATCCTTGGGCACCTCAGAGAGGTTTTCACCCTCAGATACATCTTTTATTTTTACTATTTTTGGCTCTGATATTACCACAATGTGGTTTTCACCATCAGAGCTCTTATTTTTTCTATTTTTTATTTTTTGACTAAGATACTTGATATCCCCTTCTATCATGCTGATGTTGTATTCGCTGGTGGAAGACATTAGAGGTTCAAGAGCATGGAGGTAACAGGATAGTTCATAATCATTCTGGAACGTAAGGACTTCATTGGATGTGAGAGGGGAGTTCCAGTTTATTAGATCAGGACGGTGGAGTGAAAGGGAAGTAGTGACTAGTTCAACTACGTTCACGGTATAACCCTCAAAAGCATTAACAAGCAAGTCAAGACCTAGAGCAGTCTCATCCAAAGGAGTGTTCAAATCCCTATGAGATCCTACGTCGGAAGTGGAAGACAAGTCGACATCTACAACATCAAATCCTTGTGTTCTAGCGCTAGACCCTTCACCTACTTTGAGGAGTCTTTCATACTCATGAACAGTATCTATGTCTACATCATAAGTGGCATCAGATGTAGAGTTGAACTCATATTCATGTGAGTCCGTACTTGATGTAGGAATTTCATTAGCAGCATCATTAGTCTCATTATTATTCCTTGTGTCATTGATGGCTTGCTGAAGTTGTTCTTGTTCATAGTATTTTTGAAAATATGGTGGCCTATATCGCTCACCTGTAAAATTGGGATCATCATTTAATGCTGCTTTCCATTCCTCATATGTAACTTGATGTACTGAAGAAGTTTTATCAGAATCAGCCTCAGAGCATGTGTCAGTATCAGTCTCTACCATATGAACAGGTATGATAGGCTCATCAGGTTCAGTAAGGAGTGCCGCAATATCCAAAGGGATAGGATATGGAAATGTATCTTCATCAGAGCTATTTTCTGGATTCATCTTTGGAGTGGTATCTTCAATTTCTTGTTCATGCTCAGGTTCAAGCTTGGAATCAGACGTAGGAGCTGACATAAATTTCTTGGTCCCCAAATGAAAGGGAGTCTTTTTAAAGCCTAAGACAGTAGTGTCCTTTGGGTGATGACCTACAGCTTCAATAGGCTTCAACAATCCATTATCATTTACCCCTATAGGACCACTTCCCTTGTATCCAAAGCGCTTCATGATTTTGAAACCTTCACTATAAGGTTCTTGTTCTAACTCTGGAGGAGTAGTTGTTTCAGATATCTCCTTTCCTTTATAGATCCAAGCTTTGATAGCTCTTTCCTCATCTTCATCTTCTAAAGGTAGGGAGGCTCGCACAAAAGCACCATCATAGATTGTTTGAGGAGGATTATCAGAAAGTCCATGAGTTTTCGAAGGTCTCCCATAAAAGCATGGAGAGGGAGGTAAAGCTGATAGAGATAGCACAGGTTCCATTTGATATTCACCCATGCCCGTATCTTTAATTTTCAAAGTTTTCTCCATTTCTCTAAGCTTAGTGTCATAGAACTCAGTGGAGTCCCTATTTGCTGGAACAAAACTATCTGTAGTTTGCATGAGAGTATTACAAGAGAGGTTGGTGTTTGCAGGTACAGTGACTTCCACCCCGTGAAATGGGAACTTGATGCATTGATGATATGTGGATGGAATAGCCTACATCTCATGAATCCAAGGCCTACCCAACAAAATGTTGTATGCTAAAGGAATGTCGAGCACTTGGAAAGTAACATCTCTCTCAACAGGACCTACACAGATAGGTAGCACAACTAAACCCTGGGACTTGCGTTCTTCTTCATCATAAGCTTTTATGGTAATCTTCTTACGGGAGTCTATGCAGTCCTCATCATAACCTAGCTGAGTGAGAAATTTAGCGGAACAAATGTTAAGACCAGCGCCATTATCAATAAGCACATGATGGACACGTTTGGGACCTATCATAACCTCTATGTGTAAGGGAGCATTATGCGGGTGGTTCAAAGAATGATCATATTCTTCTGAGAAGGACAAATAATGCGGTGAAGTCAAATGACCCACCATAGATTGGAACCGGTTTAGATCAAGATCCTTGGGGACATTTGCTTCAGTGAGGGATTTAACCAAAATTTGCCTATGAGCAGGCGAGATTTTTAACAACTCAAAAATAGTAATCTGAGCATTGGTTCGCTGGAGTTGATCTAAGATACTATAACTAGTAACGCTAGATGTGGGAGTTGATTTAGAAGCTTTGTTGGTAGGGCCAGTGGTAATCTTATCCATCGTTTGTTTCGGAGAAACCTTGTTTGTGCTTTGTCTCGAAGTATCCTTGTCTACAGTTTGCTTCAGAGGATCGAGACCTTTCAAAACAACTCTTCCACGTGATCAAGTGACAACAGTTGCACAATCTTGAGTTTGTTTAGATTCAGATGAACAAGATGTGGAATTTCGTAAGATGAAAGGAACTCTAGGCTTGGTAGCATCACCACTCCCCTTAAAAGTGATCACATCACAATATTCAACTCCCATAGGTTCAATCATGTTAATAACATTATCGGTAGAAGGGTAAGTGTAATTCACCTTAGCATTGTTGTTCTTAGTTGTGGAAGACTCTCCTTTCTCATGAGGAGGAAAAGGATCCTTAAACGCCTAATGATCAAAATTCTTATTGTGACCATCCACAACAATATCACCGCTGTCAATCAAATCTTGAACTTTATGTCTCAACTGAAGACAAGTGGATGTCTTATGACTAATATTTTGATGATAGTCGCAATAATCATTGTCATTCCACCAGTGAGGTCTTGGTTGTGGGTCATAAGTTCACTTTTCCAAAGGAGTGAGAATCTGATTTTGTATGAGGGTTTTAAAGACTACATCAAGAGGCTCTCCCAAAGAAGTGAAATCACGCTTAGGTCGAGGAGCCCACGGTTTGTTTCTAGAAAATCTTGAACTTTGATGATTATCTGTTGTATTCTTTTTGACAGCCTTAGCTGCTTGTATGCTAGAAGTAAGATTAAAGATAGGCTTTGAAGGCTTTGTGGTGACATTATCGACCACTCCATCATTTACCACCTCTCTATTCTTGTTTACAGACTTCCCTTTATCCTTGTTTGTTGAGAATCCTTGTTTATTGTCTTTATTCAGAGTTAATTCTCCCTTTTTGACCATAAAGGCTTCTATCCTCACAACTTGTTTGATCATGCTGTCAAATGTCAAAGGACCTTGTAATTGTACTTGATATCCAAAGTCTGGAAGAAGGTTGTCTAAAAAGATATCAAGTTTTTCAGATTCAGACAATTTACGAGGATACTTTGTACAAAGTTGTCTCCACCTTTGGAGAAAAGACAAGAAAGGTTCTCCCTGTCGTTGTTTCAAATTACACAAGTCATGAATATTGATAGGGTGTTGGATGTTGTGAGAATAATGCTGAAGAAAAAGATTGGCAATCTCGTCAAAAGTTTGAATACCAGGATGTAATCGGCAAAACCATTCCATAGCTGGCCCACCCAAGCTGTGGGGGAAGAGTCTCATAAGATACGTTTGATCATGCATGAATTCCATGGACAGCGCACCAAACTCTCTTAGATGATCTTGAGGATCAATTGTACCCATGTACTTGTCATATTTGGGTAACTCTACTCCTCTTGGAAAAGGAGGCATGTGAACATTCTTATCAAAAGGAAAAGGACATATATTCTCCAATGTAAATTGTTGTGTGGGCTTATCCTTTTCTTTTGTCGGTTGAGTAATTTGATCTTGCATACTTTGAATCATCTTTTGTAGCTTAGCGGTTTCAGTTTCTTCTTCTTTAGCTACAATAGTTTCCACTTGGAAATTCGGGGGTAGTTTGGCTCCTTGCTTAGCCAACTCAAGAAAATACTTTTCCTTATCTTCCAAAAGAATAATTTCCATCATTTTAATGAGATTCTTGTTAGCTTTCACAGCATTTATATCATTCTGAGTAATTACATCATCCTCGTTACCAAGAGTCTCATATATGCTTTGTGTGTGATCTTGTTGATCATCTTGATTTTGATCATAAGGAGGAGGGCGATAGTTATGTGCTGCTTGTTGATCAGCTTGAGTTTTGTTGCAAGATTGATCGTCATTATGAGACTGATTGTGATGAGTCTAATTTTGGTCATGAGAAGATTGACCATGGTATTGATTATAAGTTTGGCCGTATTGGCCTGATTGAAAGTCAAATGGGTTCTTGGTTCCCATCTTGTCAAGATGAATTTGTGCTGCAATTGAAGCTTCAGTAAAGTGATGAGAACAATGTCGAAAAGGTGCAGCCAATGTAACTTTTGGTGTGTGAATAGCTTTAGATGAATCACTATCTTCAGTGGGATCAATAGTTTCAATAATAGGTTCCGTCCGAGGAAATGATCTCCCAAAGCCACAAAACAATGAATTGTTTTGAAAATAGGAGTTGTCTTGTTCTTGGAGAGACGAACTAGATTGCAAAAATAAAGGATTAAAGCACTCTTGGAAAACCGGAGGAGATGTCTAAGACAAATTATCTTATGGAGTGCTTAATGACGAATTTGATGAACTCTTACAAAGTTCAGACTTCTCAACAAATTGGAAATGACCTACATCTTGATTATGAGATTTACTTTGATCTTGATCAGCGTTCTAGATAGGATACGTCTTACCACTTTGAGTCATGATAGTCATAGACAAAGATGTAATGAGAAAAGATTGAGGATAAAGCTAGACTCTATCTCTAAGATAATGAAAAAGAGATAAATGGCTAGAACAGCCAAGATGCAAGATGAACCTGGTACGAATTGTCAAAAAGAGATGGCTAGAACAGCTGAGATAAGACAATTGCAATGCGAGGTACAAAAGGCATAAAGAGATAAGATGAATAGATGAGAGACAACATGAGCCAAAGCAAAGGTCGATTGATTCCTAACTCAACACAACTAGTTTCTGACGGTAAACAACAGGGGAGCAGAAAAATAGACCCCAGGCAAAAAGCAGACCAGATAAAAAGTCAAATAGTGAACTGCAAATAGGTCTCTATTTTGGAAAACTGCGCTACAGGTTCACATGAGAAAATGCCTGACCGCATGAGAAAATGAAATCTTGCACGAGAGAACACAAAACCTCACGTGAGAAAATACAATCTCGTGCGAGGAAGTGGTCTGAAGCTAAAAGCTCGCGCGGGAAACAGGCAAAATCTGACAGTTTTGATGCAATTTTCAAAGTTTGAGTTGAATTTTGAGGTACAGTCTGAACTGATGTCTGACAAAAAATCCAATTTCCTGATAGTTTGACAGAATTGTTTAATCAACACACTCGTTTTAGGATTCCAAGCATTCGTTTAAAGACACAATGGTTTAGATCAAGCACTTGTGAAGCAAGAAGTAGTCATTAACAGACCTATCAAGGACAAAGCAACTTGATAGCATTAGGGGAGTCTTTGTTTGATAATGTATGGACAATGTTTAAGAATCAATAACAAGCACATAGTCTAGTCCTATAAAAAAATGGTGAGAAGCCAAAACCTTTGCCCCATTGCTTGAATGCATACGTGCACCTCACACAGCTGTGTCACCCCATAGAGGGCACTCGTGTTTTCGGTGTTTCCAAGGACTCAATAGTGTACGTTCAAAGGTTACCCTTGTAGCAAGGGCTAGTGTCGCAATGGCCTCCAAATGTCCAGGTGTATGCCTATGATGGGAATCTATGTATGATAAACATACAGAGAGATTCTTCCCCCTCCTTGCGCAAAGATAATGACTCCTTTCAGAGATGAACTGGGTAGGCCACTAGCTAAGAAGGTTTTTTACTAGGCTTCCATTCACAATAACCTTTGGTGCCCCTGATACAGGGTTGAGGCCTCGCAGCCACACCAACACCTGAAAATCACACACCCCCGCAAGCAGGGCTTAGAGCGGCGCCACTCAGTGTAATAGACAGGGCCTTTCCATGATGATCGTCAAAGTCATGAAAAGGAAGTTACCATGGTTTTGGAGTCTTTAGACTCAACAAAACTTTCTTTATTATAGTGAGGTGGAATCACCGGCAATAGGTGTGTACTCACTTGGGTCGTTCCCGAAGGTTCAATATCGGCAGGCCCTCTAAAGGTGACACTAGACTTGGTTTAGATTTGGGGGTCTGATTTTCTGATTCTCCCAAAGGGAGAAGAGCATACTTCTCTATCCCGTTTCCTCACCCAAACACATCAAGAAAGTTCATCACCGAGTTAGTTTCACCTCACCAAATCTATACACTTTTGGGTTTCTGATTCTCTCTCAAGGAGAGAAGAGCATAATTCCCTGACGAATAGAAATGTTAAAGATTCGCTAACTTTCTCCGCTTCCCCAAGAATTTGTCATATTAGTAAGATCATTAGAATTCTAGATTCATTCATGGTCATCACCTCCATGTAATGAAGAGCCAAAATTCCTACTCACTATCAAAATTCTCAAGAAATTTTAACGGAGCCCTATTTATACTATGTGAATAAAAGCAGGAAAAAAACACAACGTTTTAGCAATCTTCAACTATTTGTCTTGCAATCAAACCATTAGTATGTTTTCAAATTGTTTGACAAGCGTCCTGTAGAAACTGTTAATGCTGTAAAATATCAGAGAGATAAAAATCAACAGTTATTAGAAATTATCAAAAATTAAGAGCAGAAAGAACAAGAAAACTGGAAATTGGAAAAAATTGTAATAAAACTTCGCGCGAGAAAGTACAAATGTGCACGAGAAAGTGCAGTATCCAATGCGAGATAACTAAAATCTCACGCGAGGAAGTACTCCAGTGTGTGCGAGAAAGTGAAAAGCCTGGGGCGAGATAGTGAAATCTCACGCGAAAGAGTGCTACAGGAGCAAAACTTTGTGCGGGATGCTCTGGATTCTCGTGCGAAGATCTGTACATAGACAGTACGAACGCACGACATAGCTTAAATTCTTGTCAGAAAAAAATGATAATGAGGCTAGAAATCAGATTTTCTGCCCCACGGTGGGTGCCAAAATGTGGGTGCTTGAATGTGACCTCTAAATCAACCACATACACAACATAGTCCTTACTCCTATGATTGAATTACGAAGAGAATATGAATTATTCAATCCAAAATTCATGAGGAAGCAACCTGTTGCCTCGTATGCAGGCGGGGTGTTTAATCGCTCTCAGATTGAAGAGCCAACAACCATAAGACCAACCTAACAATGGAGGATTTTCAAAAGCATGAAAATGAGAAATCTAATTGAAATTAAACTTAAATGAGATGCAATTAATCTAAAAAGGATGCTTGAAAGTAAAGATGAAATGCAGATTTTTATTTGATTTTGAAATAAAGATGTTATTATACTAAGAAACCCATAAGCAAATTAACTCTAATATGAAATGCAATATTAAACTAAGATGAGATAATAGACTAAATATGCAATAAAAAGCTTTGAATCAAATGAGACACAAATTCCCTATAGTTCAATTACTCTCGAAATTGCCTTTTTTTGAATGAGAAGAAGAGGCTCATTAAATAGAAAAGCTCGGGAGAGGAATGAAGAGTTTCTTGATTTGTAACTCGTGACTCTTCATTCCCATATTGAGACAAAAATGCAAGAATTACTTAATAAAAAGAATGGAAAATGCCACACAGGCGACCTTTCGAATATCTTGAATTATCAATTCAAAAAAGTGTGTCCATTTGAATATCAAGTAATTATTAATTCCTTTTTATGGGTAATTAGCTAAAGAGGGTAGATTTTAATTTAATTAGAAAGCACTTAGGACTTTATAATTAAATTAATTTATCATAGGGGTAATTTAGCCAATTAAGTCTAAGACTTTAGGAATTAATTTAGCATTTGATTATTGCAATTTATGGTCTTTGCAATTGACATCAAGTCAAATTAAGTCAGGTAGGAGAGAGAAAATTGCCTAGGGAACTAGGACTTTGGTGATGTAGAATCGAGATAATGCACCAAAATTGATGAAATTAAATAGGTGCCAATTTTGGGGTATTACAAATAGCACTTCAGAGGGAGAGTTCATTTTCCCATTCAACCAAGAGAGCCAACTGAAATATTTAGAGGCCCATGCTTTCCAAAATGGCAATAGAAATACCCACAATTTAAGAAGCAGAAGGGAGCCCCTGACGGATGGCATTCCTCCAAGCATGCAACCCACTCCACCTGACTCGAGGGCTAGCAATAACCTTGTACCACCAAGGGGACCTAGTACCACTGCTATCCAAGCAACATTGTATCAACCGGCCACATCAAAAGGCCCAGTTGGGACCAATGAAAAGTATAGTGCAATAGAAGAGCTAAAAAGGGTTAGAACAAACATGTCAATGTATGATATGTTGCAGAGTTGTCCCGCTCAGAGGGAGGCCCTCCTAAAGACCTTGGATCACTCCAAGTCAACTTCCCTCAGCAGTAGTGCCGACAATGTATCTAACGTCAATGCAACATAGGCAATACCAACTATGTTCAAAGATAGGGTGGAGGTGCCCCCATTCTTACTTAGCCTCAAAATATTTGGAAAGAACTTACATAATTGTTTAATTGACTCTGGTGCATCATGCAACATGATGCCATTGTCCATATGCCAGAGACTAGGAGTGAATCCTCAGCCCACTAACCGAGTGGTAATTCAGCTTGATAAAATAGAAGTCAAGGTTATCAGTGTTTTGAAGGATACACAGATTCAACTAATGGCTAACCCTAGGATCCAGGATTGCATCGATGTTCATGTGGTAGACATCCCAGAAACATATGGCATGCTACTCAATGAAGAATGGACACGATCTTTGAGGGGTTGGTTCTCTATTGATTTTACCCAACTATGGCTGCCATGGAAGGGTCTCAACAATCAAATTAAGATTGATGCAGAACCTAAACTCAAGCAAATGATAATAGAGTATAATGCCCCAAATGAAGTTTTGTTCTCACAGGCTGATTTAGGAGTGTATCATTTTGACAAAGCCTTCACATTCAGCCTCAAAGGTGAAGAGGATTTTGATAATAGCCCAGTGCAAGGATTGATAGATGCCTAGATTTCAGACGAAGTCTTTGCGGAATTCATAATAGGCATGACAAAGAACATGAGACACCTTGGTAGAGATGCAGACCCAAACATACTTATGCTACCCGGTTACTGCCGCCTCCACTAGACCAACCATTCAGAATTTACAAGCCAAGACTGTCAGCAGGCAGTTGTTCAGGTAATAAGTCAGATGTCGAACACACCTTAGCAGGCAAGAGACACCATGAAGAATTCAAATGAGGATGGTCTCTCCTTTCATGAACAACCCGAGATCCCTACAACTGAGGATTTTATACAAGAAGAATGGAGTTCCTCTAATGATGGTTGCCTGCCCCCCTGCGATGAAGTGTGGCACGAGGCTCAGGCAAATCAAAAAATGAAATGGGTTCCTCTGTCAAAAAGGGAATGCCCTGAGGCGGAGACATCAAAGGTGATAAAGCCAAAAGACCAGTCACCACCCTTAACCTCTAATGAGCCCCAAGTTGAGACATCTCCACCAGAAGTAATCCCAGGACCTCAAGTCAAGGTACCTTTGAATAATAATCACTCAATCTGGAAACTTCATTTCGACGGCTCCAAGTGTAAGCTAGGGGCAGGAGCGAGAATTGAGTTAATCAACCCTCGTGGAGCTTCATATTATGCTGCCTGTTAGTTGCAATTCTATTGCACCAACAATGTTTTTGAATACAAGGCTCTGGTCCGAGGTCTCCTTTTCGCACATGAGAAGAAGGTAAAAGCGATAGCTGTGGAAGGAGATTCGCAATTGATTGTTAGACAGATCAAGATCCAGTATTCCTGTACAGATAAATGATTGGTTTCATACCACAACCATGTCTAGGATTTAGTTAAAGATTTTGAAGCTTTTAGCATCCGAAGTGTCCCAAGAAGAAGGAATACTATCGCTGACACCTTGGCGGTGTCTGCAAGTTCCTTGCAACCACTAGAAAAGTCCAAGTTGAAAAGGTTTTTCGTAGAGCTTGTGGCCATGCCAACTGTTCCAGATAACATCAAGAACTTCCAAGTGTTTCATGATGATCAACAAATCCTAGAGTTCATTATGAATGTTGGTATCTTCGACAAGCAGAATATCGATGAAGAAGAAAGTGAAATAGAGGAGCACGATGACTTGGGGATTTTGAACTTGAAGAAAAATTCCATTCCGAAGGGTATGGTAGCTCTAGAAAGAATTTTTGATAAAGATGAACATGCCCAAGAGAGAAGGAAAACCCCAGTAGTAAGTGGAGATGATTGTGAACTCTATAACTTGGGTACACAACTCGAGCCCAGGGAGGTTCGTGTAGGCAAGGTAGGCACACCAGAGGAAAAGAAGTGAATGGTCGAGCTACTCATTGAATACAAGGACATCATAGCATGGTGCTATGAAGATTTGAAAACTTATGATCCTAGTGTTATAGTCCATAACATCCCACTGAATCCAGATGCCAAACCTTTCCGCCAGAGGCAAAGACTAGTTAACCCTGTGATCGAGCTAGTAATCCAAAAAGAAGTACAAAAGCTGCTTGATGCCAAGATAATTTTTCCCATTTGGCACTCGACCTAGGTAGCCAACTTGGTGCCCGTAAGAAAGAAAAGTGGAGAGGTTCAACTTTGCATGGATTTTAGGAATCTAAACCGATCCTCTCAGAAAGACAACTATCCTTTGCCTTCTCTGGACGAAGTGTTACAAGTGGTCAATGGTTCTCAGATGATGTCCTTTTTGGATGGCTACTCAGGGTACAACCAAGTCATGGTGAAAGAAGAGGACTATTTGAAGATTACCTTCACTACAAAATGGGGGACATTCACCTACCGCTGTATGTCATTCGGTTTAATCAATGCGGGAGCTACATTCCAACAGGATATGGATGAGGCATTCAAGGGTTTGGTCAAAAAGTGCATTGTGATATATATGGACGACCTCATAGTCTTCTCCAGGAACTGGGCTGACCACATCGAAGACTTGCAAAAGGTCTTGAAGAGATGTCGATGCTATGGGATTTCTTTGAACCCCAAGAAGTGTGTTTTTGGGGTGACTCAAGGCAAACTCCTCAGGCACATTATATTTGAGATAGGTATCTCAATTGATCCTGAAAGGGTTGAAGCTATCCTCAAATTGGTCCCACCGAATAGTAGGAAAGAATTGAAATCCTTTTTCAGGAAAATCAACTTCATCCAGAAGTTCATCAGTGGTTTTGCAGAGATAGTACGTCCTTTGAATGATATGCTAAAAAAGGATGCTAAAATTGAATGGAACACCCCGGCCAAAGAGGCATTTGAAGAAATCAAGACATCCATCTCCACTGCTCTAGTTTTAGTCAGCCCTGATTATCTCCTACCATTCAAAGTCTACTCATTTGCCTCAGACCATTGATGCACAGGGATCCTCACACAGAAGAAAGAAGGTGAAGATGAAAGGCCGATTGCTTTCATGAGCTGCCCACTGAAGAACGTGGAGCTCAAATATCCTAACTTAGATAAACAGTCTTTCACATTAGTCAAGGCTGTCAAGAAATTCAGACATTACATACTAAGGAGCAAGGTCATTGCTGTTGTCCCAGATCTAGCAGTTAAGTCTTTACTAATGCAGAATGAACTCAGGGAACGAAGGGGAAAATGGATGGCAATATTGTAGGAGTTCGACATTGAGATACAACCGATGAAATTAGTGAGAGGTCAAGGCCTCACCAAGATGATGGTGGAAATAGAACAAGGATTAGTGTGTCAGGTGTACACTAGTGAAGGGATAATCACTGATGTATGGTATCAAGACGTAGTCTACTACTTGCTATAGAACTATTGTCCGGATGGATTGAATGGTTCCCAACGGAGAGCACTAAAGAATAAGAGAAACTCATACATGTTGAAAAATGGGAAGCTTTACAAATGCAACTACGATGGGTTATATTTACAATGTTTGGACCGGACAGAAGTAGAGCTAGTCCTCACAGAGTTTCGCAACAAGTATGGTATGGGACATGGATCAGTAGAAGCTATAGCTCATCAGATACTAAGATCTAGCTATTACTGGCTGACTCTATTCAAGGATGCTCATGAACATGTGCGTACTTGCCATGTTTTCCAAACTAGCACCATTCGAGAAAGACACCCAGCGATGCCCTTACAACCAGTATATGAAGTACGCCTGTTCGCCCAATGGGGGCTAGATTTTGTGGGAACAATTAATCCTCCATCCTCTGCAGGCCACCGATATATTTTGAAAGCAACAGACTATTGCACGTGATGGACAGAGGCACAGGTTATGAAGAACTGTACCACCGAGGTGATAATCAAATTTCTGGAGGAGTTCATCATCATGAGGTTTGGCATGCCCTTTTTCCTGGTATGTGATAATGCTCCCTACTTTTCATCTGCAAGCCTCATTTAGTGGGCTTTCGAGAACTAGGTAATTCTTAAATTCTCCTCCAATTAGTACCTGCAAGGGAATGAAGTTGCTGAATCCACCAATAAGAACCTAACAATGGTAATCAAACATCTGTTAGATGATAATCACAAAGATTGGCACACCTAGTTGAAATATGCTTTGTGGACAGATCAAGTCAGAATCAAGAATGCCCTGGGGACTTCTCCCTACCAATTAGTGTATGGTTTGCAACCCATCTTTCCGATGAACCTAAAAATACCAATCTTGAGATTTATGGATCAATACGTCAAGGGTGAGGATCGGGTGCAGATTCATCTTATGAATTTGTTGGACCTCGAAGAAAAACAAACCATGGCCCTAGAACATGTAGCTAAACACGAGGCTATTGTCAAGTGATGGTTTGACAAAAGAGCAACTGTGAAAGCTTTTTGAATTTCTGATCTGGTCCTAACATGGGACAAAGCAAAAGAAAAATCAAGCAGCCACACAAAATTCCAACATCTGTGGATAGGCCTATTTCAAATAGCTGAGATCCTGGGAGAAAATACCTTTCGGATTAGTTCTCTCAATGGAGAATTGGTCCTTTACCAATCAATGGCTAGTTTGTGAAGCACTATTTCGGGACTTGATTGGTCCCTTGTACCCTGCTATTTGTATTATATTCTTTTTTTGTTGTTTGTTTCATTGGGTTAGAGTTAGTCTTGTCATCCATGTCTTTCCTTTGTTTGCAGAGGGGTCTGCATTTTCCTTTTTGAGTAGTCCTTTCATTTAGCCCAGGCCTCAAGCTAAGCTTCTCACAGCTTGAATTACCGGGATAGTTCTATCTTGCAGTGAGCCAAGGATGGGGATAGGAGGAAAGATTGCTCTTTTTTAGGATCCTTGGGAGCATAGGCCGGATTAAAGCATCCTCAACACCAAAACACATTTTAAAAGGAAAATTCAAGGCCACGAGCTTCTCTAGGTGAGATTCCAATTTGTGCCAGGAAGTGCCCACAGCCACGAAGAAAGCCTGAAAGCTAGAACCCTTTTCGGACTGAAATACAGACTAAAAAAAAAAAAGGGAGCAAGAAAATGAAAGGGAGGAATGCATAAAGATGAGATAAACAAAGAGATGCTTGAAACTAGGACATCACAGTTTAAGCGCTGCCCTGGTTTTCCAAAAAAAGAAAGAAAGAGCTACAGAAGGCATTTTGTAAAGCCACAAGGAGCATTGAAGCAATTCACATGAAATAAAATTTGCTGACAGATGGGTGATTTCAAAGAGACTTGCCCCAAAGCTTAAAGTAAATTGAGTCTAAGAGCCCTCCTATGAAGTTTTAGCACTTCTACTAAAGCTCGTCTGCAATCAGGAAAGGGTGACTTTGACAACCTCGATCGGAGCTATCAATGCCTACTTGGTAATAGAGTAAGGTCAAATTGACTTATGGTCAACTTTTGGTTGATGGACACTGATCTGGCAATGAGAGGTGGATCATCGAGGGGAGCTCATGGAAAGAGTTTTCCAAGGAAATTGAAATCACACCCTCACACACTGGGTGTAGACATCATGGTTTTCTCAACCTTGGTGACATTGAAAGGCACACTCTATCTTATAATCTTCATACTTGGCTCATCGCGCATCAGGGACTGTCTCCAGATCAACTGGCTATGGGGTTTTTTCATCATTTTTTTTGTTTGGGCTATTTGTTGTGGTCCCACAACCACGCTCCCCTTTCTTGGCCCTTATGGCCTCAGGGCCCCCCCTTCTACTTTTTGCTTGCCTTGCTTTGTTGTCTTTAGGGTGGGTGTCTTTAGTTTTTTGTAGTTTGTTGGCCTTTTCGGCCTTGTCAACCTTTTTGACCTTGTGTGTCTTTTGGACTTTCGGAAGTCCGAAAGCGCGAAGAATAAGGGGAGTGAATCAAAAGGCCTTGTCGGCCCTTTCGGATCTTTTGGACATAGTCATTGTCCGAAAGATAAGTTTGTGCGAGATTCAGACCTTTCATTGAGTTGGACCTATCGGCGTTGTCAGGCTTTCAGAGTCCTGAAATGCTAAAATATCTGAAAGGCCAATGCGCGCGATCGCTGACATCAGCAACCCCATGAGCCTATAAAAGGAGGTGAGGGTTTTTAAACCCCCACTTTGCCTTCTTGCTCCTCCACCCTTTTTGCGCCTGTTGCTCTCCGTTTTCACCGTCCAAGTGCTTTTCTACATGGTTTGCTCTCGTCTTCTCATTGGTTGTCATTGTCTTCATTATCTTCATGGTAGGCATCTTGTCTCCCTCTTCTTTTGTTTTAATTTTTTTCCTTTTTCTTTTTTTTTTTCTTTTGGGGTGTTGTCTTAGGTTTAGGGTTTTGTTTTCCACCCTTTTTTGGCCTGGTCATCAGTTTGTTGGTCTATCTAGTCAACCTCTTTTTCCCTTTGGGATCAGCAAGGCAGTCCCCTTACGTCCCTTTGTGAGTTCATGGTCAAATCTTGCCATCAGACCCATTTTCGGGGTCCGGCCCTAAACCCTAGTTTTGGACCTTCGGGGTTTGAAAAACCGTAGAGTACACCAAGATGAAAAAGCTAAGTCCTCGATGTGTCAGCCTTTTCAGACCTTTCACACATCGAACAATCCTGCATCCTCGAAACCACTGAAGGGGCCACCTTTTCCTCGCTCTAGCTAAGTCCTTGAGCCGTTGACATTTCAGAGGTTTCACACCCCGAACATCTTGCAACCCCGAAAATGCCGAAGGCTATCACTTTTTTTTTACTTTATGCTCATGGCGGTTTCGGCCTTGTTGGCCCTTTTAGACCTTGTGGCGTTCGAAATGTCTGTCTTGTCCAAAAGAGCAAAAAGGTTGAGATCTCTACTTTTTGTTTTAAAACATGTTTTTAGTAAGTGTTAATACTTTCCAGTTTCTTTTCTCACGTGATGTTACTGATTCCAAACTTGTACTCTTTGCAGATATGGCTAAGAAGGTACTCACATCACCAACGATGAAATACTAATTTAAAGGATACCACCCACCTTCTAAAGTGATGGACTTGCACGCTGGAATAATCGATACTGACATTGGGAATGTAAGCTGGAATGAATATCTAAACAAGTGTGCTCAACCAGTGGGCCGTTCAGAGGATTGCACATCATTGGTCCATTGTTCCCTGGTGAATGCAGTGGCACACCCTGTCTTGATCCAATTGGCAGAGCTATAAATACACTTGCTAGTCACTATATGCTAGACGAATGCATGGTTAGAAATAGCATGGGAGAAGTGGTCCTGGACCTGAGGCCTGACAATATCGAGGATGTTTTCCATCTACCCAAGGGGGTAGACAAGTTCTTCAACTTCAATATAAACAAAGGGATGGAATTTTACAACAAAGATACCCAGAGGGCACACAACATTGTCAACAATGAATACTTGATGCAGCCATTGCCCAAGAACAGGCTAGATAGAATTGACATGAGGAGAGGTTATATGAAAGAAGATGTCTAGGCCGCTATCACAATGATAAGCAGGGTGTATGGCTTGCCCAAGTCCCATTAGCTGGAACCTTGGATGATCTTCCTCATCCAAAAGATTAAAGAAAGGCAAGCAAGGTTCGATTGGGCCTCTATTCTAAGTGACCAGTTGGATGAATAGCTGATTTGGCTAAAGATGGATCCACATTTTTATATGACGTCTTATATTGTGTACTTACTAGCCACCAGGGCAGTGTATCTAGGGTTGACTAAGGTTGGTAACATTAGGGAACAAAACACTTGGCCATTCACATTGTATCCTCAACTGGTGTGAAAGGACTTCCTCACACACAATAGCCCAGAATTCAGGAGAGTTAATGATGCCTTCATTTTTGCAATCATCGCTCCATTGAGGGTGATTTTGCCAAAAGGCTATCAACAGAAGCAACAACCAAAGTACAGGCCCTTGGGGCATTTTACATTCAATTCAGATCTTTCACATACATTCGGGTGGCAGGAAGCACTTTAGCACCCAATAAGCTCCCAAGATACCCTCCTGATAGGGTGGTTCTACTGGAGATAGCTAGGAAATTGTTTGATGCTCATGAGCATATCAAGCATAAGAAGAAGCATTGCTGGAGTTTCCCTTTTTCAGTCGGTCCTCATTGTGTTTCGGACATAAAAGTGTGCAAGTCTTTGGTCAGAGAGTGGGATGAATTCCCACTGGCAACCTATAGTCTGGTAAGGCCACATTTTGACCCCATTGGTACTTACAGCCACATAATGGGAAGACACTACGTCCATGAGCTACATGTTGAAGATCATTGGGCCAATTGTGTGGATGATTATGAGGTGAGAATCTGTGACTATTGCCGGATGAGCATAGAGTTGGCGCAAGGTGCCCTTTCCCTGAAGATTCCACAGAAGGCATTAGATGAAAATTCTAATAAAGTCATGGATTCTATATATAACACGGATAAGGTGTATAATAGGACCATCTTAAATGCAAAAATAGATTGGGATGAGAATGATAGTATGGACTTTAGGGCCTGACATGTGGTCAAGCTGACAAGATCATGGGTTGCTCATCCTTTTCTAATGCAACCACTTCCTATAAAGCAACTCCTCGAGAAGACATCTCTAGGAAAGAAGAAGGGGGAAAAGATACTGGAACCTCAGTTTAAAGGGGCTACCCCTCTAAAGCCTAGGACTGTATATCACCATGAGCACCCCACCACCTATGGCCTGGTCACACACTCCAAGAATGTGAAGCCCAAAATGAGAGGAAGTGTAGCATTCCTAGATGCACCTCTTTCTGGTGATCCAAGCTCGGCCAGAAAAATGAAGTTCTCCAAGCTCGGCCAGAAAAATGAAGTTCAAGGGTAGAAAAATGAAGTTCAAGCTTGGAAAGTTCAAGCTCGATTCTCCAAGCTTAGCTAGAAAAATGAAGTTCAAAATAGTAGGACCCAAGCCAGATGGAGTGATTAAGGGCGACATTTACAAAAGGAAAGCAGGCTCAACCCCTATGCAGATGGATACTCTGGAAGAAGGTGATGAGGATTTGTTGGATGAAACCCCTCTCATTAGGAGGACATGGTCAGTAGGATTCCTAAAGAAAAGGAGAATAATGGAAAATGATCCTAATGAAGATGAAGGGGCTACTCAGGGGGAGCCAATAAATTTGGATGCCCTAGGTGATGATGAATTCAACATCTCTGATTTTGCAGGCTTGCATGGGTTCAAAGAAGCTGAACAATAGGCTCCTATGCAGTTCACTAGCCTTTTTAGTGGCATGGGAGAAGAGTTACCACATGCACCTCAAGGACAAAGTGAGGTTGAAATGGCCAAAGACCAGGAGGGAGTTGCAGGACCTCAAAAGGAATCATTTGTTAAGATCACCTCGAAGGAGGAAACAAGTACACAAGTGCCTTTAGATGCGTCTATTCCACCTCCGCCCCCATTTCACCCTTCCACACTTCCCACCATTCCACTTCAAGAGCCTCCCACTGTCCTGCTTCCCACTCCCATGCTAGATACTCTGCCGCCTCAACACCCCTTTTCTTCCCATGTTCCTTTCCCAACTCCAACTCCACTAGCCCAATTTACCACTCCCCTCGCATCCTCTACACCTCCCCAGCTCAACATTCCTCCCCAAGTTCATATGGAGTCGATACCCCAGAGCTCACAGGAACTAGAGGAAGAAGTTAAAGTCATCGACAGAGAAGGGGGAGAAGAAATTCATATTGGATCTAAGGAAGAGGGTGATAAGGGAGAATCTCAAACAGAAGAGGAGCTACATACAGAAGAAGATAAGCCTCAAATAGATACTAACGAGCAAATAGCTGATGGGAAACATATGACTATTGAGGGAGATCCAAAACAAGGTATTGGGAATGAGCAGGAGATAGAAGAAGAAGTTACAGGAGAGATAAGGACTGAACACGTGAGGACTTCTACTGCATTAGCTGCTCCCTATGAGCCATTGAATGCATCCTCAAAGCCCACTTGGTTTACCAAAGAAGTGAAACCAAGGGTTAGGGTATATACTAATGAAGAAGTTGATATGAACATGCTAGGGTAGGCCTTCCACCAAATAGCACCAGTTCCCTAGGCAAAGAGAATGTCTTATGTAATGCAAGATCAGGTGGGAAGGTGGAAGGCACATGTGGCTGTCCCCATGATGGATATCAGTGCAAAGGAGATCACTCCGGAGGACTATGTGTTAGAGGAGGTGGACTTGGGAGAACCAACCAGAGAAGGTAGCAAAACCTTGGCCACCTTGGGTCTGAAGCATGCTTTGGGTTTTATGAGTAAAGATGAGGAAATAATAAAGGCATTGGAAGAACAGGATGAAGCAATGAAGAAATTCATTTTGAAGACGGCGGGTCCAATTGACCCAAATAACCCCGAAGCCTCATTACAGGCAATTTTGGAGAAGAAGGGGGATATAGACACTAACATTCCACATTATTTTGTATAGGCTTGTGTGGATTGGAAGCTAGATTTTGAGCAATTCACTAGCTTATCTCTTAGGCAGATTTTAAGGCTCTTTCGAGGCATTTTGGCAAGAATAGTTTCTTTGGTAGAGATCATGAGTGAGGAGAATGGGGTAGAAGAAACTATCCTAAATTGGCAAAAGGTATTAGATGAGTTGAAAATGATAAGGAAGCAATGCTTCCAGGTGTTAATGAAGATTTATGAAGGGGTAGAGTTAGATAACTTTGAGGAATGGATCCAAGAGATAACAACGACATTAGCTATACTTGAGAAGGTTCTCAAAAGGTTGGATAAGAAAAGGGATGAGGGCATGCTGTTTGTAAATGAGTTACAGGAGTTCTTTGAGGGGTTAGATTTAGATCTATTTGAAGATGATGATGATAAGACTATGCACCCGGTGAGTGATATTGTCAAATAGTATTTGAATAGATTCCAATGGGTAATGACAAAGGAGGATCTTCAACAAATGTTTTATCAAAGGGAAGAGATTCAGAGAATGCTGCCTCGTGAAGAAGAAATAAAAGCCTTTGCTAAGGGATTGAAAGATTACGGAGATAGACAAAAGGAAATTCTCTAAGGAATTAAGATGCCAGAATTCAATGAGGTGGTGTAGGTGATAGATAGATTCAAGAAGGCACATCTAGAAGTACCTCCTAGCTAGTGGACCTCCAGCTCAAGATCTGTCAGCTCCCATGTACAGAAAGTACTATTTTGATACTTTGTCTTTTTTTAGTATAAGATTTTTGGCCCTTTCGGCCATAGGGAGTTTTCGGCCTCTGACAACTCCATAACTCCATAGTAGTGGAAATAAGGTTTGCACTTAGCTAATTTTGGGTGTTGCATTTTCAGATCAAGTTTCAGGTTTTGTGCATTTGTTGGGCACGTCCGGGAGTTGACTCAAATTTTCTTCGAGATCACTTCTCAGTCATTTGGGCTTCTTTCTAGGGATCATTTGGGCATGATTGCGGGATCTCTTTTAGTCAGGACCACATGGAGCAACCGAAGCTAGAGATTAAGGGTACAAATGTGAAGATCATCAAGTGCATGCAACGGTTCTGGCCCCATTTTTGAGATATATGATGCTTGATTTATCTAAATTCTTGTAATGCATGAGCTTTAAATCCATGCTAGGATAATTTAACTTAGCTTTAGTAGTAGTTTCTTTAATGCAATCTCTAGTTTAGATTTCTTTTCAAGTTTTAGTTGCAGCAAAACCCTAGCTGTGAAAATAAGAGGAGAGCTCTATAAATTGTAATAAAATGATGTAATGAGGGTTGACTGAATGATTAATACAAGTTATACAATTGGTGCTTCATCCACAGTGTGATTTTTTTTCTGTCTATGTGAAATCTATGAATGTGTGATTTGCTCATTCTTTATTTCAAAGATCTGATTGTTTGTTTGATGATTTCAAGTCTGTGATTTCTTAATTTGGTGTTTGCTGGTATCATATTGCTTTGTTGTGATGAATCTATGAGAAGATCTTTCTTTGGTGCCTAAAGATTAACTTGTCTCATGTGCGTGCGCATCTGGAGTGGCTTCATGATCTGATGTGTTTTGACTTATCATACATCTATATTTTTTTAATTCTGTTGATGATTGCATCCGTTCAGCTGAAGATTGTGACATGATCTAATCTCTATTGTGTGGGTTCCTCATCTTCTCAGTCATTTAATTCGCATGGTGGTGTGATTACTAGCATATGTCCATTAGGTTTCTTTTGAATTATTTCCTTTCAAGTTTCTTGTTACCTTACTCTTTCTAACCTTCCTTGCAAAGTCGCTTTCAATAGGATAATTTAAATTTATGTTGTTTTCATTTCTTAAACTTGAAAATTGAATTAAAAAAGAGAGATATTGTGGAATCCTAAAGTTTGTTTTGCAGTTTCCCTTAAGAGAAGAACTAGAAAAGGCCTCCTTGATAACAAATCTACATTTGTCTTCCGTTGAGTTATCTGAGCGGTTGAGACCCAGCCATCCAAAACCTTGAGATTGAGTCCATCAATCTTCCAAGAGAGGGGTTTGTTCTTACAGATTCCTAGCTGTTGTCTTCATGCAAAAATCACCCTCAACATATGGGATTGGGTTAGGGTCCCTTAATAAACCTGTCACAACCCCCAATGATAACTTCCTGATTAACATAAGACAAAGTTGAACTAGGTGCATCTCACGATGTCATCATAAAACATAATGCAAAAAAAATCACTGCATTCTCAGGATCGACTCATCCCTATCTATAAGGGTCACTATAATACAATCCAAGACCACACCCAACATCTCAAGCTAATGCAGGGCATTGAAAACATGCTCAAAACTCAGATCCTCATGGTGTTTCACCCTCACATGGGACCAACATGATCATATTCAATGAGTGTGAAGTTTGAAACCACACCATTAGGATGTTTTTGTAAGGAGGCAAATGAGGGAATCACTACATCATCCCCCCAAGGACTAGGCTTACTCCTAGAAGCTGACAAGACAAGATGAAGAAGATGGTACACATGTGTAAACCAACTTCCCTAGGAAACAAGAATACTTACCAAACCCCCAAAATATAACAATTGGGTCAAACAATCTGATAACTACATAAGGGTATACAATCCACCAAAAGAGGTCCCACAAAACTCACAAAACCCTACGACCATGGGCTCAACTTACATTGAACACGTGAACATAATGCCTTCACCATAAATGGTGTAACTCCACCTCAAAAATCCAACCACAAGAGTCCAAAAGATAACATTGTCCTCTAAGCTATCCCTAAGGTCGGAGCACCAAGAGATGTCAAGACATAACTCTGGAACAAGGAATAAAATCATCTTACCAAAGTTGCACCCTTCTGAGGAATACAACATCCCACTCTAGTGTACCAACAGATACAACTCAAAGGATTTCCTCATGCAAGCAAGAGCACTCCCAAAATAGGGGTCCAATAGTGCACTCATTCCATTCATAGGGATAAATAGAGTACCTTAAGAGAATTCCAAGAGTAGGTTGATATGTTTCCACAATGACGAGATGCCAATCACTCTTGCAGAATAGGGTCTCATACCCCACAATACCTTAATCCTACCAAAAGGAGGAAAAGAGTTCGAATACAAGAATGACCTCAAACAATCATCTTCAAGTCCCCTTAATTAAGATGGAAGATGGGTCTAAGGTTTCATTACTTTCAAGTCAAGTCTAGGAATATCTCAAAACAAGTCATCTTTTAGAGGTTTTCCCCAATAATTAGCATGGAGTCTTCCCTAGGGAAAACAACTTAATTAAAGGATAGCATGACTAAAACATAACCCAAGAGGTGTTATCACCACTAGGTCAGGGCCATCAAGACCCACCACATGGATAAAATCCTAAAGTGGTCTAAGTCACACCTAACAATCCATCAATCCATGCTAAGAGAGGAACTCTCCAAGTTTCCAAAACACATTCAAGGGGGTCTAGGAAGGTCCTCATAAGCATACATGCTAGATCCATCACAAAAAATAAAGGTTCTTAGCCATCACGAAAGACATAAATGGACTTAAACCTAAGTGGCATTACCTCACTAATTCATATTATTTCCAAATGAGGCCTTCTCAACCTCAAATCCAAAGGACTCACATATGGTTACAGTGAAGAGGATCTTTAGATATCTTAAGAGGACTGAAGATTATGGCCTATGGTATGGTAAGGATGAAGGTTTTTCTTTGAATGTGTTTATTGATGCATAAATTGGGAAGGTAATGTTGATGATAGGAAGAGCACAAGTGGTGGAGCACTCTTTCTTGGTGAAAGATTAGTCTCCTGGACTGGTAAAAAGTAGAATTGTATTTCTCAATCTACTACAGAGGCAGGGTATGTTTATGTTGTTATTAATTGTTAGCAAGTGATATGGATAAAATAAATTCTTGATAGAATTCATGAGAAGGTCATAGAACTGGTTGTTATCTATTATGATAACACTAGTGCAATAAACATTTCCAAAAATCCAGTGATGCACTTGAAGACAAAAGCACATTGCAATAAAATATCATTTTCTAAGAGACTAGGTATAGAAGGAGGTAAGGCTTGAATATATGCCTACTAAAGAACAAGTTGTTGATATGTTCACCAAGCCATTACCAAAGGATATCTTTGAGTATCGTAGAGGTAGATTAGGGGTTATTCCCCTATTTGAAGTTAATTAGAGGATGATGTTGATTGCATCAGTTCATATGTGTTTATCAAAATATCATGTGTATGGATTTATGTAGAGGTGGACTACTCCATAAGGGGAGAATTATTAAAATGATTTTGTGATGCAATGATGAGGAAAGAACAAGCAAAGAATAATCAACAGTGATCAAAGATGATTGAATGACTAGACAACTTTGGCATTGTTGTCAAAGGGGGAGAATATGCATTATAAAGGGAGAATATGTATGAACACAAGAGAAGAACAAATAGGTTGAGATCAAAGGAGTATATGTATGTGATGAATCAATATGATAGAGTGAGTAGATGTATGATCAGAGGTACAAATAGAAGTGGAAACATTTTGCAAAATTTAGTAAGAGGATTGTCATGAGAGAGATAATTTTGCCAAGAAGAACTTAGAAGTTAAGAGTGTTGCCATCAATTAAAAATGGGGATATTGTTAGCATAATTGATGCAGTGATTCTAAGTGTTGCATTGATGAAGATTGGTATAGATTTAATGACAAGTGAATCAGTTATTAGGTTTTTATTAATGTCAACTGCTTAACTTAGTGTTTTCAGTATGTTACCAAATATTGTGTGAGTAAATCATGAGTTGTAGTATGTTTATGAAGTTGTTTTAATGGATGAATATGTTATGTGTTATGATGTTAAGTTTTTAGTCGCAACTTTTGATATGAAGTATTGATTTGGTTATGTTTGAATGAAATCAAACTGGGTAACTGCTAAAACAGTCATTGACAAATAGTAAGTGATTTGAATGTTATCTCAAATCGGTAAAGTATTTGATGGAGTGGTCATAAGATATGATTGATAACAATGTCTAGATACTAGGTTGAGGATCATGACTCGTATTGTTGACCGGTGAAGATGGTTTAATGGAATGGAAGTGGTAATAACAAAATGAATAGGTAAACAAGATAGAGTTCTTGAAAAGGTAATGAAGATTTGTGAATCGGTGAATAAATTCTAAGTGTCAATGGGATCAATGATATTTTTAGTGAAGTAGTAAAGTAATTTTGTGATTTTTGGAAAGTATTTGACATCACATTGCCCGAGGTATGCATTTGAGGTGGATCTTCAAGAAGTTTCTTTTGGTTAAAAGAGTTTTTGAAGATGGTTCAATTCCCAAGGTGAAATCCATATGGAAGTTGACGCGGTCAGAGAAAAATGGTTTATGAGTTAGATATATTTTATCTTACCTAATATGATCTAGATCATTTTTATCTTAGATCTAGGGTTTATTTTAAGATGGTGGAAGAAAATCTATATATTTCAAAGTTAAAAAAGAAGTTATTTGTTGATTGCAAATTGCAGAAGGATTTGGTGACAAAGCAAGTGAAGGAATCAAGTGTGACCAAACCACGGAAGATTATAGTGTGTAGAGAAGAGTTTCATAACTTAATAGGATATGATCATGCAAAGGTAGTGCAATTTAACAGATCATTTCATCTGTTGCTTTCTAACAATTGTAACAATGAAATCCCTTAATAGGGTGGATCCTAACATATTTTTGTTGTAAATCCTCTAATAAGGTGGCATTCATATCAAATGTTTAAATTCCTCTAATAAGGCTTCTCCTAATAGGGACAGGATCCTAAAAGATCTAAAGCCAAATCCATTAACTGGGTAGCACCTAATAGTGCTTTTGTAAACCTTTAACAGGGTAAGCTCCTCACATGGTGTATTCCAAAAGAGTACATATTTAGTGGGTACCAACTCCCAGTGTGGTTTTTTACCGTTTGGGTTTCCACAAGAAAAATATGGTGGCTTCATTGTGTGATTGATTATTTTTGGATGCATGCTTTGAAAGTTTCTATTTATATTAGTTGCTATTAAATGTTTTGGTGCATAAAGTTTAAAGAGTTTAAAATCATAGAATTTGTTGATTATTGATTCACCCCTCCCCTCTCAGTAATTAGACCTATATTAATACAATGAAGCTATGAAGTTTACTTAAATCCAGTATTGACACTTCAATTAGACCAAAGAAAGTGGTGAACAAGTTTAGTAATATCATCATTTTTTTCAATGCATCCAACATGAAGATTAGTTGACATGAGAAGCCAAACACTACAACATTTGGGGTCAAATTTTGACACCAATTTGTGACGCCACTACAATTTGTGTTTGTTTTTTGTTTTTTTTGCAAGTGTGACTGACGGTGTCATAATAGCGATGATAACGTTGTAATTGCGACACCCTTTAGTTATAAACAAAAAAAAGAAAAAGAAAGTGTCATTTGTAATTTTTGTGAATTCAAAGAGTTTTCGTGAAGATGACATTGTGATTTTGCGTGGCACGAAGAGGGCATTCAAGTTTGGCATGCGCAAAGAGGCTGACACCGTGTGGGAAGAGGGCACTAGCACTTGAGGTAGTTATTCGAGCTTTGTCTTCTCATTAACTCAATTTCAGTGGCATTGTTTACATCTTAGCATTGTTAATAGTGGCACATTGTTTACATCTTAGCATTTGGAATGCTTGATGAACCGCGAGCTTTTAGAGCTAGGACATCATTGCTATTACCTTCAAGGCATTGTGTGAAGTGTTTGATATCTCTTTATTTGTTTTGCTGTTGATATTCACTATGTGGTACTCCTTGTTTATGGTCATTTCATGAGGAAATGTCTTAATGGCTCATGGGCTGCAAACTAGGGCATCATACATTGTTCATGAGCTCACTGTTTAATACTAACATTGTTTACATCTTTTCATTTGGAATTCGTGATGACCCATGAGCTTTGAGAGCTAGGGCATCCTTGCTATTACCATCAAGGCATTGTGTTAAGTGTTTGATCTCTCTTTATTTGTTTTGCTATTGATATTCACTATGTTGTACTCTCTATTTATGATCATTTCATGAGGAAATGCCTTGATGGCTCGTGGGCTACAAGCTAGGGCATCATACATTGTTCATGAGATCACTGTTTAATACTGGCATTGTTTACATCTTTTCATTTGGAATGCTTGATGACCTGCGAGCTTTGAGAGCTAGGGAATCATTTCTATTACCTTCAAGGCATTGTGTGAAGTGTTTGATATCTCTTTATTTTTTTTGTTGTTGATATTCACTATGTGGTACTCCCCGTTTATAATCATTTCATGAGGAAATATCTTGATGGCTTGTGGGCTGCAAGCTAGGGCATCATACATTATTTATGAGCTCACTATTTAATGCTGGCATTATTCATGAGCTCACTATTTAATATCTGGCTAGGCCATGTTAATGGTACTAGGCCAACCCAATTAGCCCAACAAAATGTGTCATGTTTATCTTTGTCAAATACACTCGTTCACCATTTTGTTCTTGTTCTTCATAGAAATATTGCATCAAAAGTAATTATAAACAATGATTCAAAGAAAAAAGAAACAACTACAATAGATCAAACCCCAAAAGAATACAGTCAAGGAGAAATAGTACCCTAATAGTGTCCTTTGGATCTAACCCCATCTTTTCCTTCCTTGCAGGTTTTGGATTATACAAGAGCATACTGGATTGAACCCTGAGTCAACACTTCATTACTTCAGGCAATGTTTGGTACCTTCATTATTTATGTTCATCCAATTATGTATGTTTGCATATTCATTCATATTCTTCTGAATTTTGGTTATTAGTGACCATATAGGACCATTCTTGACGATATTTGGCATGAAATTTTATAACATATTTTCTTAGCATTTGATCTTTATGTGGCAGCCATGACTTGAGGTAGGCATTCAAGCTTTGTCTTCTCATTAACTCAATTTCATTTTGATGGCATTTGTTGATTCAATGGAAAAATATGAATGTTAATACTGGCATTGTTTTCATCTTTGTATTTGGAATGCTTGATGACCCGTGAGCTTTGAGAGCTAGGGCATCATTTCTATTACCTTCAAGGCATTGTGTGAAGTGTTTGACCTCTCTTTATTTGTTTTTTTTGTGATATTCACTATGTGGTACTCCCCGTTTATGATCATTTCATGAGGAAATGTCTTGATGGCTCGCGGGTTGCAAGCTAGGGCATCATGCATTGTTTATGAGCTCACGGTGTTAGCTTGTGGTGACTGATCAGGAAAGTACTATCCAGGAAAGTACTGTACATATTTTTGGCTATTTTTGGGCCGACATGATTATAACTCATTCTAACCCTAAAGCAAAAAAATATTGTATAATATGGCTTAGGGTTAGAGATTTCATTATGCATGATATTAGTACTTGTAGCAGAATTGAGTTGTAAGGGGATTATGGATTGTAATAAGGTTGTAATCACTAGATAATAAAATATTTGGACTCGTTGTTGGTTGATGTAGCCCAAGGATTGGGTGAACCATGTTAAATCTTTGTGTCTTGTGTTCTCTTCTGTGTGGTTTATTGTTTTCTGATATTGGTTATATTTGCAAGTAATTGCTATTTCTGCCTTGTTAATCCTAACAAGTGGTATCAAAGAAAGGTTGTTTTTAGTTATCCTCTATAGGAAGATCTCATGATTTAGTGAGAGTCTCATGGTTGAGTGGGAGTAATGGAAAACAAGGGTAGGCTGAAGGTTGACAAGTTTAATGGGCAGAACTTTCAGTTATGGAAAATGCAAATGGAGGACTATCTCTATCAGAAGGATCTATGGCAGCTATTGGAAGGAAAAGCCAAAAAATCGACAAGCATTTTTGATGAGGACTAGATAATTCTTGATAGAAAGGCTCTTGGTAGTATTCGATTATGCCTGGCACAATCGGTGGCATTCAATATCACACAAGAAATGACGACTGAAGATTTGATGAAAACCCTAGCAAAGTTGTATGAAAAGCCCTCTGCTTCAAACAAGGTATTTCTCATGAAGCATTTATTTAATATTAAAATGGTAGAAGGTGGGTTAGTTGCTGATCATTTAAACGAGTTTAATATAGTTACCAATCAATTAAATTTTGTCAATGTTATTTTTGATGAAGAAGTCAGGGCTCTCTTGATTTTGTGTTCATTTCCTAAAATCTGGAATGGCTTGGTAATGGCTGTTAGTAACTTTGTTTCTGGTTCTAATACCCTAAAATTTGATGATGTTCTTGGTGTTATTCTGAGTGAGGAAATTCATACAAAAAGCTTAGGTGGATCCACATCAGGTAGTGTCTTAAATGCACAAAGCATAGGTAGAACCAATGAGAGAGGAAAAAACTCTAGAAATCATGAGAAATCAAGAGGAAAATCAAAGGGAAAGAGGTTCGAATCCAAAGGGCCAAATGAATGCTGGTACTGTGGAAAACTAGGTCATAAGAAGAAAGATTGCTGGTCTCGGAAGAATAAAGAAGGAGATAAACAAGAAGGTAACAAGGAGGAAAATCTGGTGAGCAATAAACCCGAAGAGGATGCCTTGCTTCTTTCTTTAGAAAGTATTGATGATTCATGGGTTTTAGATTCTGGGGCTTCATTTCATGCTACACCCCATAGAGGTTATTTTCTTGATTATGTCCAAGGGGATTTTGGGCTAGTTTATTTGGGAGATAATGAACCCTGTTAGATAGTTGGAAAGGGAAAAATTAAGATTAAGTTGTAGAATGGGAATCATTGGCTACTACAAGAGGTAAGACATGTTCCAAGGCTGAGTAGGAATTTAATTTCAGTAGGGCAACTGGCTGATGAGGATTGCACAGTTACCTTTAATGATAGAAATTGGAAGGTTATAAAAGGTTCCTTAGTAGTAGCAAAAGGTGTGAAAGTAGGCACCTTATATCTTTGTATAGGTCATACGGTTCCTTCTACTTTAATTGTTTCAGAAGATAATGAATGTTCAAGAATAGTGGCTGTAGTTGAGCAGGAAGAACATCAAACTGTTGCTATACGTTCTAACACATCACTCTGGCACAACAGACTCGGGCACATGAGTGAAAAAGGTATGAAATTAATTCATTCAAAGAAAGTTTTACTTGGTCTGAAATGTGTCAATATAGATTTTTGTGAAAGTTGTGTTTATGAAAAACAAAAGAGAGTTAGTTTTTTGAAGAGTGGGAAGGAAAAAAAAATCAAAAATTAGAGCTTGTGCATAAAGATGTATGGGGACCAGCTCAAGTATCTTCCCTTGGTGGCTCTCTGTATTATGTTACATTTATAGATGATGCAACAAGAAAAGTATAGATTTATTTCCTTAGATAGAAATCTGATGCATTTCAAACTTTTAAGAAATGGAAATGCTTGGTTGAGAATGAGACTGGTAAAAGGTTAAAATATCTCAGATTTGATAATGGTGGTGAGTATTGCAGCATATAATTTAAAGATTATTGTTCCACTAATGGTATTCATAGGCAGAAAACTGTACCAAAGACTCCACAAGAAAATGGAGTGGCTGAATGCATGAACAAGACAATAATGGAGCATGCAAGGAGTATGAGGTTGCATGATAGGCTACCCAAAAACATGTGGGTAGAGGCTGTGAACATTGCTGTTTATTTAATCAATAGAGGCCCCTCTACTACTTTAGACTGTGGTATTCCAGAGGAAGCATGGAGTGGTAAGAAGGTGAGTTATTCTTTTCTCAAAACCTTCAATTGTGAAGCTTTTGCACATATAGATTCTAAAAATAGAACCAAGCTGGAAGCTAAGTCAAAGAAATGTGTATTTTTTGGATATGGCATTGATGAATTTGGTTATAGGCTTTGAGATTTTGAAAATCATAAAATTGTAAGAAGCAGGGATGTCATATTCAATGAGAAGGTGTTGTACAAAGATCTATTACAACAACATAAGAAGAAAGAAAATGATTATGTAGTACTAGATGATACTCTAAAAGATGATATTCCAGTAGTTCCTTATGCTCTGCAACAACAACAACAACAAATACCACACACCCCAATGAATGTTAGACAGTCAACAAGGCTAAGTAGACCTCCAGACAGATTCTCTCCCTCTTTGTATTCTATTTTATTAACAGATGCTGGTGAACTTGAATGTTATAATGAAGTTGTGCAGGTGGATACAAAGCTTCAGTGGGAGTTTGCAATGATAGATGAAATGGACTCTTTTCTGCAAAATCAAACATGGGATTTATGTAAGTTACCTGCAGGTAAAAGGGCTGTATAGAATAAATGGGTTTACATGATAAAAGAAGAGGATGGAGGTAAGAAAAGATTTAAAGCTAGGTTAGTTGTAAAATGATTTGCACAGAAAAAGGGTATTGATTTTGATGAGATATTTTCTCCCGTTGTTAAAATGACTTCTATTCGTACTGTTTTAAGTATTGTGGCTACTGAAGATTTGAATTTAGAGCAGTTTGATATTAAAACAACTTTTCTTTATGGTGATTTGGATGAAGAAATATATATGGTACAACCACAAAGATTTGAGGTCAAAGGTAAGGAGAACTTGGTGTGTAGATTGTAGAAGATTTTATATGGCTTGAAGCAAGCACCTTGGCAATGGTATATTAAATTTGACACTTTTATGAATGAGCATGGATACAATCAGTGTCATTTTGACCATTGCATTTATTTTAAGAGGTTGGATGATGATAGCTACATTATTTTATGTTTATATGTTGATGATATGCTTGTAGCTAGGTCTAACATGGATCACATTAAGGGGTTGAAACAAAAATTAGCACATTCATTTTCTATGAAGGATTTGGGGCAGAAAAACAAATTCTTGGTATGAAAATTTGTAGATATAGGAAAAATAGGAAGTTGTCTCTATCTTAGGCTGATTACATTGAGAAGGTGTTGCAATGTTTCTCTATGGAGAACGCCAAAGCTGTCAGCACACCTATGTCTAGTCATTTGAAATTGACTAAGGAGATGTGTCCTAAGACATTAGAAGAAGTGGCTAAAATGTCCAAGGTACCTTATGCTTCAGCTATAGGGAGCTTAATGTATGCTATGGTATGTACTAGGATAGATATTGCACACGCAGTGGGAGTCATTAGATGATATATGAGTCACCCTGGTATTGAGCATTGGAATGCAGTCAAATGGATTCTTAGATATTTGAGAGGTACATCCAGTAAGTGTTTACACTTTGGGGGTTCTACTACTACTATAAAAGGCTATGTTGACTCAGATTTGGCAGGAGATATAGATAGCAGGCAGAGTACTATAGGCTATGTATTTACTGTTGTTGGGACAATAGTGAGTTGGATTTCTTGACAATAAAAGGTGGTTGCTTTATCCACTACAGAGGTAGAGTATGTTGCTGCTACATAGGAAGCCAAGGAGATGATATGGCTTCAATTCTTCATGGAAGAATTGGGACATCCACATACAGATAATTGTTTGCATATAGATAGCCAAAGTGCCATTCATCTTGCGAAGAATTCTACTTTGCACTCAAAGACAAAACACATATAGTTGCGGTACCATTTCATTTGATTAGTTTTGGATGATGGGAAGTTAAAGCTAGAAAAAATTCATACATATGATAATCCAAAATATATGTTTAAAAAGGTAGTAACAAGGGAGAAGTTGAACTCATGTTCAGCTTCAGTTGGTCTTCTAGACTGAACAGAATAAAGGAACAACTGAGTCCAGGGTGGTTCAATCCAATGAGAGCCTCATATGGTAGTGGTATTGCTACATGATCAGTCTCCAGGTGGGAGGTTTTTTAGTGTGGATATTGATCAGTCACCAAGTGGGAGATTGTTAGCTTGTGGTGACCAATCAGGAAAGTACTATCCAGGAAAGTATTATACACTTTTTCTCCTAACCTCGCTGGAGGCAAATTTTTTTGAGGCTGACATACTTTTGGCTATTTTTGGGCCAACATGATTGTAACTCATTCTAACCCTAAAGAGGAAAAATATTGTATAATATGGCTTAGGGCTAGGGATTTCATTATGTATGATTTTAGTACTTGCGACAGAATTGAGCTGTAAGGGATTACAGATTGTAATCAGGTTTTAATCACTGGATAATAAAATATTTGGACTCACTGTTGGTGGATGTAGCCTAGGGATTGGGTGAACCACATTAAATCTTTGTGTCTTGTGTTCTCTTTTGTGTGGTTTATTGTTTTTTGATAGTGGTTATATTTTCAAGTAATTGTTATTTCTGCCTTTTTAATCCTAACACACTGTTTGAGCACCTCATGTCCCTATTTGATTGGTCGGTGCACTATTTGTTATATTGATGCTATTAGATCAAATAGGGACATCAGTAATAAAATAATACACTTACTATTTTGAATTTGAGATCTGGCATCATGCAATGTTATTACTGTCAAAATAGTAAGTGTATTAATGTATGATCTAATAGCAGCAACCTCATTGATCATTACCTTTCACTCCTCCATCATTATAGAAGAGATAACTACCTACAACTATATTTCATAATTCCTCCTTTGAAGTCATAAGTTAGTTTAAAATGGAGAGGGGTCTCGAAATATCGTAAGTAAAAACATTACATAGTGGCATTCAGATTAAGTACAATATGAATTCACATGCCTTTAATTATGCTACACTTTTGAAATTATCACTCATTGGTCATTTGACAATTCAAGATATAAGTATCAGAATATAAACTATTGTAAAAGGAAGAAACACATATGTATCATCATTTAATACAAAATATAAAATTATCTCATAGACACACAATTGCTATTATAACAACCATCCTCTAATCCCATGGTGTACTAGTCTCAAGGTAAGAACAATTTACTTAAGCCATCATATAAGTATCATCCTAAAGTTTAAATAGACATTGACTATGGATATACAACATTGATCTATAATAAATTACAGAGTTTCACTGCAATTTCTATGTCCACTTACAATCATCCTACTACTTACACTGTAATTTTTATGTCCACTTACAATAATAAATTATAGAGTTTCATTGCAATTTCTATGTTCACTGCCATTACAATATATCACTCCTCCTGTTATATAGGCATCCTTCTCATTAAGTGTTTCAATTAAAATATATCACTTCTGTTATATAATATATATGCATACTTGTTTGAAATGCCATACTTGTTGCTCTTAAATATTATTACCATTTCACTCAAATTTACATGACATTAAAGCCAAACCCAAAATGTATACATACGTGTAAGTATAGGAGAAGTCGGATTATGCAACTATTGAAAAAAAAAAAAACTATACCAATAGCAGCTTACGAGAAACTATACCTCAGCATCATAATGCTTATCATTTTCAAGCTTGAGCAAGGCTTCATACCACACACTGTCCATAGATTTGTAAGCAACGCTGATTTAGGCTGGAGGTAAACTACATGTATCATGTAAACAACATGGTTGAATGCAATCTCTTTTGCACATTTTCAAGAGTTTTCCCACCAATACAAGCATAAATAACACATTGAACGTAATCTACAAACACCGTGTGGTATGAAGTCTCACTGAAGCTTGAAATATATCACTCCTCATGTTATTGTCAAAATTAAATTCAAATATTTCTCAAAACATTTATTCTTGTATAATTAAGATATCCTTATCTCAATAATAAAACAATCTTCCATAATAGCTTTTGAATCACATTAACACACACCCATGTTCTATAGCATAGTTCATTTTAGAAGTGTATGGCTTGACTATGCACATGCATAATTGTAGATCAAGATTAGTAATAGGGTGCCAGACATTTCTTAGATCCTTTGGATCTAACCCCATCTTTTTCTTCCTTGCAGGTTTTGGATCATACAAGAGCATACTGGATTGAACCCTGGGTCAACACTTCATTACTTCAGGCAATGTTTGGTACTTTCATTATTTATGTTCATCCACTTATGTATGTTTGAATATTCATTCATATTCTTCTGAAAGTTGGCTATTAGTGACCATATAGGACCATTCTTGATGTTTTTGGGTCATTTGATGAAAAGATGTAAATAGGGAGATCAGTAATAAAATAGGGATATCTTAATCTTTATGAGCTCAAATTTAAAACAGTAAGTATATTATTTTATTACTGATGTCCCTATTTTGAAGTGTTTGATCATTTCTATTACCTTCAAGGCATTGTGTGAAGTGTTTTATCTCTCTTTATTTGTTTTGTTGTTGATATTCACTATGTGGTACTCCCTGTTTATGATCATTTCATGAGGAAATATCTTGATGGCTCGCGGACTACAAGCTAGGGACATGAGGTGCTCAAATAGTGAGCTCATAAATAATGCATGATGCCCTAGCTTGCAGCCCGTGAGCCATCAAGACATTTCCTCATGAAATGATCATAAACAGGGAGTACCACATAGTGAATATCAGTAACAAAACAAATAAAGAGAGATCAAACACTTCACACAATGCCTTGAAGGTAATAGCAACGATGCCCTAGCTCTCAAAGCTCGCGGGTCATCAAGCATTCCAAATGCTAAGATGTAAACAATGCCACTATTAACATTCATATTGTGCCATTAAATCAACAAATGCCATCAAAATGAAATTGAGTTAATGAGAAGACAAAGCTTGAATGCCTACCTCAAGTGCTAGTGCCCTCTTCCCACACGGTGTTGGCCTCTTCGTACACGCCAAACTTGAATGCCCTCTTCGTGCCACGCAAAAGTGCAGTGTCGTCTTCATGACAACTCTTCAAATTCACAAAAATTACAAATGACACTTTCTTTTTCTTTTTCTTTTTGTTTATAACCAAGCTGGTGTCGCAAATAAATCAAAAAATTCCATCAAAATGAAATTGGGTTAATGAGAAGACAAAGCTTGAATTCCTACCTCAAGTCATGGCTACAATATGAAGTGCATTTTCCTAAGTGCACATGTTCTGTAGCATAGTTCCTTTTATAATTGTATGACTTAACTATTCACATGCATAATTGTAGATGAGGATCAATAATATGGTGTCAAGCATTGCTTAGATCCTTTGGATCTAACTCCATTCTTTCTTTCCTTACAGTTTCTGGATCATACATGAGTATACTGGATTGAACCCAGGGTCAGCACTTCATTACTTTAGGCAATATCGGGTACCTTCATTATTTATGTTCATCCACTTATGTATGTTTGAATTTATTCATATTCTTCTGAAAATTGGCTATACTCATATTCTTCTTGTGTCTGAGTCTTCTAACTATGATCAATTTAATGCTGTAAATCTTGACATAGAATTCGATATCAACCAATCATATATCCATTCCAAATGATATAACTCCATTTGAATAAACATACATGCCAACCATTTGACAAAATGTCCATATGAAATCTAGAGCAATACATTAATTTTATAGTGAATTCATGATTTATAATGTCTTTGGTTTCCTACAAAGCCTTTGGCAAAATCTGTCAGAAAATTAAAAGTTTGGTCAAAGTAAGTGTATAAATGAAGGATGAAACACATAGGAAGCTATGAGAAGCTATGAGAAGGTGACATGAAGCTAATGAAAGGAGGCATCTCAATGATGTTAAATCACATGGGATTCTCTTTTTTCCCTGCAATGGAGTGAGCTAATTCTGATAGTATAAATAGATAATTTTAACAATGTATAAAGTCCTTCACAAGATGTAATAAAAAAACTAGCAAGACATGATAACTATTTGATGAAATGCCACAATAGTGGTGTCTCATGCAATGCTGAGATATTCAAAATATTGTTGGATAAATAGATAATTTTAACAATGTATAATGTCCTTCACAAGATATAATGAAAACTATGGAGTGAACTATGTTTGTCTGATTATATAACTATTATCTTATGTCAGGTATCCCACATAGTCTCATGGATTGTCAGGTACAAGTCAATACACCGCGTAGAGATTAATGTCTTTTATCATTTGTAAAATATCTCTCTCATTACCACTTGTCTTTCTCACTACATGAAGTATAGGTACCTTCGAATAGGTATTTATCAGAATTTTCTTCCTCGAGTGAGGAAAATCTAGGACTGGAAGAAGAAAGTGAGACATTTAGTACGTGTAATTCAAAAAGATCGACTCAAGGTCAAAAGATCAGAAAGAAATTAAATATACGCATGAAATTTTTCCTTGCTCAAGGGGGTCATGTTCTTATGATGATGAGAGAAAAGGTGACTTTGAGCTACCGTTTAGGTACAAACATCTACAGAAACAATGGGTCCCCGATGAACTTCCTTTAATAAACACTAATTTTTGTGTTAAAGAGAGGATATATCGCATAGCACCATCTTCATTACATGGTTTGGGCCTATTTTCCATGGATGGCATAAAGGTCTCTTACAAAAAAGTTGTCGAATTGATGGAGTATGTCAGACCTTGTTATGATTATAGTAGTTGGATGCATATTGTTAAATATAAAAAAAGTATGTGTAGGTATGCACTCGTAGAAAATTATATACAACAAAAAGTCAGTGAACAAAGTAAAAAAGTAGCTATATACGTTGATGGAAGACCCAAAGCATCAGGGAATATTGTAGGTTTTATAAATAGTACACGGCCTGTGTCAACTAAGAAGCAACCCAATTGCATAGTTGAGGCGCGTGAGGGAAATCACGTATTTGTATGTGCGATCAAATCAATATGTGGAGGCAAGGAGCTGCTTATCGATTACAATTTGAATCACATAGATACAAAAATCCCCATCACTATCATGGATAAGGTGGCACACATTTTGATAATTGTCTATTATTCAATGTAACTTAGAATAAGAACACATGTGTTTTAACATGTTTGAATGATTTTTTTTGAAATATAGAGCTATAGTATGGATCAAGAGCCACATGATACACATGAAGGTGATAGTTCTCATGGGACTTCTTCTTCCCAACAGGTAAAATTCATTATTTTTGTACAAATGCACATACAAGAAAAATGTTAATGTGTATTTTTTATTATGTTAATGTGTATTTTTTGTTGTTCTACTATTTTGGATTGCTTTTAAATAAAGGGCTAATAATATTGTTCTCACAAATGAGTGCTAATCAGAAAAAGGGAAAGGAACAAGTAGTCTATGAGGAGCCGCAGAATGAACATGATCCATTCGTTGTTGATTTTTTATTAGAAGTTGATCTTGTGGTTGCACTGGAAAAGGTCCTTCGTGCAATATCAAAAGAGTTAGCTCGAATGACAAATATTCAACCTCACACTCCTGAAATACAAAGGGCATTAGATATGTTGATTGGCCATGTTCAGAACTATAGAATAAGTATTAATGTAGTTTTTAGTTATAAAAAAAGTTCAATAATGATTTTTATAGTATACTATTTTATTTATATCATTAACTAAAATATATATGTGTTCTCTTTACAGGTTATGCTAAATAGATTAAAGGGCATTACCTCAGATGCAAATACTTTGGATTGTACATCGCATGTTCTATCCTCCATCTTGTCCATGGTTATCCATATTTTTTTATGCTCTAACAATATTTTTGTTCAGCACCTACTATTGAACCTATGTTGAGTACAACATCTGGTATGAGGATTAGATCCACAGAGGTAGTTCCACCTGTAATGTTGGCAACACGTAGCATGACCACATATGTGATGGAAACACCTACTATTGGTAAGTAGACTCCTCTTTTTCTCTCTTATTTATCATGTGTTTATTTCACTTGAACTATATATTCTTAGGGAGCATTTTGTAATATTGGATTCATTTTATGTAGGAGGTGATGACGCAATTCCTAGACGTACTCATGTTAAATGTATGAGAACAATACAATATGATCAATTGCTCATGAGAAATGAAGATGGACTTCCCTTAAGAGTATTCTAGCTTCCAGGTACTTTAAAGACTAGTCCTTTCTTTTACTATACAATATAATACTCATAACGTAATGCACTAACCCCCTATGTGGTCCCTTGCAATAACTAATTATAATAATCTCGTAATTATCTTCCAGGGAATAATCTATTTTATGAAAAATGTAATGATGAATGTTTGCACATTTTTAGGCCGACCATACACACATGGTATCATATTTTGATTTCATTGCAAGATTAGATTTCGTTTCATCCCTTTCTTCAAGTATGTTAAAAGGTAGCTTCACTTCATTTATGAATCTAATAGTTTTTTTTCTTAAAAGGTGGTCAGTACAAGATAAAGGGTTAAAGAATAAACTCATTGACTCTATGCCAACACTTTTTGGACCCGAAGTCTTTCATAGACTTAGACTCCTTGAAAAAGCGGGCACTGTTTTGAAGTATATTAGGGACAACTACATGACCCAAATAGAACACAACCCTTATTACGAGTGGTTGCCCTATATTCCTATTAATGAGTGGGAGGATCTTAAAAAGGATGCACTTGAGAGAAGTGCAAGACATAGTGGATGAGTATTATCACCCGAGGAAAGAAGGTACATGATAATGTTAATAATGAAATTATGTACTATTTACTTTTTGTACTTATGTGATCTAACATATTTCAAACATCACATAGGTTTCCTGACACAACAAAGGCAACAATAATAAGAAAACAAAAGCACGGGCAACACAGGCTTGGCTCGGGTGGATATTCAAAACTTGCCGCACAAGTTGTAAGTATTAGTAAATGAAAAATCGTATGCAAATATTTATAATTAAATTGCAATCAATTTAGTTTTGATGAAATCCACTACAATAAAAATTCATGATACCAATAAAAAATGTAGGCCTTGGAGTTCAAAAAACCAATTACAGAAGAGGACAAAAAAATAGGCTACAAACAAGGCTATAAAGTTGTGGTTGAACGATACCAAGCAATGAGTGCACAAGGTTCTTCTACTGTATCTGTTGATCAGGTAAATAAGCTAATTGATTTTTATTTCAAGTTGAAAAATTTACCAATTACTGTATTTGATGTTAAGTTCCAACATTAAGTGAATATATTTGTTTTAAGTAAGGAAACACTGATTATATATTTGTTTAAAACTTTAAAGTGAATATATTTATATGTATTAAACTGAATGATTAACATTTCTCAATATTTGTCTTGTATTTATATGTATATATTATCGATAAATGCACTATTTACATTGGAATGCAGCTTGTCGATATTGATACTACACCGGCCGAGAATGACAGAGGCATCGATTCTAATGTGAATTGTAGTACTCAAGGTATACATTTTCTATTTGAATTTTGATTAATGAATATTTAATACAAGAAGACATGTTAAATTGAATTTGGCATAGTAATAAAAATTTAATTATAATGTGTTGGGATTAATAAAACATTTTGTATTGCAGTTGCAGGGGATGTAGAGGATGTTGTTCCCGATGAGCGTGTTGAGGTTCAAGCCACCAGGCAAGATGATGTGGTTGGACAAGGTAAAGAGCGTCACGTTTATGTTTTTTAATGTATTGAAATGCTTGTAACAATAATGAATATATTTTTAAATTAACCCCAATTATGATAATATGTTTTTAATTGAAGCCTTTTATTTGTTATTATAGAGGACCCACCTTTGCAAAGGATAGTAAGATCAAGTGCATGGCCGAGAAGAAATGATGCTCTGGACATGGATAAGCCTCTGCAACAATATAGGGAAGAAGAAAAAAAGAAAAAACCAAAAAAAAATGATTCTCATTTATGCAACTTATTTGATAATGACTGATGTTTATTTCTCGATGTTTATTTGATAATGACTGATGTTTATTTACATGTGTTTGAGCTTAGTTCCATGTTTATACACTGAGTTTCCTTTTATACACTGTTGTAATGTTGGAGGGGTTTTCACTAAATTTTAGTGGATTTCATATTTTGGGAGAAATTAGCATTAGAATGTTCAATGGGTTCTTTTCTTAAAAACAATACTTGAACAATAACAAAACTTGTAATACAAATGCTGATTTCAACTACCAAGTTAGAAGCTTCACAAAAATGTTAGGAATAAGGTGTCTCAACCTTGGATAATTCCTATTCTTATTATTTGTTTTGTAAATGTATTTTTTGCAAATAATGTAATTAAGTGTGAGTGTACATGTCTAGTTGGCATGTTGATGTGTCACTCCACTTGATGTGTCGGCATCTTGGCGTAAGGAGATCATGACTGAAATAGTCATGACGGATTCTTATGACGCGTAAGAACTATTTAAGGAATGTGCTATGATAGGTGTAAGAGCATCTTATGACTTGGGCCTATTTGGGCACCCAAGAAGAAGTGGTTGGTGTGTGTAAGAGAATATGCCAAAAATAGGTTGGTATGACAGATTCTCTTACACTTCTCTTGTGACCGTTATTTTTGGCGGATTCTATGACAAGCTGTCATAGTCTATTCTAGGGATGGACACCTATTCTTGGGATTGCATTTAACAACTGTGTACATGTGGCTTTGTGCATGGGTCTTGGTGGTTGTGCCTATTTTTGGGTCCAGAGGAGTCTATATATATGATGCTGCTCCTATGGGAGAGATATAACAGAAATTTAAGTCTTGTTGGCTTTGTCTCTTATCTCCTGAAAGAACTTGCATTGCAAGTGTATTGTAATCTTTGTGTTGAAGATAATACATTGTGCAGGTTTTGGAGTGCTGGGGTTTTTTACCGAAAGGTTTTCCCTAGGGTATATCATTGTGTCATTCTCTATTTTTCTGTATGCATTGTATGTGGTTGCAATATCTTTGTTAAAGTAGTTAACAAATCTGAAATTGTAAGGATTTATAATAATTTGCACAATACTCTCCTATAGAGATTAGCGTAGGAAGCTGTTTCCGCACCTGAGTTTCCTTACAAAAAAACCTTAAATCATCATCTTGTCTAGAATGGTTAATCAATTGTTTAAGGTGGATTAGTTGTGATGATGAGATGTGCCATTTAGATGTTAACTATGATAGTCTCTTGGTTTCAGGCAATGCAGAAGGAGATGCCTAGTTCAATATGCAATCTCAATTCATATACATAGGATATTAGGTGGAGCTGAAAAACACAACAGGGTTGCATTTTTGATAGAGGTCTTTAATTGTGTATTTTAAGTTTTAGACCATCGAGAACATTATAATTTTGACCTATTAAAAAAATGTAAACATGTTGTGTTTTTTCAACTCCATCTGCTATCCGTGCATATTCTGCTTGTGTTGCACGTGCATTCTCGATTAAGAGTGGGAAAAATCTTATTTTTGATGCGAGGGAGAGAAGTCTTACACATAAGTGATGAAGTTGAGGGGAGATGAAGGAATACCAAACAATGAATTTGGAAAATTTCATCAGAGAAATTGCAGTGGAGGTTTGATCAATAGAGAAGATAGTAATGACCGCAAGAGAATGAATAGTGGTTACAGTTGTAGTGGGGAAGAAAATGGAGGCCATCCATGAAGAAACTTGCCGATGGAGATGGTGTATGAGAAATAAAGGAGACTAGTGTACTTTTTAATAATAACAAAATTTCATTAATGGTTTTAGATGCTAATTGTGACAATCTCTTGGTTTCAGGCAATGCAGAAGGAGATGCCTAGTTCAATCTACAATCTCAATTCATATGCATGGATAGTAGGTGGAGCTGAAAGACCCTACAGGTTTGCATTTTTTATAGAGGTCTTTAATTGCGTATTTTAAGTTATAGACCATCGTGAACATTGTAATGTTGACCTATTCAAAAAATGTAAACGTCCTGGGTCTTCTTAGCTCCACCTGCTATCCATGCATATTCTACTTGTGTTGCACGTGCATTCTTGATTTAGAGTGGGAAAATCTTATTTTCGCTGTGAGTGAGAGAAGCAAAACACAAAGAACATGCAAATAAACATGAAAGCTACAAAACATAAATGTAGGTATCACAACAGATGAGAAACATAAATGTAGGCATCTTGGTCCCAATTCTTTGGAGACACAACATAATTTAATGCTACACCTAGACGATGCAACACAACCACTACTCCTACAGTTCAAAGTGGACACTGTGGGATCCAAAAACCAAAGATAAGGAATTTATCTTTGGTTTTTGGATGCCGCAGTGTCCACTTCGAACTATAGGTATCTTTGGTTTTTGGATCCCGTAGTGTCCACTTCAAACTGCAGGAGTAGTGGTTGTGTTGCATCATCTGGGTATAGCATTCAATTATGTTGTGTCTCCAAACAATTGTGACCATGATGCCTACATTTATGTTTCTCAACTATTGTGTCCCAGAACCCCTTATGATCCTTTACAATCCCTAAGAATATAGCTTAGAGGTCTTAAAATGTCATAAAGGGTCATAAGAGGATCCTAGGAGGGGCCAGATGAGCTTCCACCTTCATGTGGTTGGCCCTGTTAAGTAGAGAATGTTAAACTATTATCAAAACAAAGAGAAGCTCAATAATTTAAGATCTCAATCAACATACGACAAATATATATTTCTTTTTAAAAAATAGTGTGAGTCGTCACAATTATGACGAAAACCAAAGAATAATCGATGATAAAACTAAAAGCAACAACTATCTGTCAGAAACATCAATCACTTCAAGGAGCAATGATCACTTCAGCTCGCCTCAAGAAGTCTTGACCCAAGATCAAGTCATATCAATCCATCTCAATGGCTACCAAAATCAACAGATCTTTGTCAAGAACCCAGTCACAAAGAAACACCATAGACCACACTATGAACCCATTGTGAAGAGGCTTCCAATGTCTCATAAGTCACATCAAATGACCCGCTTTCTATAATCCAAGTCTATCAGCTCGATTCACCTAGAAGAAGACTTCTCCCAAGTCATCATAGACACCATAGTGATCTACAAATCAAAGTCTCTAGACTTGACTCAATAATCTATGAGCCGCTACCAAATCTACTGCAAAGTCATCTCCAAATGATCATAACCAAATCTGCAAGAACACCAATCAAGTTAAACTCAATCAACAAATATATATATATATATATATATGTATATTTAAAAAAAATTGTGACTTCCATCGCAATTATGACGACACTAGAAAAAGTGACGACAATCTGTCAGAAACTTCTGACAGACAACCATCTCATGAATAGCATTTTCATCTGTAAACAATCTACCAACGATGGTTAGATGTCAGAACATTATGATGGTTAACCATCATAGGTACAACATTTCCATCGGTAAACTAACTATGTCTGACGAAGATCCCTCGAAAGTGGGATGACTACAAATAGACCTGACGGTGTATTCACTATGTTGAAACCCCCTTTTTGCGACGACTAAAGATGTCACAATTATGATGCCAATCGTAGCTGTCACTTTTTTTTACTACAAAACTATGACGTTGGGTGGTGTCACTTAATAGATGGTATACTATCTGAATTCTGACAACCAACCATCGGAAAAAGGTCTCAAATGTACTAGTGAAACAAATACAATTCACGACTTGAATCTTCCCAGCTAAAGATGAGAATTTCTTTCCCATGAGTATAATTTAGTTTTGACTTTGTTAAGAAATTGTTTCCACATATCAAACAAATAAATTCTCAATCGAGAGGGGATTCCCAAATATCAAGAAATTTGATCGTGTTTAATTTTCTTCCATTCTATAGGAATCCAAGGAGGGACATAATCTATATGAGTCATAATAAATTTATTTTTATGATGTGGGAACTTGGATCCAAAAACTGAACAATAAAGATTGAGAACATCCATAGTATTGGAGATCTCATCTTCAAAGTTTTCAAGGAAAATCCCACTATTATTAAAATGGGAGTTTATCACACTCGAACTATTGGGAATGAAAATGTCTTGATCTTATTCAATTGATTATATTTTCATAACAAATAACTAAGTGTATTAGTTGTAAGTACATATAAGAAAGGAGACAAGGGGCATCCTTGTCTAATAAAGGGTTGTAGAGGGAAGAGATTAAGAAATTATTTATTTATTAATTAATTGAGCATTATCGCTTGCAAACAACATTTCAACATATTTGCACAACTTGGGACCAAACCCCAACCATTGCATCATTTTGAGAATAAAAATCGAACGCATTCTGTCATACACTTTATCAAAATCCAACTTCATAATGATAGCAATTTGGCTTGATTGTTTGGCCCATTATATTGTTTCCCATGCAAGAGTTAATGATTGACCATGTTTCAAACATGGTGTAGAGATAAGGATGTAAACAAAACATCCAAAACAAGAAGCTTCAAGATTTTTCAAGAAAAATGAACTTGTCTAATAGCCTATATCATTGCACATATATGTGTGAAGTGCTTTATATGCAAGAGATGGTAGTAATATTTTATGAATTTATTTTATATTCTTGTTAAGTAAAGATATGTCAATTGAATATGTTTGGAGAGAGGAAAGGTTAATTTATTTTGTGTTTTGTTTTGTTCTATTTAATAAATAAAAAATAACTATCCATGTTCTAGTGTACACTTCTTTCTCACTCAATCCCCCAATGACTAATTTTAAAGAAACCAAAAATATTATAACTAAAAGTCTATTAATATATAAATCTTGTACTAATAGTCACCCACATGTACTCCTAGTACTTGGAATTTTTGAACTTTAATTAGAGAATTTGTGCAACTTTATTGGTACTTATAGAACTTGGCTACTAGGGCATTTGTGCATAAGTATTGATAATTTTTGAGGTGGTTGTGTTGCACCATTATTGGGGCATCTTTAAGTAGGTACTAGTAAAATCCCCCAACATGCATAGAAAATCCCCCAACATGCATCATTTTTACCCAAAATCTAGAACAATAGATGTAAGTGGTTGATTCACATATGGAGATATACAAAATAAAATTGTTGAAATTTGATATATTGTTTAGGATTTGTGAGTGTGCGGAGTTACCTATAATGACTACTCATATGCTTCCCCTTTAAGGAGTGTTGTATACGCAAGTGATGGTAATAGAATTTAAATTATTAATAAGAAGTATTAATAGTATATTATAAATTTAATATAAGGTTTGAGGATTAAACAAGTTATTAGTACGTAAATATACTATAAACGTATTTTATATTATTGTTAAGTAAAGATATGTTAGTTGAATATATTTGGAGAGAGGGGGAATGGGTTAATTTATTTTATTTTTTTCTTATGTTTTGTTTAATATAAAATTAAAAAAATATTAATTGCTTTTCATTAAAATTAGTAGAAAAACAAGGTTGGTGTCCCTTACACAACCACAACACATAGGCATCAAAAGAGATCAATAACACACTAATAGTAAATGTGTGGCTATTAAAATGATAGGCCATAAACAACACACTAGAAAAAAAGTGAGTAGCCACCCTCAAGAGTGGGTAAACAACTCACCTATAGTGTGGGAAGGAGAATGAGAAGATAAGGAATAAATTTTCCTATGCTGTCAGACAATTGTCTAGGTGATACCATCACTATGATCCCCACCACAAGGGGGAATAATTGGTGAGAATATTTTGAAAAATTATCAACACAAAGGGTAGAATGTTGAGAAAGTTATACATCATTAGCTGAAGATTGGAGTAGAGCAAGAGTTGTATACAAAGAAGGGTCCACATGGCCAGAGGACTGTACACCAACATTAGGAGTAGGATCCACAGGGATTGTAGATGCTAGATCAAGAGCATCATCTAGATTTGTAGTACGAGCTTCATCTAGAGGGGAGTCATCATCAACCTGTGATGTGATATCAGAGGAAGAATTAGAAGCCATGATAGTTAAATGTTCATAATTAGTTTCCTTCTACCAAGTGACAATGCATTTATGCTACAAGAGAGAACAATATATTTCCAGATGACTAGTAGAGAAGCACCAATGACATCAAACCTCATAATCCACCAATCAAGTCCATGACCTATCCCCCACCATGAGAACCACATCTCCAAGGAGCAGTGTGGAGATATCAATGTCAACCAAAATAAGTGCAAACGGTAGAGAGAGACCCATAGAAACCATGGTATCGTCCACCTTTACAAAACAACCAATAGACTTTTCGATAGCCTCAAAGAAAGAGTTTTGCTAGAAATGAAGAGGAAGATTGCAAAGCCAAACCCACTCTAGATGCACACTAAGTGGTTTAGTGGGAGGGATGAAGGAGATTGCTTAGGGTTTTACAGAAAGAGTGATTCCTCCAAGCCCACAACTTTCTCATCACTAGATCTCATTCCTCTAAAGAAGGGAAAATAGCAATAAAAAATACCTTAGTATAAGGGAAGATCTCAACATTACATGAAACCAAGCTCCTCCAAGAATTTTTCACCTCATGATGCAATTCTAGTAGAGAAGGTCATACACTAGAAAATCTACAAACTAACCCACGACATTGAGAGTACTCCACATTTTCAACCATTTCCAACCAGAGGTCACCACAAGGGAGGTCTTGGCACAAGCCAGAGGTCAATATTTTACCTTAGGAGGAATAGCAGTAGCATATTTGGCAACATTGGTAAATATTTCCCCACCAACAAGAGGCTTAATAGACCTAGGTCGCCCTACAGAGTGTCGAGTTGTAGAAGCGCCCTTCCCAATCGATACCACTACATTACCAGTGGTAGAACTAGACACACCTTCCACAAATAAAAAATCTCCCTAGCACTAGGGAGAGGAATAGATCCCAACCCCAATTCACCATCCCTAGCCAGTGTAGGAGTCGTTGGTGTATTTGAAATTGTTGGGCAGGAATATAAAATATCTTTTTTAGGAGTCGATGAAGGGGCCATTATAAATTTTTAATAATATTAATTATTAATTAATAAAAGATAAAATAATATTAAATATTGATTGATAAAGGAATGAATGTACAAAAATATTTTACATTTGATAAGTGATTCAAAATATTTTACTTATTTCTACTTAAAATGAAATTTAAACTATTCAATTAGTTGGAAAATAGACAATGACAAATGATGAAAAAATAGATTAATTTATGATTTCAAAAATTTCATACTACAAATATGACCTTGTGACGATGAGTGTTGATAATAAGAAGTGACTTGCAAATAATAAATTATAGTTAAAGAGGATGAAAACCCTCGAGTTGTAATTAAGAGATCTAAGGATGAAAACTCTTTATTCTCATTGATGAAAACTCAAATATTGGCCTCAAGGAAAAATCAATAAATTTCAAGATGAAAACCTTTATATCTAATTATCAAGTTTTGGATGAAAGCCCAAATCTTTTTTTTTGGGTCAATAATAGGTATTTTATCGATATAAAAAGGAAAGATACATAAGCTTTCCAATACAGATTTATACAATGCTTTACATCATCAGCTATAATCGAGATGCACAGAGGAGCCAAGCTCCTTTACATAGAGACAAAAAGCATAGGTCTTCATCTATCAGGCTTACATTCGAACTAAAAGCAATAAAAGTTATAAGTTATTTGCAGCTATACATAGTAAAACTAACAACACCACACAAATGCTATCCACCATTAGCCACCAAATCATAAGAGACCACACATACAGTGGGCAAAAAATGTCAACAAAACTCTCGACAGCCCATCCATCAGTAGCAGATTCGCCTTAAGCTCAACCCACCATCACCCCACCAAGTCCACACCCACAATGGTTCCTTTTCTTTTTCGGCACATTGACAGGAAAACCCTTCATTCTTGCACTGGTTGCCTGCTCCTGCACAGCTAATTCCACTTTAACCTCCTCCCATCTTGTCACAGTAGCAGCATACATTTCAAACTTGTCCACCTTCCCTTCCCATCTCAGAAAGGGAATGAACCCATATCTATCTGCGTCAGCATCCACCTCAAAACATTTCAAATTTTTTTGCCCTATCTTGGTTAGCAATTAAAATATATATTTAAGGAAATGCATGCTATTTGAAAGATAAATATAGCATAAATACAAACAATATTATTATTAAAATGATTTCAATATTTCCATAAATTTATTTTTTACGTAATTTATATTTATAAATATAAATAAAATTATCAAAATAAAGGAAAACATAAGAAATATTATAGAAGGGAACACAACAGACATCATATCATTTAGATGTGATTTTTATAGCTACATTTATGTTTGACATAGTGCAAGGGTATGAAGGTGCATTATTAAGTGCTTTGGCACATATTATTTAGATTTCTTATCTTAAAACTATTTATCTAATTCTTGAGGAGTTTCCTATTAATGTCAACTTGGTGGTTGTAGAAGTTTCTTATTGATGACTTAGAGATTTTACTAGCTCAAGTTGGAAGGGATGTAACTTTTGTATGAACAAATAGCTTATTCTATTTTAAGAATACTTGGTGTTTGTGTCTTGCATAAGTTTGATGCCACCTTGATAATTTTTCATGATATTGTTAGGTTGTTTAACCCTTAAGTTGGTGATAGTAGAAAGTCCTAATATTTTCTATCATTTTTTATATTTAGTTTTCTCTTTGGATATTTCCTTATGAGTTTTGGCGTTGTCAAGCATCATGTATAATGAGTGTGTATACTTTTAATGGTTCTTTCATATGTTATTTTTATTGGAAACCCACAAATTATTCTTATTTTTGTGTTGCATAAAGCTATCATGTTAAAGAAATTCTCATTTTTATAGAGTGGGACCTAAGGCATGACCTCATGGAGTGAGCCCATGATTGGAAAAGATGCATCATTTTGGCAAGCATGGAGGTGAGGTAGTTTTGATTCTAGCCTTGAGGGATAGGTTTCCTTTGTTTTCAAGTTGTATCTTTGAGGATTTAATCCTTGATATTGGTAGAGACTATATGAAGTGCAACATTATATTTGTAAGTATCACGGGGAGTAGAATTTTGGAACATTGTGGATATTTCCTCAACTAAGTGAATAGCTAGATGGATTTCCTAGAAATAAAAATAGTTCTACTTTAGGGCCTTGTTTTCTCATGGTCAAGTGGACCATGTGGTTGGATCCTTCATTTATTTGTCATGGAAATTGGAGATGCAGATGCCTAAAATTGTCCCTTATGAACTTATTAATTCATATGAAGCATTCATCCTTCCAAAATTTATAATTGATTTAAATTAATTTAATTAATTATATTATTATAACTTTATCCAATGTTTGATTAATTTAAATTAATTGGACATACCCTATCCCACTATCCTAGAGTTTAATTAATTCTATTTAATTAAACCTAACTTATAGCCTAAGCCCTTTTATTTCCTCTCAAATCCTACCCACTTTTTAATCCTAGATTAATGAGGCTAATACTATCATTCATATACCCATTAGCATTTTCCTACAATTTAAAATTTTCTCACACATGTGAGCACATTCCTGGAATTTTAAATTGTCCCCACATCTCTATCCCTACATGTGTATCCACCTTGCTCACGCATGTGTAGCCACCATGTACACTTGTAGCCACCCTACATTTCCACTTGTTCCCACCTATACATTCATTCATTTTGAATTAATCTTATATTTTTTTCCCGCATATCACTATCATTTCATTTCCTCATGTTACTCACACATGTGTGAGCACAAACCATTCCTTATGCATGATCCCCACTTGTCATTTTTATTCCCCTTTCCAAGGTTTTTCACACATGTGTGAGAAACACTGCATCCTTTGCTTGATCAACCACCTTGCCACTTAACATCCACCTCATATCCCTCATGAAATCCTATTCCTCCATTGTTATTAAATCTCAATCATCCATTTCCTCTAAAATCTTATATAAATTGGAGCCTTCTCCTCATTCTATCCATCTACTTTCAAGTTAATGTCATAATGCTAGTTTTCCATCAATTCATTTTGCTAATACATTTCTATCATAGTGCTATCTTATAATCCATTAGTTTTCATTTCATTATCTTCCATCTTGTTAGAATGATTTTAGAATAACTTAGAGGGGGGGGGGGGGGGGGGGTGTGAATCAGTTATCCTCAGGTCTAGATGTTCCAATAAAACTTTTCAATACTTCAACCAACTTAGATCTATTCAAAAATTCACTTAGTGTCTATAGAATATATTAGTAACATAAAACTTGCATTCCACTGTCCAAAAGTAATCAACTTGCAGAATATAAAGCTTTTAACAACATAACTTGTCAAATAACATTCAAACAAGTATGACACATAGATTTAACATGGAAACCCAATATGGGAAAAACCACTAGTAACATGCTACTAAATTTTCACTCTTCCAAAGTGAGCTCTGTGAGAAGCCAACCCTGTTAAAGGTTATAATATACACTGTTAGGTGTGACGATGTTCAAGATTTAATCATTCTATTAGGAGTGGTCTAGTTAGAGGGCTTAATAACATTCCATTAGAATGTCATCTTGATTAAAGGGTTTACAAAATGACTGTTAGGTCAACCTTGATTAAAAGATTTTAACTGATACAATGGTTAGAAAGTAACAATAGGTTTTGATATGAAATATACAAGTCACTTTGTAAATATAGATTCAATAAGCTCATATGTTGATTTATTGACTGACCTTCATTACCATCTTTGATGTGCTCAAAAATCCCTTCAAGCAATCACCTCAACTATGTTCAGCTCTTCTCAGCCTTATGCTTAGGTTAGCCAATCAATAACATCAACCTCATCCACTCTCACTGTATAACCTAAAAATTAGGTCATCCTTATACATCTTTGATTAGGTAGCTTAATCTTTTGCTGCTTAATCTCTTCATTAGATTTTAGGTTTATGTCAAATTCATCAAATCCTTCCAACATTTTGTTCTCCTCCTTATCCTTCTAGATACTTCTCAAAACTTCTCCTCGAATCCATAATAAAATGGTTTACCATGCATTAAATGATTCAAGTCATTCATCGTTAATGTTCAACACATTTTACATATCCCAAGAATTCAAATATGTTAGATGGGGATCTCAATTCCTTTACAAACTATAAATTACTGACACTCAGTCAATACTGTGTTCATCTACTCGGTCATCACTAAAACTTTTCTTCTCGGAAAACATTGTCTTCGCTTGGTTAATTCTCTGCTACTCGACAATTACTGATGCTCGGTTGACACTAAAATTTTCTCGGCTTATACTGGCACTCGTTCGACACTAGCGTCACTCGGCTTAAATTGAATTTCTTCTCTTTTGCCCAGTTAATCCTATGCTTCCAGACTTTCTTTCCTCATTTCTTCTATGCTTCAAATCAACTAAATTCTTCACTTAGTGTTATAGATAAACAATACATTACCTTGCCAATGTGCCAACTAATCAAGTATCCATTGTAGTTTCTCATAACTCAACCTTTCACTAGGTCCTCTTGTTATCTCCTCTTTTCAAATCCTTTTCATCAATCAAAAGATATGGTACTTTACTAGATAGAAATTGTAATGCCCATCCAACCCTAACAAATTCTGGTTATGCTCACTAGAAATTAGGAAGAATTATATGTGAGAATGATCCTTCTTGTGATGGTTTCTTAAACCTAACCTCTTCCAACTCACCATAACTTCATATTTTTATTTGGGAAATAATAACATTGCATAGGTATGTTCTGTTGTATATCTTCCTATGAGTCAATGATATTTTAGGGATCACTTGATAGACCTATATGCTTATTTACAAGATTCTCATTATTAATATTTATGTGTATCTTAGGTTAATTGATTATAATCACTTAAGGGTTAGATGTGTTACCTACTCTAATAACGTTACTTGAGATTAGACATGATTAATGCATTTAGGGTTATATGATTTTTTTATCTTGATTTGATAATGGGACATTTTGAGTATGTGACTGATGGTTAAATGGGTTTGTGAAAGTTAATATATGATTTACATTTACATGATTGTGTTATGATGCATTCTTATTATACAATATGGAAAGGAGATTATTCTATTACTAACCACATCCAATTATGCTTTGTTGATGTAGTTGTTTGATGTGAGTGTAGGATGAGGGGAGGTAGTCGTAGTTACTCCTGCAGGAGGTCCACACGGTGTTGCACTCTCCCTCCTTGTTTTACGTTGTTTGTACACACACACACACACACATATATACATATACATATATATATATATACATATACATATATATATACATACACACACACACATATATATACATATATATATATATATATATATACATATATAGATACATACATACATACATACATACATACATACATACATACATACATACATACATATATATATATATATATACATATCTATCTATATATCTATATATATATATCTACATATATATATATATATATATATATATATATATATATATATATGTTGGTGTACTTGGTTGGTGTTGTAGGATGCAGGTACCAAGCATCGACTCCACCTGGCTACACAGGTCTAAGCATGCCTTAAAAATCCTCAAATGGTTGTTGTGTGGAGATATTACTAAGATTACTCTCAAGGTTACCCATGGACTTAGATTTCCGTTTAGGATGTTACTCTTGTTGGGGGATTTGGAATGCAGTTTATGTTGTGGTCTTTTGATTTGATGTTGTTTTGAGATTATGTTAGGATTTAGAATTAACCTTTTTTATATGTATAGTATTTATTCTATAAGTATGTTATAAATGATTTTATGTTATATAGGTATGTGTATAGGTGGGTGCACATGCATATACCCATGCTTATATAAATAGTATTATTTGTATGTTTTAATTGCTTATGTAAATGGTATTTTAATAATTAGATAAAGTGAATTAAATAAAGTGAATTCAATAAAGTGTATTGAATGAAGTGTATTAAATAAAAAGTGAAAATAATATTAATAATAGTAATAATAAAAATAAATGCTCTTTGTAGTAAAACTAGCTATCTATGAGGGAGTTGAACTCGAGACCTCCTAGAAGTTAGGCTAGTTGATTTTTGTGTGTGCTATGTGTGTTCCTTGGAAGTTATTTATTTATTATTCTTGTTATGCTTTTCTTTGAAATTTATTTTAATTAAATTTGTTAAGTTCTTACAGAAATGATTTGTTGATTTTCCAACCAACTATGGAAGTTGGAGAAGTTTCTTCTCGTAAAGCAACTCCTCCAACCACATAGTTGGAGGACAAATAATTGAATTTTTTGAGTGGTTGGGGAAGGAGAATTTATGGAAGATTTTTGGGAGTTGTCTGCAATTGTTTTTTTGAAAATTTATTTGAAGTTCCTGTGAGTTTGAGAGTCACTATTTGGTGAAGACAATTGTGTTTGGATTGCTAGAGTTTGATTGTCAAAGGAAGCTTTCTAGGAGGCTATCTACTCAAGGCTTGAAAAATTGTAGAGAGTCTCCAGCCAAGATAAGAGAATTTCTCCGTAGGACCCCAGGTAGGATCTATATTGGGATGAATTCTCCAATTCTCTTGTGTGTGTGTTTGTGTATATAAATTCTATATTATTGGATTGATTGGTGATTGTTTATTGTGTATTGAAAAGAAAATATAAATGTTTTATTTTCTGTATTTTGTATGGTGTTTCCGGGAAGTAATTATGCATGTTTTTATGGTATTAGGGTGTTATGAAATCTTTCTAGGAAGTTAGGAATGCTTGTGATTATGTAAGAAGGTGTATTTCACTGTTATTATATAGTTTAGGAAGATTTAGGAAGGGTTAGGAAGGTTTAGGAAAGGTTGTAGTCAGTTTTTCCCTTTCCTTGCTTCTGCAGGCTTCCGATGTGAGTTGATGTTTTTAATTTGATTTAATCCTATTTGAGACTTAAGTAGTGTTGAGGATGTGTTATTGAGGTCCTTGCATTAGGTTGACCTCAGGGAACCTTACCCAGGCACTCTCCATGCCTTAAAAATTTAGTTTTTGGCTTTTTTCGGGTAATTTTAAATTAAGTTTCGAAAAAGTATCCTATAGTGTCATACAACATTATACACTTACCTATACAAAACTTGGTCAAGTGTCATATGACCCTCACTGGAATGTTGTATGGGTAGTTATGTATTGTTGTATGGGGTTTTTTAAGGGTTTTAGGGGCTCAAAATTTGTAGAATTTATGTTTAGAACCTCTATAACTCATTCCTTATGATTGGGATGCAAGTGATATCACCTATTTTTGTCCTTCACTTGTTTTTTTGTTGTTATTATGTGTTACTTATGTTGTTTTAGTACTTGGCTTGTACTTAAGTTCTTTCTATCAAGCTAGAACCCGTCCTGGTGGTAGTATTTATACAAATATAACATTTAATTTTTTATACTTTAAGTTATATTTGTATAAATAACTTTCAAGATGTTTGAGATAGGTTTCAGCTTCATAGGAGTTAAGATGTAGATTCTAGATTATGGAGATTTTTGAAAAATTTCGGACTTAGCCAAATTTTAGGCATAGGAGGTTTCCATCGATGGAATGTTGTGTTAATGCATGTGGAAATTTGTATCACCTATGTATGTTCATTACTTTATTTTTTGAGGTTATAAGGGTTACTTATGATTTTTTTGCACTTGGCATATACTTGAGCTTAGTTTGTGAGGCTAGGACTCATCTCAGTGGCCTGTGTGCACAGGAGGGTTCCCTAGACCTATAAATAAGCCGTGAAAAGTTGTATTTATGCATGTGGAAAGTTCTATGCTATGATTTAAGGTGTCTTGTGATAGAAACTCTTCCAATGGTTCCTGTTATGTGTATGGCTAAGGTTAGGACTCGCTCTAAGGGCCTGAGTGCGCATGGGAGTTTTCTAAACCTATGAATCAGGACATGAAAGTGTTATTTTGTATCTTTGGCTTGTGATAGGGTAAGGGAATAGGAACCCTAAGTGAGTGGCTCACCATAGGTGTTGGAACCCTGAAGTGGTTGCTAGATGATCCTATGGGTGGGTTTTTAAAAAGTGATAACCTTAAAAATTAACCTAGGAAGGGGGGATTCAAAAGATAATGAAAGAAAATATAATAAAGGCCACACATACCTAATTGGAGTACTGGGACCAGGGATAACTACCAGGATGGATCCCTATTCATAAAGGGGGGACCAGGGTTACATGGTTACTAGGAAGGATCCCAATATATAGGTTGTGTGATGACACTCACTTAGGTGGTCTCCTAGAACCTTAACCTCAATGTTATAGTATGATGATATTTTATGTGCTTTATTCTTGTTATTTTGAGTCTTAGATTTATTGTTATTTGAGACTTAGATTGCCTTAAGGTCTTGAGAGTACCTTGGTTCTATCTCCTAGCATGAGGGGTAGAACTTTATGAGTTTCACATGGTTGGGTGGCAAATCTCTTTCGAGGTATTGTTTATGGGTCGTGTCGTGGCTTAGATTCTAAGTTGTTTAGTGGTGAAGTTTTTATTCTTGTATCATGTATCTCTATATTTTCTAATCAAGATGTAAAGATGTATTGTAAGCCTTGGGTAACTTGTTGTAATTATCTCTCTGTATGCCTTCAGTCCATGTGTAGTAGCTATAACTGTAATTATGTTTGTAAATGGAAACTATAAGAAAGAAGTTATGTATGTGGGAAGGGTAGTATTAGGAATCTCAAAAGGGGATTGAATATTGGTTAATCAGTTATGGATTATAATTAATTAACTTTCCTACCTTATCTCTCTTATGAGTTTTAAAATGAAATTAAAAGTAATGGTTTTATGCAAACCTTTGTAATGCAAGTACTTATGGATGTAAACTTCTTTAAAATGAAACTTGTTTTGATATGTGGATTAGTGAAAAGATATGCTAAGCATTGATGAGTATCTCTAGGTGAAAATAATAAGGGAAAGGAAACATGTGTGTTATTGAAAGTAGTATTAAGATGTAATTCTTTCCTAATGCTCTTAAATGTCTCAGTTCAATGTGTATGATGTAACGTTATTTAAACAAGGTTTTAATCTCAATTCTTAACTAGATATCTAAAATGTCATAAATGATAATTTGTGGTAGAATGATTCAGTGGATGGTTAGGATTGTGATCTATTAAAAGTTAAATTCTTTACACTCTCTCTATTATGATCTTTGAAATAAAAATGGTAAGTAAGGACTTTTAATAGAAAGTTTTTGTGATGATAGTGCATAGATAAGGTTAAGAAGAAAACAAATGAAAGAGGAAAGGATAAATGTATTTAGTGTATTAGATAAATGATGGGCTTTTGATTCATTTCTAAAAGTGAATATTTATGCAAATTAGGTAAAGAAAATAAATTCAATTAGTTCATTAATATAATTAGTTTTGATGTGGAATGAAAGCAATATCTGAATGTAAATTTAAGTTGAAAAGGAAATATAATTTATTTGATTAAGTAAAGAATACCATTCTTGATAATGATAAATGAATTCATTAAGGGAACCTTAAGGAATGTACTTGTGAATGGTAATGATGATACATTAGAATGTTTAGAATTTTTTTTGTTAGTTGTAATATTAGGTCATAGGCCTGATTCCTTATGGGTTCCTTGGAGGGGACATTACAACAATTATCTCACCAATTAAGGTTTGCCATCAATTACAATATAATAATTATTTTAATTGTAGTTTCCAACAATCTCCCTCTTTGGAATTGATGGCAACACCACATGAAACAACATAAATGCCATATGCATAGTCACCATACAATCCAAAAAGTTCACATAATTTTAGCTTCATTCTGATTCTGACCCAAGTATCCGCTCCCTCTTGGATAGATTTCTCTTTACTATATCTATTCACTAGTTTACCAAATCTCTCCCTCATCTTATTTAATCTCTCCCTCTTTTCTTAGGGTAACTCCTAAATCTTTTTATGTATTTCTCCCTCAGGTTCACTAAATCTCTCCCTCTTTGACAATAATGCAAAAGACATTCATCTTCACCATGTAGATATCATCATGTTAGTTTTATGAACTTCATACTTCCTCTGTCATCTTACTTATGACTGATCAACATCTTGTGCTTTAATCTTCACAACTCTAGGAAAATCCTAAAGTGTGACCTCCTTTACATCAATTTGTCAGATATTTTGATTATTACATTTGATGCAATGCTCCTGTATGATTATAGGTAGCCTTAGTTAGGGGAATCACCCCTAATTTACTTCTTAGATGCTCATGAGAATCCTTAGGTAATGCCTTAGTGAATATATCTGCTAACTATTCCTTTGTATTCACATACTCCAATCTCACTTCCTTGTCTTGAACTAATTCTCTCAAGTAATGATACTTGATAGAAATATGCTTAGTCTTAGTGTGCATCACATGATTCTTTGATATATTGATAGCACTTGTGTTATCACAAAAAATAATAACTGGCTCAGTGATTTCTTCTTTCATACCTTTCAACAATTGCTTGATCCACACTAGGTTTGAGCAATTAACTGCTGCTACTACATATTCAGCTTCTGTTGTAGATTGGAAAATGCAATTCTGTTTCTTGCTTGTCCAAGAGACTAATCTCTTTCCTAGAAAGAATCTGCCACCACTTGTACTCTTTCTATCATCCAAATTTCCTACCCAATCTGCATCAGTGTAAACTTTCAGTTCAAACTTTTCATTCTTCTTGTAATATAGTCCATAATCCTATATTCCTTTTAGATATCTTAGTATCATTTTTACTACCATCATGTGATTTTCTTTAGGATAGGCAGAAAATCTTGCAATAATCCCAACTGCTAGGGAAATATCTAGTCTATTGTAAACAATATATTATAGCTTTCCAATCATATACCTATACAAGGTTTGATTCACTTCAGTTGTATCATCATTCTTTGATAGTTTCTGTCTAGTAACCATGGGTGTACTTATGGGTCTAGAGTCCTCCATACCAAAAGTTTTTAGTATCTCCTTGACATACTTAGATTGTGTAATATAGATACCTTTCTTCGTCTGATAAACTTGAAAACCAACAAAGAATTTGATCTCTCTAAACATAGACATCTCAAATTCAGTTTGCATTTCATTTGAAAATGTTTGACATAGTCCATCTTGTCCAAATATGATATCATCAACAAAATTTTTGGCTAACAATATCCCTTTACCTTTTTCAGTCTTCAAGTACAGATTGTTGTTTTCATTAGTTCTTGTAAATCCAATCTTTATCAGGTAATTATGCAATCTCTCATACCATGCTCTGGGGGCTTGCTTCAATCCATGCAGTACTTTGTGTAGCTTACAAACCATGTTCTTCTTGCTTGGACCAAAAAATCCTTTTGGCTGTTCAATGTATACTTCTTCTAGTATTCCATTCAAAAATTTAGTTTTGACATCTATTTGATATACTTTGAATCATTTGTAAGATACATATGCAAGTAGAGTTCTCACTCCTAATCTAGCATTTGGGGAAAATTTCTCCCCATAGTCAATGCCTTCTTCCTATCCATATCCCTTGCATGCCAATCTAGATTTGTTCCTTGTGACTTCTCCATGTTCATTCAACTTATTTCTGAACACCCACTTTGTTCCAATAACATTCTTATCCTCTAGTCTAGGCACTAGTGTCTAGATTTTGTTCTTTTCTATCTACTCAATTTCCTCATTCATGGCTTGAATCCAATCTTCATTCTCCAAAGCACCTTTTACTATCTTAGGCTCAAAATCACATAACAAGCATGTTTGATCTTTCAAATTTCTTCTTGTCATGACTCCAGACTCTTTAGCTCCAATGATTTGATCTAGCTTATGATGTCTTCTCACATACTATGCTAATGTAGGCTCTAGTCTCCTTTCTTCTTTCTCTTGATCTTCATGTTCATCTTGTAAATTCTCTACTTCCTCTCCTAATTGCTTGGAAACATCCTCTTGATACTTGACATCTACTTGTTGTAACTCGAGAGGTTCTTGTTGTTGCTCGACATCTTTATTTTTTGGTTTAGATACATTACTAGTCTCTCCTTCCTCCATGTATAGAAAAGATCTGTAATCCTCAGGTTCTTGCTTGCACTCAACTTCATTCTCTTCTGCATATTCATCAACTCTAACATTTTCACTTTCCACAAGTTTGTTAGTTTTAGAATTAAAACACTTGTAAGCTTTTCACTTAGTAGAATAACCTAGGAATATGCCTTCATCACTTTTAGCATCAAGTTTTCCATTCCTATTGTCCTTCAGTACATATAATTTTCTTCCAAAGACTTTAAAGTATTCCACATTAGGTGCATAACCATGCCATAATTCAAAAGGTGTAGCATTTGTACCTTTCTTGATTTGTACTTGGTTCAAGGTATAAACAATTGTACTTACAGTTTCTCTCCAATACTTTGGTGCAACATTCTTCTGTATCATCAGTGTTCTAGCACAATCCATGATTGATCTATTTCTTCTCTCTGCTATACCATTTTTGTGGAGGTGTCCTTGGTGCAGATATTTGTCTCTTTATTCCTCTATCATTGTAGAATATGTTGAACTTATTTGATATGAACTCTCCTGCTCTGTTAGATCTCAGACATTTCAAGCTCTTACCTATTTCTTTCTCAAATTTTTGCAAATACCACTTAAACAACTGAAAGACATCAAATTTTTCTTTAAGAAACATCATAGTCATCATTCTAGAATATTCATAAAAAAATAGAATGAAATATTTATCACCATAGTAACTTTGCACACCAATAGGTCCACAAAGGTCAGTATGAACCAATTCCAAAATATCATTAGAAGTATATGTCTTGCTCTTGAAACTAGACTTTGTCATTTTTCTCAATTGACATTGTTTACACATCACATTATTAGGTTTCTTTAATCTTGGTAAACCTCTAACTCTTTTCATCTTACTAATGCTTACCAAATTGTCAAAGTTCACATGACACAACCTCTATGCCATAACCATACATCATCAAATTGTGCAAACAAACATGTTTCTTCAGATAGGTCTAGATAGAACAAATTACCTCTTGTATTTTCTCCACTTCCAATCAGTTCACTAGTGACATCAAATATCTTAGCCTTTTTATGATGAAACTCAACTTGATAACTAGAATAGTTCAACTATGAAACACTCAACATATTATAGTTAAGACCTTCAACCCAATAAGCATTGTCACATATAATCTTATCAGTCAATCTTATTGATCCTTTCCCTTCACAAGACATGTTGCATCATTACCAAACTTAACACTCCTACCTTTGTAATGATTCAGGGTTTTAAAATTACTTTTATCACCAGTCATGTGATGTGAGAAACCACTATAAATTATCCATCTATCACCTTTACTCACATATGAAATTATTGGAAACTGAATTGAAACAATTGTTGTATTGTCATTGATGTCAAACCTTAATTGGTAAGACTATTGCTACTTAAGAAAGTACTATATCTATTTGAGTGTTGCTAAGAGGGCTAAGAAAGGTTGGTAACAATGCACCTAAGGAAAGGTTGAGTTATCTTGATACTACAAAGTGTACTTGACTATGTTGCACTATGATGAGATAATGTATTGTTTATCTTAGTAAGATTGAAGACTAAACTGGTAGGCTTAATTGAGCAAAGAATGGAAAAATCATGTTTAAGCCGAGTAATGTTAGTGTCGACCAAGTAGTATATGCCGAGAAAATTATAGTGTCGACCAAGCATCAGTAAATTGCCGAGGAAGACAGTACAAGCTGAGGAGACAATTTTAGTATTGACCGAGCATCAACAATTTTATATTTGAAGAGAATTCTATTTTGGAGCCGACATTGTTGAATTCTTGGATTATGTAAAATGTGTTGACTTTATTTATTGATTGTTTGGAAGCATTTAATGCACTATAAAACATTTTATTGTAAATCTTTAAGAGATTTGAGATGATTCTAGAAAAGGAGCTAAAGAACATAAAGCGGGTAGATTCAATGAATCTGACCTAACCCTAAGATCTATGAATGAGATTGAGTGGAAAAAGATGAGTTAACCTAATTAAGGAAAATATAAGGGAACCTAAACATTGTGATATGTATGTACATGGTGAACAAAGAATGTTGGAAGAGGAAAGTTTTATTGACTGAATAAGCAGAAAAGGCTGAAGGAGAATGGTGGTGATTGCTTGAAGAAATTTTTTGAGCAGATCAGAGATGGAAATGGCAGAGTTTCAAAGTCAGTAAACCAACATTAGTGTATAGAATCATATCTGATATTTGCAAAGTGAGTTGTATGTTTTTTAGATAATACTGCTACTACTTTCTAACCATTGTAACAATTAAAATCCTTTTAACAGAGGTTGACCAAACAGTCATATGTTAAATCCTTTGAACAAGGTTGCATTCTAATGGAGTGTATGTAAGTCCTATGACTAGGCTCACTTTTAATAGGGTGATTGAAATCCTTTAACCAGGTCACATTTGACAGTGTGTATTGTAACCTTTGACAGGGTTGGCTTTTTACCGAGCTCACTTCAGAAGAGTGAAAATAATAGTAGCATGTTACAAAGTGGTTTTTCCCAAATTGGATTTTCACTATAAAACCTGGTGTTTATACTTGTGTGAATGTTTAGATCTAAACATTGCTATGTTTTGCAAGTTAAGTTACAGCTGGGTAGTGGACTGCATTGTTAGATGTTTCTATTATTGAATCAGTGATGACCGAGTTTGTTTTGGTTTTGGATCTGATTGAAGGATAAGTTTATGAGATTGTTTTATACATCTGGACCTGAGAACAACTAATTCACCCCCCCTCTCTGTTGTTCGAAATCATATTAACAAAAATAAGTGTAGTTTTCTCATCTTTATCAGAATCATCTTTCATAGCAACATAAACAACTTCAACATCACAATCATCAGATTCAGTAGATTCACTATCAGTTTCTTCTTTAGCAATATAACAAGACTTCTTACCTTTATCCTTGTAGTCCTTATACCTTCTGTGATGTTTGTCATTCCTTTTGTCTTTATACTTGTTTTCCCTTCTATCATCCTTATCATTCTTGTTAGGACATCTTGCTGCAATATGGCCAACTTTGTTACATGAAAAATAGATTATAGGAAGTTTACCTTTAAATTTTCCTTTTCCTCTCATTAGCCTTCTAGCCATAAGTGCCTCAAGATCATCTAGATCATCATCTAAAGTGTCACTGTCACTGTCATTGTTCTCACATCTTTCTTTTCCTTTCTTAGACTTGGGAAGAACCATTTAAGACTTGAATGAAGATTCAATATTATGAGTAGTGAAATTATCAAAGTTTGAAAACTCAAAAGCAGTAAGCCTACCAACAAAACCTTCCAAGGTTAGGTTGTTACCAAGATTACATCTTGATTCTTGTATTGCCAAAAATCTAATAACATAGATAGGAAGTAGGGTTCTCAAAACTTTGATAATAACAGTTTCATCATCAATATTTCCATTAGCTCCTCTAATAGCATTCACTACCTCTTTAACTCTGCTACAATATTGAATAATATTTTCACCTTTTAGCATTCTCATTTCATCAAAATTACCTCTCAAGATTTCAAATTTGTCTCTCAGTACATTTGTGTCTCCACCATAGATAGTTGCCAGAGTGTCCCACATATGCTTTGCATTAGTACAATCCTTGATGTCTTCAAATTCAAGATAACTTAGGGTTGATGCAATCTCCAACATTTCCTAATTGTATTCTTGCTTTTCCTTCATCTCCTCAGCTTTCATAGGTGCAACAACTGGTACATAATCATGTTCCACATAGTATTTCTCTGAATCACCAATACCAGCTAGGTGCAACTTTATCAAAATTTTTCATGCAGGGAAGTTCTCCTTGTTCAACTTTGGTACCTCCTTTTTGTACATCTTGATCATTAGCTTCAAGTACCTTTAAACATTTTCCTTACAAGCACCAACAATTCTAATACCAATTGTTAGAATGATTTTAGAATAACCGAGAGGGGGGGCAGGTGAATTAGTTATCCTCAGGTCTAGATGTACCAATAAAAATTTTCAATACTTCAACCAACTTAGATCGATTCAGCAATTCACTTGGTCTCTATAGAATATATTAGTAACATAAAACTTGTAGTCCACTATCTAAAAGTAATCAACTTGCAAAATATAAATCTTTTAACAACATAACATATCAAATAACATTCACACAAGTATGGCACTAGGATTTAACGTGGAAATCCAATATGGGAAAAAACACCAATAACATGCTACTAAATTTTCACTCTTCTAAAGTGAGTTCTATGAGAAGCCAACTAGACAATTCTTTTTGTGAGAAGCCAACTAGCCAACTGTTTTATGTGATCAAATTCTTCCAATTTTATGTGATCTTATAGTTTTGATAAAAGGGGTAAAAGGTCATTTTCACCATTCATTTTCATTTTCACTATTCCCTTTTGTCATTTTGAGCTCTGATTTTCTAGTGACCTGAATGTGATGGAGATCCATGTTCGTGAGCATAGGTTCAAGAGAGGCTACAAATTCTAGCATATGATAGACTATGGACCTCCAGTGAGTACCTGGATGCTTTCTAGTTTATCAATTTCTTGATTTATAGAATTATTTTTGGATTTTTAGGCATAAAACATTTTTGTTTTTGCTATTTTTAATGAAATAGCATGTAGTATGATTTGAATAGCGCATAGTTAGAGTTTTAGCACATCTGATAGGTAAAATAACATGTAGACTAATGCAAAATAGTGCGTACAAATATATGCCCTAGCATTATTTTAGTGTATCCCATAGATTGAGTGGCACATACATCCACTCATTGCAAAATTAATATTCTTGTAGCGTGTAGGTAAAATTATTGTAGTGCAAACTAGGCCAAATAGCATGTACAACTTGTTTTAACATGTGTAGCCCTTTGTATAGTGTGTATTATGTAAAATAGTAGCGCATATGCCTTTTACTACATAGGGTAAGATGAAATGACGTGTAAGTAGATTTATGAAAATTTTAACTTGATTATGTATGTCGTCTGATTTGTTAGTTGATGTGATCGATCTATTGATGATGTGTCCTAATTCTGTGATGAAAAACAAGTGTTTTGTTGTCAGTTTTATAAATTTTATGAATGTTGTATGATGTCAATCCTGATAGGTTGATAGGATAACTGATGTTTTTCCATCCTCACAATATAGAGTTAGAAAAAATTTGATGTGCTCTAGGCAAGAAATTTGATGATAGGATAGATAAGTTGATTGACTTGTGATTATCTAGTTAGATGATGTCATTGATTTGATTTCACTTGATTCTAAAATAGGTTCACCATCGAAAGCTATATGTTTGAGGCTTATATCCATGGCCATTAGAGATGGTCAAGAAGTTGTTTGATGTAGATCGAGGAGTGATCGATCGATGTGGTTTGTAGTACTTGTTAGATATACCCCATTTTTGTGTGAATCATGGATTATTCACTACTATGGATGAACGTTGGCATATAGACCATAATAATTTTCACTTGCTGATGGGTGAGATGAAAATCACTCCCGAGGACATGTATAGATTGTTGAGGATTCCTACATGGGGTGAGTTTCTATATTATGATTAGGTCTCTAATGGTGCAGCTCGAAGACACGTCTTTGGTGATGATAGTATACCTTGGGATCAGTTTATACCATTTCCAACACTTCCTGCAATGTTAGGTGCTTTGATTGGTGATTTCCTCCTTCTTGACTAATGAGTTCATAGTTTTATAGTCAGGTGGGGCCGCATTTTAGAGGATATGATTGCACATCCTCAAAGATTTGATTGGGGATCATGTCTCCTTGCACAATTGTACCATGAGTTACATCATGTGGTATATTGACAGGAGGCTGCACTTTTTGCTAGTGCAATTTTTCTTCAGTTTTGGACATGGGAGCATATATTCCCATTACTAGGTCCATTGCTACTCGAGAAAAGAATCTTGGATGGCCTTATATTTACATCTATGAGGGAGTGATTGTCTAGCCTCATCTAGGTAAGATGGACTATTGGCGTTGCATGTTAGATGATATTGATAAGGTGTAATGGCATCCACATCTTGGTTGTGAGGCTTGGTGAGAGGATGATTTAGAGTTTCCATACATATTTATGCCTCGATGGATGATTGGTCGGACTCCTTAAGTCATTGAGAGATATTACTTTCAGTGGGTTCTCTAATAGTTCAACCGAGTATAATGAATACCACATGGTCTATAATTATACACATGAGTATAGAATGAGAGACCTATGTGGGGACCATAGGTGGAGTACCATGTTACATGTGATGAGATTGTTGGTATTCCTTATCTTTCCTAGGATATGCAAGATCATATTGTGGATGTTGGCATGAAAGCAGAGTACACTCAATGGTTTACTCAACATCCATTCCAAGATTTACCAATCCTTCTAATCCTATTCTAGACATTGATTAGCTTTTAGAGGGAATGATGATGATGACAAAGATGGGAGAGGTGGATGACGGAGGAGTGAGAGAGCTCTAGTGAGAGAGGGTCAAGGTGTGGGAGGGTGGGGGTTCATGATTGGTCCTCCTATAGGTGGTGGTGGTGGTAGGTATATTGGTGGTAGATATGGTGGAGGAGTGTGGATGAAGGGTGTAGGAGTAGGTGGGAGAGTGTGGATGAGGGGTGGAGGGATAGGTGGTAGAGTCCCTCCTCATATAAGGATTTTAGATTGGGGTTAATGAGGTTAGAGGGAATCTAGAGAGATACAGGTACCCCAAGCTCCTCATGCTCAGGATCCAAAAGTTCCCATTCCACCAACACAGGTAGCACCAACTTCCTAGCTAGGCACTAGGAGGACTTACACAGGAGGTCAAGACTTTATAGGCTAGTGTGGAATGTATCGAGAGCACATTAGACCAGTTCGCTAGCTTGATGTAGAGTTTCATGGCTTCCATGGAACATAGATCTACTATAGCCAGTACTAGTCAAGATCCTCAGTTAGATCGAAATAGTTCTTCTGGGAGAGATACATACGAGACAGATGGTGCACCTAGCTAATTTTTTAATTATTCCACCTTTTTTGATTATATACCATGATGTATCTTATTTTATCAGGACTTTGTTGATGTACATTGATGAACATTTTATTATCTCTTTGATAGACTCTCTCCCCTATTTGATTTGATATTCTCTTTATGATGTCATCATATGTTGAACTTTTAGTTTTTGATGATATATATGGATGCAATTTTAGATGGTCTATCTATATGTTTATTTTTGTGTTTTTTGATGCAAAATGTTATGGATGCATTTACTTTCCATGCATTATATGTTGTTGGATGGATGTCTTATGTATGACATAGCTTAGATGGATGCATGATGTATGATGATGTTTCTTATTTTAATGATTAATGCTTTATGATAGATCTGTATGTACCTATGTGATATATACAATGTACCTGATGGACTTAATGATTTTATATTTTCTTTTATACTTTAAATTTTATGATGATAAATGTACTTTATTGATACGTGGATAATGCATTTGTAATGATTTTTTAATGATATGATGATGATATGACCTAGTGATATGCAACTTATTGATGAAAACTAAATGATCTTGAATGCATTTTAATGGATGTAATGCACTTTAATGGATGCAATGAAATGATGCACTTAATTGATTATATGAATAATGAATCTAATGCATTTAATGATTAATGATTAATGAACCTAATGCATTTAAATGATATGCAATATTTTTATTAGAGTCCAACATACTCCATTTAAAGGAAATGTTTTGATGATGTCAACCTTGATGAACTCACCTTCTTGATTTAAGAAATCCTTTAACTTCTAACATGCAAAATTAACCTATATGAATGTAGCTAACTGTAACTTTTGAAAGGAATGCTTTTATTTTCATCATTGAGATTTTTGGAACATGAAATTGGTACAACCATCATTGGTTCAACCATGATGGTATGAATACCCTTTTCTCTTAGATTTTGCGCTCTTGAAGTTGATATAACCCTCACTGGTTTGATTTTATAACCATGATGGTCTGAATACTGCTTTTGTCAGTTTCAATGTTGCAAGTGGATTTTGGCATTAAGATATGAAAGATATAAATGGCCAAGGCATCTATTTGTGTAAACAGACAAATATATGATTCCCTCCATATGAAAATGTCCTTGATGATCATGTCATTAGACAATTTTGCATACTTCAATGAATTAACCCTACAATACGTCATGCATAAATCAAGAAAATTGTCATGCTTTTATCATCGCTCATCTAGTCAAAAGACATCATTGATTCACTAAAAAGACATGACTCCAAAATCAAGTAACACTTGAACATTTTTTCCATTATTTTTGGATCCTTGTTTCGAGTAGAACTTCATCAATTTCGATCTTTGTTTACATTTTTAATCTTGGTAAAGATAAGTTAATTTGAGTTCAAAGATCAATGTGTCAATCATTTAGGTTCAAGATCAAATGTTTGAATTGGAACTTGATATGGATCAAAGTTTCAAGAGTCAAGTTTTGGTTTGAAGCATTGATTTATGCCAATTGGTGTTTTCTTAATGATCTCACTTGGTTTTGAATTGATGCCCCCAGTTTGATTTCATAATGATGTTGGGCTTAGACAACTTTTCAAAAGCCATGACGAAAGCCTTGGGTATGCAAATGCAACTCTGAGAGTTTATTATTACCATGCACAAATGATGGGTAATGCAAGGATATATACAATTATGGAAAAAAGATGCAGATGGGAAATGCAACTAGACTTGACTTAAGGGAAAATGGTGCCTATTTACCAAGTTTTCACCACTTGAGTTTATTGCTCTTTTATTTATTTATTTATTTATTTTTACCAAGGCATCTATTGCTAGGTTTCCACTAAGGCACTTTTATATTTTTCTCTCTTTTTAATTTTAATTTTAATTTTTTTTTGTATATTGTTATTTTTTTGTTATTACCAAGGCATCTGTTTACCAGATTTTCACTAAGATAACAATTTTTTCAAGATCTATATTTGAATGTTTTTTTTTGCTTTCTTCATGATCAATTTTCCACTATTTTTTATTTCTTCATGAAATCTTTTCATTGTTTTTGGATTTATTTAGGAACTCTTTTTCATTATTTTTGGATTTCTTCAGAAACTCTTTTTCACCATTTTCGTACTTATCTGCTTTATGATGTTTTTAGATTTTTTCAGGATGAATTTCTCAATTTCTTCCTGGTCAATTTTTGATGTACAAGGGATGATGCTTTCTCATCTGATACACTCTCATTTAATACTCTTTCAATCTGATACTCTTTCATTTGATCTATGTATAAAACCTCTTCGTGTGGATGATATTAATGGGTTCTTGTAATTCTTCCCCATTACAATTGGTTAACTTATATGTTCCCATTTCAAAGGAAGATGTAACAATACAAAGTCCTAGCCAATTTGCTTCTCATTTTCCTTTCTTTTCCCTATTTTCTTGATTTTTAGGGTTTTCTCTCAACGCTAAGTCACTAACTTGAAACTATATTGGTTTTATATTCTTTTTGTAGTTCATTGACATTTCATTTGGTAAACCTTGAGGTGTTCATAGGCTTGTGTTTGGTGTTCATCAAGTAACTCAAGTTGTTGGAGTCTAGCAACTCTATAATCTTCATTTGTCAACAATCCATGCAAGGAGACTCTTAAAGATGTAATTTCAACTTCTAAGGGTAATATTGCCTCATCCCCATAGACCAATGAAAATGGTGTAGCTCTAGTGGGTGGTCTTATGCTTTCTCAGTATGCCCATAATGTCAAGTTCAATTGTACATGCCAATCCCTTCCTAAATTATCAATTGTTCTCTTTAAATTATTAAGGATATTCTTGTTTTTAGCTTCTACTTGACCATTCCCTTGAGAATAGTAAATTGAAGAAGAATGGTGGATGATGTGGAAATTGTAACACAATTCATTGATATCCCCATTTTTAAAATGTTTTTCATTATCCATTATTATGGCATGGGGAATGCCATATTTACAAATTATGTGGTTCAAGATAAACATTGAAGTTTTCTTTCTTGTTGTAATTAATAAAGGTATGACTTCAACCCATTTGGTGAAATACTCTGTTGCTATTATGATGAAATTATGCCCATTGGATTAAGGTGGGTAAATCATCCCAATTAAATCTAATCCCCATTGATAGAAGGGCCAAGGTATGGTCAATGGGTGTAACTCTTGTGTTGGTACATGAATCAAATTCCTGTGATATTGGCATTTTTGGAAAACTTTGACAAAATGGAAAGTATCCTTCTCCATTATGGGCCAATAGTATCCCATTCTAAGAAGTTTCTTGGCTAAGGTTGAACCACTCAAATGTGACCCACATATTCCTTTGTGGATGTCGTGTAAGGTTATTGTTGATTCCTCATCCTCTAGATGCCTAGGAAGTATTTCGTTAAGACTTTTACGATACAATGTGTCTGAAATGAGGGTATAGCGGGAAGCTTGGTGTATAAAATTTGTTATTTGGTTTCGGGATTGGTCCAAGGGTAAAGTTTGGTCTTTTGGATAGGTATAAATGGGTCCATAGCATGGAGAGTCATGTCCAACTAGTAAACATATGATTTGGGAATCGGGAAGGTCAAATGTAGGTTGTCCCAATTCTTCCACCAAGAATTTGTATCTAGCACTTTGATCCGATATTTGTTAAAGAGAAGCTAGAGTCACCATGGCATTTGTTGCTTTGTTTTTCTCCCTTGGTATTTTCTCAAAATTTATTAGGACAAAGTACTTCTTAACATAATCTATCATCCTCTTATAGGGCGTCAACTTGTCATCTCTTGTTTGGTAGTTGTCATTGATTTGATTTATCACAAGTTGAGAGTCACCATAGACTTGTAATTCTATCACTTTCCATTCTAGGGCCATTTTGATGCCTATGACAAGGGTTTCATATTCAGAAAGTTTGTTTGTGCATGGAAAGAGAAGTTTATATGACTTTGGAACAGTATATCCTTGAGGTATAATTAGTAGAATGCCTACCCTCGAGCCATGCTATGTGTAGGATCCATCAAAGTAGAGATTCCATGTTTTGGCTTCAATGTTTATTATTTATACATCTAGGAATTATACTTGTATAGGATCATCATTTATCAAAGGAGCCTCTGCCAATTGATTAGCTATGACTTTTCCTTTTATTACTTTTCTATCCACATATTCGATGTCAAATTTACTCAATACCATGACCCATTTTGCCAATCTCCCAATTAGAGCCATCTTGCTAAGTAGATACTTCAAAGGGTCAATCTTAGCTATGAGCTTGATCTTATGTGCCAACATGTAGTGATATAAGTTTCATGAAGAAAAAACCACTACTAGGTACACTCTTTCAATGAAGCTGTAGTTTAGCCCATACGTAAGCAAGGTCCTACTGATGTAATAGATTACCTTTTCTTTGCCATCTTTAGCCACTTTATCCAATAAAGTACCTAATGAGTGATCTGTTGCTGAAATGTATAGGAGTAATGAATTACCCTTGATGGGTGGCATCAATATGGGTGGGTTCATCAAATATTTATTCAAGAGTGAAAAGGCTTCCTCACATTGATTGTCTCACTTGAAAATTGTGTCCTTGTGAAGAAGTTGAGTGAAAGAATGACATTTTTCAGCCAGTTGAGAAATGAATCTTTTGATGGATTGTATCCTTCCTTGAAGTGGCCTCATTTGACTTAAGTTTTTTGGTGCTCCCATTTCCATTATTACCTTGACTTTTGCAGGATCTACCTCAATACCTTTTGTAGATACTATGTAGCCAAGTAACTTTCTAGATTGTACCCCAAGTGCACATTTCTTGGGATTTAACCTTACTTTGAATTTTTCTATCCTTGTAAAGATCTTCTCTAGAATTGGTAAGTGATATTTTATTGTATGTGATTTAGCTAAGATGTCATCAACATAGTCTTATAGAAACTTGTTCATCACATCATTAAAAATTGTAGTCACGACTCTTTGATAGGTCATTCTGACATTTTTGATACCGAAGGGTATCACATTCCACCAAAAGGTTCCCCAAGCACATGTAAAAGAAGTCTTGTCTTGGTCCTTAGGAGAAATTTTGATTTGATTTTATCCACTAAATCCATCCATGAGGGAAAACATAGAATGTCATGTTGTTAGATCTACTATAATATCAATTCTTGGTAGTGGAAAGTCATCTTTAGGGAATGCTAGGTTGAGATATCTGAAGTCTTTACGTACTCTAATTAATTTTTTAGGCTCGAAGACTAGTACACTATTGGATATCCATTCAATGTAGGCAATAGCTCTTATAAAACCAACCTTCAACAACTTTTCCAATTCAACCTTGACTAGTACTGCAATGTGAGGATGCATTTTCCTTTGTTTTTGTTTGACTGGTTTGGCTCCTGGCTTAATGTTAAAATATTGCATAATGAGATTAGGATCTAGCCCTCACATATCTAGATAAGACCATGCAAAATTCACTTGTTTTTCTTTAAAGAATTCAATGAATTCTTCTCTTTCTTTTGGTGTTAATGATGTTGCAAGGTTAATGATCTTTGGTTCTCATTATGTATCAATGTTGAATTTTTCTGTGAGTTCAATCAAAATAGAAGATATTTGTTAGGATTAGGTAATACTAAGAGGGGGGGGGTGAATCAGTATTATTGCACTTTGATTTAAACTTCAACCAATTATAAATAAACCATAATAATGCTGAAATGAAAACAACATTAAAACATAACACATAACTCATGACACCATGATTTGTTCTCAAGGAAACCTTGGCTAAGGGAAAGCCTCGGTGGGGATGGTACCCACAACTATGCACTAAAATATTATATCCATGTTAGGAGATCTAGCCCTGTTAGGAGCTGATTTTTACATAGTACATTTCCTTGTTAGAGGAATACAAAACCTTGTTAGGGGTATACAAAACACTTGGTTAAAGGTGGTGAGCAAACTGCTCTTACAATAAAAAATGGTCACAAAGAGTTCTTCAAAATGTGAACAATACAAGAACTTATCTTGCTTAGATAGTTCTGGTTATAGCTCCATCTATTACTGATCTTGAATCTTCTCTATGCTTTCAGATTCACAACCTTTTTTCATCATCACATCACATATATTATCTTCACTTCCACAAAATCATTCTATACTTATACAAAATCTGCCATCCAGTCGGCTTCACAAATACCATAAAAAACATAATAATTAATTATGTAAATAATAAGTATGATGTTGACGCTCTTATATTACCCAAGTGTTGGCAATATAATTCATTCACCTAACTTAGCACGTTACCATATCCACTAACCTTGCCTTAATCTTCACAACTGCTCATATGCCATGTTATATTGATTCTCTATCTTCACATACCTTCAGATCACTGAATCTCATTGATCTGATCACCAAAACTTATGCACTCTTAATTGAAGCATATACATATCCCAAAATACCTTCTAGTAACTTCATAGGCCATAATACCTCATACATGTTCATCGCTAACCAAAACTGTAGCACTGTACCCTGTTACCCTGATTCTAGACTGTCATTTTTATGAGTGTGACTCCAATAGAAAAACTGTCTGCATGGGATCACTCCAACATAAGTGTTTCCATGAATGAAAACCCTCAAGTGATCCCTAGTGCTCTAAAACACCACTTTCCAACAATCTCTCCCTTTGGCATTGATGGCAACACTTAGAAAAATAACTGTGTTAAAGCACTAACTATACATATCACTTTTTCTCTTTTCCTATTTTCTACTCTTTTTTTTGTTTACATCTTTTTATTTCTACTTATTATTTTTCTTCTCTTCCTTTTACTCTTAATTTTTTTCTCTTTCTCTTCCTCTCCCTTTGACATCAATGGAAAAGGTGTATTCAAAATTTCAAAAACTACTAAGTGCAAAAGGACTTAGTTCTTACTCACCAATTTTAAGATATCTTGGAAATAGTTTTCCAAGGTCTTTACTTCCTCAGCCCATGATTTGATTAATAGCTCACTGACATGGATCAATCCATTCAATGCATATGATGTTGTCTCCACTACCTTGAGTTCAGTAGGTGTAGATAGTGACATTGATCGTTCCACCTTTTCCATCTCTGATAGATGTGTTTCCAGCATTGAAAGCTTAGGTGTTATTAGGCTCCTCAACAAGCTAAATCTACCTACAACTCTCCCTTTCTCTGTTTCCAAAACACTAATTTTATCCAACAGCCTGGATGTCTCTTTGTCCATTTTTCTCATATTTAGTGAAGATGCTTCACAACTGTTCATCAAGATGTCAAGAGTAGCCCTATCCTTGGCTATAATCTCCTCAATATTCTTAATATGTCTACAAGGACTTATGCAGTAACTATAGATATTTCTACCTTGAGATGCACAACTCTTAACCTTAAGAGTAGTGGCCTTGAGAATGTCTGAGTCCCATGAGATGGACTAACAGACTTCTCTCAATTTATTCTCTAAAAACCTCTTTTTTGCCTTTTATTCTGTAGTCTTTAGAAATGACTCAAATTGACTGTCAAATCTATCTAGTACCATGCCTATATTGTTTGATTCATCCTTTCCTTGAAGGTCAATCGGTGTAGGAAGTAACTTGTTTACTGTCTCTACAGCCCTAGTCATTATTTTAGCTCTTTTATCCCCTTTCTGTATTAATCTTTCTTTAGCCTTAGCAAAGACCATGAAGGATAGCCTCATAAGCTCATCGTCATCCATGCTATCTACATCAACACTTACTGGTTTGGCCATGCTTTCCAACAATAAAGTAGAAGAGGTGTCAGGCTCTGGTTTTTGCTCTATTATGATCTCAACTATTCTCTCTGTTTCAGTCTCTTCTTCCTTCCTTTCCTATGATTTCTCTTCTTGTTTCTCCTTTGTTTTCTCTTCCTCTACATGTCCTTGGATTTCAAATTCCATCGCATTGTCCAAATTATCCAAAAATGGATCATTTACATCATGTGAAGTGTCAAGGGTCACAAGCACACCATATACAAAGAAGTCTGGTTGCATGCTAGTTTTCTCAGTTCCTTCTAATTCCTTAAAAATTTCTCCTAATCCCAGAGATGTAGGCTTGGCGACCTTAGGAGGTGATGTCTTCTTTGGCATATCACTCATTAGGATCTGATCTAATGCCTTTTGAGTGTCCTCAATTACCTCATCATATTTTCTAGCCATTATTTTTACTAGTCTGGCCTTTGTCCTCTGCAAGGGTTTCAATGCATTTATTATCCTCTCCCTTTATTGTATAGAGACAACATGTAGCATGTCTTCTATAGCCTTGTTCCTTATATTTTCATCTTCTAATTATGCCAACTACTTTCTGATCTCTAACTTACTATATAGCTCCTTCGAAATGCTTCCTTCAATCTCTAACATATTTTTCTTAAAGATTAACAAATATTCAATGATAGTATCTTCTATGAGTGACTGATTCTCAGAATCATACCTTTCATAATACCTGTCTACTGTCTTCAAGTTTCCATCTTTAGTCACTCTTTTCTGTAATGATTTGAGGTTTGGTTTCCACAAGATTTGTGGATCCTTTGGTGCTACTATTTCTTCTTCTTTCTTTTGTTCCTTTTTATTCTTTTCCACTACTACCACTTTTTCTTTTGGACTACCCTGCTTAGTTGATCTTGTAGATCTTCTAGGAATGCTTGCAGGTATAATTTCTGGCACTGTTTCCTCTTGTGTAACTGACAAGTCAACAATATCAACAGTAGGACTTACTATCTTTTCTACCTCTGAAGGAACAAGAGCATCAATGGCTATGCTTGAAGATGCTTCCATCTTATTTCTTATGTTTATCAACTATTCCTTAGTGATTCCTACCATCACAGTGATATCTTAAATAATTTTATTGATTTTTCTCTTCCTTGTCACTTTCTCTTATTCTTCTCTGATCTTTCCTGACTTCTCTCTATAAGTTCCCCATCTTTCTTGAGTAGGGTCTATTTCTACTGCTAGTACATGCTCAACTAGCATAGTCAAGATTTTAGCACTGACTTCATACCCCATAGGGTAACACCATTTCATTATTGGTTCCATAGCCTCAAAGAAAACACAATTAGTTTCAACCATAAAACATATAGTGCCCTCATGCTTCTCAACAATGTTTTTAGGTATTCTATACCTTTCCTTCATCTACCTTTGTAAGATTTTGGTCATAGAAAATAGTTCACCATCAACCCAATTCTTATCTTGCCTTCTGTAACTCTCTGAAATCTAAATCCTAGTGGGTACATTATCCTTTCATGCCCTAGGGTGCATGCCAGGAAACTTGTGAATGATATGAATGTACATATGGACCAACAAGAACCCAAACCTAAATGCTTTAGTCATATCTTTCTTTATCACCTTTACATTTTCAAGGAACTATTGTGCAAGTACTTCACAAAGGTTATACTTCTTATTTTCCTTCACCATTTTGTATGCCATCATGATGACTCCAGTTGATACTGAGTTTAGTCTGCTACTATAAAATAGTTTGTAGCCCAACAACATTTCTACCAACCTAACATCTTGTTGAAAGATGTCATTGACTGTCATTGCCCTCTTATCCCACTTGGAATGGGTTAGGGTTTCTGCCTATTTCCTTAGGTTCTTGTCTACAACAGGAAGGGCTTCTTCATTATCAAGACTTGTTATATCATGACTCATTTGTGCACATATTTTCACTGGTTTTTTTCCAATCCAAACAAACTGATCATGTATCCCACTGAGGATAATCTTGAACCATTCTGTTTCCGTGAATTCTGTGAGTAGGGTTAGTTTAATGATAGATTGGTCTTGTAGCTATTTGAACTCTTCTAGCATAGATCCATATGCTTCTATCATAGAATCCAATTCACTATAAATGCTTACATCTCCAATGATTTCATACTTACAATGTCTGTATGCCCTAATGTCTTCAACATGAAATACGCCTATTGTTAATATGATTTAGAACAATAGAGAGGGGGGGTGAATCAGTTGTTCTCAGGTCCAAATGTATAAAAACAAATTTTAAACTCTTCAAAAAATTAGATCTAATAACCAAAACCTACTAGGTCATTACTGATTGCATAACATAAATATATAACAGTGCAGTCCACTTATCCAATAGTATCTAACTTGTAAAACACATAAATGCTCAAACCAAAACATTCACACAATTATCAACACTAGGATTTATAGTGGAAACCCAATTAGGGAAAAATCACTTTGTAACATGTTACTATTATGTTCACTCTTTTGAAGTGAGCTCGGTGAAAAGCCAACCCTGTCAAAGGTTACAAACATACTGTCAGGTGTGACCCAGTTAAAGGATTTAAACCACTCAGTTAAAAGTGTGCCTTGTTATAGGACTTACATACACTCCATTAGAATGCAACCTTGTTCAAAGGATTTATACCTATGACTGTTAGGTCAACCTCTATTAAAAGGATTTTGATTGTTACAATGGTTAGAAAGTTGATCTGAAAAACATACAACTCACTTTGCACAATAGTATTGATCTGAAAAACATACAACTCACTTTGCAAATATCGGATCAAATTCTATACACATATGCTAGCTTATTGACTATGAACCTTTTCCATCTCCATTACTGATCTGATCAGAACCCTCTTCAAGTAATCACAACACTTCTCCTTCAGCCTTCTCTGCTTAGACAGTCAATAACATCATCAATACTTCCAGCATCTACTCTCTCCTACAACCTCTCACTTAGGTTTCCTTAATACTACCTCCATTAGATCAATACATCTTTTGCTGCTTAATCTCCTTCGTAGATCTTAGGGTTAGGTCAGATTCATTGAATCCATCCTACATTATGTTCTTCGGCTATCCTTCTAGAAATATCTTGAATCTCTTAAAATATTTACAATAAACCATTTTACAGTGCATTAAATGCTTTCATACAATCAATAAATAAAGTCAACATGTTTTACATAATCCAAGAATTCAACGATGTTGGCTGGAAATCTAAATTCTTGCTCAAATGCAAAATACTAACGCTCGGTCAATACTGTGTTCAACTTCTCGGTCTTCTCTAGAAAGCTCGGTCACCACATAAACTATTTCCTCAGCTAACACTATCTTCCTCGACAATTAACTGATGTTTGGTCAACACTGATTTTACTCGGCATATACTAGCTCGGTTGACATAAACAACACTCCACTTAAACTAGATTTCTTCACTTTTTCTCGGTTAAGCCTACCGGTTTAGTCTTCATTCTTACTTAGATAAATGATACATTGTCTTATCATTGAACCACATAATCAAGTACTCATTGAAGTATCAAGATAACTCAACCTTTCCTTAGGTGTTGTTGTTACCAACCTTGCCTATCCCCTTAGCAACACTCAAATAGATATAGTACTTTCTTAAATAGCAACAGTCTTACCAGTTAAGGTTTGACATCAATGACAATACAACAATTGCTTCAATTGTAGTTTCCAACAATCTCCCTCTTTGGCATTGATGGCAACACCATATGAATATCACATGAATTGCCAACCAATCCAAAAACTTATCTGTCCATCAAAAAAATTTATAATATCCTTAGCTTCATTCTGATATAGAATCAATTAGCCATGCTTGACCGTCCACTGAATTTTTTTTCATTGTCTTAATCTTCTTATTTTGTGTATTCATCTGTGATCATCTCCCTCTTTGACAAAAATGCCAAAGCAGCAACAAAAACATACATCCTGCAGATGTAGATATCACCCTTTCAGTTTAGTAACAATATTTCTCCCTCTGTCATCTTGCTTATGACCGATTCTTGACTTTGTTGTGCTTTTCACAACTCTAGGCTGCTCCTAAAGTGTGACCTTTCTCTGCATCAAATTGTTAGATGTTCTTTTCAGCACATTTGATGCAGTGCTCCTAGCTTGACTAGGCAGCCTCAGTTAGGGGAAGGACCCCTAATTGACTTCTAAAGTATTCATGAGCTTCTTTAGGTAAGGCCTTAGTGAATATGTCTGCTAATTGTTCCTTTGTATTCACATATTCCATGTGGACCTCTTTATCTTGTACCAGTTCTCTCAAGTAATGATACTTGATGGCAATGTGTTTGGTCTTTGTGTGCATCACTGGATTCTTAGAGATGTTGATAGCACTTGTGTTGTCACAGAAGATGACAACTGGTTCAGTGATTTCTTCTTTCATGCCTACTAACAATTGCTTTATCCATATCAAATTTGAACAATTCACAGCTGCAACCACATACTCAGCTTCAACAGTAGATTGAGAAATGCAATTTTGTTTCTTGCTTGTCCAGGAAACTAATCTCTGTCCAAGAAAGAAATCTCCACCACTAGTACTCTTTCTATCATCAACATTTCTTGCCCAATCAGCATCTGTATACACTCTCAGCTCAAATTTGTCATGCTTCTTGTAGTACAATCCATAGTCAGCAGTTCCCTTCAAATATCTCATGATTCTTTTAACCACCATCATGTGAGTTTCCTTAGGATTGGCAGAGAATCTTGCCACAATCCCAACAGCGAATGCAATATCTGGTCTACTATGTACAACATATTGTAGCTTTCTAATCATAGATCTATACAAAGTCTGGTTAACTTCTACAACATCATCATGTTTAGACAAATTCTATCCAGTAGCCATGGAAGTACTTATTGGCCTTGAATCTTCCATACCAAAGGTTTTCAGTATCTCATGAACATATTTAGACTGGGTGATGAAGATTCCTTTCTCCATCTGATATACTTGCAAACCAACAAAAAATTTGATCTCCCCAAACACACTCATTTCAAATTCAGTTTGCATTTCATTTGAAAATTTCTTACACAAGGCATCTTGTCAACCAAATATAATATCATCTACAAAGATCTTAGCCAACAAGATTCCTTTACCTTCTTCATCTTTCATGTATAGATTGCTAGTGTCATTTGTCCATGAGAATCCAATCTAAATTAGGTAGTTGTGCAATCTCTCATACCATGCTCTGGGAGCTTGCTTCAGTGCATACAATGCTTTATTCAATTTGCAAACCATGTGTCTTCTGTTTGGATCAACAAATCCTTCTGGCTGTTTAATATATACTTCTTCTTCCAATATACCATTTAAAAATGCAGACTTGACATCCATTTGGTATACCTTGAAACCTTTATAGGCAGCATATGCAAGTAGAGTTCTGACTCCTTCCAATATTGCTACAGGGGAAAATGTCTCCCCATAATCTATTCCTTCTTCTTGTGCGTAGCCTTTGCATACCAACCTAGCTTTGTTTCTTGTTGTTTGACCATGTTCATTCAGCTTATTATGAAATACCCACTTTGTCCCAATGACATTCTTATTATCTAGTCTCGGCACCAGAGTCCAGGTATCATTCTTCTCTATCTGGTCTATCTCTTCATTCATTGCTACTATCCAATCTTCATTTTCTAATGCCTCCTTTGTTGTCTTAGGCTCAAATTCACATAGTAAACATGTTGGATCTCTTTCCTTGCTTTTGGTCTGAATTCCAGTATCTTTATCTCCAATAATTTGTTCAAGCTTGTGATGTCTCCTTACATATTGTGCTAGAATAGGTTCTTCTCTTCTTTCATTTAGCTCATCAGGTTCACCAACAAGATTGTTAGATTCAACTTCTGAATGCTCGACAATCTCTTCCTGATACTTGACAGCTTCTTCCTATTGCTCAGAATATTCTTCTCTCTCGGCATTGTTATCCCAATGCTTGGCATTGCTTACCTGAGAATTAGCATCAGGTGTAGGTCTGTCACTTGCCTCTTCTTCCTCTATATACATAAAAGATCTATAATCTTCTGGTTCTTTGTCACTGTCAACTTCATTTTTCTCTACATACTCATCAACTTTGACATTCACACTTTCCACAATTTTGTTAGTGTTAGAATTCAAACACTTATAAGCCTTAATTTTTGTGGAATAGCCTAGGAATATACCCTCATCACTTTTAGCATCAAATTTTCCATTTCTACTATTCTTTAATATGTAGCACTTACTTCCAAAAATTCTAAAGTACTTTATATTTGGTGCATACCCATGCCATAATTCATCAGGTGTCAGATTTGTACCTTTTTTGATCTGTACTCGGTTAAGAGTATAAATAGCTGTACTCACAACTTCTTTCCAATACTTCTGTGCAACATTCTTTTCAATCATTAATGTCCTTGCACAGTCCAAGATAGATCTGTTCCTTCTCTTTGCTATACCATTCTGTGGAGGAGTTCTAGGTGCAAACATCTATCTTTTGATCTCTCTATCATTGCAAAACATATTAAATTCATTTGATGTAAATTCTCCACCTCAGTCAAATCTTAGACACTTTAGGTTCTTACCTGTCTCTTTTTCAACCTTAGCCACATACCACTTAAAAAATTGAAAAGTATCAGATTTTTCCTTTAAGAACATTACATGCATCATTCTGGTATAATCATTAACAAATAGGATAAAATATCTAGCACAACAATAGCTTTGTACACCCATCGGTCCACAAAGGTCAGTATGAACAGGTCAGTATGAACCAAATGTAACATATTCTCAGAAGTAAAGGTTTTTCTCTTGAAACTAGACTTTGTCATCTTACCCAACTGACATTCTTTGCACATTACATTCTCATGTTTCTTCAATCTAGGTAGACCTCTCACTTTCTTTTTCTTGCTAATTTCTACCAGATTATCAAAGTTAACATGACATAGCCGCTTATGCCATAACTAAATATCATCAAGTTGTGCAATCATACATGTTTCTTCAGATAGGTCTAGATAAAACAAATTACCTCTTGTCTGTTCTCCACTTTCAATCAGTTCACTAGTGGCATCAAATATTTTGGCCTTCCTGTGATGAAATTCCACTTGGTAGCCAGTGCTATTAAGTTGTGCAACACTCAATAGATTATAGTTAAGACCCTCAACCCAATAAGCATTTTCACAAGTGATCTTATCATTTAGCTTAATCAATCCTTTTCCTCTAACAGGACATGGTGCATCATTACCAAATTTCACACTCCTATTTTTATAATGATCTAAGGTATCAAACTTACTCTTATCTCCAGTCATATGATGTGAACAACCACTATCAATAATCCATTTATCATTTTTCTTCACATAAGATATCAATGCAGTTTTCTCATCCTCATCAGATTCATCTTTCATTGCAACATAGAAAACCTCAATTTCAAAATCATCACTATCAGTGTCAGTCTCTTCTTCGGCAATGTAGCAGGATTTCTTACATTTTCCTTTGTAGTCCTTGTATCTTCAGTAACCTCTATCTTCTCTTTTGTCTTTATGCTTACTGTCTCTTTCTTCATCCTTATTATCCCTATCAGGACATCTAGCAGCTATATGACCAACTTTATTACATGAAAAACATATAATAGGGAGTTTACCTTTGTACCTTCCTTTTGCTCTTTTCAGTCTTCTAACCATAAGAGCTTCTAGATCCTCAAGTTCTTCATCATATGTGCCACAGTCACTTTCACTTTCACCGATGCATCTTTCTTTTTCCTTCTTTGACTTATTCAGAACCATTTGTGACTTAAAAGTAGATTCAATACTACCAACAGTGAAGTTATCATAGTTAGAAAGTTCAAAAGTAGTAAGCTTACCAACCAAAATTTCTAAAGTAAGAGCATTAGGAGAGTTACATCTAGATTCCTGAATTGCAGAACTTTTGATTGCATAGATAAGACGCAAAGTTCTCAATACTTTTCCTATTACAGTTTCATCCTGAATAGTTCCATTTGCTCCTCTAATATCATTTACAACTTCTTTTATTCTACCACAATATTGTGCAATATTCTCACCTTCTTGCATTCTCATTTCATCAAATTTACCTCTTAGGCTCTTAGCTTTTTCTCTCAACACATTTATGTCACCGCCATAAATGTTTGCAAGGGTGTCCCACATTTGTTTTGCAGTACTGCAGTCTTTGATGTCTTCAAATTCTGGATAGCTTAGGGTAGACACAATCTCCAACATTGCTTGGCTGTGCTCTTGTTTAGTTTTCATTTCCTCGGTAGTCAGAGGTGCAATAGGTGTGACATAGTCATGCTCAATGTAATACCTTGTAGAATCACCAATACCGGCCAGATGTAGCTTCATCAAGCTATGCCATGCAGGAAAGTTTTCCTTATTCAACTTTGGTACCTCCTTCTTATACATCTTGATCATTTGCTTCAAGTACCTTCAAACTTGTTCTTTGTAAGCACCAACAACTTTGATACAATTGTTAACATGATTTAGAACAATAGAGAGGGGGGGGGGGGGGGGTGAATCAGTTGTTCTCAGGTCCAGATGTATAAAAAAAAATTTAAACTCTTTAACAAATCAGATCTAATAACTAACACCTACTCAGTCATTACTGATTGCATAATAGAAACATATAACAGTATAGCCCACTTATCCAATATCATCTAACTTGTAAAACACAAAAATGTTCAAACTAAAACATTCACACAAGTATCAATACTAGGATTTATAGTGGAAACCCAATTAGGGAAAAACCACTTTGTAACATGTTACTATTATGTTCACTCTTCTGAAGTGAGCTTGGTGAAAAGCCAACCCTGTCAAAGGTTACAAAAACACTGTTAGGTGTGACTCGGTTAAAGGATTTAAACCACTCTGTTAAAAGTGCACCTTGTTATAGGACTTACATACACTCCATTAGAATGCAACCTTGTTCAAAAGATATATACCTATGACTATTACATCAACCTCTGTTAAAAGGATTTTGACTATTACAATGGTTAGAAAGTAGCAGTAGTATTGATCTGAAAAACATACAACTCACTTTGCAAATATCAGATCCAATTCCATACACATATGCTGGCTTACTGATTGTGAACCTTTTCCATCTCCATTACTAATCTACTCGGAGCCCTCTTCAAGAAATCACAACACTTCTCCTTCAGCCTTCTCTACTTAGACAGTTAATAACAACATCAATACTTCCAACATCTACTCTCTCCTACAACCTCTCGCTTAGGTTTCCTTAATACTACCTCCATTAGGTCAATACATCTTTTGCCACTTAATCTCCTTCGTAGATCTTAGGGTTAGGTTAGATTCATTGAATCCGTCCTACATTATGTTCTTCGGCTATCCTTCTAGAAATATCTCGAATCTCTTAAAAGATTTATAATAACACATTTTATAGTGCATTAAATGCTTTCATACAATCAATAAATAAAGTCAACACATTTTACATAATCCAAGAATTCAACGATGTCCGCTGGAAATTTGAATTCTTCCTGAAATGAAAAATACTGACGCTCGGTCAATATTGTGTTCAACTTCTCTATCTTCTCTAGAAAGCTCGGTCACCACATAAACTGTTTCCTCGGCTAACACTGTCTTCCTCGACAATTAACTGATGTTCGATCAACACTGATTTTACTCGGCATCTACTAGCTTGGTCGACACAAACAACACTCGACATAAACTAGATTTCTTCACTTTTGCTCGGTTAAACCTACCAGTTTAGTATTCATTCTTACTTAGATAAACAATACATTGTCTTATCATTGTGCCACATAATCAAGTACTCATTGAAGTATAAAGATAAATCAACCTTTCCTTAGGTGCTGTTGTTACCAACCTTGCCTATCCCCTTAGCAACACTCAAATAGATATAGTAGTTTCTTAAATAGCAACAATCTTACCAGTTAAGGTTTGACATCAATGACAATACAACAATTGCTTCAATTGCAGTTTCCAACACCTACGGGGGTTTGTGAAAATGCTCCTTCTAGATCATCCTCAAAAGACTTGAATGGATGTCTCTTAAACTTATACCTAGGTCTATCCATGACATCATAAACTATTGATGCATCCATAACTTCTCAATGAGTATAGGTCTAAATACCTTTAATATGCTAAAATTCGGATCTCTACTTCATGCAATCACACAATCTCTTTGCTAGATGACTTTAAATGCTTCACAATTCTGCTCTCCTTAGTCACTGATCAAAAAATAGTGTATGAATGATATCTTCCAAACCTTTTTATCCTTTGCAAGTTGAGTGATTGCATTAAACACAAGTAGGTCAACTTCGCATCCTATCTAGTCAACATAAAACTTGCGAACATGGAAAATGAATCTCCAAGTGTTGCACTCTCATCCATAGACTCCAAAGTGTCTACACACACCATACCTAAGCTTGCATGAGCTTACTCCACATATACAGGGGCTGGATATATTCCAATCTCTGCATCCAATACTCCCCTTAAGGCAATGCAGCCTTCTACATTGTTCTTCTCAATTTGAATTTCAATATACCATTCTCAGCCTTCTCTTTGTCTAGATCTTCAAGTGCTGCATCAAAGTTCTCTTGCAAACTTTCCGAATTCATTCTGATGTCCCTTAAGCTGTTAGGCTTTCTCTCCAAGGCCAATAGCACTAATACCAATTGTTAGGATTAGGTAATACTGAGAGGGGGGGTGAATCAATATTACTGCACTTTGATTTGAACTTCAACCAATTATAAATAAACCATAATAATGTTAAAATGAAAAGAACATTAAAACATAACACATAACTCATGACACCATGATTTTCTCTCGAGGAAACCCTGGCCAAAGGAAAACCCCGGTGGGGATGGTACCCACAACTATGCACTAAAATATTATATCCCTGTTAGGAGATCTAGCCTTGTTAGGAGATGGTTGTTACATAGTACATTTCCTTGTTAGAGGAATAAAAAACCCTATTAGGGGTATACAAAACACCTGGTTAAAGGTGGTGAAAAAACTGCTCTTACAATAAAAAACTGTCACAAAGAGTTATCCAAAATATGAACAATACAAGCACTTATCTTGCTTAGATAGTTCTGGTTATAGATATATCTATTACTGATCTTGCATCTACTCTCTTCTCTTAGTTTCACAACCTTGTTTCATCATCACATCACATACATTATCTTTGCTTCCACAAAATCATTCTATACTTATACAAAATCTGTCATCCTATCAGCTTCACAAATACCATACAACACATAATAATTAATTATGTAAATAATAAGTATGATGTAGGAAATCTTATATTACCCAAGTGTCAGAAATATACTTCATTCACCCAACTTAGCACGTTACCATATCCACTAACCTTTCCTTAATCTTTGCAACTGCTCATATGCCCTGTTATACTGATTCTCTGTCTTCGCATACCTTCAGATCACTGAATTTGACTGATCTGATCACAAAAAATTATGCGCTCTTAACTGAAGCATATAAATATCCCAAAATACCTTCTATTAACTTTTCAGGCCATAATACCTCATACATGCTCATCGCTAACCAAAATTGTAACACTGTACCTTGTTACCCTGATTCTGGACTTAGTCATTTTTATGATTGTGACTCCAGTAGCAAAACTGTTTGCATGTGATCACTCTAGCGTAAGTGTTGTCATGATTGACAACCCTCAAGTGATCCCTAGCACTTCAAAACACCACTTTCCAACGATATTTCCTTATAGAGATCTAGTAAAGTGTCAAATCTCTCTTCCTTAGGTGCCATAATTGGGTTTTCACCTTTGAAAATGTCTTTTATTTTTACTTTTTCTTGGTCTAGTACTGCCACATTGTGGTTTTCACCACTAGACCTTTTGATTTTTTCTTTATTCTTTCATTTTCTTTTGTGACTAAGAGATTGGAACCCTATTCCCTTATTTCTCCTTGATAGACTTCATTGGTGGAAGAGAGTTCAACCACATTTAGGTACAAGGCCAATGAATCATGATTGGGTATGTCATTTGGCTCAATAAAATCCCAATCAATTAGTTCAACATGTATAAGGAGTAAGAAATCATTGGATAGGTTCAAATTCATAGGGTTTAAGGACATGACTTCATTACATGGTTCATACATTGTATCACTCAAGTATATGACATATGCTTGTTCAAGGTGTTCAATAGAACTTGGATCAAAATTCTCCTCCCTCGAGTCCTCTTGGGTTTCTTGAGGATAAAATTATTGTGGGTTAAACCTAACATTAGATTCTCCTAACCATGAAGGTATCCATGGTTCACCTACCCAATGAGCTCCATTTGATTCTTGGCTTGAATCTTGTTCTTGATTAGCACTAGGTCCTTGATTATAATTTGATCTTTGATTTGATTCTTGACTAGTACTTGGTCTTTGATTGGAACTTATTTCTTGATTTGAACTTGATCCTTTACTTGTGCTAGAGATAGGAGCATATGTATGAATCACATCAACTTCTTTTTCATGGAAAAAATCTTTAGACAAAGCATCCCATTCCCATTCATTATAATCTTCATCACTTTGGTAATTTAATTATAATATTTGTTCATAGAGTTGTGGATGATTCTTTTTAGTATATCCTTGCTCCAGGTAACCTAGCCCTGATTTTTCTTTACTATCTCTCCAAATTGTTTCTATTGATTCCAACAAACCTTCATTTTCCTTCCTAACGGTCCTTTTCCTTTGTAACCCAACTTTTGCACAATTTGATAACTTTTACCATATTGGTGTGTAGCAATGTTTTTGAACCCTTTCTTCATTTTTACTTGGTGATTGGTTTGAACTTGATGACTCTTCATATTTATAAATCCATTTTAAGATCTCATTATCATCCTCTTCTATGAGTGAAGATGTACTAGCTCTTACAAAATGGTCATTGTATTTTTTAGGAAGACGACAACTAGATGGTTTTCCATGTGATACAGGTGAAAGAGGTAAGTCCATCATTGACAAGGAATATTCTCCCACACCTTTTTGTTTGCATTTTCATTGTTTCTAAAAGTTCTTCATCATATCCATCTTTCGGTAATGTGTTTCATTTTCTATTTCTTTGTCAATTTTATAGGATCTTGAATTTTCCTCTTCTTGGTGTGAAACACTTGGGCTAGCATTCTTTTTGTCTTCCTCTTTTGAATCTAAAAGACTTTCTCTTTTCCCTTAGTTGATGTAGGTAAGTTAGTCTTTCTTTATTTTAATCAACAAGAGTGCTTTCTTCTTCCATCCTTTCTTTTCCTTTTGATGTGGAACTAGAACTAGAACCTTGTTCTCGAGTTGTTTCTTTGGATATGCTTGATGTAGTTCCTTCTCTATTATGTCAAACCAATGAGTCATTCATAGGTTTATTGTTGTTACAATATTAGAATGGATTTAATACTCCACTCATTGTGATTTCTTGACCCATATAAGAAAATTTTAAACATTGATGATATGTTGAAGACACCGCTTGCATTTCATGAATCCATGGCCTTCCTAGAAAAAAATTATATGTCAATTTTAGATCAAGCAATTGGAAAACTATTTCCTTTTTGATTGGACCCACTCTAATGGGAAGAATAACCATTCCCTCTGAAGATATTTTCTCATCATCATATGATGCGGCAATATTTTTCATTTGAATATTGCAAAGAATATATGTTTGATTACTAAAGTTGATGACAGTTGGTTATGGAATAAGAGATTTTGTCATGTAAACTTTGATAACATTGTGAAGATAAATACTACAAATGTTGTGAGAGACTTGACTAAATTGTTGAAGCCTACTAATGCCATATGTAAGGAATGTCATTTGGGAAAGCTAACAAGATCTACTTTTAAAAGAAAGACATTCTTTAAGTGGATTGTTAGATTTGGTGCATATTGATCAATGTGGTCCTACAAGAACTAAGAGCTATTATGGAGATAAGTAATTTATTATTTTCATTAATGATTATTCTGGAATGATGTGGGTTACATTTATGAAAGATAAGTCTGAGGCATTTGACAAATTCACAATCTTTAGAGCTATGGTTGAGATTGAGACATGATTGAAGTTGAAATGTTTGAGATAAGACAAAGGTGGAAAATTTACTTCAGGAGAGTTTACTTCTTGTTATGAAGAAAATAGAATAAGAAGACAAATCTTAGCTCCTTGAACCCCTCAGTAGAATGAAATTACAGAGCAAAGGAATAGAAATTTTTTTGACACAACTAGGACTATGATGTTGGAAGGAAAAGTATTGCAAAAAATTAGAGAGATGCAGTTAGTATTGTAGTCTATACATTGAACCAAGTTTAGACTAAGCATGGAACTGGTAATAATCCTTATGAGCTATGGTATGGTCGTATCCTTACTATGAAATATTTCATAATCTTTGAAATTAAATGCTACATTAAGAGAGATGAAGATTTAGGTAAGTTTGATCCTAGAAGTGATGAAGGAATTTTTCTTGGATATTCTAACAAAAGAAAAACATACAAGTGTTATAATAATAGATTGAGGAAAATTGTTGAAAGTGATAATGTCAAAGTGGATGAGAGCTATTAGATACAAGAAAAATCTTACAATTATGAGTCAAACGATGAAGAAGAAAATCATATTGTTCAAGCACAAAATCATAAACATAATCATATTGGATCAGTAGGACAAGAAGGATAAGTTAATGATGAGGTGGAAAACAAGTCTTCTACAAAATAAATTCACAAGAATTTGAGGTATGTAAGGTTAAATCATTCATAAAATCAAATTATTGGTGATAGATATTAGGGTGTTCTAACTAGAGGAAAACATGCTAGAATTAGAGATGAGATTTTCTTAATTTCTCAAGTTGAACCTAAAGATGTTAGTGAATCATGCAAAGATGAAAGTTGGGTTAAGGCGATGAAAGAAGAACCAGATCAGATTGACAAGAAAAAAAACATGGATCCTAGTTCCCAAAATGAAGAACAAGAATATGATTGGAATAAAATGGGTTTTTAGGAACAAACTAAATTAAGATGGTGAAGTGGTAAGGAATAAAGCTAGACTTGTTTTCAAAGGATATCCACAAATAGAAGGTATAGATTTTGATGATTTACATTTTCCCCTATTCCTAGAATTAAGTGTTTTTTGCATATGCTACTTACAAAGATTTCAAGGTTTATCAAATGGATGTTAAGTGTATATTTTTTAATGGAGAAATGGAAGAGGACATATACATTGAACATCTTGATGGTTTTCCTTTGACTGATTAGAGTGACATGATATGCCAACTGAAGAAATCCTTGTATGGATTGAAAAATACATCTAGAGTGTGTTATGTAAGGTTGGATAAGTATTTATTGAAACTTAGTTTTAGTAAAGGTACTGCAAATAGTAATTTGTACTTCAAGATTGTCAATGATAACATTTTGATTGTTGAAGTATTTGTGGATGATATCATTTTTGGTGGTGATGACAGGATGATAAAATACTTTGCAGATGAGATGCATAAATATTTTGAGATGTTCATGATAGGTGAGATGAAATTCTTTCTCGGTTTGCAGATTATACAGTTGGAATTAGGAATTTTCATATCACAATCTAAGTATGTGAAGGAGATGCTATAGAAATTTGGCATGGATGATTCAAAGCTTGTTGGAACTCCTATGGTAACCAATTTTAATTTGACAAATGATGATGATTCACCTAATGCTAATTAGACAAGATACATATCAATGATCAATGGATTGCAATACCTAACTCACACTAGACTAAACATATCTAATCCCATTGATATTATTGCTAGATTTCAAGCCAATCCTAAGGATTCACATGTTGTTACTATTAAAAGGATGTTTAGATATTTGAAGGGTACAATTGATTATGGATTATGGTACAGTAAAAATGATGATTTTACTTTGAGCACTTTAACTGATACTGATTGGACATAAAATGTGGATGACATAAAAAGTATTAGTGGTGGAGCATTCCTTTTGGGAAAAAGGTTAGTTGCATGGTTAAGAAAAAAACAAAATTGTATATCTCAATCTACTATTAAAGTTGAATATGTTGATGTTGTTGTTAACTGTACATAAGTTGTTTGGATGAAACAAATGCTAAAAGATATAATAGTGGGTATTGATGAACCTATAACTATTCATTGTGACAACTCAAGTGCTATTAACATTTCAAAGAATCCTATGTTGCATTCAAAGATAAAGGATATATCTATCAAATATCATTTCTTGAGGGATAAGGTGAATGAGAATGAAGTGAAATTGAAATGTGTGGCTACTAAAGAGAATATTGTAAATATTTTCACAAAGCCTTTTCCTAAAGATACCTTTGAATATCTCAGAGGTAAGCTTGGGGCAATGGCCCCTCCTGATCAGAGCTAGTTTATGCATGGAGATGCATTAGTTCAGTGATCTTAACAAAATTATCTTTATTTTGGATTGATATTTTTGGTGGCTAATCTTTAGGGGGAGTAGTTAGTCTTATGAGGAATGATTTTCAAATTTTTAGATGATTTGACTTCTTTGACTTAGTGCATACATGTGCCTTTTCCGTTGATGTCAAAGGGGTAGAGATAGCTATGTAAAGAAACTTTTTACACTTTATGGGAGAGATAGCTATGTGATGTTTATTATTTTCTGATGGAGAAGATTGTTGCTGACGACTTTGTGCATTGGTTTGGTTTTTCAAATCATATGTTGCCATCAATGCCAAAGGGGGAGATTGTTGGGATTGTTGCAGAGATTGTTGGGATGGATACATTTTATGTGCTGAAATTAATGTTTTATCATTGATGTTAACATAACTCTTTATTCATGACAATGTTCTCTGTTTGTTCAGTGAAGAAATTTAATTGGTATGGTTTTTGTATTGAGGTACATATGTTGCAAAGATTCAGATGGTTGTAGAAATGTTCTTAGTTGATCCATGTCAAATTGCAAAGGTTAATGTTATGATTTGAGTGAGTTTTAGCTTAGTGATCAATAACTGGTTTACTGGCTTTCTTGGTTATTCTAGAAACGACAGTGTCACAATTTTTGGATAAGTGTGGATCAGTTATGGAATATTTCTTATTGCTAACCTGTTGGTGTGTTCAAGACTTGGATGTGTATCTTCAGCTAAAATGGTCCATGATTTAGAAATGTCCAAGCTATTTTTCTTTGATGACAAATATTGTTGTTTGAAGTTCTTGATGAAGAGTGTAGAGTTTCTAGTGAATTTTGAGACATAGATGTTTATGTTACTGATGTGGTATTTCATGACGATTGCTAATGTATCTTAATGGTTTCCTATTATTGTTGTTGGATCACTTTGGGTTATGAGATGAAACTCATGTAATTTCATGAAGTGTGTTGGTGTTCTTGGATGATTAGATGAGATAGCATGTTGTGATGACTTGTAGCGTGATCTTTGGATCATGGCATGTTTGAGGATATTTGTTTGGATCCTAGTTATGTCTTAGATGACATGTCTTGGATCACACTGATTATTGTAATTCATTTTGTAATTAAGGTCATGGTTAAGGCCAACCTTTTTTTTATCAGTAAAAGGCCGAGGCCAAGATTAATTTTATTAATTATTTAAAGTAAGTTACATGAGTCTCCATTCAGTGCGGGCACTGGTAGGAAAGAATGGAGAAGAAAACCTCCAGTCTTTCCCAGGACAATTTTCCAGCATATATATACAAAACCTGAAAGATAGGGGCATTTCCCTATTTACAAAGCCTGATTTAGAGGGCATCCCCAAATTAAAGATCTTATTAAAGATCGCTCTACATTTTACATAATACAAGTTGCATAGCCTGTTTCCAAAATTTGGGTCATAGATACACACTGCATAGTCCAATCATTTTAGTCACGAAACCTTATAAGATTCAGCTGCTATCTCTGAAGAACAACCGAGGTAGATAATCTTCCCGCTAAAATTTCTTCATGATTTTATCCCTTCTCATATCACTTGGATTTTCCTCATTTCACATGTTAGCATAATATCATATAAAGATGAAATCATTTATGTAATAGAGAGAGAAAGAGTGATGAGGATGTGATTGTGGATGTGAGCATGTTGTATCAGAGATCTGAGTGAAGAGGTATGGGCTGAATATATAATTGAGACATAATGTTGGTGTACTTCATTGGAATTGTATTGGCATATGAGAGATGCTATTAGTCAGTTCATAATTCATTTGATTGTTGTCCATCTCAGGGTTGTTTCCCTTAGGGTTGTTTCCGTTGTTGTATCTTTGAGCAATGAGCTCTAGGAAGTGTGTTTGAATGCATGTGCATTCCCCTTCTACCTTTAATAAGGTATTTGTGCTAGTACATTATCTAGTGGGTTTGATCCTCACCATGGTTTTTCCCCTAATAGGGTTTTCATGCAAAAAAATATGGTGTTATGTGTTATGGTGTTGTTATCTTCTATGCTTTGATGCTTATCTTTCACATCTAAGTTGTTATGGTGATTTATTGGTTAATGTTTTAAGTTTTGGGACACAACTGATTCACCCCCCCTCACAGTTGTGTGTGTTGCCTTGTTTCTAACACTAAGTACCCACTAACAGATCAATGCCAAAAGAATAGGTGGATTAGAATTATCACAACACTAGAAAGGAGGAGGAAAACCATCCACTAAATGAGGAACAACATACTTGTTCAATTACACACAGAGTGAATATATAGCTACCACTATCTCCTAGATTGATTCCACATTATTAGTATCCATTTCACTTTCTCCACGTGAGCTATGAATAATTCACCATTGGACTGCTTCAAATACCGATCCTTACTGAGTTGCATGGATTTGGTATCTAAAGGCATGACCTGCTTGAGCACCATTTGATGATCACTGCTCCATTAATCTCTCTTGATCATAAATGTTAATAGGAACAACACATGAACCACATATTATCCATTCATCACTAGATTAACCATTTACTAATCCATAGTTAAACACACGCACACACACATGCACACACATACACACATACACACATATATATCATATTAACCATAAAAGGGTGTCTACTTCCCATAACAAAGATATAAAAGTATAGGTTCAAGGTCCATGAGATTAAGTTCATTAGATTGTCCTAAAGAAACTAAGAACCAAAGTTCATGAACAAACTACTAAGACCACCTAGGAACAAGACATTCAAAACATGATAAAGTGACAAAATATTTGAGCCATACTTGGGCTCATCAATGGTCATTCCTATAAAATCCCTCTCCTATCTAGTGGGCACCCAAACTCTCCAACCCTCTCCTATATGATGCACTAGAACCTATGCTCATGATCTAGTATATTCTACACCCTACAAAACCACCTCATGACTCTATCGGGTCTATATCTCTCCACTATACGCGCCCACTACCTTGTAATGAAAATTGGTGTACTCATGAAGGGTATATGTATCCAATCCTTTCCCACCTAACTATCTCCATATGTGAGAGCCGTGTGATACCTGTAAGATTTCACAAATGTGCAAATCCACAAAAAACCAAGATCACCTGCAAGCAAAATACCAGAAGCTGGAGCGAAAACTTAAGAGAGAGAGAGAGCAAGGGTTTTGAGAATCTCAGCGGAGTGAGAGCAAAATTGTATTTCCCAAAAAGTATGAACAATAATTACAAAAAGCGGCTTATAAGGTGAGAAACCCTAAAGCCGGAGAAAGCTAGGTTTGTGCATTTAATAATTAATAAACATATTAATTATTATGCACCTAAATGACAAGCTTAAGTGAAAAAAGAATAATAGTGACCTTTAATAATTAAATCAGATAGACTTAATTATAAAGGTAAATATACTATTACTCTAACACCCCCCCTTAAGCGAAGCTCAGGAGGAAGCTAACCTAGCACAACTAAGAAAGCAGGAAAATGGGTCCCGGCAACAAGGCCAGATCAGGTACCCAACAACAAAGAAATCTCTGTGAACCGGGGAAATAGAGAAAACCCAGTGGGAAAAACCCTACCCCAAAAAGAGATACAACAACATGCTGAAAAGAAACATGAAGGAAGGAAGGACTCAACAAGACCCCCCAAGGACAACTTCCGTCACCCCAAGCATAGAACGCAACTGAAGATAGCGCGGAGATGCAAAGGGTTTGGTGAAGATGTCAGCAACCTGCGCGTCAGTGGGAATGTACTCCAAAGTGAGAACACCATCCTGAATCTGCTGACGGATGAAGTGCATATGAAGCTCAATGTGTTTAGTGCGCTGATGCTCCACCGGGTTGCGGGAAATGTGAATAGCACTCTGATTATCGCACCACAGAACAGTGGGACGATCAGGAGGAAAACCAAACTCAGTCATCAACTGCCGAAGCCATAAAATCTCCTGACTAGCATGAACTGCCGCTCTGTACTCAGCCTCTGTAGATGAAAGTGCTCGAGCGTTCTGCTTCTTGCACGACCATGTGATAGGACCAGAGCCAAGACAAAAAACAAAGCCAGAAGTAGACTTCCGATCATCAACATCACCAGCCCAATCTGAGTCAGTGTAGCCAACAATGTGAGGAGCCCCTGATGTGTAGTGAATGCCATACATAAGTGTGCCCTGAATGTATCTCAAAATACGCTTGGCAGCTTGCCAATGACTCTCATGAGGCTCATGTGAGAACCGAGAGACTAGACCAACTGCAAAGGAGAGATCAGGACGAGTGTGTGTCAGGTATAACAAACTGCCAACCAACTGCCGATACAAAGTAGCATCCACTGAAGGCGTAGTGCAAGAGGTAGACAAAGTAACACCCGACTGAAAAGGTGTGGGAGCAGGCTTGCAATCAAGCATATCAAAGCGCTGAAGCATGTCAAGAGCATACTTCTGCTGGTAAACAAAGATCCCAGTAGGTGACTGCACAATCTGTAGACCCAGAAAGAAGTGTAAAAGACCAAGGTCTGTCATCTCAAACTGCTCCATCAATGCGCACTGAACATCCTGAATCATAGAAGATGAGCTACCTGTGATGAGAAGATCATCAACATATAGCACAAGTATCAAAATCTCATCCTCAAGATGCTGAATGTAGACTGTAGGATCGGAATGACAGCGTGTGAATCCTGTAGAAAGCAAAAAAGAGTCCATCTTCTCATACCAAGCCCGAGGGGCCTGTTTGAGACCATATAAAGAACGCCGAAGTCTGCAAACCAAGGAGGAATCCTGCACAAATCCTTGAGGCTGCTCCATGTAAATCTCCTCACTAAGATCACCGTGCAAGAAAGCACTCTTCACATCCATCTGAAAAATGGGCCATCCCTGAGAGGCTGCGAGGGATAAGACAAGGCGAATAGAGTTCATCTTGGCGACAGGGGCAAATGTCTCAGTGTAATCAATACCCTCAACCTGTGAAAAACCCTTCGCAACAAGACGTGCCTTGTACTTATCAATAGAACCATCAGCAGCAAACTTAGTACGATACAACCACTTGCATCGCACTAACTTTCTTCCCTTAGGAAGCGAACAAAGATCCCAAGTATGATTCTTCATCAAAGAAGAATACTCCTCCTCCATAGCACTGTCCCACTCAGTATGTCCTGTCGCTGCCCCAAATGTCTGAGGATCACCACAAATAGCATGACTCAGAAGACTGGAACCTGCAATATGGGACCGGGTGCGACGAGAGGTGGAAGGGTCACCAGCCAGAGATCCTGCAGCATCAACTGTAACACGAGCCCATCTAGGCATCTGTGGAGGATCCTGTGGTGGAGGTAAATGGGGATCACCAAGATCTTCATCCTCATCATCCTGAAACACAACTGGAAGAGAGGAGGGAGTAGTGGTGAGTGAAGTAGACTCTGGAAGCGGAGTATCTACTGCAGGAAGGCGCTCATCAAACTGGACATCCCGTCGAAACAGGACCTCTCTGGAATCAGGATCAAACAACCTATATGCCTTAACATCCTCGCAGTAGCCAACAAAAATGAGGTGTCGGCTCTTCCGCTCCATCGCTTTCCTCTGAGCGTCAGGCACAAATGCCCATGCTTCACTGCCAAAAACTCGAAATGAAGATACATCAGGCTTGACATGAGACCAAGCCTCCTCAGGAGTCATATGTCGAACTGCCTTGTGAGGCATCCGATTCTGAATATAGTTGGCACAATTGACTGCCTCTGCCCAAAAGGACGAATCCATGGACCTGGACTGTATCATACAATTAGCCATCTCCCGAAGTGTTCTGTTCTTTCTCTCTGCCACACCATTTTGCTGAGGGGTGTAGGGCACTGAAAACTGATGCTGAAGACCATGTTCAGAGCAAAAATCTCGGAAAGCCTGGTTCACATACTCCCCCCCATTATCTGTGCGGATCCGGCGAATAGAAAGACCCGATTGCTTCTCCACAAATGTCTTAAAGACTCGAAATGAATCAAAGACATCAGACTTGTACTTCAAAAAGTACACCCATGTGCGCCTGGAGAAGTCATCAATGAATGTGAGCACATATCTAGCACCAGAAAAAGAAGGAGTAGGAAAGGACATGAGGTCACTATGAATCAACTCCAATGGTGCCAAAGCACGAGTAGCTCGTCCCTGAGGAAAAGGATCCCTATGTTGTTTGCCAAGAACACAACCCTGACAAACCCCATCAGTGCAAGTAATCTGTGGAAGCCCAAGAACAAGTGCCTGTGTGCTCATCTGCTGAAGATCTGTAATTGACATGGCCCAAACGCTCATGCCAAAGTCTACTCACTGAATCTGCATGTGCTATAAGACAGGAACCTGTGCCAACAGAAGACTCAAATCCATCAAATCTGTATAGGCGGGATGCAGTGTCAACACTCCCAGTAGCCACAATCATCTCAGTATCATGTAAGTCCCGAATAACCACATCATGTGGTGAGAACTCAACTGTCTTACCAGAGCCAGAGTGGCAAATCTGATAGATAGACAGAAGGTTCGTCGAAATGTCGGGGACAAAAAGAACATCCTGAAGAGAACCCCCAGCTAATGCAACTGAACCAGAACCCAAAACCGAAAGATGAGATGAGTTCCCAACAGCAATCTGCGAAGTAGCGCAAGGAGCAATTGAGGTGACCAACTGCTGAGTGTGAGTCATGTGGTGAGAAGCACCGGAATCAAGAATCCAGGTGGGCCCAGAAGTCATAGCTCGTGCAGTAAGAGCATGACCTTTCCCTGCAGGGGAGGAGGTGGACTGGGGAGCTGAAATGTGATGCTCCTGCATGGCTTCCTCTAAAGCCTCCAAACGTTTCCAACACCTGGAAACGGGATGTCCATCCTTGCCACAAAAGCTACAGGTCTCAACTGATTTCTTCTTAGTCTTGGAGGTAGACTCAGTAGACTTCGAAGAAGATTTACCCTTAGAAGGGTTTGCTGGAGGTTTGGAATCATTTTTCTGTGCAGGTTTGGAGGAAGACTCATTGCCTGCGGAATCTTTCTTCGGTTTGCCTTTCGGTTTTGGTTTCCCTTGTGAAGACTGAGCAACCAACGCTTGGCTAGAAGAGCCAGAAGCATCCATCTGTTGGATCTTTGCCTGTTCCCGTGTCAACCGATCACAGAATGTCTCAAAAGAAGGCATGGTGTGCCTAGCACCCAAAGCATCCATGGTGGAGTAGAAAGTGGAAGAAAAGATCTGATACTGTCCTCGCAACTTTGAGAGTATCAAGAAGATACACTCATCATCTGTCTTTGTTTTCCCACATCCCTGCAAAACTGAACGCAGAGACTTGAACTTCATCAAGAAGTCCTCAATGGTGGGAAAGCTGGTAGGAGTCAAAGTAGTCAACTCTGCATCAAGCTGAAGTGCCCTGAACTCATTAACTGTGCCAAACAAATCTGAAAACTTGCCCCAAATGGCCCTAGGAGTGGTCAAACCTTCCAAGTGAAAGAGGAGACTGTCGGAGATGTTCAGTGCAATCAAGCCCATGGCTTCATCCATCTTATTCCTGTGCTGAAGAATCTCAAAGGGACGTTGCATGACAGGTTGGTTCTCATCCAGACATGACCATAAGCCACGTGACATAAGAAGTCTGGTCATGTGTGCTTTCCAGGTATGATAATTATGCGGTGTCAGCCGGGTCACAAAGGGATCCGACATTGAGAGAAGAAGAAGACAGAAGTAGAAGGGTCTTTTCTGAAGTAAATTACAGAAAGGAAAAACACCCCCCCCACAATGTATAAATCAAACCCCCGTACAGCAAATAACTGAAAGCACAAAAAAAATGAGGAGAAAACCTGGACTCCAGAAGCAGAGAAGGAGGAAAGGAGAAGCCTTGACTTTGACACTGAAAAAGAGAGCTCAAATGGCTGAATCAGCAAACCAAACCAGCATCATTGCGTCCGTCTCGGAAAGAACTTTCCGGTGATATATCATATGTTGATTTTCGAGTCCGTATGAACCCTGTAGGAGCAAAAATGCCCAAGTACCCCCAAATGATAGCTCTCTGGAAAAAACCAGGGACGGCAAAAAATTTGACGGCCGTATGACCATCACTGGGCCGTCGCTGACGTCAGCATGACGTCAGAACCGTACCGTCGGAAAATTTTTTACAACCGCCGGAAATTTTTTTTTTTCAACCGCCGGAAAAATTTTTCGGCAGGTGACGTCGGATGACGTCACCTGTGGCTGCCGCGGGTGGCGGGCCGGTGGCCGGGAAGCGGCTCCACCGGCAGCGGTGGCGCCCGGGCGGAGCGCGGGTGGCGGCCGGGCGGTGGGCGCGGCGGCGGCTGGGCGCGGCGGCGCGGCGGGGGCGCGCTGGCGGCGCGCTGGCCGGCAGCCGCTGCGGGCGGTGCGCTGGGGGTGCGCTGGCGGCGCGCCGAAATTTGATTAAAAAAACTTTTTTAAACGCGTTTTTCGAGAATTTTTTCTCAATTTTCGAGCCGTACGGCCCTGGTAGGGCAAATTTTTCTCCTGAGGTCACGGAGGCCAAACTGGGTCGTGTTTTATATGATTTCGACTCTCCCGGACCTTTTGAACGCAATGGCGGAGTCTGTTTCTGCTCAATCTGCTCCAAAAGATCGTGCCTCCCTCAAAGTGACAGAAAACCCCAGAAACAAGCTGTGGCTGTCGTCTTCGAATCCAGGCTTCAAGAACTTCAACCTCGGCAGCGGCAGGGAGGCTCTGATACCATGTAAGATTTCACAAATGTGCAAATCCACAAAAAACCAAGATCACCTGCAAGCAAAATACCAGAAGCTGGAGCGAAAACCTAAGAGAGAGAGAGAGCAAGGGTTTTGAGAATCTCAGCGGAGTGAGAGCAAAATTGTATTTCCCAAAAAGTATGAACAATAATTACAAAAAGCGGCTTATAAGGTGAGAAACCCTAAAGCCGGAGAAAGCTAGGTTTGTGCATTTAATAATTAATAAACATATTAATTATTATGCACCTAAATGACAAGCTTAAGTGAAAAAAGAATAATAGTGACCTTTAATAATTAAATCAGATAGACGTAATTATAAAGGTAAATATACTATTACTCTAACAATACCCTTCTTCAACCTATCAAACACCACCCTCCAACGATCAATTTCATCCACCTCCTCATAGTGCACTCTTGGTCCTCCCCAAATATAAACCAATGGCTCATCCACCCTCATATCATCCCTCCCAACCTATTGCATGATCACAATATGCTCCCATGCCCATACCTATAGTAGCAACACATATAAAAAGCTCTATCCTTTATGGCACACAATCTCATACAACTCCAAGTATAAATTTTCCAATACCAATGTACCCCACACCATAGGTCTCCCTTTATCAACAATTAATCACCACAAGAATCATCCCCAATGTAATCCTTGTACCCCCTATCTGGTAAAAAGTATCCAGTGACCAATCCAAACACATAGAAGTAAATCCATGTATTTGTTAGTGCCTGATCAATAACCCTATCTAATGCCAACTATCCATGGTGTTGTGGCATGTCATGACCAACTAGCCTATGTACCTATCTACTAGGCCACTACTTGTGGTCGCAGATAGGCAGCCTCCATATTTTGTAAATGTCCTCAACAATAATGTGTCTCCCTTGTTAGAAGTTGGAGTGGCAACAAATTGATCCTTCATCTTTCGCACATTGCCACCACCATGGCCATGTGTATCCTAATATGTGGCATCCTCACCAACTACCCTAGTCTAATGTTGTTAGTCTACATCCAATTCTCCTCTCTAAACTAATATCTAACCCTCAACATAAATGCATGATGCTCCTAACATACCATTGTATCAATCAACCACTACAACCAAACCCACAAGACATGTTAGTTATGAGTACCTCATTTTTCCCCCTTATCTTTCCTAACCAACTTTTCCTCTAAGTCTCTCCCTTTTTCTTGTAGGTAGCATTACCGCCATTTCTAGTGGCATTCCAATAGTTTCTCCTTTCAGCAACGTTCCTACCAACCCTTGCTAAAAAAATATGAACCTGTGGGATTTGACTCTCCCATCTAGCTATCATTGGTCTCCCCTACCCTATCCTACAGGAATGCATTCTCGCTAATTCTTGTCCTCCGAATCCTACCCAAACCTGCATATCCTACCCTATTTGCAATTAGAGAGAATGCGTTCCCATTGATTTTGTGTGTAAACCCATAGGATATGACCTTGTAGGAATTCGCCTAAACAACCCTTCTAAGATAATAAATGCACAAAATTGAAAGCAAAGGCAAGGTTTCTCGATACTCACATCTTGGTCCTTCTGAGATGTGAAAATAGAGATAGTATTTAATACCCTAAGAATATGTACATAATATGGCATAAATTAAATTGTTAAATTATTATGATGCAACCATTACAAGCAAGTTTAGGTCCCAAATTACCATTTAGAAAGTCTTGACCATCTAAAAATAAATCATCTCCAATAATAATATGTCACCTAATTTTTTAGTTAATGGAAACATGTTAGCATATATAAATGTCGACATCTTTGTCTTTATATAGTGGATTACAATATTTTGAGTAAGTGTACATCTAAACTACAAACCTCCTTTAGCTAAGCAGCCATGTACAAGGGAATTCAATCAGTTAAGCATGCCTCCAGAGGTTTGAACTTTGGTGGATGGCTTTCTATATCTTATACCATCATCCTCACCTATTATGCTCAACCAATTGAACTAAAACCCTTTTAATTATTATATAATATGTTAAACTAATACCCATTATACAAATCATTAAATCTAATATTATATTCAGACTTTAAAACAAAAACAATTAAAAATTAATTGATTAATAAATATATTTTACAACCATAACTTCAACACCATAAATTGAACTTCATTATAATTCCAAATATAAATGTAAAATCTAATCCCATTTATTTTTTCAAAGTAACTTTCTTAAAATGTATTTTCTACTACAATATATCATACAATTGTCCTTTCTTCCTTAACTATCACCAATTGGTTGTGGGTTTCTTTCATACACCTTCCATAATAAAATAAATATATTTCATGAATTGAAAGCCTTTATTATAAAACTTTTGATGGTCTGATTGGACTTTTATGAGACTTTTGATGGTCTGCTTGGACTTTTATACTATTAATATGATCTCATCTAAGGGGGATGCACTTCTATATTGTGGACCTTCCCATCAATTTTTTATTTATTAATATTTAATAATTTTACAGTCGACATTGAAAGATCAAACTCCTTGTAACAAAGTAGTCCCCAACCGTGAGAATTTTGCATCTAACAAGCCAAAAGGTGGACAAACCATAATGACATATCTTTTGCTTTAAGCTCCAAACATGGAGGTTGAAGGGTGGTAGATTTTGAGGGCTGTGTAACATAATTTAATCGTTTATAAGGGACTGTTTGTTGGACAGAACATTTTATAGAATTTGTTTCCTTTAAACGTAGGCTTATATTTGATGAAATGGGTTACATAACATTGTAATTCGACGTCGCACCAGACGTAGAGTAACAAGTTTCGTAGTCCACCAACAGTTATATTTTGCTTCTGACGTTTTCCTTTGATTTATTATTGTTACCCAACAAACTCTTGTCGGAGATTTTATTGATATTTACGTATGTGAGTTACTTTATGCCGTGTATAAAGGACAATGAGGCAAGCTTTTATGCTTCACTTCTGTTAGTGAGCAGATAAACTAAAGATAAGAAAGAGGAGTTTGAGAAATGATGGGGAGAACAATGAACTCAGTGCTGTTAACAGTGATAGTCTTTCTTGTGGTTCTTTCAATTTCAGTCTGGACAGTAGAGGGAAAAACCAGGCATTATAACTTTGATGTAAGTTTTCTTGATTTATAGGGATTGTAAACACATTTAGTTTTGAGGATATAGTGTTTGATCTGCTTGGATATCTTTGAATTAGATCGTGTAATTCTTTTTTTTCGTTAACTGTTTTATATCATATATGATTTATCGTTATAATTTTTCTTTTGTTTGTTTATCTTGATGATAGATCATGGAGTGTTATCAGAAACATTGATGAAGAAGAGAGCTTGCATAGTCTTATTCAAAAAATATTAAAGTGTGATCTGAAAAACTCTGATATAAAAAAGAGATTACCTAGTCTAATCCAGAAATATTTATGCTAACATTATAAACGGTGGAAATTTTATGTCATCAAGTGTTTGATCTTTGAGTTTTAATCTTTAGTTTGGTGTATCTATACACTTTCAATGCCTGAATCCTGCCGGTACAGTACAGTACAAAATCCATACAAAATATAATCTTTTAGCATAGATTCAAATTCGCAAGTGTTTGGTTTCAAATTCTATTTCATCAAAATCATTTGAAATCCAACGGGCAGTCTTAACTGAAGCTGGTATGGATTATATTTTTCTTTTTCATTATGCACTCTCTCATTCTGCTGATGGATGATGGAGTGTGATGTGAAAGTTAATGTAAAAAAATTCTCACACAATCGAATCCAGAAACAACAAAATTAACATAATAAATTGTGAAGATCTTTTGTAAGTTCCAGTGTGTAGTATTTGCCTTGATCTTTCTATGAATAGCTTTGCATTTGGTGGTGCAGATACAATTGAAAAATGTTAGCAGACTGTGTCATACCAAGCCCATTGTCACAGTGAATGGGCAGTTCCCTGGTCCAACTATTTATGCTAGGGAGGGTGACAATGTGCTCATCAACCTCACCAATCATGTCAAATACAATCTCTCCATTCATTGGTACGGTCTAGTATTAATACTACTGATTTAGATTTACATACACTTTGTAATGTTTTTGAATTATGGTTGGAATTGTCATTGCAGGCACGGTATAAGGCAGCTGAGGACAGGGTGGGCTGATGGGCCTGCTTATATCACTCAATGTCCCATTCAAACTGGGCAGTCTTATACTTACAACTTCACCATCACTGGCCAACGAGGGACACTCTTCTGGCACGCTCATATTCTCTGGTTGAGAGCAACAGTCTATGGAGCCCTTGTTATTTTACCCAAACTGAATGTGCCCTATCCATTCCCCAAACCCCATAAGGAAATCACATTGGTTCTAGGTCAGTGAAAGGGTTAATAAACTATTGGATTGTATTTGATTTGATTTCATGATTAGTTATGGCATGTAACACTAGTAGTGAGTTATGGTTTCTTGTGGATGCAGGGGAGTGGTGGAATGCAGACGTGGAAGCTGTTATAAATGCAGCACTGAAGTCAGGAGGAGCACCCAATGTGTCTGATACTCACACCATTAATGGAAAACCAGGCCCATTGGGCACCTTCACATGTCCTATCAAAGGTAAGCAAGCAATCAGCCTCGAGTAATTGAGATAACAACAGTCTATTTTTTAGTTTAAGTTCTTTTTTAAAGTTCTGTTTTATTTTTTATTAGATTAGTACCGGAGTCTAGACCCATCACAATTCATTACAGAACTGTCACCAAGACAAACGAAACTAATCTCACGAGAAATGAGATTGATCAAAAAAGAAAACAGAAACACTTAAAACTTAACAGACAAAGAACCAGCAAAAGCTTTTTTTATTAAACATGTGTATTTCAGTCATTATATTAATCACAATTTTTCTATAAGTAATTGAGACTTACCATACAAGCAAAATTGACAATATTAAATATCTACTAATAGGATTAAAGAATGATAAATCTGTAGATTCCCACCTTTTATAATCTTTTTCTTTGTGAAAGACCACCTTAAGCAACTTTCAGATTGTGAAATGATTGAAACAGGTAAACAGCTGTCATGAGATCAGTTTCAAGGATTTAGACTTCTCACCCTTCAGATTCGTTCACCTGGTCAAAGATCTTAGAACACATGATTTGTTAATACAGTGATAAGAAAGTAACTTATGATTTAGGCTTCTCACCTTCTTACATCCTTTATTAAAGTTTTTGGAAAACGAGATCTATTAATAAGTTGATGTAATTTACAGTACTGACCTTTTCACCCTTTAAGGTAGTTGAATGTAATTTACTACTGTAAGATTGTTATGTACTTGATTCTTTTTCATTGTCAATTTTTTAAATAAATAATGTTCAAAACTTGTCACGTAGTAATTTCTTTTCATTTTTTATCTTATAATTTCGAATAAGATCAAAATTGGAAAATGCATGTTATAACCCATCATCAGATTTATAAAATGAAATAGCTAGATTATGATCAAAGTCATAATCTATCATAAGATGGAATAACTATTTCATTGCATATCATAAAATATTTATGATTCAAAATGTTGAAATATAAGTACATAATCAAATCTTCAAAAATAACAGACTAATTTATCAACTGTGTATATCATGAACTGTGTTCAACTTCTTGTGAAGTTCAGGTTCCTACTCTAATCTATAATAAGATTTATGTCACAATTCTTACTAAATAGTGTTTGTTATGACTGATGAAACCTTATAACAAAGGATTGAAATTTCCCCCGTATTGCAGATACTTTTGTGCTTCCAGTTGAGCAGGGCAAAACATACCTACTGAGAATAATCAACGCTGCACTGAATGATGAGCTCTTCTTCGATGTGGCAAGTCACCACCTCAAAGTGGTGGAGGTGGATGCAGTGTACACCAAGCCCTTTGAGACCAAATCTGTGGTGATTGCTCCAGGACAAACCACAACCGTTTTACTTCAAACAAACAAAAACCCTGGCAGATATTTCATGGCCGCTCGCCCCTTCATGGATGCCCCTGTTCCTGTAGACAACAGAACCGCCACTGCAATTTTGCAATATATCAATGCACCCAAATCATCTTTTTCCTCCAACATGATTGTCATGCCCCAAATTCCAGCTCCAAATGATACAGCATTTGCCACCAACTTTAGCAACTCTATCAGGAGCCTAAATTCTGCCCAATACCCTGCAAAAATCCCACAGACAGTAGACCGCAATCTCTTGTTTACAGTAGGGCTTGCAATGGACACATGCCCAACCTGCATAAATGGCACCCGTTCATCTGCTTCAATCAACAATGTAAGCTTTGTCATGCCCACGATTGCCCTTCTGCAAGCACATTATAATGGTATCAATGGGGTTTTCACAAAAGATTTCCCAGACAACCCTCCCAATCCTTTCAATTACACAGGCACACCGCCAAAGAATCTCTTCACATCCAAAGGAACAAGACTCACGCGTCTCTCATACAATTCAACAGTGCAGTTGATTCTTCAGGACACCAGCGTCCTGACTGTGGATAACCATCCAATTCATCTCCACGGCTTCAATTTCTTCATAGTGGGTTCAGGGTTTGGTAACTATAACCCTAATAAAGACCCAGCAAACTTCAATTTGGTAGACCCTCCAGAGCGTAACACAGTGGGAGTGCCAACAGGCGGGTGGACTGCCATTCGATTCACAGCTGACAATCCAGGTGGGTATGAACCATATTCTTTCGTTTTGCCCTCATCTGCTTTACATTTAGCATATAATTCTGTCATCTGATTGTTGAATTGATATGTATACAGGGGTGTGGTTCATGCATTGTCATCTGGAACTGCACACAACTTGGGGATTGAAGATGGCATTCGTGGTAGAGAATGGGAAAGGGCCCAATCAATCCATATTGCCTCCCCCAACAGACCTTCCCAAATGCTAGGGCTCCTGTGCAGCCATTAATTGGTTTTGCCTTCAATGTTATGGATATAATTGTGTTGGAATGGCACTAGGTGTGGCGTCATAGTAGTCTTGCAATTCGCTACTTTGCCGAAATCAAGACCGGAAATGTGTATCACTGCGTTTTCAGTTCAGTTTAATTGAATAAAATTAAGTGTTTGAGCGTGACTATTGGCATGTAAATATTTTCTTGATTTCTTATATAAATAATTTTCAATCACACATCATAAGTTTAAATTGTTTTTATGTTCTGTTTTAATAAGAAACTGTAGTGATTCGATGCATTTAAATGATGTTGAGTTCAAATCTCTTTTAAAAATGTAGTTATGAAACACTTCTTACTTAGCAGAGTCATAAATTGAATCTCTTTAACTAAGATCTAAGCCACTAAGAAGTATTCATTCATTTCTTATGATATTGACATTCATCATTTATGATATAATATAGTAAACACTAATATGTTGATTACTATAATTTTTGGTTAGCGTTAATTGATTTGCAAGTGTGGTAATATAATTTTATCTATCACGAACACTATAATTAATAAGTTTATAATTAATTTTTTTAAAGATAAATAAATATAATAACATAATTAATTAATTAATACATATATAAATAGATAATAAGATAAATAAAATTATATAAATTGAGAATCAAACTTGTCACAATGATTTCCCATGAGACACTAAGTAAATTCATTAGCTTCTATTTGTACATTTCATTTTGTTCTTCAAATTTAGATAAAAATTTAATAAATACCTTGTTTTTACAATATAATCTAAAGAGATTGATTGTGTGATAGTTGTAATACTCCAAAAATGGTCTATAGGTTCATTAACCTCCTATATTGACATATCAAACGAAATCGATATCAAAGTCCTAACCTAAGGGACATCTGAATATCATCGAATCTTAATTGATTATCCTAAATTCTGCATCGGGGAATATTCTTAGTAATATTTCTAATCATCTTAATTATCTTTAATTTAATAGTTATTTGGCAATAAATCCTATTTAACCTAAAGTTTGATTAATTGAATATTCTCAATATTTAATTAATTAGATTTAATACTGCCACTTAATTATTTAATTAAATTTAATTATATTTATTCCTAATTATTATTATTTAAATTTGACAATAAATTAAAATTCCTATCATTAATTGATTAAATTCTTATTTAATTAATTAAAGCAAGTTGTCATATTTAATGATATTATTTTGAAATAAAAGTTTGATTTTAATAATTGATTAACCAATAAATCAATTGTTTTATTTTTAAAATTAGTTAAGTTGAGGATAAATCACTTTATTTATTTATTCAATTCATAATTATTATGCACATTCAAAAAGCAGTTAAACTTAAAATCAGAAAATCAATTCAGGTTGTTTTAAAAATAAACTCAACTCTGATTTGAGTTAAAAAGCTATTTTTGCATGCTTTTGCATGATTTTGTGAATGAATTATCTTTTATTCTTTGATAAACTCAAAAATCAACTTGTGTTGATCTGAGTGATTTATGGCTTTTCCATGCATCCCCAAAGCCCTAGATTTCTATAAAACTAAAGCTCAGCTCTTCAATCTCATATATCAGAATTTGTAAACTTATGCTAGCGAATTGGTATCCTTATGCTAGCGAATTGGTATCTAAAGAATTGAAGCTTCTTTGCGAATCAACAACTTTGTGAGATTATACATATTTTAGCATATCATTGTTAGATTAATTGTATTGCATATCAATTTTTCATATAGAATAGGTTCATATCAGATTTCTCATATTATTGCATCTAAAATCTAAAAAAATAGATTAATTTGTATCTAATTCATATCTAGATTTTGCATTCAAATCCTTCGTTTAGGTGTCGTCAAGGTCACTGATCTTGGTCCAATCTGAGAATACATACTCGCATCTACTAGAAGGCAGTAAATCGCCTAGTTAGTTAGTTTTCAATTACTTGCACGATTTCAATTTTTGCTAACCTCTAATATTTTATTGAAGTGTTGTGTCCACAGCTAGGTACAAAATTCACACACACATTTCTGGTGCCCACCATGGGCCCTGAAACAGGTTTCCATTCAATTTTTATCAATTTCTTTCATCTTCTTGTCATTTTCTATTTCAAGCTGCGATTTTGAGTTCTATCCATACAATTTTCATATGAGTTTTGTCACAAACTCGTACCAGGAGATACCCACTGTCGTACGACAGTTTATTTGATCAAGAATTGTACCATCAGGATCACAGTGTCGTTTGGATACCCTATTATCGTATGATCTGGTACCCAGTGTCGTACGAGTTTTTGGACTGTCGTCTGGAAGGTAGCCCATTGTCGTACGAGTTTCAGTGCCAGGTTTCAATTGTCGTTTCACTTTTTCAAGTAGTTTTCTAGATTTGGACTAGCAGCTAACATTAACGATTGAAATTTGTTATTTTTGATTGGAAAAAGTACAAGAATTGCTAAAAATAGGTAATAATCTACTAAGCACGTTGTGAAGAATTCAGGTAATCTTTTTAGCTGATAACGTTTTGATTTGGATTAAAAAGAACTCTTGTGTGTCAAGCTTGTGTGACCTTTATTGCTTTCATATCACAGATTTCATTTTGGGCTATTAAAAATGAACATAGATTTGCTTTTCAGCATCTTTGTTACACATAGTAAATAGGCCCTATGAACATTATTCGTGGCTCTTGAGAGAGTGGGTTTCCAGGGAAACTCTTTTCAATGAAGGAACCCTTGTAGGTAGGGAGGATAATGAGTGAGTCTCACGTTCTACTAGATTTGTGCATCTTCAGCTTCTGATTGATACATTCTCTCTCCAGAGAGGTTGATAGATCATGAGTGGTTGACATCACAGATCTTTGTGAGATAATCTTGGTCTTAACATGTCAGATTAATCTGTCTGCTTTGTTTGGGTTAAAAGTGAAAAGGCTAGAGGATTATGCTCTACTCCCTTTTTGGGTAGTACCAGAAACTCAGATCCTTGAATCTAGAACCAGTCTCCATGTGGTATATTTTGTGAGTCACCTTTAGAGAGGGTTAACCATAGTGGACATTCTCTTAATTGGGTCAACCACGTTGACGAAACCTCAAGCGGTAATAGCCATTTTTGCCATGGTAGTGACAACCGCTATATAAATGTCCTTGTGGAAGAAATCTCCACAAGTGTGGTCTCTTGTTGGGCTGTCAGATCTTCCTAGCAACTCCTGATTGATTAAATTCTTGGACTGTGTCAAAACCCCAGTGCACCTGGATTGGAGTTCACCCTCTTGAAATCACAAAAGTTGCAGAGTCAGACCATTACTAAAAACCCTAGTGAGGCCAAATTTTCATTTTTCTAGGAATATGTGCGTTATTGCAAAACTTTTTGGAACATACACTGTTAGCACTCCTAAGGATTAGCACAATTCAGTCACTTGATTGTTCATGCGTAGGGTTGTTTTGTCCCCTGTTCATTATTTTTAGACATGCTTGAAATCACTTGCTTGTTGTTTTGCGTGCTTGTTTATCTATCTAGTTACTAAGAATGAATCAATCCGCTACAATATTCAAATCTGGACAAACAATTTGTGAACAATTTGAAACTGAAAACCTCAAAAAATGCAAAATCTAATGTCAAACATCTTTCTGGAGTCAACAGTCATTTTGTAAAGTCATAAAGTTGTACGAATTTTGGCTATTGTCGTTTCAGAACCCCCAGATTGTCGTATGGTATCAGGTACATTATCGTACGAGTTTTGTTGCCAGTCAATTCCAAAAGTCAAAATTCTTGCAATCAACTGTTGTGCAAGTTTGACAACTGTCGTACGAGTTTTTCAATTGTCGTTTCATGCTATACCCACTGTCGTATGAGCCTGTAGAAAGTCGTTTGAAAATTTTCAAAAAGTTGTCAGAAAGTTGTCAGAACTATCAGAGACCCAGCTTTTCCAACCTATTTCCAGAATCTGTCAAATAAATCACTGTGTCAGGAATAGAGTAGCAAATACTGAGAATCCAATCATTTTCCTAAAGTGGCCTTTTGAATCCGATTTAGCCTTCTGTTTAATCGATTTGAGTCTTTATCATCTTGTGTCAAAACCTTGTCATAACTATCAATCTTCAATCAATCATCAAAACGGTTAAGTGTTGTGAACTCGTGTCTGTTATCTTTTGGGAGTCTACCCATACATCCAGGGCACAGTCTCCTTCATTTACATCTAACCCAAGCTTTAATCAATCAACCCTTGACAAAGTTGCGTCATTTGATCTTCTTGAATCAGATCCTTCTTTAGTCATCTTCATCATATTCTTTTGCTTCACCCAAGGTTAATGGTGGAAACTAGAGCTTCCTCTCACAAGAAATTTGGAGAAGCATCCCATACTTTACCTATAACCATTGTCAGGGGTCCAACTCTTGAGCAACTCTACAATTCTGGTCTTTACGAAGACAACGGTCTTGGCAACTTTCGATTAAAAATTGGTTACATTCCTCCTTCATCAACTCACAGAGGTAATCAACAAACTCCTCATCAATCTATCCAAGGGAGAACTCCTACCATGTCTCAAGCAGGGAAAAACTTTGACTCTCAAAGAGCTCAATCTCAACATGGTGCAAATTAGGAACCCACACCTGAAGAAATTGCTCAATATCAAAATGATGATAATTTTAAACGAATGATGAAACATTTCTTGAAAGAAGACAGAGAGGCATACTTTTTACAATTAGCTCATCAAGGAGCTAAACTTCCTCCCAACTTTAACATTGAAGATATCATTACACATGAGGAAGAAACTCTACTCACAGCTATGATGAAACAAATGCATGCCATGCAAGTCAAACTTAATAACCTTGAGAAAGAAAAGGAACCCAAGGAGTTCTCCATGGAGACCCTATGTCCTTTTCCATTCGACAAAGACTTGTATATGCCACCATTCCAAAAAAGAGTGGAGATGCCTAAGTATGATAAGTATGATGGACACTCTGATCCTCAAGATCATGTCAGAGAATTTTGTACACAATCTATGGAGTTCATGCATGAACCAACCTATCTGATGTGTCTCTTTCCTTGATCTCTAGGGGGAGCAACCATTCATTGGTTCTCTAGATTGCCTTCTACTATCAAAACTTTTGAGGAGTTGATTAAATTATTCTATCAACAATACTCCTACAACATTCAACATCAAATCACCATGATCGATATCTACAATCTCAAATAGTATCTAGGCGAACCACTCTTGACATTTCTCAAGAGATGGAGGAAGAAATTCTCTCTATATGCTAGGCCTATTCTAGAAACTGAGAAACTGAAAATCTTCATCAATAATCTTGTTCCAGAGATCAACTACCCTTTACAAATGCAAGATCATACATCTTTTGATAAAATGGTAGACAATGCGATCAAAATTGAAAAAGTACTTGTGAAAAAAGGAGAAATCACACTTCAAAAAGACGAGTATGAATCAGGATCCAGTCCTAAAGACAAGAACAAAAACTGGAACAAGAATAAAGGCATTGTCATAGATGGCATTGTTGATACTATTCATGCCCCATCAAAGACACTAGCTTTCAATCTAACTATTGGCACCCAAGCCATCAAAGCCTTAGAACAAAAGGTGTCCGAACCATCCCAAAAGAAGCCAGAATACAAATCTTGGTCTGTTGATAATAAATGAAAGTTCACTCCTCTTGGAGAATCTTTAGAATTAGCCATGAGAACTCTGTTGGCTAATAACATCATCTCTTTGCCTAAGATCTAACAATCTAATTCTGATCCTAAACCAAAATGGTGGAGAGAGAACAAATTCTGTGATTTTCATCGGGGTAAAGGTCACAAAACTAATAACTGCTTACGCTTGAAACATACTATTCAAGATCTAATTGATAAGGGAGACATCATGATTGACAATCATAAGAGCAATAATGATCATACAGCATTCACATAACCATTTTCGAAACATGGTCAAGAATTTTCATCTTCTCAGCCTAATATGGGGGCAAAGGTCAATTATGCTTACCCTAGAAATAATGCTGCTATCAATATGGTTGAACCTTGTCTCTCTGAGCATTGCAATGTCGTCACAATTGTGTGAAGAGATAGAGATCATCCTTCAGCTAATGCAGTTACTCGATCACAGACTCAAACACATCTGAACGAACAAATCCCAAATTCATCAAATGTCCCTAAGATGCCCTTCAATCTTTCTTCCGCTTCCAAATAGAAGGTTGTTTCTAAATCTTCCAATCCTAAAGATACAAGACCAACATCTTATAGCATTGTTCAACAAATCCAACACACTAATGTGAAAATCTCCATGTTTGAGTTGCTTCGAATATCTCCAGCTCATAGAGCTATTCTACACAAAGCTTTGCTCGGATCCAATGTTCCAGATGACCTTGATTTAGAGAGGTTCCAGACTATGGTTGGACATCTTACATCTCCGCAATATATCTCCTTTTCAGAGGAAGATGGCAACTCCTTGAGTCACCCACATAACCAACCCTTGCATATAAAAGTCTTGATCCAGAACCGTAGAGTCAAATGTGTGTTGATAGATGGGGGCACTGGCCTAAACATTTGTTCTTACAGCTTGGTCACACAATTGGGATTTTCTGAATTGGCTATTAATCCTAGAAAGAAAATAACTATAAAAGCCTATGATGAACAAGAAAGATCTTCTAAAGGCACCATTGTCTTACCTATCAGAGCAGGTCCAGTTATCAGAGATATTATATGTCAAGTTCTTGACCTACCTTTGGCTAACAACATTCTTCTAGGGAGACCATGGATACATGAGATGAAGGCTATTCCTTCTACATTTCACCAATGCTTGAAATTTCCTTATAAAGGAGTAGAGGTCACTATTCTAGTAGATATATCCACCACTTGCAATACATTGAAGGAAAGTGCAGATAAACTTGTGCATAATAACAAAGAATCTTCCCTTGAGCCAACCAAAGAAGCGTCCACATCTAAAATGGAAGACATTGTAAAAGAGGTCAATATCAAAGACAATGGTATGGAGAATATACTATAGAGCCAGTCTTATCTTTGACATCTCTCCCTATCTCACCTAAGTCTTATGGACAAACTTTAAAACAGTCCAAACCATACTCTAAGGAACCTCTTGAGGCATATAATTTTTTTTTTGGTAGCAGAACAAGTCTCCAAGCAGGAATTTGAAGAAGATGAAGTTGTGCTTGCATGGCTATACAAAGATGAACCTGAATCTCAAGTGGTTCAAACTAGTGACTCTATAGTATCCAATATCCCTTCTAAGGCATATGGTCCAGGAGATAAATTAATAGCTAAGATGGGATATTCAGGTAAAGGACCTCTAGGAGTCAGAGGAGAAGGTCTTATAACACCTATTTCACACACTGGTAGGGCAAACAAAGATACTGTTGGCTTAGGCTTTAAAAAGAAACCCTTCCACCTCAAAGGTAATTATTCTCATGTCATAGAGCAGATCACACCAGGAGAACCTCTTCTTAAGAAGGAAGAAACTAACCCATCATATAGTGATTCAAACAGCTCAGAACTTGTTCCTTATGAACATTTTCTTAAAGAAATCAAAGACCTTCTTGATGATAAAGATGATCCAATCAAAAGAATTAATGTAGTAGACACACAAGAACCTACTATCAATCAAGAGATAGTTGCAACACAAGAACCAACTAATCTAAAAAATAATCAAGAAGAGGAAGGTGGTAGTTATTCTAAGACATATTCTCATGAGTATGAATTTAAATCAGAATCTGAGGGTAACCCTTCTTGGGGTATTCATCTTGACTTTACTCATATTCTTAGATTTCCTAGAGGCATAGATGAAGAATCTAATGACTATGAATGGGGAGCCATTCCAGAAGAAGATGAGCTTATTACAGAGAAACATGTTGATGTTATTCACCAATATGCACCTGAACCCAATGTAAGTCTAGAGTGAAATGATGAACTTATTGAGTCCGATCCACCTATGGCTGAATTGGATTCCCACAATGACATTGAACCTATTCACAAATTGAATGTCTTAATTGTAATATCACCTTTGAACTTGAGCGTCGGATTAGGACCAATGATGACAGATCCATATTCGTAAATGCTATCTCCCAATCTTTCCCCGCTTTGACTATCCAATATCCAGACCTTATTGATCAAACCTCCAAAAATCCAAGCCATGGTATTTATACTTTCCCGAATGACTATGCCCTTGCTTGCTACCTCAATGCAATTGAGCCTATGAGTACTTCCATCAATGAACCGAGTGTTAGCATGACGGAGTCGGACATCAAGTATCTTAGTTAGAAAAATAAGAATAAGAATAAAAAGAAAAGGAGTTCTGAGGGTGAAAACCACTTTGTGACAGTCTCAAAACCTACAAAAGTAAAAATAAAAGACGTATCCAAAGGTGAAAACCTCTCTGAGGTGCCTAAGGATGAGATATTTGATGTCCTTCTGAGTCATTTACAGGATAGATCTCCAGTTCTAATTGAGCCCACTCAATCCATCAACTTGGGAACAACATAAGAGCCACAGTTGATTCATGTAGCACAATCTTTATCAGAAGAAGAGAAGCAAAAATTTACAACATTCCTAACAGAGAAGAAGATCAACTTTGCATGGAAATATTCAGATATGCCAAGGTTGGATCCTAATCTTATAATGCATCATTTATCTATAGCTCCAAATGTCAAACCTATTAAGAAAAAATTGAGAAAGATGCATCATCATGTTGCACTCTTGGTAAAAGTTGAATTAGAGAAGCTCCTGAAAATCGGATTCATCTGAGTTATTGACTATGCAGAGTGGATCTCTAATATTGTACCTATTTCAAAACTAGATAAATCAATCAGAGTATGCACACACTTTAGAGATGTAAACAGAGCATGCCCTAAGGATGATTTTCCATTACCTAACATTGATATGATAGTGGACATGACTGTGGGCTTTGAGATGTATTCTTTAATGGATGGTTTTTCTGGATATAATCAAATAAAAATTGCTCCAGAGGATCAAGAGAAAACTATTTTCACATGTGTATGGGGCACCTTCTGTTGGAATGTCATGCCATTTGGGCTTAAGAATGCAGGTGCTACATATCAAAGAGCCATGACATCTATTTTTCACGACATGATGCATAGGACTATGGAGGATTATGTTGATGATACTTTAGAAAAATCTATGATTAGAGCTGAACATCTAGATGACTTGAGCAAGATACTAGACAGAATGAAAAAATTTAGTCTCAGACTAAATCCTAAGAAATGTGCTTTTGGTGTCACTTCTGGAAAGCTCTTAAGATACATAGTCTCCAAGAAGGGTATTGAAGTTGATCCAGCTAAAGTGAAGGCTATAATGGAAATGCAACCTCCAAAGAATATTAGTCAAATGAGGACATTGCAAGGAAGAGTTCAATCTATAAGAAGATTCATATCACAGCTGGCAGATATATCACAACCTTTTACAAAGAAATTACATAAAGGTGTGACCTTTGCATGGAATGAAGAATGTGAGAAGAACTTTGACCATATCAAACAATATCTATCAAATCCTCCTATTTTGATGCCTCCTATTCATGGGAAGCCATTGATCTTATATGTCTCCACTATAGATACATCACTGGGGGCATTGCTTGCACAACATAATGAGAACAAAAAGGAAAGAGCTATATACTATATCAGTAGGACATTGGTTGCATATGAGAAGAACTATTCAATGATTGAGAAAGCTTGTCTAGCTATGATATTTGCATCACAGAAATTGAGACACTACATGTTAGCTCATACCACACAATTGGTAGCTAAGATTTATCCACTCAAGTACCTACTAAGCAAAGCTACCCTCACAGGTAGATTAGCTAAATGGGTCATGCTCTTAAGTAAATTTGATATTGAATATGTGGAAAGAGAAGCTATTAAAGGACATGTTATTGTTGATCAATTAGAAGATGCACCTATGATTGATGATACACCAATGCAAATGGAATTTCCCAATTCCTCTATCATGACTCTTTCTTCTAGAGAATGGCAGTTATTTTTTGATGGCTCCTATACATAGAATGGATCAGGAGTAGGCATATTGTTCATAACTCCTCAAGGACACTCAATCCCAAAAGCATTCAGATTAAAGTTCCCTTGCACAAACAATATTGCAGAATATGAAGCCCTTTTGAATGGCATGAAAATAGCAATTGAATGGAGAGTAACAGAGCTACACATTCATGGAGACTCACAACTTGTTATCCATCAAGTCAATGATGTGTACCAAACTAAAAATGAAAAGATCATCCCATACAAAAGAATGGTAGACGATCTGAAGAAGTATTTCCTATCTATCACATTTGAGAAAATTCCTAGAATGGAGAATAAGGCTGCTAATGCAATGGCAATGCTATCTACTTTATTACAGTAGCCTGGACATGAGCTACGCTACAAGTTCCTGGTGGAAGCACTATCTTATCCTGCATATGATTCCCCTGAAACTTGCATGATTTGCACTATTGTTGGTCATGACTCATCCAGATACAAAAACCTATTCTCCTATCTCCAAGACCAAATCATTCCCGATACCTTCAACCGCCATGAAAAGAGATACCTTATCTGTAATGCCTCTTGATATGTCATCATTAGTTATGATCTGTACAAACGAGGTCTAGATGGTACACTACTTAGATGTTTAGAATGGGAAGAGTCTCAACATGCATTAGAGGAAGTCCATGATGGTATTTGTGGGTCACACTCGAACGGTTTAACACTAGCTCGAAGACTTATTAGGGTTGGGTACTATTGGCCTGAAATGGAGAAAGAGTCCATCAAGTTTGCTAAGAATTGTCAAAAATGCCAAGTGCATGGCAACTTAATTCATGCTCCAAGGAGAGATCTAATTCCCTTTACTACACAATGGCCTTTTCACCAATGGGCATTTGATCTTATAGGAGCTATACATCCTCATTCTTCTAATGGACATACTCATATAATCACAGCTATAGATTATTTTACAAAATGGTTAGAAGCAGTCCCTTTGACACAAGCAACTGGAAAGTAAATATCTATGTTCATATTGAACAATATCATATGCAGATATGGGTTACCTCATTCCATAATCACAGATAATGGTGAAAAATTCAAGAACAAAGATCTAGATGATTTATGTGCCAAATTCAAGATTACACAACATTGGTCATCTATATACTATCCTCAAGGGAATGGACAAGCCAAGGCTTCTAACAAGAATCTATTGAAAATCTTGCACCGTACAGTTAACAAAATAGGAAGAGACTGGCATCTCATGATCAATCCAAATCTCTGGGCCTACATAACTAGTATCAAAATGCCCACTGGGGCTACACCTTTTGCTTTAGTTTATGGGTCTAAAGCGGTACTACCTATTGAGGTTGAAATCCCATCACTAAGAATCAGAATGCATGGTCTCATAACTGATGATGACTACAGAGTGTCTAGGTTGCAAGAACTTGAACTACTAGATGAGCACAAACAAGTAGCGTATGATCATCTCAGAGTATATCAAAAAAGAATGTCTAGAGGTTACAACAAGAAAGTCAGACACAGAGAATTTTAGGTTGGTGATCTAGTCTTGAGAGAAAATCCTAAAAATCAATCACATCAAGAACGCAAGGGGATGTTTGAACCCAACTGGCTGGGTCCCTTTGTTATCACTGCTACTTTTGGCTCTGGTGCCTATAAACTCTCAATGACTGAAGGAGAACAGCTCTGAGAACCAATCAACGTTCTCCATCTGAAGAAATTCTACACATAGGGCATTCAGTCTATGGTTAAATGTCTTGAAAAAATCTTAAAAATTGGAAAAAGTCCTGAAAAAATGAACATCTTGGTAAAAACCTAGCAATAGGCGCCTTGATGATTCACAAAAAAAGTAAAAACTATCAAAAGTACAAAAAAATAAAAAAATGAAAAAATACAAAAAAATGAGAAAAAGAAGAAAAAGTGCCTTGGTGAAAACCTGGAAACAGGCACCTTGGTAGCAAAAATAGAATCTCTGCCAAGGTGGTGAAAACCCAGCAAACGGGCACCACTTGTTTCAAAACGCTCCATCTATTAGCGCAATCTTGGTCTTTTCCAGCTTTCAGTCTTGCTTTAGTTTGTACATATCTCTCAGTTTGTTTATGCATTCCTGTTTTCAATAAGTCGGTCTGTACAGCAATCAGCTCAAGCGTCTGTACCCTATCAATGTTAAAATTTGGGGGCAATCAAAGTCATATCCTATGGCCTCCAATGTATCTTAGACGTATCATATCTAGTCAGAGTCCTTTGAAGCTTCATCCAAGTCAGTCAACCAATCTTGTCTCCAAAAAGGATTTTGCATCTACAACAATGCAATCAAACATCAAACACAAACTGAAAACAATCTGTGCTTTTTACATGCTTTTATCTCCTTGTATGCTTACTAATTTGCACTGAGATTTTTGCATATTATGTCCCTTCGAGCTCTTTGATGATGTCCTTTATAGGATTTAGAGAGTGATGACTGGGGGCATAATCTTTTCTTTGTTTTCTACTTGCATGTGAAAATCTAACAACTTTGAAAATTCTGAATTGAAATGGTGTCTGACTGTAAGAGCCTCTATCTCAAATTGGATGGCCATGTGTACCTTGACCATTGATACCTGAAAAATTCAAGGAAGTTTGATATAACTATTGTCTTTTTGAGTGAGTTCTTTCTCCTACTATGAAACGCGATCTTACCTAAGGATGTGAATGATAAAGGGTCACTACGGGTAATTCACATTGGATTTAGAATAACCTCCTAATTGTTTGATGTGTTTGAACCGCAAGGCATATTCTGGTCATCATGACATTTATGTTTTGATGCTTATACAAATTGCTATATCAAAATGGACATGATATTCAGGTCATCCTGGTGCTTATGCTTTGATTCTTATATCTAATCCGACATTCTGAAATCAAATCAATATTCATATATCCATGGTTTCCTAATCAGTGGGTGTTGTATTGATTCCTGCGCATACAAATCAATATTCATATGTCTATGGTTTCATAACTAGTGGGAATTGTATTGATTTATCTGGTTACCTAAATCAATGGTGAGAATGACCGACACATGATCAGTGACTAGGTCCTAGGTCTTAGGTTGCATTTCATTCTGCATGTTTCTTTGCATTTTGCATGTTTGCATGATCTCACAATGGTTGGATAAACTTCAATACTTAAACAATTCTTCAAATATCTCTTCAAATCTAATAAGAGCTGAAACCTAAATCGAAAGTCTCTTCATTGAATCGCAAGCAATTATCCTCCTGGGTTAAACATTCTTTTTGACATAAGACTGAGTACTTGTCTTCATCAATACCTGCAAAACATATCATGTGTATCATTGTATTTACATATCATAATCATTTGTTGCATTACAATTCATCCATGTGCATAAGCATAAATCATACATACATGTTTCCATAATCAAATACATTTGCATAACATCCATACATATGAAAGAAATCATTGCATTGCATATATCCATACATACATCCTACTCTACTCATAGCATAAGCATCACATGATATCATCATAAATCAAAATATGACAAGTACAAATGAAGTCACAACCAAAATATCGATCTCATATATATCAAAAATCTCAAACTAGTCAGGGGTGCACTACTGGCACAGTGTACAAAAGAATGAGCTCAGCTGAGCTATCAGAATCAAAACAGTATATCAATGATCAAAAAGAGTATAGTATATCAGAATGTATCAAAACAAATCAGCTATTAGCATGATCCTCTGCATCTGGTGGAGGAGGAGGTGGTGCATTTGGTACTGCCTCTGCTCTGGGTGCTCTAGCTCCCTCGGATGCCATCATGTACTGTGAATAGGAGGGAACTCTCTGTGCAACAGGAACAACTGTATAATATGTGGACACATAGTAAGCTGCTCATGAGGTCTGATGAATCACCTCTACCTACAATCTCTATACCTCAGTACGCAGCTTAGTCCACTATCTATCTACCTCTATGTATTGCTCCTCCCATCGAGCACTGCGTACCTTCAGGTCCCTGACCTATGCACTAAGCCATCTAATAGTGTCCTATGGAGTAGGAGGAGCAGTAGGATCAATGTCTGACATCTCAGTATCTGGGGCAACCTGCTCAGTATTCTTTGCCCTCTGCACCTTACAGCGTCTAACCTCAACACCTAAATCAAAACCAATATCCCCCTCTGTGAAGTCCACACTGCCACCTACCACCTGCTCAACTGCTAGTACCTCATCTGCTGAACCAACTCCACCTAATGTACTACTCTCTCCCCTAGTTTGTCTATGAGAACTGGAAGATTTGCCTGCTGTAGAACTAGTGGGATGAGAGGGCCTCATCTATCCTGATGGCCTCTGGAGTGGAGCCATCGCTCTGGGTCTCGAAGGTGTGGGGTGAATAATGGGAGCCTGTGTCAGTCTGGGACCCTATCCCATTGGAGCACCAATAACGTCCATCGCCTCCTCCATGGAAGGTATCAGCTCAGTCGGATCATAGAATCTGTGAATGGGGTGGTCAACAAGCCATGAGATAAATCCATCAATAACACCAGCATCGAGTACATCTGGTCTATACTCCCAGTCCTGGTCGACAATAGCACTGTACTCCTGAGAACACAAAGCATAAGAGAGCCTCTATGTCCATCCCAGTCCAATCTCACACCCTATCCGTGCATATGTAGCATAATCCTCTGGGGCATCTTGAATACGTCCATATTGCCACTAGACCCTGGTAATTAGAAACCTCTCTATGGTGGAGGAGGACCTCTCAATCAGTACACGGCTCTGGAAGAAATAACTAAACTACTCTCGAGCAGTAGGCCAAGGCTCAATGGCTACATATGGTCTCCAATGCACAAATGTCATATCATCGAGGCATCACCTCTAGTACTCAGTATGACCCATCCATCCCTGAATAACATATCCAGCATAAGTATAGATGATAGGCTCCTGAGGCTGCCTTTGTGAAGTACAAACAGGTCTCAACACTAGGATATGCTCCCAAGCCCATATCTGCAAAACTAGAGCTCCTGCTGTGAAAGACTTGCTCTCCTAATACACTACCTCATGCATCTCGAAGAACATGTGTGCTAATAAACACTGACCCCATGCCAACTCAGAGGGAGTGGCCATCAACCATGCTACCGTAGGGGCCCAACCCATCAAAAGACCGTTCTGCTGATGGTCAGACATGATAATACCACCAATCATCCTGGCAATGATGCACTCCAACCGGTGTGTCTATCCATATCTCTGCACTAGGGTCTCCCAGGAAATGGAGGCCGTCATCTAAGTATCATCTCCGAAGAGATGTCTAAAAGCTAATACACCTGAGTTCCCCGAACTCACATACTCTGGTCATCGGCCTGCATGAAACAGAGTGCGTAGTATCCTGTACACATCCTGAGGGGTAACAATGATCTCCCCCATCGGTAAGTGGAACGTCTGAGTCTCCGAGTTGAACCTCTCAATCAGTGCGGTCAATAGTCCATGATTTACCCTAATCTCGAGTAAATGTATCAAGTGCTCAAATCCACAAGAAGCAAGGTGGACCCTCATAGGGTTTGGAAATGACACACATAGTCTCTACGTGGTAGGATGTGAGATCCACACATGTACATCTTGATATACGACCTACACAGCACAGAAACAGGGAATCCTATCAGTAATTTGGTCACAGGATAGGTTACAGAGGCAAAAATGGGACAGTTCAGTATTTCAGAAGGTAGGTTAATAGGTCAGGAATCAGGCTAAGGAATCAGAAAATTCAACGATTTGACCTAATACTGAGTTTTAAGCTTACTGTTTTCCATATGACATTTCAGACTGGCATGAAAAGTCATACGACTTTCTACAACATACCAAATGACAAACTATAGTAGCACGACAAAGCATCCCTCATCGTACTAGTTATGAGGGACCCGATGAAATGTCGTACAACTCATGGGTCCCTATGATACGAGTCGTGGGGTCCTCTGAAATGACAATCTAGCTACTGTTGAAAAGTCATACGAGTCTTGCTAGAGAGTCGTACGAGTTTTCATGCATAAAAAATTCAAAAATGGAAAGATGTATGAAAAATTGCTAAAATCCTATAAAACATGGAAAAATTGACATTTTCAGCAAAGCACAGAGGTCCACCTACTGGATGTTCATACTGCCAAGGTCTCTGATGTCTCCGACTGCACTCAAATCGGTGCAAACTCATAGGTACCTTTAGTTCTACTGCTTTATCTGCCATTTTTTCTCAAAGGGCTCCACAAGTTTCTAAAGTCAAAAGGTTGAAATGAATTGAAAATACCCTTCTGGCCTTTATATAACTTTTGACCTAATTTTCAAAAGTGCTCCGTTTTTCATGAAAATTGCACCCCTGGCTAATTTCGACGTTCTAAATCCATTTTCAAGATCAAAATTAAAATCTAAGATCATTTACTATGTCAAAATTATGATTTAAAATTTTTTGGACCCAGGATGGTTTAATGCTTGCACAATCGACCTTCAATCATCACATAAATCCAGTATTCAACTTAATTGATTATCTTAGATCAAACTATCAAAATTTCAACTTGGTCAACCATGGTCAACTCATGGTCAAACCTAGTCAAACTTGGTCTTTTGGACCTCTCAACGATGCAGAATGTGTTCTCGAACGTGTATAACCACTTCTCAAATCAATTAGCATGCTTCTAAACTCTAACGTTGACTTTTCTTGTCAGATTTCAATTTTCATCCCGAAGGGGGCATGGTATTGCACATCATTCAAAGTCTGTAATCTAAAATTGGAATCATATCTTTCCTCAATAATCAAGATAAACAACCACGTCTAGTTGTTGATTCATCAAAAAGACCTCATCGCTTGGGGCAAATCAATCATCGCTCGGGGCATATCAAATTCATCGAGATCCATATCAATCTGGTATTCTCTTAATCTTGTAAATTGTATCAGTTTTTGCAACTATCGGTTCAATTGTGTTATTTCCTTGGTTCTTCGAAAACTGAAGGGTTCAGATGTGATACCAATGTGATTCTTATCGACAATCGGGTCTGGAATCGGTCACTCACTTCTTCGCAATCATAAGGTTCAGAATTAGGTGTTCTGACACTTTTTCGCAATCATCGGTTCATTTACTGTTATAGTTAACATTATCTTTGGTCATTCAGGACCTATTATCTTCATATCAATTTTAATCAATTTCAAACATCATACACAGACTGTCTTTGAACCACTGCGCTTCGCACAACAATTCAAAGAGGGGCAAAATGTAATACCTTAAAAATGGGCTATAGGTTCATTAACCTCCTATATCGACATATCAAACGAAATCAATATCAAAGTCCTAACCTAAGACACATCTGAATATCATCAAATCCTAATTGATTATCCTAAATTCTGCATCGGGGAATATTCCTAGTAATATTCTTAATCATCTTAATTATCTTTAATTCAATAGTTATTTGGCGATAAATCCTATGTCTCCTAAAGCTTGATTAATTGAATATTCTCAATATTTAATTAATTAGATTTAATACTGCCACTTAATTATTTAATTGAATTTAATTATATTTATTCCTAATTATTATTATTTAAATTTGACAATAAATCAAAATTTCTATCATTAATTGATTAAATTCTTATTTAATTAATTAAAGCAAGTTGTCATATTTAATGATATTATTTTGGAATAAAAGTTTGATTTTAATAATTGATTAACCAATAAATCAATTGTTTTATTTTTAAAATCAGTTAAGTTGAGGATAAATCACTTTATTTATTTATTCAATTCATAATTATTATGCACATTCAAAAAGCAGTTAAACTTGAAATCAGAAAATCAATTCACGTTGTTTTAAAAATAAATTCAACTCTGATTTGAGTTAAAAAGCTATTTTTGCATGCTTTTGCATGATTTTGTGAATTAATTATCTTTTATTCTTTGATAAACTCAAAAATCAACTTGTGTTTATCTGAGTGATTTATGGTTTTTCCATGCATCCCCAAAGCCCTGGATTTCTATAAAACCAAGGCTCAACTCTTCAATCTCATATATCAGAATTTGCAAACTTATGCTGGCGAATTGGTATCTGAAGAATTGAGGCTTCTTTGTGAATCAACAACTTTGTGAGATCATACATATTTTAGCATATCATTGTTAGATTAATTGTATTGCATATTAGTTTTTCATATAAAATAGGTTCATATCAGATTTGTCATATTATTGCATCTAAAATTTAAAAAAAAAGATTAATTTGCATCTAATTCATATCTAGATTTTGCATTCAAATCCTTCGTTTAGGTGTCGTCAAGGTCACTGATCTCGGTCTAATCTGAGAATACATACTCGCATCTACTAGAAGGTAGTAAATCACCTAGTTAGTTAGTTTTCAATTACTTGCACGATTTCAATTTTTGCTAACCTCTAATGTTTTACTGAAGTGTTGTGTCCACAGCTAGGTACAAAATTCACACACACAATAGTATTCCAAGTAGAATTTAAAAGGTAATTTCCAAACCCGTCCCTAAGGCCTTGTAAAATAGTAAGAGAACCCATCACATTTAGAGATTGGTAATTAGCTATGTTCAACATTGTCACATGAAGGTTATCTTAGATGATAATTTTTTAGATTTTATTTTTTTTGATAAAAATGTATACTCATATTATTAACTTATAAGAAAAGAGTATACATTGAACCCAGTTCAAGAGAACATATTCCCAGGAAAAAACTAAGAGAAGAAAACCTCCAGTTGTAGCTCTTGATGCAAACCTAGGACCTAAGACACTATTGCAATAGTATGATGAATAGTCATACCCCAATACAAATGCATATGTTTATGATGAAGGGTGCTCCCCTTAATACCACAAACACATAACAGAAACAGAGAAACAACAACAATATGCAAGAACCGAAAATGGGCTTCTTATTATCTCCACAAATGTGGAATTACAAACTTTTAGAATTACAATATGCAAAGCCACATGGGCATTCCCTTACAATATTCTGTAGGACAAAGCCTCGAATCAATACCCAAATCTACTACCCAGAACTGTCCCGAATTGCCTAAGACAACACTACAACCTTCCTTATATAGGCAATTTTCCACCGCTTGGGAAGGTTCTAGAATTTTAGCCCACAAGGCCGACCAAACTTAGAATTATTTTTTTTTTCAATTTATTACATCAAAGTTGGCTCAAAATAACTTTTGAAACCCAAACAAAAATTTTGAAGGAAAATCATTTTCTGCCATTTCAGATGACCCAACTTTTGAAGACCATAAGTCATCGCCAGTTGACCTGATTGACTATTATAACCCCATTCCAAAAAGGCCATGAAGCACTCTACAGCCTTGACTAGCGCAAGCGCTTGTCACCCAAATTCTTGACCTCATTCAGGGCCTCTAAATCCTTCAAAACTAAGTTCAAAGTTTTTGTACCCTTTTGCCAATACCGAAAATCTTCAATATCTACAAAGCTAGACTTGATTTGTCAATGAAACTTTACTAGCAGGCTGATATGACCAAAATGAACCTCCAGGGAAGAAATCAAAACATTCCGAGATCGAATGACCAACTTACTGAAAATAGAAAGTTTCCATAAATAGCAACTCTGCATAAGATAGCCCTTATTGAAAACAAAACTAGAAATATTTTTGGGTGATGCAAGATTGCTCTTACACCCAGGATGCTCCTACATCAGTTTACCTAAACCATGAGATGCTATATCAATTAGAGTGATTGAAGCAACATGTGATATTTAAAAAATGAGAACAAGAACCAAAGTAATGTCGAATCAGTAAACAACAAAGCATCATTTCATGCCTAGCATGATGATATGAAAGCATCAAATCAAATCATCAAAAATAGCTTGTCAACAACCAGTTAAGGACAGAGAATGGCACAACCAAAGATTTATACATGAAGAACAAACCATCGATGTATTATGCATGTGAAGAAGAACCAAAAAATCTAATGTATGAACAGTTCATTTAAAATATGAATATTATGCATTGGAGCTTAATTATGATGACACTTGAAGAATGACATGTGTTTCAATTAAGAGTTGTAGGCCTTTTTTGATGCACTTGATTTAGTAAGAAGCATGATGATTCAAAGGATCAAACTAGTTCCTTAAAAATTATATTTTTAATTTTTAAAGTGATAAATAAGTATTAGGATAATAGTTCTACTTGTTTATATTACCAAAGTTTGATGGCTTGTAATTTTAGACAAGGTATATGACCGATCTTCCAATTTAGTGATGTAATAAAAAAATATTTCTAGTGATAATTTCTTGAGTGATAATCAAAGTTAGTATGAAATTCTTCTATTTTTCTAGAATGTACATTCCATTCTTTAAGTACCAAATGAATAAGCAAGAGAATTATGAAATTACTTTAGATGAGGGGGAGTGAAGAAGCCAATATCTCTATTTGAAAAGATACAACACTAGTAATAAGTGAAATTCTACTAAATAGAGGTTTATTCACTTCTTTAGAAGATTCTACATATTAGAATATAATATTTTTCCTTTGTATTATTAAGAGATTTTGTGAAACACTTTTGGCATAAATTTTTGAGGTCTCTTTAAAGCAAGAACTATTATGTTTAATGTCCAAACTAATAATCTAGTACCAATTACTAGATTGCTAATATTTGAAACAATTTATAGGGAAAAGAAACCATAATAAATGCCAAATATACATATATATAGGTTCTTACTCAAATATAGATTGGTTATGTGACAAAAAATAAACACATTCAACTAATCTAAAACACACACACACACACACACACACACACACACACACACACACACATAAACTAGTTTATATATATATATATATATATATATATATATATATATATATATATATATATATATATATATATATATATATATATATATATATATATATATATATATATATATATATATATATATATATATATATAATATGCCGAGAGTAATCCTTCTCAAGGTACCTATTGCTCCTTGCAATTTGAAGAAAATAGGCGCCTCAAGAAGGATTACTCTCACTGTATTTTACACACACACACACACACACATATATATACAGATATATACATACATATATATACATATATATACATATATATAGGTATGTATATATATAGGTATATATATATACATACATACATACATACATACATACATATATATATATATATATATATATATGTATATATATATATATATATGTATATATATATATATATATATATATATATATATGTATATATATCTATGTATATGTATATATATCTATGTATATATATACACATACATATATATATATATATATATATACACATACATACATATATATATATATATATATATAGATATATATATATATAGATATATATATATATATATAGATATATATATATATATATATATATATATATATATATATATATATATATATATATACACACACACACACACACACACATATATATATATATGCTAGTAACAGTCGCAACGCAACATGGAAGACATTTTACGATTTTTAATGTTTATGTATATGGCAAAAAATTAAAATCAAATCAAATTGTTAGGGCAAAAATTAAGTTTAATGTTGTAAAATTAAATAAAAATAGTATATAGATGGTTAAAAACTATTAAAATTATTTGAATTAGGATAAGAGTTAGGGTTAGTATGACATTTTACCTTATGAGTTAGGGTTAGGGTAAGAGTCATAGTTAGGGTTAGGGTGAGGGGTTGGGGTTAGGGTTAGGGATAGGGTGAGATTAAGGATGTGGTTAGGGATATGATGTTAGGTTTACAGTTAGGATTAGTATCATATTTAGTGTAACATTAAGGTTTAAGATTAGGGTAAGGGGTTGGGGTTAGGGTTAGGGTTAGGGTTACTAATACAGTGAGGGTTAAAGTAAGATTAATGATGGGATGCAGAGTGTTGAGTTTGGATTAGTATTAGGGTTAGAATATTGGTTAAGGTTAGTGTGACAAAAAGGGTCAATGGTCAAATTAGTAATATGGGTTGGGGTCCATATGTAGTGTTACATGTAGGGTTAGGTTGGGGTTCATATTAGACTCTTCGTGATTGGGTAGTGTTAGGATGTACACTTTATAGTTAGGGTTAAATCATATGTAGTATATATATAAGTATATATATGCTAGGGTTAAATCATAGGGTCAATGGTAGGGACATGGTAATAGATAACTTGAACGGTTACCATAATACTCTAATTATAATGTTAACGGTAACAAATTAGAGTTAGGGTTAGGGTTATGATTAGGGTGAGGGTTTAATGTTAGGCGTAAGATGAGAGTAAGGTCATGGTTAGGGATGAGATTCTATGTTTTGATTTAGGATTAGTATCATATTAAGGGTTAGTATAGGCGTTATGGTTACCATTTTACCTATGGTAAATGGCATGGTTATGGTTACGATTAGGGTTATGGTTTAACCTTAGGAGTAGTATTATGTGAGAGGTTACAATTACAGTTACAGTTAGTACCAAGATTACCGTGTCATACTAAGGGCGTGGTTTGAGTTAGGATGTTATGTTTACAGTTACGTAGTGTATCATATTTAGTGTAAAATTAAGGGTAAAGATTACAGTAAGGGGCTAGGATTAGCATTAGGGTTAGTAATATGGTCAAGATTAGTAATAGTTACTATGTCATTTAGGCTATTGTACATGTAGGGTCAGGGTTAGGATCAGTTTTAAGGTTGTGTGCAGTGTTAGGATTACAATTTATAGTTAGGGTTAAATCATATGTAGTATTAGCTATATGATTAATATTAGGGTTTGTGTGAGAGTATGATTATGGATGTAGTTAGTGATGGGATGTAGGTTTTAGATTTAGGATTAAAGTATCATACTCGGTAATATAGTTTAGGATGTTGTTTACGGTTTAACATGATAATTATCATTAGTATCACATTTAACTTTACCATTTAACGTAGGGTCAATGGTAGGGACATGGTAACAACTAACTTGAATGGTTACCATATTACTATAATTATAATGGTAATGATAACAGATTAGAGTTAGGGTTAGGGTTACGATTAGGGTGAGGGGTTAGTGTTAGGGGTAAGATGAGAGTAAGGTTGTGGTTAGGGATAGGATTCTATGTTTACATTTAGGATTAGTATCATATTAAGGGTTAGTATAACCGTCATGTTTACCATTTTACCTATGGTAATCGATAGGGTTATGGTTACGATTAGGTTTTAATTTTAACCTTAGGAGTAGCATCATGTGGACAATTACAATTACAACCATAGTTAGTATGAAGATTATTTTATCACACTAAGGTCGTGTATGAAGATCAGTTTTGGACTTGCATCTCTCACATTAACCGTAAAGATTAGGGTTAGTAATATGGTCAAGACTAGTAATACTTGTTGTTATATTTAGGCTTATGACAGGGGTTAGAGGTCAAAGTTACAGTTAGGGGTAATCTTAGGGTAATTGTTATAACAATATAATGAACATAGATAGTGATGAGATGAACAATGTACATGTATGATTTGTTACACTGATGTAGTTAGGGCTAAAAAATATGATTTAGAGTTAGGTGTACTATTAGTATATTTGTTACATGTAGAGTTAGGGTTGTGGTAATCATTCTTATTAATTTAACATCATGGTAAGGGTTAAGATATGGTTTTATTTTAGTTTTCATTTCAGATTTACTTTTAATAGTTTATTATATATAGTTTTAAGATTTAGTTTTAATACTTAGAGATAGAGTTAGAGTTAGTTTAACGTCGTGGTAAGGGTTGGCATTTAATGTTCACAGTTAGGTTTAAACCAAACATAGTGTTATGATTAAGGTTAATATTTGGTTGACTGCTAGAATAAGATTAGAGATGTGCTTATCTATTAGATGTAGGTTTTAAAGTTGCCATTAATATAATAGGTAGTTTGATACTTAGTTGTAGGGTTGGAGTATTTGGTTAAGGTAAGGTTTGGTATAGTTTTATAATATTGATCAGGGTTAGGTTAGAAGTAGAAATGTATAAGATATCCTTTATAATTAATTCCTCGCATTTATTCAACACATCCATTGAAGGAATAAATTTTAGAAATATAGAGTTCAAGAAAACACATTGAAAAACCTTACAAGTATAAGGGTAAATATGATGGGAATATTTAGAACTATTTATTTATTATCTCGTTCATGAAACTTACATAGATGAAAGGGGAAATAGAAGTCCTAATACAACTATTTAGATAATTAAGAAGTGTGAAAGCCAAGATAAGAACAATCTAAATAAATTTTTTTTATCCATAATGATGCAAGTACATCACATATTCTTCAATGATAAAGTTGGTATTGCGACCCTTATTTGTACAATGATCATGGTAGACTTCTTTCATCATTGATGGAAATGCATCCACTTTTGCAGATGTCTCACGCATAACTTTCGCAACATCTTTCATCTGCATTATTTCCAGTTCTTGAACATAATCAATTGATAACGTTGTGTTCTCCACAACTTTGATTATATTTGTGCACGAGTCTACAATTATTTGTGTACACTTGTCAAATTCAGTCTCAAAGAAATTATTTGAGGCCACCGAAGTAGAGGGGCTTGTAACCATGATGTTTGACTCTCTTTTAGAGGCAGCCATATGTCGAATAGTATCTTGCAAAGTTTTAAATACACATTAGTATATAGAAATAATAAGAATAACCATGTTGCATTTCCATTTGGAACTTTACATGTTACTTATAGTGGAATAGTATGTATTATTTTGTTGAACTTTTTAAATTTAAATTAACAAAAAATTGGGTATGGAAACATGATATAATTTATATTATTGATACAAATTGAAGCAAAAGTGAGCACAATTTCCAAATATGATATACTAATTTATCGCATAAGAATAATTCAGAACAATTATGACACAAAGTAGGAGACTAATTAATAATGCAACATTTAATAGCAATACATTTTTATAGTACATCATTGATTTTCAAGACACTTGAGTCTAATTTCTTCTTTTCTATTTGAAATTTGTTTCCCACTTCTCATTTTTCATAGCGATCATATGTGAATGGTGGAATTATTCTCAAGCCTTCTAGAGACTTTACACGCGATACAACTACAAATGTCACTCCTACTCTTTCTCTTGGGCCTATATCAATTGTGGCTTTGGAAAGAGTTAGTCCCTGAGATTTATGAATTGTCAATGCCCATGCCAACCTTAATGGTAACTGAAAGGTTCTACCCCTCTATACTGGTGATATTGGAACTATTTTTGGATGATGGTCATCATATGGTATTCCAGAATAATTATTAAATTCAACTGTGACATAAGCAGGTGGTTCAGGTGGGGTAGTTCCTGGTTTGTACACAATATTCTAGATATATCCCAAGGCTCCATTGACAAGACCAGATTCTATCCATAGATTTGTAGTTAATATGACCCTTGAATCCTTACTGAATAATAACTCTAGATCAATTTCTTCAGTCGAGAAATCTTCAAGTGTCTTACCATTCCTTGACTTAGTTGCAAGAATACAAGCAATAGGTTGCCTCAAAAAGAACAACATCCTCAAGTTATGGTTACGAACATTGGCATTTGTAGATAACAAATGCACTATCTTGTCAAACTCATCATTGGTTGCAACATCTAACCTCACAGCCTGGGTTCTCATCAAAAGCAAGTTCCAATCATCTAGGTTTGGACTTGCATATCTCATATTTGTGAGAAGCCGACGAAACCTTTTTTGGTGGATGTTTTCTCCATCTTGCCTAAATATTTTATCTAATGTAACCACTGCTTTGAATTATTTCCACAATAAATTTGTTCGCCTGTTGCTAGCATATGTCGATTTATCATTGACTGGAGGTAACTGACCAAGATCACCAACCAAAATAATAGATATACCTAAAAGAAAGTCACAAAAATGATTTGAAGACTATCTATAATATTACATGAATGTATTGTATATGAGTTATATTAATAAATATTATAGAACATAAATAGCATCATTATAAAAAATGAAAGTATACCTGCAAAGCTTATGTACTCAACACTTTGTGGGAAGGCCTGTCTAAGTCGACAATCTATATTTTCCAGCAAGTTTTGACCAATGAAGTTCATTTCATCAATCAAAATATACCTGATGTGAGCCATTTCTTCTTGAAAACTTGTAAGTCGTGTCCCTTCTAGCTGAGAAAAATCTCTAATTGGTATTCACAACTTTGAATAAATTGTAGAAGCTCCTATATTGAAAGATGCAACTCCATTTGGTGCAAGTAATAGAAGCGGAGAAGGACTTGGGAAATATTCCATATGAAGAATTTGAATGATGACACCAATTAGATAAGAATTTCATGTTCCTGTTGTTCCTTGAATTATCATAAACAAATGCATTTCGACCTGATTTCCATGGTAGTGTGTCATAATAATATCGATTTCCTTTTGTTGCTTGTCATTGAGAGTTGTAAAGTTGATGCATTGTGGGATGTCATCATACATGAGACATCCATGTTTATTCATTTATCGTATGAAGTTAATTTCTATAGTAGTATGCTCTTCACTTTGATATTCACTATACCAGTTTGTATTTCTATAAATATCTCTTCTTCCTAACATGTCTATCTCAAAAACTTGAATATGTTGACCACAATGTAGCTTGGAGATGATTTCCCATTCATGCTCTATGGTATTTTCTTGAATAGCTCCATTATCTTCCACTTCAAAATCACTGCTAGGTTCATCATTTTATGTAGGTGCTACTCTTTGAACATGCCGAGGATTATAATTGAGTGATTCCCAATTTGCTACTATAGTATCATTATCATGACCAATGTCTCTTTCAATGTTATGAAAAGGTTTGTATAGTAACAACTCAGATAAACAAAAATCTACCTATTTACTTGAATCATGTGGAGGAATGGATAGAAACCTAGGGAAAACTCTGACAATAGTTGTTGTTTTCCTTGACCCCCATTTTTTGTCTCCTCTTTTTCGAGGATTGTATATCCAGGATCTTGCTGCATCAATCAAGGTGATACCCCCATACAGTTTGGCCTTGTTTTATAGCCATCTACAAAATATTTGGTGTGTTCATCATTTTCCTCATTATTTACTGCTACAGGTTTGAAAACTTCACGTGAGACATTTAGATTAACAAACTTTCTTCTACTCTCTACCAATGGAAGCTCTAACAACATATGACATGTTTCCTAGGCTCCAATGTCCCTCTCTATAATTGTTTCTGTGAGAAGATTTATGTATGCTCATGCAACTAAATCATCGGGATTTTCCAGGTTTGACAAACACATCAACATTTCTAAATAGGTTTATGAACTTCTCTCGACTTTTGTTTCATACTTTGCAATGCATTTAATTGCTACATGTTTTGAAAGTACAGGTTTCTAATCTATATTTTCCCTCCACAATTGCATTATGTACCGATTATGTGAATTGACTCTATCATCATTTCTAGCTGGCTCAAATTTTGTTTCACCCGATTCTCTATCCTCATATAACTTGGATCCCTCCAAATTCAATGTCCAAGGAGCATTGTACCTAAGACAAAGAAAAATGAGCATCTTTTTTTATTAAGTTTTGTACAAACAGTTAATATATAATATTAATGTAAACCTTACTAATTGATGAAATAATTATCTACAAACCATTCTTCCCCTTTTTATACATAGACATGCACCTTCCTTATAGATCGTGTGTTGTTCCACACAGTTGACTATCTCTTCATAGTCATGGTCAATATCCATCTCAGCTAGTTGTGGACTATTTTTGAGACATGGATGTTGACCAAAATGTTGGAAAACCTACAAATGGTTGCGAGTAATATATCATATTAAAAATTTATAATAATTATATGAAAATATATGTGAACATATATTGTAAACATCATGCTATATACTGATGTATATGATCAAATTACTTAAAACATACCTATATATTTCTTTGACAAGGATCATGTCTAGGATTCCATGCATGAATAATGTAATGAAAATATCTCTCAACACTTTTTTGTTCCTCCTCATTTGACCAGTCAATAGTGTCCATGTTCGGTGCTCCTTCGACGAGCCATAAGAAGCCATGCACATGAGGTGAACCCCTATGTTGCCACTCATATCTACACAAAAAATCTTTGACTTTCATACCTTTTACAGTAATTCCCCTCTATCTCTATCTTCCTTTAGATTTATCTTCATGTCTATCTATATCTAATTATCTCCAACTCTCTCTTATCCACTCTATATCTCTCTCCACCTATCCTAATCAATTAAGTAGTTTCTATCCATATGTATCTCTACCTCCATTTCTCTATCTTTATCTCTATCCCTAACTATGTGTCTTTCTATATCTCTCTATAAGAATATTGCTTCCTATATATATGATTATCTATCTCTCTTCCTATTCCTCTCTCACCCTCTCCATGTAGAGAGCTCTCTCTCTCTCTAAAAGATATAGGCAGTATGGGATTGATTTGGTTCACTTAATTAAAAATATATCTAAAGATATAGGATTGATTTGGTTCATTAAAATAAAAAGATATCTAAAGATCTAGGCAAATAAAGAGGAAAGGAAGATGGGACAAAGAGGTAGAGGTATAGAGCTAGGGAGGGAAGGAGAGGTATCTAGAGGCGCCTAGAGAGAGTGTGAGAGGGGAGGAGATATACATAGATATATGTAAAGGGATCAGGGAGAGAGGTGATATTGAGAGAAGGGAGGGAAGGATGGAGGGAGGGACACCTAGTGGCAGATTTATAATGAAGGGAAATGAGAAAGGAAATGAGGGAGTGAGTGGTATAGAGACAAGTCTAGATCTTAGGGGAGAGACAATGAGGTAGAGTTAGTAGTCATGAAGAGGTAAAAAAAATGTAGAACCTGATAAGGATAGAAGGAGGGATTGAGGGATAGGTGGAGAGATATTTAAAAAGAGAGATATATAAAGACATACAAAAAGAGGGGGAGGGACCAAGGGTAAGGTGAAGTGATCTAGGCTTACATCTTGGGGTGGGGGGGAAGAGAGGGCGATGATGGTTTATCAAAATTTATTACTCTTCTTGGAAAAATGACTAAATATTTAATTACAAATTATTAACTTAATGTTTCAAGTGTTTTGAGATGATTATAACAAAATAGATCATGGAAAAAGGGACTTCAAAAGGAAAAACTTGTTAGCATTTAATGTTTTAAATATGAAAGATGAACTTAAATTAATTATAATTATTTTTTATATATAACAAAGATTGCCTATTTCATTGTGTAGAGCTCTAAATCACCTTTTCAATACATATAAAAAATCAAGATTTTAATAAAAAAAAAAATGTAAAAGTTATGCCCATTTTACTAAAATGTGTTTTTAAAGTTTTTTCAAAACTCCTATTTGGATCTGATATTCGATATGGATCAGATATCCAATTTCTCTAACTTAATTCCACCTCCTTCCCCCCCCTCTATCCGCCCGCCTTTATGCCTCGGGATTGATATTGGATTGGCTTGGGAATGCCAAACCTGGAAAGTCAACCCAAAAAACGTGTTTATGAGATCTTGCATTTTTAGACTTTGACCATTTAGCTGATAGCTTATTTTCTACTCAAAATTGATGAATAAAAAATGGTTGCTTAAAGAGATTCTCAACTTTCCACCAATATAAATTATGTCTAGTTTTGAGTTTAATAAATAATTATTATTCATTTTCTAATTAGATTACATCTAAAGTCTTGATTGATAGGCTGATTGAAAAACATTTATAACTTTCAAATGGTATAACATTTTTCAAATCCAAAACATGCATCACATTCCATCTAAGTTATGGCGGTCAAACACACAAGTTTTTATATTCCAAAAAAGTTGTAAAAAAATCACAATTAATTATTTATTTGAAAAAAATTAAAACAAAAAATGTGTCACATCCAAACATGAGTTTTCTACTTATATCTAGTATCTTATAAAGAAATATTATCATTTGATTGTGGTTAGGGTGGTTAGACATACACCCACTTATCTTTTTTCTAAAATTTACATACTACAGCATTGAAATTTCAAATTTTAACCTATTGAGATTTTCATCAAGTTACTTAACTCTGTTTTTCTAAAATTTCATTACCACTTAAGGGCTTACTTTGGCCCCCCATGATCCTGCACATATCCAAAAGCAACTATTGATATTAGAAAAATAGAAAGACATATCCTAACATTCATAGCCATATCAAAAGTGAAATCATTTGATGCACTTCACATTGAACCAACTTTTTCTTTCCATAGATATTCCAAAATGCAAAACAATCCATACATAATAATAAAAAAGAAAGAAGAAAGTCATCTAGAACAACTATGTTACACAAACAAGAGATCAATGCACATCTCACCCTTCATGAATAATCTATGTTAGCATAAGTGTTATATATTTTTGCATGTTGACATACCTTCATTGTGTATGAATACCTCAACCACGGGACAAACAAAGGAACTTTAAACTCCAACAACAAGAAACTACATATTTTGCATGATACGAATCCCATGGACTGTAAAAACAAACTCTTTATGGTTTCAAAATACTGCGAACATGGTGTCTATAGAGGAGGTGCAAAAGAAAACATTGGCTTCCTCCATATGCATATTGTTGTTGTTCATACATCCTTTCACAATAGTTTACACAACCTATGAATAAGAAATGCATTTGGTATCTCTTGTAATGGGTTTTTGTTATATTCATTGTATTCTATTAGATATATATGCTAGAATTAACAAATTGTGCTTCTGTTCCAACCATTTAGATAACTCTACTTTTTGTAGGCTATGATTTTCAAATAAAGTAGATAATTTCACATCTTTTCCACACAAGATTGTCTTTAACAAAGTATATTGTGTGATTTAAGATACTTAAAAAAATGATACCACTTCACAACTCCACCACTCAGCCAAAGATAAAACTTCTATTTGTTCACAAAAAAAAAACTACAACTTGGGAAGCTCAAGGGCATGCAGCAAATCTACCTTCTACGATATACATTTTTCAAAGGGAATAAAATGAACTATCAGCTATTGGCTCCTCATTTCTTATGTTTGACATAGGGTATGGTTTGCCAAGAACAGAGAAAAACCTATTAAATCATTAAGTTTTATTATCTCATATGTTTCATACAAATACACTTATGTACTCTTCAACAGTTGTATATTTGACATCTGGGTACAGCGCACTGGCCTCAACCCCCTCAGGTCCAATCTCAAAATTGGTTTGATCCCCTTTCACATAAATGGTGTGAAAAATGCATACCATAAAAGTCCCTGGAAATGGTGTATCTGCATCACCCAACACCGTTAATAATGTGTTAATTTTTATTTTTTTTCGATGAAGGGCCGAAGCCGAGATTTTTATATATATAAATATAAACATAAATTAACAAAGTATCTATCATCAGTTCAAGCCCACTATTGCAGGGCCTAATGTTCAGAACGAAATCATTTCAACTTTCAACAACAGTAATCGGCTGATACTGATATTTACTTCTAAAACCATCAATTTTGGTACTTCCTGTCGCAAAAACCATCTGCAAATTTAAAATTGAAAAACAACGGTCATATCTTGACGCTTGCAGGGAATCGACGGCCCATATTCAAACTGAGACGAGCTTTAAGTCCCGACCGTAGACCCTCTTATTTTTCCCCGGCTTCGCGACTTAACCTTTATCTTTAGTCGCGCAACTGCGATCACAAACCCACTCAGAAGTCTCCGGCCACATCACCAGTCAGCAGCCAACCAGAATCGAGCAACACGGCAACACTGGCACTGTGGACCCGCCTTAACTCAGCAACGACAACATTCAACAATTGTCGCATGATCGCATAGCTAGGAAATGGGCTATGCGAACATGCGACACACCTCCACGTCACCCTTCTACCTTGCCGCATAACCGCCACTGCTAACACACAGGGTTTGTCACATGATCGCATAGCATGAAACTGGCTCATGCGAACATGTGACAAACCGTCAGCACTTGCCACCGTCAACTTCCAACCAGGAATCACCATGTCAGCGAGACCGAACAACTGGCGCCACATCAAACACGTTACAACCTCAGCTCTGCTGACAACTTTCCACATTACCGCTCCCCAACCAATGAAAATCACGCACACCAGCATCTCCATAGCATGTTGGACCCATTAAAAACAAACCCCTTTAATCGGACGATCGGCATATGATCTCAAGGGGGAAGAATATTTCTTGAGATTATACACTAGCCGTAAATCTTGATACACGCTGGCCAACCCGCAAACCCCTCTGACAACGGCCCCATCTATAACTTCCATGTCGTCGCCACATCGACCAATCGAAAAATGCCACATCACCACCTACCTCCGGGCTAAGGAACAGGTGTCAACCAGTCGCATGATCACATGTCAGAAAACTCTGACATGCGATCATGCGACAGCCAACCACATGATGCCACATAACTGCCAGCGAAACCATTGCCCTCCCCACCAACGGACCCAGCACAAGAAGTAACCGGTCGCATGGTTGCATGTCAGAAATTTCTAACATGCGATCATGCGACAAGTAATCATTTTAAAGCCCTTGAAGACCCGGGCCCACCAACTGGTCGGACTTGCACAGCTAGGGAATGCCAACAAATAAAGCAAACAGGGATAGCCATGAAAATCAGTACAATTCACCACCTGCAAAAAGCTTCTCGAGCTCAAAAACCTACTCCACCAGGTACAAAACATCACTGCGAACGGTCACTGAGCCCCTCGGATCAGTCGGCAATAACTGCGCCACCAAACCAGTTGAAAATCGTTGCTAAAGCCATCAATTCTGGTACTTCCTGTCGCGAAAATCCTTTGCAAATTTGAACTTGAAATGCAACGGTCATCCTCAGGGCGCCAACAGTCTATCAACAGTCAACATCTGAACTGAGATCTACTTTATATCACCACCGTTAGATCATCATGTTTTGCGGGCTTGACAACTTTAACTCCGCAATGCTGACATTTCCTTAATGGTTGTCGCATGATCGCATAGTTTGAAAATGGCTTATGCGAACATGCAACACCCCATAAACCTTCACCACCGTTACCTGCCCTTGGCTATGGGACCCACAATGCATATCCATCTCAGCACTTGTTGGTCAATTAGAAAGGGATACGTCGGCAAGACCCGACACACGGACCCACCTTTAATTTCGCAACAGTGTCTTTCAACAGTTGTCGCATGATCGCATAGCCAGGAAAAGGGCTATGCGAACATGCGACACACCATAGCCCTTTACCACCGTTAACCGCCGCCGCATAAAGTTACCACAAAGGGCTTGTCGCATGATCGCATAACTCAAAACTGGCTCATGCGAACATGCGACAAGCCTCCAGCACTCACCACAAACCTTAGTGCCCACTTTATTCGTGAACTGGCGAGAACTTTGATCGGGCCCGCATCCGGAAGATCGACAGTCGTCGCATCTTCACGTAGACCTCCAAGACTCTACCAGAACATGCACCCACTGTCAGATCATCCATGCTGTGACCCCACTGAAAAGTCTGGGCCCACCGATGTGTCAACATTCCCATACCAGGTCAGCCAATCACAACCTGACACCTCGATGATGAATCATCACGTGGTCCCACTGTAGACAAACCAACGGCAACTAATCGGACGGTGGGCGCATGATCGTATGGGGAGAGAATATTCCATGCGATCACACGCCGACCATCGATCAAAATCTCTAACACAAGCCCCGTTGACAACACTCCACCTCATATTTTCTTTATCGGATGGTGGGCACATGATCGCATGGGTTAATTATGATGTACAAAATAAAACTGTATGGAGAGGGTCTAAAACTCATCAAAGTAGAAGAAACTATCCTGTTAGATTATGTATCTGCAAACTGGTAATGAATGGTTACCAAAATCTAAAATTGGCAGGAATGCATCTTAATATGGATGCCAGTGAGGCCAGAGATACCCAAAAGAGTTTAAGTGTCATCTAGTATGTAAGTGTGAGAACATAGAAATTGGCACTATGAATCTTTTGGGTAATCTCCAGTCATGACAAATTCATGTTAAGATGAATATATGCTAGTAGCCTGTATAGAAATTCAGTATTGGTAGGCAATCTGGACTGAATGCCAGAAACAAGTTAGTCTTTCTAAAGCATCCCCATATAAACTGTTTTACTGAGTTTTTACATTAAAAATCAAGTAGTTCCAACAAGTCCTAAGAATTGGGACTACAAATCCTTACCTTGGAGTAGTATAAGAACCTGCTCCTCAGATAAATAGATCTTCTCCAACTTCTTCCCTATCTTTGACTCCCAAAGGGCTACAAGATCATTGGTGGAGATAGTATTGTGAGGAGGCCTGAAGTAGAGGGTCTTGTTCAAGGTTCTAGGATCATCCACTGCCTTGATAGTGAATGTCCCAATATCTTCTTCCTTCATATATACAGCTGCATTTCCATTTAAAGATATTTCAGACAAAAGATCAAGCAAAATCCCAATAACAGAGACCCCTGATTTATTGCTGCTTTGCTGAACCCTGTCAGAGATCATAACTTAACATGGAACTCTAGTAACAGAGGTCATGAATCAACAAAGATCTATGATAACATAGATCATGAATGAACAGGAAAAAACATGACAGTAAATGTAGTTGAATTGGGGAATTAATAACAGAGACCCCTAAAATAATGCAACTTTGCTTGGAAGTTGGAACCCATAACAGAGGTCATGAATCAGCAAGGGTCTTGTTCAAGGTTCTAGGATCATTGACTGCCTTGACGGTGAATGTCCCAATATCTTCTTCCTTCATATATACAGCTGCATTCCCATTTAAAGATATTTCAGACAAAAGATCAAGCAAAATTCTAACAACAGAGACCCCTGATTTATTGCTGCTTTGCTGAACCCTGTCAGAGATCATAACTTAACATGGAACTCTAGTAACAGAGGTCATGAATCAACAAAGATCTATGATAACATAGATCATGAATCAACATGGAAAAAACATGACAGTAAATGTAATTGAACTGGGGAATTAATAACAGATATCCCTGGAAATGATGGTGCTTGGAAGTTGGAACTCATAACAGAGATCATGAATCAGCAAAAAAAAGTGCCACTAAATGTAGTTGAATTAGGGAACTTTTAACAGAGATCCCTAAAATAATGCAACTTTGCTTAGAAGTTGGAACCCGTAAGAGATATCACAAATTTTAGAAAGGCCCTGCTTGAAACAGATAGCAGCAAATATGGTTAAATTAGGAAATTTATAACAGAGAACCAGAAGCAAGAAAAGATCGCCCAAAACCATGAGTAATACAGATCTTCAATTACCCAAAAGAATTGTGTCAATGACAATTATACCCATTACTCAATATCAAGATATGGAATAACACACACCTTTAGTAGTTCCATCTCCATAAATAACAATTTTATCTCTTGGTGGAGCTGTCAGGCCAAGCTGTGAAAAATTAGGAAGGAAGTAGCCTGCAAAACAATCGTGATTTTCAAATAAAGTAGATAATTGCACATCTTTTCCACACAAGATTGTCTTTGACAAAGTACATTGTGTGATTTAAGATGTAGATGACCCACATTTGAGAAGTGAATATTTTCAATTCCATATTTGTTACTAGTGAACTAATTTTTAGTGGTTAGTGTTTTAAAATTTCAACTTGTGTTGACACAATTTAATCTCAAAAGGATAAATGTCTTTTCCAGACTTTCTAGCCAGATTCTTTTTTATGCAATTATTTTAAGCTTTTGATGAATGGTTAATTTTGTGAAATGAATGATTTGGGACTTTATATTGTTTGTAGTGTGTATAATCTTTCACCAGTGGATAAATTTAGGAAAAAATCAATGTATCTCATAATATAATGTATTGTGTTGCACAATACTGGACACCCTCCTAGCTAATATTGTTACAGCCTACCATATTTTTTTGTACAATTGCAAATTACAAATTTCCATCACAAACATTTACTATATGTCACTATCAACTATCCCATTGCACTTCATTTGGTACAAACACTATTATAAATTTGAAATGCAATTTTAATTATTTTTACAAAATGTATCTAATTCCTTCAAAACTTACTTAAAAAATGATACCACTTCACAACTCCACCACTCAGCCAAAGATAAAACTTCTATTTGTTCACCAAAAAAAACTACAACTCGGGAAGCTCAAGGGCATGCTGCAATATCTACCTCCTACGATATACATTTTTCAAAGGGAAGAAAAGAACTATCAGCTATTTGCTCCTCATCATTTCTTATGTTTGACATAGGGTATGGTTTGCCAAGAACTGAGAAAAACCTATTAAACCATTAACTTTTATTATCTCATATGTTTCATACAAATACACTTATGTACTCTTCAACAGTTGTATATTTGACATCTGGGTACAGCGCACTGGCCTCAACCCCCTCAGGTCCAATCTCAAAATTGGTTTGATCCCCTTTCACATAAATGGTGTGAAAAATGCATACCATAAAAGTCCCTGGAAATGGTGTATCTGCATCACCCAACACCGTTAATAATGTGTTAATTTTGATATACAGAATAAAATTGTATGGAGAGGGTCTAAAACTCATCAAAGTAGAAGAAACTATCCTGTTAGATTATGTATCTGCAAACTGGTAATGAATGGTTACTAAAATCTAAAATTTGCAGGATTGCATCTCAATATGGATGCCTGTGAGGCCAGAGATAACCAAAAGAGTTTTAAGTGTCATCTAGTATGTAAGTGTGAGAACATAGAAATTGGCACCATGAATCTTTTGGGTAATCTCCGGTCATGACAAATTCATGTTAAGATGAATAAATATATGCTAGTAGCCTTTATTTCTAAGCATCTGTATAGAAATTCTGTATTGGTAGGCAATCTGAACTGAATGCCAGAAACAAGTTAGTCTTTCTAAAGCATCCCCATATAAACTGTTTTACTGAGTTTTTACATTAAAAATCAAGTAGTTCCAACAAGTCCTAGGAATTGGGACTACAAATCCTTACCTTGGAGTAGTTTAAGAACCTGCTCCTCAGATAAATAGACCTTCTCCAACTTCTTCCCTATCTTTGCTTCCCAAATTGCTACAAGATCATTGGTGGAGATAGTATTGTGAGGAGGCCTCAAGTAGAGGATCTTGTTCAAGGTTCTAGGATCATCCACTGCCTTGATGGTGAATGTCCCAATATCTTCTTCCTTCATATATACAGCTGCATTCCCATTTAAAGATATTTCAGACAAAAGATCAAGCAAAATTCCAATAACAGAGACCCCTGATTTATTGCTGCTTTGCTGAACCCTGTCAGAGATCATAGCTTAACATGGAACTCTAGTAACAGAGGTCATGAATCAACAAAGATCTATGATAACATAGATCATGAATCAACAGGGAAAAAACATGACAGTAAATGTAATTGAATTGGGGAATTAATAACAGATATCCCTGGAAATGATGGTGCTTGGAAGTTGGAACTCATAACAGAGGTCATGATTCAGCCAAAAAAAGTGCCACTAAATGTAGTTGAATTAGGGAACTTATAACACAGATCCCTAAAATAGTGCAACTTTGCTTAGAAGTTGGAACCCGTAATAGATATCATAAATTTTAGAAAGGCCCCGCTTGAAACAGATAGCAGCAAATATGGTTAAATTAGGAAATTTATAACAGAGAACCAGAAGCAAGAAAAGATCGCCCAAAACCATGAGTAATACAGATCTTCAATTACCCAAAAGCATTGTGTCAATGACAATTATACCCATTACTCAATATCAAGATATGGAATAACACACACCTTTAGTAGTTCCATCTCCATAAATAACAATTTTATCTCTTGGTGGAGCTGTCAGACCAAGCTGTGACAAATTAGAAAGGAAGTAGCCTGCAAAACAATGTGGAACGACATATGTATATGGAATGCCTTCAGCCTCAATCGTCCGGCGAAGCTTGATTTTCAAGTCGAACATGCTCTTCATTGGTTCCACTGCATGGTGTTTATCAACATCATTCCCAAACTCTGATGGGAAAAACCTCTGCAAAAGATACACATACACTCAATTCAGGAGAATTGGACTTAAACCCTAGTCCTGAATTTGATCAAATTACAGATATGAATTGTACCTTGACTGTCCCAACATCCTTGATGGCCTTGATGAGAGTGAACTGATCTGCTACCTGTTGAACACCCACTGCAGAAATCACCACATCCACCTTTTTGACTGCCTGTACAAGGCTTGCATAATCATCTATGGACCCCTGCATTTGGGTATTACCAAAACAACATTATTAGTAAGAAAAACATTTAGGGTTATTCAATGGTGATTGCAAAACATTGTATGAGTAACTTACATGGACCCCTGGATTTGGGTATTGCAGAAAAAGTCAGAAAAAGCATGGCTGATAGGGTAAAACATTTATGGGTTGTTGAATTGTGATGGGAAGAAACATTAAACATTGTGGATTGTTGAATTGTGATGGGAAAAAACATTATGCATTGTGGATTGTTGAATTTTGATGGGAAAAAACATTTATGCTAGTAACTTACTTGAACCAGAGTTGCTCCTTTGGATGTGAAGGACTCTAGCAGCTGGGCCTTTTCAGGGTTAGAAGGTGTGGTATCCCTAACAAGGAGGAAAGTGGGGTGACCTTGGGCAAGGCTTGCATTGGTCACATGTTTGCCAATGTAACCAGTTCCTCCAATTATCAAAACTCTGCTTCCTCCCATCTTCAGTTGACTGTAATTTCTGTTTCTCTCTAATCTATTTCAATCAACAAGTCTATGCAGCTTGAAGACTGAATGCCCATTGTTAACCTCTTATACCAATCAGACACAGGAACAGTCCAAAAGAAGAGTATCAAATGAAAGTTCTAGCAAAAGGATATAAATGGGGTTTGACTTTCTTTGCATTGAGTGATAATTTTAGTGGCCTGACATCCCAACGGGCATTCAAACCAGATAGGAAAAGATAACTGTGCATTCAAACCAGATAGGAAGAGATAACTGTGATGTGCATTGTGGATAAGCGAATCCTTCTAGAAGCAGAGAAAAAAAGTACTTATCCTCCCCAAATATCTGCATCTACATAAGGAGGAGGAGGTCAAGCATGGACTTGCGCTTGCTCTTGTGTTACATGTGTCTATACTATTGATGTTACAGGTCATGTTGAGTGCAATTTTTTGGTTTTAACAAAAAAAGAAAAGTAAAAAATTCTGCAGCTAAATAATTTGTCTTTTTTGCAATATGGGAGGTGTAGGACAAAGTGGTATTTTGTAATGGAGTGTTTGATGTACTATCTACATTTAAACAAGTTATGGGGCAATTTTGAAAATAAGCAATTTAAACATTTTGTTTGAGTAAAGAAAAACAAAACTGCAAACTTTTTGATCAAAATTCATTATCAGAAATTTAGAATAGAGATTACAAATTGTATAAGGTTTTGGTGTCCTAGGAGGTGTGTGTTGTTAGCGGGTTCCATAAGGTGTTATTAGAACCTCTCATTCATTCATTCAATGTTTTACACTCATAATTGGATGGAACAAGTGTCATAGATAATCAGAAAAGACATTGAAGAAGTTTTAATGTTTTGTAGTTTGTATGAGGAGATGAGTTGTAGTCTTAGTGTAGAAGGGCGAATGGTAGTGTGTGTATATATATATAAACAAGTTATGAGGAAATTTTGAAAATGAGCAATTTAAACACTTTGTTTGAGTAAAGAAAAACAAAACTGCAAACTTTTTGATCAAAATTTATTATCAAAGATTTAGAGTAGAGATTACAAATTGTATAAGGTTTTGGTGCCTTAAGAGGTGTGTGTTGTTAGTGGGTCCCATAAGTTGATTTTAGGTTTCAAACATTATTAGAACCTCTCATTCATTCATTCAATGTTTTGCATTCTAATTGGATGGAACAAAGTGTCATAGATAAGTGTCATAGATAATCATAGACGATATTGAAGAAGTTTTAATGTTTTGTAGTTTGTATGGGGAGATGGGAGATGAGTTGTAGTCTTATAATGTAGAAGGGCTGGTTGTTAGGAATGGTAGTTAGTGTTATGGAGTAGAATCAAAGATAAATTAATATTATATTCAATTAACTATTTACAAATAAACAAATTAAAAAAATATATCTATTAAATTTTATATTTAAGAATCAACACATGTAAACATGGAATCCCTCTAGATATTGTTATAAAGTATACTTTATGATTTTGTTTGTATTAGTGGACATATCACTTCAATAAGTTAAAGAAAATTTATTATTTCATAATTTATTGTCTTGAAAGAATCTACAATCACAATTTTTATAACTATTTTTTTAAGTTTTAATGTTTTACAATGGAATTGGATTGGAGAAGTGAGATAATGGCCACTTATGTTTTGTAGTTTGTATGGTAATTTGTATAGTACATATGAGATAATTGTTGGGAAGGGTAGTTAGTATCATGGTTTGAAATCTTCAAACAAATTAATCTTATATATAGTTTCTTTTTCATATAAATAAATTTTAATTAGATTTTTGTTATATAATTTTTTTAAATTGTAATAGGTTTGTATTATACAATTATTCCATAATTATTTATAATATATATTTCAGTTCTAAATTAAAATTATTAATATTAAGGTTTATGTGAAAAAATCTATGGATAAGAGTAAACACACATAAACATCAAATCTTATATGTTTAGAAATTGCTATATAGTATATTTTATAATTTTGTTTGTATTTGTCAACATATCACTTTCAATAAGTCAACTAAAATGATAAAAATAACTAAACCAACTTCTTACTCTGAATTTTACAATATTAGTACTTATTTTTTTAAACCCTTATTGACCATTATACCTCTAGAGGATGTAGATAACATGTAAAGTTAACCATAATAACAAAGAAACAATAAGGAAGTTTATCATAAAAATAAATAAATAAAATCATCAAAGATTCAAATGAAGTACACAAAATTAAACGTCATCCAAATCAATTTAGAGTAAGCATGAAAAATTAATGTCAAATAAAAACAAACAATAAGATGCATATCTATAAATCAAATAATGATCACTTATATAGCAGGTAGTACTAGTTGTGTGTGTATGCTTTGTAAGTCACTCGTAAATAATATTAAACAAGTGCCACATAGTGGCTATTACTTGTCTTTGTAGTATTTTATTAAAAATATTTGTTGTCAATTGAATTGAATATTATAGTTGTTAGTGTTTTATGATATGTCCAATAATTGGTATGTAGATAATTGATGAATTAGTTGATTTTAAATTTATAATAGATATTTAGAAGCATGGTCATACTTGATTTTGTCAAAAATAAATTAAAAATTATTTGAAGTTTCATATTTCATTATTTTAAGTTTCATATTTTACTAATTAGTTGATTTTAAGTTTCATAGTTTGATTAATTAGTGGAATTTAAGTTTGAGCATGATAAATTTCATGTATCTAGACACTAAATAGTTATAACATTATGTAATATAATTTCATGTACTACTTAAATTATATGTGTACTAATTATAATAAAATATAAACATAGCAATAAAAAATAATAAATCAACAAAATCAATTTACATATTAAATTTTTGAATTATTTAGATATTATTAAAAAAATAATTATTCTATTTTATTTTAAAAATAACTTTATATTATATATATATATATATATATATATATATATATATATATATATATATATATATATATATATATATATATATATATATATATCCCCCGTCATTAAATGACTATTAAAACTATTGTATTAGGGGTCTCGATTGATTTAGTTTATCTCGGGCCCATTCTTTCTTTTTGTTGGCGTAGTTTAGTTGTCATCGTTAGCTCTTTTGTGCACTCTCGACAGTTTTCTCCAACGGGTATTTATGCTCGACGTGTAGGTTAGTTTTCATATGTTGAGTTTTATATTTGATTTGTATTTGCGAATTCCTGCTAGGATTCTGCTATTCACCATTTCGGAGGTGAAAGACCCTCCCTATTTGGTTTGTTGCAGTTTCAGTGGGATTCAATCCTCACCCTACTCTGCTTGTTCTGCTTGTATCAGATTTGGCAAATCCAAAGTTCCATCAATAAATTCAATAAAGATCTTTTCTGGCAAATATATTTGGTTGGTGTACTGCTCTGTGTCTGTAGGGAACATACTTAGTGATTGATGGAGGAAAGGAGTTCTTCACAAAAAGCATCTGGAAGGCATCACACAGCCCTGTGTATTCCCCCAACCGTACAACTCACTTTTATGGCATCCACCCCTTCCTTACGGCTTACCCATTACACTGTACAACCTCCCTCTATACTGCCTTGACCCCTGTTTCACCATACGACTCTTGCTCAGCCACCGTATGACCACATCCAACTGTACGTCACCCCTGTTGCACCGTATGGCTATAACACTCCCACCGTACGGCCTCTGCTATTCCGTATGCCATACCAGCCTTCCACTGTACAGGTATACAACCGCTTCCGTACGACCACTCCCAGGCATTGTACGGTCACCCTTGTTGTCATACGACCATCCCCAGTAACCGTACGATCACTCCCTGCCACCGTGAGAACAACAGTCTCTCGCTCCAGCATACTCGACCTCCGTACAACAAAGTATAGAGTGGTTGAACATGATTAGTAGTTGGGTACATTACAGTGGTATCAAAGCTGGTGATTCTACCAACTTGTGGGTATTGAATGAGAGTTTATTCAAGGAAAAGGAGCAGATCTCACTCAGTTGGTAGAATGGGATATCCCAAAGACCCTACGGCTGAAGTCATGACTCTTCTAAGAGAGCTCACTAAGAACCAGGTATAGATAAATGACACTCAACACCTCATGGAAGAGATACTGCAAAATTTGGCCGAAAGCAAGATATCCACGGAACAAAGTGACAATTCTATCTCGGGATAGGCAAATCCCCAACCCATACACTCTCGACTGTCAATGCCAACTTTCCCTCCACAGATACAAGAATGGCGAGGAGAGCAACCAACCTTCCAGGAAATACAAGATCAACTTCGGGAAGATTGGAGGAACATAAATATGGAAGGAGATATATCCTACAAAGATTACGCTGAGCTGAGAATGAGGTACTCTAGCGGAAACAAGCATGGCTATTATAATGATGATCTGAGACGGAAGATGGGCAAAGTTAATCTATCATCCTTTGATGGGTTTGGAACTATCACAACTCGAGCATGGGTGCAAAAAGAAGACACATATTTCCAGCTCAACCCTATGCCGAAAGATGAAGCCATCAAATTTGCAGCACTACATCTCGAAGGAATAGCCCACAAATGGTGGCATCATGGCATGGTTACTCTTGGCCATGACCAAATAATTTCCTACGCTGAATTCACCGAGAGGTTGATAGACCATTTCGATGGAAGAGATCCAGAACTGAATTTCAAAGAATTGGCTTAGTTAAAGCAATCTGGCACAGTCGATGGTTACATAAAAAAATTTCAGAGAATGTATGTCTTGGTGACTGATATTTCAGAAAGATGATTGGTGGTACTGTTCATGGATGGACTGGTGAAACCCTTGAAAGGGTGGGTGAAAGGATTCAACCCCATCACACTCACGGAAGCAATTAAGAAGGCATGCGACATGGCAACATCTTCTTCTTCATCCACAAAATATTACTCGCAGTCCACGAGAAAGAGACAACAAACCTCCACCCAAGAGGCCTTTGTTGGATGAGGAAACTAGGTACGAACTCTATTTCAACTATAAGGAGCCATGGGTACCAGGACATCGATGCCTTAGCAAAGGAAAAATCCATTACATTGAGGTTTCGTCTGATGGAGAGGAAGAACAAACACCCGAAGCTGAAGTAGTTGAACAATAAACTTCGGGGGAGGTAAACCTTAATCACACAGAAAGAATTGCCACACTCTTGAAAAGAGGAGATGCCATTGCTACTCTAGTAGAAACTCCAAGATGCATTGTGTTCCGGGTCCAGGGCACCCTCCAAGGACAATGGGTTGTGGTCATGCTTGACGGCGGTGCCACACTCAACTTCATTAACTCATCACTAGTGAGCTAATAGAGTCTGTGTATGGAGGCACACCAGGGATTTGATGTCAAAGTAGCGGGAGGAAACCTGTTAAAATGCACTCATCTGGCTTCGCAACTGAGCATCACCATGGGAAACCACATAGTGACAGATGATTTCTTCATCGTGGATTTGGATGACATGCAAGTCATTCTGGGCATTCAATGGATGGAAACATTGGATGAATACACATAGAGTTTCAAGCGAATGGAGTTCTCCTTCGAGGTAAATGACAAAAAGGTTGTGCTAAGAGGGATGTCGAATGGAGGACCGAAGGAAGTTTCAGCCCAACAGATGGAAGCAATCTTCAGACACGACAATGTGGTTTGGGCTGCACACTATCTTGCCTCGACAAAACCCATACAAAGACAAATAAGGGACCACCAGGATGGAGAACTTCAAAGGGTTTTGGATAGATATCACCAAGTCTAAGCCGACATACCGCCAGGCATACCACCACACAGAGGGTTCGAACACACCATTGAGATGGAAACTGGTGCCAAACTGGTTATCACTGTGCCATACCGCCACCCTAAGAGGCTCAAAGATGAGATTGAAAAAACATTATAGGAACTTCTTGACAAAGGTTGGATTAGACCTAGCTCTAGTCCTTTTGCATCATCAATAGTGCTGGTTAAAAAGAAGGATAGAATGTTACGAATGTGTGTAGACTACCACGCGCTAAAAAAAAAAAACTATCAAGAATAGGTATCCAATTCCTAGGATCGATGAATTATTGGATGAGTTACACGGTGTTGTTTACTTCTCCAAAATAGACCTTCATTCAGGGTATCACCAAATCTGCATGAGGGAGCAAGATGTGGAGAAGATAGCATTCCATTGCCATTATGGGCATTACAAATTTTTGGTCATGCCATTCGGATTGACCAATGCTCCTGCTACATTCCAATCTTGCATGAATCACATTTTTAACAAACAATTGCGTAAGTTCCTATTGGTATTCTTTGATGATATACAGATCTACAAAAGGACATGGGAGGAGCACTTAAGGCATTTGGAAGAAGTGCTCAAGATTATGAAGTCACAACTGTTGTTCACCAAATAATCCAAATGTGAATTCGGGATGACAGAGATATTATATTTGGGGCACATTGTCAGTTGCCGAGGAGTTCAAGTACATCAAGAGAAGATTCAGGCTATATTAGATTGGCCACCTCTGAAGACTCTTTCAGAACTACGTGGATTCTTTGGGCTGTGTAGTTACTATAGATGGTTCATGAAGGGGTTCTCACAGCTCAGCGCACCTCTCACCGACCTGAAAAAAAAAGGATCTTTTCAATGGAATGAATGAGCACATCAGAATTTTTAGAAACTCAAGGAGATTATGCATTCTTGTCTAGTCCTTGCATTGCCAGACTTCAATCGACCTTTCATCCTGGAGTGTGATGCCTCCGGAGAGGGTATCGGGGCCATCTTAATGCAGGACCGCCACCCTATTGCTTTTGAAAGTCAGAAGCTCTCGGGAGCCAAAAGGTTGTATTCTATATACGACAAAGAAATGCTCACCATCATGCATGCCTTGACAAAGTTTCAAAAGTACCTCGTCAGAGCCAAGTTCATTGTCTGTACAAATCACAACAACCTCAGGCATTTTATGGAATAGCGGGAGTTGAATGAACGACAACAGAAATGGGTAAGTAAAGTCCAAGCTTTCTACTTTGACATTGAATATGTAAAAGGAAAAAATAATGTAGTGGCTGACGCCTTGTCAAGAAAGCTGGCCATATGTTCCTTATGTCAAATATCAACGGACTAGAAAGAGCATTTGTTGGTCGAATACTCCAAGGACACGTTCACATGCCAACTTCTGGACAAAGAAATATAGGATGACATGTATAAGGTGGTCGATGACATTATTTTCTACAAGGACAAAATTTACCTAGTGCCTAAATCCAAGTTGAAGAAATAATCTTGAAAGAAATGCATGATTCACCTCTAGTC